>JAINEB010000012.1:56587500-57860000 GCA_022840565.1 Eubasilissa regina | reverse complement strand
AACCTGTCCATGGTGGACTCAGGAACTGAGCGAGTTAAAGAAAAAAGCCAGACAGGCTAAACATAAGCTTCAAAATTCTAATAGACTCAGAAAAGAGACCACATTACCAGAATATCTCAAGGCAAAACTCGAATACAAAGTGGCAATAGAGAATACAAAAACATCTTCATGGAAAGCGTTTTGTGAGTCCCAAAGCAAAGAAAGTGCCTGGGGAACAATACATAGAGTATTGGTCAAGCAACGGAAACGAGTACCACTGGCAACGTTAAAAGATGGGGATGAATATCTTGAATCGGCAGAAAGCACAACACAAAGACTAGTCGATAGGTTTTTTCCCGATGATAATGAAGAAACGGATAATGATGAACAAGTAGAAATAAGGAAAACCGCGAAAACTCTACCTTGCGCAAATAACGATCCGCCATTCAATAATATAGAAGTCGAAGAAACTATTAAAAGTATATCTCCTACAAAGGCACCAGGGGAAGATAATTTTACAGCTGATATATGCTTGCATGTATATAACAGCAGCCCAGAAATAATAGTTGAACTCTATAATGCTTGTCTACGGCTGCAGTATTTTCCTGTGTGCTGGAAAAAAGCTAGTGTGATAGTGATACCCAAACCAGGCAAGGACGACTTGAGAGACGTAAGCTCCTATAGACCCATTGGACTGATCTCAGTTTTTGGGAAGGTGCTTGAAAAACTTTTAATCAACAGAATTAACTGGCACCTACACAAAAATAAGCAACTTAGCGAAAATCAGTTTGGGTTCACCCCTCAAAAATCTACAGAGGATGCCCTAATGGCGTCATTGGAGACTATCAAACGAGCTTATAGGAACAAGAAATTAACTATCGCTATATCTCTTGATATAAAAGGTGCATTTGACAATGCCTGGTGGCCTTTCCTGTTATCGCAATTAAAGAAGAAGAAATGCCCACGAAATCTTTATTGCATGGTTTTGAGCTACTTAAATAACAGACGAGTCACCATCACGCACTTTGATTGCACTAAAACTAAGGAGACAAACAAAGGTTGCATTCAGGGGTCTGCATGCGGACCAAGTTTTTGGAATGTGATCATCGATGACCTCTTGCAAATACATTTCGGCGAAGGGGTAGAAATTCGAGCGTTTGCAGATGACTTGTTTCTTATCATAATAAGCGATAATCCTCATGAATTAGAAGAGAAAGCGAACAACGCATTAAGTATTATAACAGAATGGGAATCTAAAGCGAAACTGCACTTCTCTGAAGAAAAAACGAAAGCAATGTACATCACGAGAAGAAAAGATCCACCACCAACTATCAAAATGAGACAGAACACATTGAAATTTGTTGACGACTTCAAACTGCTGGGGGTAATAATTGATAAAAATATAAATTGGATCAAACACGTAGATGAAACGTGTAAAAAAGCATCAAAAATGACCAACAAAATCATACGGGCGGCAAAACCTACATGGGGAGCATCTCCCATGGTAATAAGACAAATTTATGTAGGAGCGATAGAACCTCTAATTACATACGCAGCACCAGTTTGGGCAGAAGCTGCAGGTAAGAAATATAACGTTAAAAAACTAAATGCAGTTCAGAGGCAAATAGCCATACGGTGTTGTAAAGGGTATAGGACAATATCGTTAACATCAGCCCAAGTTCTGTGCGGTTTAATTCCATTAGATATAAAAATTAAAGAAATTGCTGAACTGTATCATGTCAAAAAGGAAAAATATTTAATGGACCTACCGAAAGATAGAAAATATCAAGCATCTAAAGAATATTTTGATCTACCACACCCAGCTGACAGAATAACAGTAGACTGCAAAATATTTGGAGAAAATCTACCTGCAAATCTGGATTCTGAAATTAAAATATATACGGATGGCAGCTTATTAGAAGGGAAAGTGGGAGCTGCGTTCGTCCCTTTTGAAGGAGACAGAGAGCTACCAGGTCGAAAATTTAAGTTGGAAAACTATTGCTCTGTTTTTCAAGCGGAACTGTTTGCAATTAAAGAAGCCATAATGTATGTTATATGTAAACCACCTAGCCGCTGGAAAAATATTTTTATTCTGACCGATTGCCAATCTTGTCTAGCAGCAATCCAAGAAACTAAAGCTCTAAACCCAATTGTGTTTGAAATTAGAGAAAAGCTAGCAGAACTATTACAAAGACAACAACATGTGCAAATCGGATGGATTAAAGCGCATATAGGCATCCCTGGAAACGAGCTGGCAGATAGCAAAGCTAAAGAGGCTACCCTGAAGAAAACGAAGCCCGATTACAACTTGTTCCCGCTAAGCTTCGCCAAAAAGAGGGTCAAAGAAAGAATGATAGAAGAATGGAACAAACGATATATTTCTTCAACGACAGGAAGCACTACAAAACTATTTTTTCCTGATGTTAAAAGTGCTATATCGTTCCATAAAATCTACCAAACTAACTATGAATTAACCCAAGCAATGACAGGACATGGATGCTTTAACAGCTACCTGCATCGTTTCAAGTTGGTTGATGACGATACCTGCCCATGCGATGATACAAGCACTCAGAACATAATACACCTATTGAATACTTGCCCGTTCTTCAGCTACGAAAGACATCAAATGGATGCAGTATGTCGCAGACACAATATAAACTTGGACGAAGTGTCAAAACTGATAAACCATAAGGATATAACACCCAAGTTTATGTTGTATATGAAAAAAATAGTTCAAACGATCAAAGAAATTAATCTAAGTAGAAAGCGAAAGTGAAAAACATTTTGAAGTTTATATAATATTTTGTTATTACCCTTATAAATATTTTCTTTACTGTATTTTTTTAAATTGTTATTATGTTTGCGAAATCTTTTATGTTTATGATAATTTTATTCACCATTTTACATGTTTTATTACTATGTTTACGATATACATTTAAGTTAAAATTTTGTATTTACATTTGCTAAAAAATCCTTGTAAACAAAAAGCAAGGAACAAAAATAAAAGCAACTAAAATTTAAAAAAAAAAAAAAAAAAAAAAAAAAAAAAACCTAACCTAACCTAACCTAACCTAACCTAACCTAACCTAACCTAACCTAACCTAACCTAACCTAACCTATCCTGAAAACTCCAAAATCACATCGACAAAAACTCCAAAGATCCATAATCCCGACAAGTCCAAAGCTCCAAAATCCTGAAATCTCCAAAATCCTTAAATCTCCAAGATCCTGAAATATTCAAAGTCCAAAAATCCCAAAATCTCCAAAATCCCACAAAACTCCTAAGATCCTATTATCTCCAAAGATCCCATTATCTCCAATATCCCGCGAACTCCAAAATCCCGTAAACTCCAAAATCCCGAAAACTCCAATTCGATTGTTCTTCAAGCCCTACCTAACCTAACCTAACATGATAGGAGAATGGAACAAAGGATATGGTTCATCGACAACAGAAAGCATTTCAAAACTATTTTTTCCTCATGTCAAGTTTTATAGCACACTTAACATCAAGAAACGGTATACCGTTCCATAAAATTCATCAAACAAACTATGAACTAATGCAAGCAATAACAGGACATGGATGCTTTAATACATACTTGCATCGTTTTAAGCTGGTGGATGATGATACAAGCAATTAAAATATAATACATCTACTGATGACATGCCCGTTCTTCAGCTACGAAAGACATCAAATGGATGCAGTATGTCGCAGATACAATATGAACTTGGGCCAAGTGTCAAAACTGTTAAAAACTGATGTGTCAAAACTGTGATGTGTATAAAAAATTAAAGAAAATTATAAGAAATTAATCTAAATAGAAGGCTAAAGCGAGAAACATTTTGACTGTTACGTAATATTTTGTTAATTAATTATTATCTTTTATTATTTCGTTTACTAGTATTTATGAATGTATATATAAAATCGTTTTTATTTCTGTTGTCTAATGATTATCATACATTATTTTTTATACTATATGCCTATAATATCTCTTAAAGTTATAATTTTGTATTCAAACTAAAAATAAACTTAACAAACACATGAAACCTTTAGGTTTATTTACAAACCCTGCGAGACCCATCGGCCCTAGGAAAAGCACCTGAAGGACCGTTCATACATGCCCATGCGTTACCGATAAGGGGAGCATACCCTTGAACATTTATTATTAGATCATATCCAGTCGTAAGTAATAATTGGAAAAATACAGTCTTCCCCAATTAATGCTTTACACGTAGAAACAGTAGATTCTCTATTTTATTTGAGAAGACAAATTTCTTTTCAAATGTATGCGTCAAAGAGATCAGCCTCATTAGGTATTAACCAAAAATTAAAACTCTTACAGATCAACTTAGAATTAGTTTATATTGAAAAAGTAAAAGTTCCCTACTGTTGACCGATAGTTTTAAGACTTTTCTGACGTATTCCTTCTTCAAGACAAAACCTTCTTCCCATAGGAGCCACTCATTTCCAAACCCCATACATTCAACCCCAACATACTACTATCATTCTGAATCCAGAATAACCTCCAAGCCAAAAGAGACTTCATCAATATTATAAGATCAAAGTGGTCGGGCTGGAAACTTTTCTTTACGGATGGCTCCAAAATAGATTTAACTAGTCACACCGGCAACATTTTGTGATTCAGAAAACCTGGCACAGAAATATCTATTACCAAAATAATCCTCAATATTTACTGCTGAGGGCATTGCAATCCTCAAGACATAAAAATATATTATGAAAAATCTACCTATTTGTAATAAAAGAATTATATATAGATATTCTTAGGAATAGACTGGTACAGTATTTCCGATGGAAACCGTCAAGTGGTATGTTAAAATTCATTTTAAATTTCAATAATTCTAACTTCTTGTAACGTGCCTTTAATTTTGTCAACAATGTCTAGGAGTTTACTATAAAAATGTTCATGGTTAACGCATCGAGACAACAAAAGTTTTTAATTAAATTTTGAATGACGAATATGATATTATCTGTTTCATTGAATCTTGGTTACGTAATAATTTATATAATAGTGAAATTGCAGATAATAGGTATACTACTTTTAGGAGAGAGCGAAATCATTCTAAATTTGGCGGGGGGGGGGGGTCTTATAGCTACCAAAGCTTCATTGGTATATCTGAATCCTGGCATCCTCCGCTGAGGACTTATGGGTAAACCGTAAATTGTCATCAGGAGTGTTTGAAAGTATTTTTGTCTGCTTTTGCCCGCAAGGTCCTGATCACAATTTAAATTTATTACACCACCCTTCAGCGGTGGATCTCTCTCGATATTATTTCTCATCTACGATCAGTCTGGCAGTTAAGCTACCGTCAGCATTGCTCTCAGAATCCCCGAAATGCGCAAGCCTCCTCACCACCGCAAAGTGGATCTCTCGTCGAGGTTGTAAGAAAATTTAAAATATTGTAAGAAAACTTTAATATATATTTATCGAAACGATTTGCGAATATTATCCGATAAAAGTTGTTAAAGCATCCTCACCGGAAGAACTTTAATTTTTCCTTTAACATTTCCCCGACCGGAAATTGTTTCGGAAATAGTCGCGCAGTAGAGGAAGCACACAATTCAACAGTATTATGTTATTTTAGTATTATGATATATATATTATATTATATTATATTATAGAACAGAAATATATTTAAAAATATTATCAGCATATTCATATGTCCTTATCATTGCAAATTACTTTCTTGTAGTATAGATTTAAAAATTTAATAAAATACTGGTGAAATTTAAAAAAATACAATAATAGAGTACCCCAAAATAAGAATAATCTAGAATTATAGGGGGAGGCTATCGACATTTATATAAAACAAGATTAAGATCTTTAATAGAATGTGAAAATTAATAACAAAATGTCAAGAAATTCATTCACCTTAACTATAATATATGTATATGGAAATCAGAAAGACGTAGATTATATAATTATTTTGTAGACATTTAAGCCATTTTAGAACCTTTTTTTGTACACATTTATATTTTCTGCTAATTTAGTTGATTTTAGCAGTTGGTTATATAATCTAGGGGCAATGTACGACGCATGTCTCTGTCCTATTCCTAATTTGGACATTTGTTTTGCTCCGAGTTTCATAGTTGTGATGGATTCGTATTTGGTCCTCTTTAAAAAAATTAAATAAAACAGTTTTTTATATAACGTAGATAAATTTAAAATACTAATTTTTTTATAAACTTGTTAGGTTGAGTAATTTCTAGCCATTTTTAAAATTATTTTTATTATTATCTTCTGAGTTGTAATTATTTATATAAGATGTAGCCACGTTTAAATTCGCGCGGCAGCGCCGACACCGACCTGCTGTAGAAGGACTGCTGTGGAAGAAGAACCACTGAACATTTATTTGTATCTTTGTGTATAAATTTACTTGTGTTTAAAAAAATACAGTGTACATAATGTGTTGAAAACAAGTGTTCTTACTGGTTAATACTATTTCCACGCATCCATGCCAGCTATTCAGATATTATACTCACTCACACTTATAGACTGAGCCTAGCCGGTGACTTTGTCCTAGCATTCGATCGCTAGAGCCATATCGCAACCTAACAATGTATGGGACAAGTTCCTCCCCAACCCAGTATTCCGTATTGTAATATTGATGCACGGTAAATCATTAAAGTGCTTGCTAATTATAATATTGTCTAAGGATATAGAAGTAGAAAAAAAGTACGTAATTTATTAGTTAAGAAAGTTATGTATTCTTTAAAGTTTAAATTATTGTCTAGAACTAATCCTAAATATGTGCACTTAGTTTTTCTTTGTATATTAGTTTTACATTTACAAATAGAGTTTGTTACAAAATCACAATCATAAGAATGTAAGATAGGTTAATATTCGTCAGTCGGTTGCCCTATTTTTGTTGAAGAGAAGGTTATATAATTAGTTTTATAGGCATTTAGTCATTTTTTAATTTAACGAATTCTTAGGAATTAGTGACATTAGTGTCACTTCTTTAAAAACTTGTTCCGAGGTATCTTATCTGATTTAGTTATTTGTATCGTCTGCAAACCCGATTATCTCCCCTGAAAATCTATTTAGTTCTAGCTCAGCGGAGATGTGAAATATCCTTACTAGTGTGGGTCTGTGGATAAATGTTAATATAAGTGAGGGTGTTTCTATGAAAGAGAGGTTGGTTTACACACCATTTAATTCAGGACAAGGCAGTACAAACATTGGACATAAATTTAGAAATATGAAATGATGAGGATGAGTATTAATAATCAAAATTATAGTCAATGTAATTCCGGAAGATATGCGCCTTGCAGGTGGCGGCTTATGATAACCTTTTCAATATAGACGAGAATCCATGTAAGTAAGTGGAATACAGTACAGGCAGATATGCGCCTTGTAGCTGGCTGCTTATGTTAACCTTTTCTCTTTAACTAGCACACATATTCAAAACGATTTGAGCCAATAAGGTTTGCTCTTGTTAGATGCCACGTGGGTCAGACCACTTACTGAATTTACGGAGAATAATTGTTCAATAAATACCAAGACGTTCTCACATTTTAAATCTGATAGTAGATGGAGACTGCTTGTACAGAGGCTGCAGGACACACGAGATGGTAGATGGTGTCCAGGTGTACGATAGCAACCAGGAATCGGGCAGGTCACGGACAGCAGCATAAATGGCTAGCAAGGTTTCCTTGAGAAGAATTCTAGTGGATGACGAAACTACAATGTTATGTGGTGGCATGCAGTGGGTGATGCAATTGTACGGAGATTCGCGGATCAGTCAGATTCTCGAGATGGGTGGAAAAGAGGCGGGTGGAAAAGATTACGAGATGGGATTCGAGATGGCAGACCAGGATCGGCGCAGACGCTGCGGTCCAAAGCCGCACCAAAATATTAAGTTTATCTTTTGCATGCTTATATACATAATTAAAACCACTAACGAATACTGCAGTGTGATTCGGATTATCATGTAATTACTCATTCATGAAAAGGGGTGGGCGCGACCGCTAGACTGCTTGATATTTCACTTTATTTAATTACTGTCCTGTTTATTAATTGAGAACACCCATCTATAAGTTTTAGTTATATTTATCTCATCGTTTAGGACTAATTATTAACTTCTTATTGGCCATGTAAATAATCATGTATCTATGTACGTATATGCCTCTGGTACTCGCTGCCAGCACCTTGAAACTCACAGCCTCTCCACGAAGGCATTGTAGGGTACATTATATAAATTACATTTTTGATTCGAAGCAATGGCTAGTAGATAGAAAAGATAGAATTTATCCGAGAACCTTTGTGTGTTTATTTACTTTAAAAACGCACGATTGCATGCATATGGAAATCATGCTGAATTTTATTATTGACATTGTGCTAACAACTCACTGAACATTTTACTTTACGACGCATCTCACAAGTAAGACTCTATATTTATTCCTACATTATGTATACAATTATCCTTCCGGTTGTCAAGCTGAAACCATGTTTTTCATTCTTCCACCTTTCAACGCCTATGTGAATTGTAATTTTTCTAAGATGATTTGATTGGAAGTAAAATGTGCTTTTGGAGGCTGAACAGAGTCATTCGGTGACATGAAGTGTGGACGGGCTAGCTATGGTTATATTGGTATGGTAGTGAGAGCCAAAATGAAAGGGTTATTAAACACCATCAGTCTGCGTAGGGTGCAAAAGGCTACAAGCTAACCCTACGTAGTCGCCGTGGTACTCGTACTTCAGCTGTATTAGGAGGATAATAGTAGGATCTTTAGCGGTTAATACCCAGAGACAGGGTCACTGAAACGATCTGCAATTACACAAACACACACACACGCACCAGCATGCAGTGATAACAATCCTAACCCAAATGGTTAGGATTGTTATCAATGCAATTGCAACAGCAGCATATTGGAGATGCAAGGACCTCGCCATGCATCTTGAATGAGTCATAACAAGTGATATTATTCACTGAGACATCGGTCAAATCAAAACTTTGGATCATCATCATCATCATTAACTTTTGAACGCGTGGGTGAGAGAGCTCGGGATTAAGCACCCGCCGTCTAACGCGAATATGCACCAGGCGAACGGGTTTCTTAATCTGGGGTTTGTAGGGGAGCCGAGCGAGCACCACAGTCTGATGTCTAGAGAACTTATCATAATCACGGAACATACTTGCCTAGCGAGGCAGGCACTTAGCATGTCGCATGTTGTTTCACATGTCCACATAATCTTTGAATAGCTAGGCGATGCCACGAGGTGGACACAGTCACGACAAGATTAGTGACCTTTGTATAATTTCTTCCACACACTTACATTCCAGCACTTGTTTACGTACGCGCAAATGACGTTTAGGAATTAGAAGTAATAAATTGAATACTAGTAAAATGTATTTATTTATTTATTTATTAGTAACTATATAATATATATAAAAAATTTGTTTGGACTGTGCCCGTTTCGCTAGAGAAATTCTGTGTCAAGACGGACATAAACGGGTGCACTCGGGTATTATACCACATGATCGGAGGTTTTCCGTTATTTAATCGCGTACTATGAGATAGTCGGTATATTTATTTTAACAATTGCTCTATAGGTATTTGAACGGCTATGATATTTGGATGTTTGGAAACTTTAGATATTTGATAATTGAAAACGCGCGTTAAAAGAACTAGATTTACTACGGACATACCATGGGAAATATTCTTAACCATTAGATGATTATTTGGCCAAATTAATATTAAGGTTTTGTAGAAACTGTCTACGCGGGTTATGAAGGCCATCGGGGCCCAGATAGACATATATAGTATTTAAACCTAGAACTTAGAGAAGTAGAGAAGAAGTAGGACCCTTCACATACCGATGTCGCGAAATGAGTGATATATATGAATTAGATAAGAGAGCGTTATTTAGCTTTGCACAGACGAATCAAGGCAAGCGGGACCGCTTGGTACATTTTTCAAAGAAAGAAAACCGGAATTGTTCTATTAAATCACTCGAGGACTTGATATTAGTATTTTACCTAATATATCGGTAATTAAATAGTGGATTAAGATGGACAGGTTCCGAACTATAGCTCTTTAAGAAATCGACCTTAGCTATTATAAAGAAACATCAACATCCGACTATGTTAGTACTCTGACAATTGGAAATTGGAGTTGGTTCGTTGGGAAACGTTCCCGGCGGAAGCGGATATTCCTAAGATTTGCTATGGAACGAGGGACTAGACGTTCACGCCCCATTTCATTATTTATGGCGGTAGGTACTCAGATATTAAAATAGACTCACTATAATAGGTAGAGAATAATAAGGGTCCTCTCAAATTGTACCATGTACCATGTACCGCAGTTAACTACTAGTTTAACACTTATGCAGTCTTTAACTTTAACCTGCTGAACTCTGCCTTTCAAATGCTCTGGTCTGTCCTAGTCTAGGTCTAGCCAAGGGATATGAGGTGATATAAATACACTTTCCCTACCCCGACAATCAAAGCAACGGTACATTAAATGAACATATTAAAATAGCTGAGTAAAAAAAAAAAACATAGACAAAATTCACTGTAATTGGTTAAGTTCAAATGTTGAGTCTTCTGGGTGTGGTGAGCACTGAATTTAACGAGGCTTGATAAGGATGTATCAGAAGAACGGACTTGCCGTGACTTTACAAATCACAAATCAGTCATGAAGTCAGCGTAGAAACTGCCCCATACGGAATCAGGTGATAAGACTAGATGATGCGGGCGGAGTCGTCGGCAGGATGCGGAAGACACAGAGACTAGAAAGATATGAGAGGAAACGAGGTAATCACCGCTCGAAACTGCCAAGACGTGTTCTCATTGCTCATAAAATATGATTTTTTTAAACTAAATTATATGTATTATTAATTACTATTATTTGTGATGAGGAAACTGCCTCGTCACACAATATTACAATTAATAGTATAAATTCAACATGTTAATGTTTTAATGAATTAGTTTTTAGTTACCTAAATGTAAATTTAAGACCATTATCTTCATAAAACATTTTGTTATCGCGGCAAACATGGATGTGCTCATTTCCGACGACATTATACATTTTTTAATTGATAAGGTATTTTCTCGATTGTCTCACTGTGAAAAGAAATAAATGTATAATTGGAAATCGATCGTCCGATTCTCGATTTGATTATGAATAAACCATCATCGAAATGCATTAGTCATTTTTGCCGTAGTATTCATAAAACTTAATGGATTGCAGGATCAGTTTCTTTGAATAAGATGATTCGTTGGCCGTATTTATTATTTTCAAATCATAGTATTTGTAAATCTAGTGACAATATTTCTATGCCTAAAAAACCTCACGAGCAAATTCAAAGTCATTATCAGTCGACTATTACATTGCACAATTTTGGATCCGACCATCATATAGAAATGTACTTTTAATATATTTTTCAACTTCTAAATGATGATTTCTTGTAATTCGGGAATTATTCTTCCGAAAGCAAAATGAATTTGTTGAATCTCCAATGAATTGAATGTGTGAATTAGTTAGAAAAATGTGACGGAGTCTAAGAAAATCATTTGCAGAGTGACACTAAATCATCATTAATATATCAATCAACTTTTGTCTCTCTGTTTATATTTTTATTTTCAACTTCTTCTCACTTTTTTCTGCATTATAGTTATTTTAATTTTTAAATTGTACTCAATGTATAAAGTACGTGACTTCTGTACCGGCATCTCTCGAAGGCCGCGTCACGCCAAATATCTTGCTTCACACTACTATCACAATAAAATAAAATGTTACGTTAGATATAAAAAATGTGCCGGTAGTTTAATATATTCATAGGCAAGTACCAAGTACCGAGTACCGAGTACCGAGTACCCTATTCAATGGGGATAGATAGCCTTTATTCCATGAACTATACAAAAAACTACTTTCATTTTTGAATTCAACAACCAATAATACAGAATACCCTAAATTTCTTTAAATATATTTGACAACTTAACATTTTTTTTGTCAAGATGTACAATTATTAAAAATATGATACTTGAAATATTGTAAAATTTATAATATGAGTACACAAAAAAATTAATATTTAAAAAAACTTAATGATTTTGTATTAAAAAATACTTTTTAATGTTAATATAAAAAAATAAAATAAAAATGATATCTAATATTTTTTTCTCTTTTGCAGGCATAAATGTGTAATAGTTTGTTGTTCTTCGTACGATGATAAAACTACTCAAAGGGCACAAGCGGGCTTTCGTACCTAAGTATCTAGCTCAACTACCCTGGTAGGACTCCCGAAATACTCCCCGGGTATGCGGATTCGTCATCGGGTTCACTTTTGCGTTTTTCATTCCCGTCTCCAACTATTATTCGGACCGAGCGCGGGATGCACTCATCGATCTCCTTGTCGGCTGAGAACCTCGCATCATGGAGGACCGTCCTCTCTGCGTGTCGCCACCTCTCGCAGATTTTTTCCACAACATGGTAAATTTCACAGTATTTTGTCTAATTCAGAAAGGTATCTGTTAATATTTATTCAAAAATGTTCCATTAAGACATGATTTCACAGCTATCATATCCTTTTGGCGAGAGATCGATCTTCAACAAGATGGGCAGTCCGAGTCCGAGACATTATCAAAAAATGAAGACAGTAGAACATGACGTCACGACGTCTGAAATGCGTGTCGCCGGGCGCCCCGCTATACGCATTACTTTTCTACCGGTCTTAATCGGGGCGGCAGTTTTCACTCGCAGCGCACTGCATCTATAGTGCCGTAATATCAATTATCTTCGAGTGAGGAATTTTACCTTCTTAACCTTCTTTCTCCTAGTATAGACGTCCAACTGTTCCTTTTTCGGATATGATTTTCCAAAATACTTTTCTACAATTGAAATGAATAATACAGTATTATAGCGAATTTTCTTTAAAGGTAAAATGAATTTTCTACAGAAATGAGAAACTTTAAAATATTAAATATAACGTGCTTGTTAGATTTAGCTGTAAAATTCTCGCCCAGCAACCTCCACCGTAGTCAACCATAGTTATAATATAATATATGTGGTGTATTTTTAATATAAAACAAGAAAATCTTTATTTAGTTTCCTGAAATAAAATATGTCTTTAGTATAATTGCGGAAATGGGCGTTTCAAGCGACGTTACCTGTAACAACAGAACTCGCGCTGAGATTGCGAGGAAATTGAGCACCCAAACATCCGTCGCCGGGGAAATTGACTTATTTTCTGCAATTTAGGGCAACGTGGCTTTAAAATGATGGATCGAAACCGCATAACAAATAAATTTATAGGGTAATACTTCGATTGAATTTCTTATATACATAAAGGATATTACCTCCACTTCAAATTAAATCTCAGCTTCAGCGACATCTATACTATATTACATGAGAAAAAATATCAAATTTTTAAAAAATTTCAATAGATGGCGACAACATAATTGGTAATAAATAAGTGAAATGTTCCATCTTGACTTAATATATACAACTTCCAAAAAGTTGATAGATGTGGTAGCATGGGTATATAGGTGAACGTTACATGGTGTAAATAGATCACTCAAGCCAGCCGATGACAGGTCGTAAGCCCTGTAATGTACAAGACTTCTATACTTTCTCATATAAAAATAATAGCTTCGTCTCTGTGAGACATCTTAATCTAAATAAATTTTGCACGTAAAAATAAAACAGCCAATTAATTAATTTCAAAGATCTTCTTATAATCATATACATAAAATATAGAATCATAATCAAGAAATTTTTTCAAAGCTCCTTCACAACTTTCCACGGCAATATTACAAGCAGAAAATTACAGTACAACCGGTCTTCACTGTAGCGTGGTATCAGAACTTTAATGATAAGTTACGTCTTCTGGATGTTCCTCCAATCTTATTCAGATAACACAATAATACTTTGAATTACATTTTATACATATAAGTAAATTTCTCAGGCAGTTTATAATCAATTTAGAAGTTTAACAAAACTTAGAAAATAAACCACAGCTCATCTGAACCCAAAATTATGACCTATATGGTGGAGAAATAAATGCATCGAGATAGTGCTTAGTGTAGTGGGTAAATATCTCATTTCAAATTTAATAATAAATGCAGTAAAACAAAGCTTAAGGGTTGCTTTCAGGGCGAGTTCTACTGCGCTATCATTTTACAGATATAGAAATAACAGACTGTTTCAGGTATTCCGTCGAATTCGCAAAAGGCTTACAATAGCGGTTTGGTTACCAAAGTAGTTGAAGAAGACCACCTCGATGCAGAAGTTGAGAAGATATGTGAAACTATTAAAACAAAGAGTCGTTTCATTATAGCTCTTGGAAAACAGTTTTATTACAAACAGATGTCTGTGAATATAAAAGAAGCTCATAGACCGGGTAGCGACATTATGGTGAGCAACATGGCCGACGGACAGGAGGGAATCAATAGTTTTGCACGAAAAAGAAAACCAAAATGGGGACACTGAAACAATAAAAAATACATTGTTAATTTTACTTATTGTAGATAATCTAATTAAAGTGTACCTATTTTTATAAATATCAAAAACTATTGTTATATTGTATTAATATTACCAAATGTATTTTTTAACTATAAATAAAACATTATTGAAAATTAAATACATAAAAATTGATATTTTATGACACAACAGAGGTTGCTCATGTAGACAAGTCTATAGTTTTGGGTTCATCTAACACATTCAATGCCGACAAGAAATCACTGCCAATGCCAAAAGTTATTGGTTCGTGGCGACGATGACTAAGATTCCACTAGTGTATAGTTGAAAACTCAGTCGTCAATGAAAATGTTAAATGAACAGATAATGATTCATATAAATTTCACTAATATTCGTGTATACATACACATTAAGAGAACATTGTTTATTTTTTATATTTAACCCTTAATTATTTTACCAGTAAGTACTCAGTGTATGTGAAAATATTAAATGTAAAAATTTTACAGGGCTATATTTCACAATTTCCATTATCATTTTTACACCAACTCCACCAAAATCAAAAGAAAGTGCAAGACGGATAAAAAGATTTTTTAAAAAAAGACTGTTATATAAACAACCCTCTTTCTTAACTTACCATTATTTAACTATAAGGTTCCCAACAAGGTCAGCAACAATATAACTTTAATCCAGGGCGGCCGTCTGGATGGATATCTGATCCGATAATTGTTCAACTTTGGATGTAAGCGAGAAAAAAATTATAGAATGTTTGATTTTGGTATGGCAAGGTTTATTTTAAATGAAACAAATATGCCAAACTATAGGCAGTGGTCAAATGGATCATTAAAAAGTATTACATAAGAAGATCACTTGTCCCATAAAAAGGAAATCAAATCTGATCCTTAAAATGATTATAAAGACACGGCCAATATTACTGCACTAACGATAACTAATTAATACACCATGTGGTCACTTGACCCGAGAAAATGAAATTTATTCTAGATTAAGATGTCTCACAGAGACGAAGCTATTATTTTTATATGAGAAGTATGGAAGTCTTGAGCATTACAGGGCTTACGACCTGTCATAGGCTGGCATGAATGATCACTTTACATAATGTAACGTTGACCTATTTACCCACGCTACCACATCTATCAAATTTTTTGCAAGTTGTATATATTAAATCATCAAGATCTTTAAATAAATTATAATATCCAATTATTATAAATTCATTATGAAAACACGGCCAATATCGTGGCGCTAATGGTAATTAATTAATATGCCGTGTGGTCACATGACCCGTGAAAAAGAAATCTAAACATAACAATACTAACATTTATTAAATGTATAGACAAGATAAAATTTGGTTGCCACAATAAGATCTTTTCTAAAAGATGAGCACAGCAATGTCGACTTCTATGATGAGATATGGCTGAGAACGAGCGCGAAGTTATTTATATTACGCTTCCGTGAAGGAAGCTGCTAGTAGAACAGCGTCTTTCCGCTAAAGGCGTTAATCTGGATCGGGTGAAGAATGCTTCAGATTGCACAGGAAGCAATATCTGCCGTGGTGTTAATTGAGGAGCGAATTGCTATTGCTATTGCATTTATTTATTAATTACAATTATATTTATTAATTACAAAGATATTGTAAAATATTTAAAATTAACGTTAATATTTCGTTGCAAATCCTTTCAGTTGAATAACTTGCTCAATCCTTCGAGGCATTGAGTTCGCCAAAGTCGAAAATTTTCAGGTATTATGAGATGGAATCATGCTTCAATGATCGCTTCAATAAATTCTCTTTCATTGCTGGACTTGCGACGAGAAACCATATTTTCAGTCTTGACCGGAGATTTTCAATAGGATTCAAGTCCAGACTGTTCCTTGGCGAAGGTATAATATCAATCTGGTGGTCCTGTAACTATTTCGTGCTCGTTTTAGCTGTGTGCGTTTTAGCGTTTCATCCTGCTGGAAGGTGCATCTACCACGGCCACCCTCGAACAAATCATTGGTGCTGGGCAATAATTTTGTTTCCAGAATTAGACTCCCAGTGGTCCAATACCATATCTTGTCATGCAAACCAACACTATTACACTCGTAAGATGTTTCATTGGCATGTCTTCGCCTTGACGACGACGAATAAAAATTGAAATTTCGGTCTCATTATTCCTAATCACTTTTTACCAGTCTTCTGTGGTTCACCCCTTATATGTTGCAGCCTATTCCAGGTATTTTTGCCTCTATTTCTAGTTAAGGTAAGGCTTTATTCGAGGTATTCTTGGTCGTAATCCATTCTTGCATAATTTCCTCCTAAGTGTTTATTCAGTAATATCAAGTCCAGCAGCTTTAAGGAGCTTGTTAATATCTTTGGATGTTGATTGCGGTCCTGCAGGGCAAGTCGATAAATTATACTTCCATCTTGTAGCGTAACTTTTGGCTATCGGCCGGATTTTTTACCTTAACCTTTCTTACTCCAGACTCGGTGGCTCCTCCACCCAATCTTTTTGCGATGTATATGTAGCCTTTTTCACGAATCGTAACAGCTCTGCTTCTCTTTCCGGGTGACTAATGGGCATTTTCAATAATATAAGAACTAAAAAACACTCTGACTGTACTTTGCAAAAACAACCTCACCTTACTTTAACACACTTTACACGTTACTAACACAATTGCCAAACTTATCGTGTGGCATCTTAAAGTATCCTGATTAGAGAATATGACGTTCCTAGGTGCTCTGTGATTGATTTAAACTTAATACGTGACATTGTATTGTTGCCACAACTCTAAAACATTATTCCCGAAATTTCGATGTTTTCTTAAAAATAGTATAAAGAATTTGTAATCATCGTATAGTATGTTTATTAATAAAATATAGCATAAGAAACAAGAATAAAAACTTATAAAAGTTGTATAATAAAGAAGTATTTTTTTAAGCCAAACGACAAGTTACAAGAAATTTCGAAAAGCGTGCACACTTAAGTCCACTAGTGTGGATCAGGAGTTTACCCCAACAGCGACGGTGTATTCATGTAAGGGCCGGTTGCGTCATCTTCGGTTACCATAAAATTTACTTTTAAACTTAGTTTATCCGAAAACGCGTTGCGTCATGTCATTTTCGTCGCTTACTTTTAACATTAACTATAAACCGCCGAAAATCTCCGCTTAAGTGTAAACTTTACTAATGCACATGCGCACTGCGCGCGAGCCACCGACAGATGTCACCAAAATCGAGTATTTTTCAATTTTTGACACTGTAGCATCGAAATGTACAATATTATGTCGGATAGCAGTGATATCGCAGACTTTTTTGATGATAAACTAATTATACAGTATATTCTTAACAGGAAAAGTAAAACTCGGACCTCGGCACATTATTTTTTGTGGGAAGAAATGGGTTTTAAAAAAAACTTTTTCCGATGACGGATTGCATCTACTGGATTTGTTATATAGGGCACATTTACATTATGCGCATTTACTTGATATCCGTCATTAAAAGCATTCTTTTAAATTTTTCGACGTCGTATTATTGAAATGAACATTATTATGTCAGATAGCACTGATACCGATTCTTCTGACGATCAAATAATTGTTCGATACATCCTTAACAAGAAGAGAAAATCTTTTAGGCCACAAACCGATCATTTTATATGGGAAGAATTAGATTTTATTGGAAGATTCCGCCTGTCCAAAAATATGATTAGGCAACTGGTCTTACTTATTTCATGTCATCTAAAGTTATCTATTTCATAGGTATATAATAATATTTTTGACAAAGATCAGAAATCACACAGTTTGTCCTGTGAACCAGGTCTCGATAACTTTGCATTTCTATGTCACAGGATCAATGCAAACGGGTGATATATCTGGTATACACAAGAGCACTGTTTCACGGATTGTGAACAAAGTGAGCAGAGCAATAGCCACTCTCAGATCACAATTTATGTTTACCTGAATCTTCTAAAGAAATTCAGCAATATCTGAATCAATTTTACAATATTTCAAAATTTCCAAACACAATTGGTGCAATAGATTGCACTCATGTGGGAATGCTATCTCCAGGAGGAAATAATTATCAAAATAGGAAGGATTACTTCTCCATTAATGTACAGGCAGTAATAGATGCCACAATGAAATACACAAATGTGGTTGCAAGGTGGCCAGGCTCAACACACAACAGTACTATTTTCAGTCATTCTAGATTAAAAGGGCAACTGGATGATCAACTGAGCCAAATCAGTACTAGGAATGTCGTAGAAAGAACATTTGAGGTGTGGAAAAGGCGTTTTCCCGCAATAGGTATGAAACTCAGGCTGAGTATTGAAAGAGTGGAAGCAGATATATATATATATAACTTACCATGCAGTATGCTTTTTTATACATACTATCTTCGTCAATTCAGGCGTACTTAACCAATATATATATCTATATGTGTATTTATTTATCATATATTATATATTACATATTACGTACAATATTAAGAATAAATAAATGAAACGCTATGACTGGTTTAATAATTGGGAAAAATAGCCATTTATTAGATCTCGTCTTATATTATTTCCATCCTGTGCAGGTTCAGTCAATTTCATATAATATTGTCACAAAGTCTGGTGGTGGAACATATATATATGTTTTAATATAAATAAGATTAAACCTATCTTACACATATTGGCTTAGTTTTATTTTGAATCTATGAAGTATCTTCATCTGGCATTTCATTAAAGATCTTCATCGCTCTGTACATCATTCATTTCTGAAATTTAGCCTAAATTCTTGTCACATTTATTTTACAATAATATTGGATCTATAAAAAAACGATTCTTCCTCTGTAAAAACTCTTTTATTATATTTATATATTTACCTTTTAACATAAATCACATACAGAAATTACCACCATTTATTTATAGAGAATAAAGTCAAGTAAGTAAAATTAAAGTCAATAATTAGAAACTGTAAAGCCATACAACATAACTACAAGTTATTATTTTAGTAAATAGAAAAATGGTTTATGTTAATACCTTTAAAATGAAAGGGGGTGAAACCACATTAGCTAAAAACTGCGAGGCAGTAAACATTTAAAAATAGAGAGATTGTTAATGTTTATAAAATTAAAGAAGTAAATTATTAAATTAATGACATTTTTTTTTTCTTCGGCTAATTTAAAATTTAGTTGGGCCAAATCTCCCTCAGGTCAACGTCTGACTAAAATTACAATATGCAGTTCTTGCTTATGACATCTTAAGCGCATGAAATTCTTGTGTATTGTCTATTTGTTCATTTGGGGTGGTTGAATTCATTTTGCGTTTTGATTTATCAGCGAACAAAGAAAGGGTATATATTATAAATGAAATAATTAAATTAAACAAAAGCATTATCGATATCTAATATTTATATTTTTTACATTATGTAAGTGTGCATACATCAGAAAATTAATTATTTATATTATGAATTATCATTCTACCCACTTTTCAGAGGTAATACCATCAGTTGACATTTAAATGCAACACGAAGATATTCAGACTTGAAGCTTGTGCTCAACATCTTCCACCTATGAACACACAAACATATTACATTTGTATAATTAATCTGCTTACAACTGGGGTGTCCACGGTATTTATTTTCTTTTAAAAGGTACCGTATTAAATGCAAAACGAATGATAAAATTGTTTTCTAAATTAAAGTGACAAAGTTTCGCAATGCAAGGCCTTGGCAGAGTACTTACAGTTAGAATCATCATCAAATACCGAAACCCGCTATCCATTGACATCTGCATCACAACTCGTATCCATTCTGCTGTTTCTTGCTTCGTCTTGGATTCTCTGAATAAATATTAAAAATAATGTTTATTAATATGTAATTTACAACATAAACTTTTAAATATAGTTAAAATACAAGAATACTTACCTTATATTGACATCCATCGTTCAAAAACGGTCAATGGGTCATTTCGGAAAAGTAAACACAATAAATTAACGTAAACTTCAAATGTCAAATGAATCGTCCTACACGTGTTACCATAAGCAAAATTAATCGCGCGGGTATTTGTTTTTGAAAATGAGATTTTAAGAGGCTTATGTAATTGGAACACTGGATAACTATAAACTCTATTCACGCAACTCGATTTCTGTCAAATTATTTAAATCTCGTTTAAAAGTAAACGAGTTTGAATTTAAACTCGATTGAATCTCAGTTATGGTTACCTAAAATGACGCAACCGGCCCTAAGCAACGTATGCTAGCGCTGAGTCGGTACCTTTTCTTAGTTATGATTTTTCACAACAATTTTGGAGTTTGGTAGAAATTCCTTCATACATCGCACCTATATTTCAATAATATTTTAGAAGGTATAATATATTTTAGTAGAGCTTTAGAATATCACCTGATGTTATAATTATACATCACGCTTCAGGACGTAAAAATTGATACAATATACGATTCTTTTATTAAATTACTAAAACTAATAGGAAGACACATCATTGTTGTAGTTAAATATTTAATCACAGACATGAAAATAAACACACTTGTTTTTTAGTTCTACTCGTTACACCTGATGAAAGCATGTATCAATCTAACCTCTTGTATTTATATTAAATCTATCGAAAAGGGAAATCTATATAATTATAAGTACTTAGGGTAATAATCGGAATTTCGGGTTTTTATATTTTGGCAGATTCTAAGAAACATTTTTGTTCAAACACCAATGATATTTTACTGAAAGGTAATATATGAAAGAGGATAGATATACAATTTTATGTAAATGAGGTGAACAACATTATTCCTGTTAATTTATATGGTTTTTTTAAAAGATATTTTTGTATGATTCTAGTTAACAATTATGTCTCGGCTGCTTTCTGCATAACTACGTCCCGTTGATGATTTGTATATATTTACTATATCTCTGGTATAACTAAAACTAATTTACGGCAGAATCAAATACAACAAACATTTTTGACTTGATCGTTTTTTATTATTTATTATCTCTAGCAGTTCAAGTATATTTAATCTAAAGCCTTTAGTTTCAAGGTGTTTTTATTTTCTTATGCAAAAGTAACCTCTGAAACAATAAATATTTAATATTTGAGTTAGATATTTGAATATCTGATAGACATTATAGCATAAACATTTTTATTATTATAAATAAATGCTGAATGCAAAAGTCTAGTGTCTAGGCACAGTTTTGAAATAGATATTTCACCTTCCCAGTAAGTAAGGTTTTTGCAGATATACAAGTCGGCATTGGAAACGTAGATTTGAATTAGTTATATTGACAGTGTCGTATCTAAACAATTCTTAGATTGAAATTAAATTTTAAATGATTGACAGTCTAATTTAGAAGGTTTCTAAAATCGAAATCATTGAGGTAGATGAAAAAGTAGGATGATATTGATTATACAAATTTAATTAATCAACTAAAAATAAATATATAAATAATCTATCAATCTAAAAAATATTTAGTTGCAACCGGAATTCGAACATAGACCTCTTCCTATCCGAGGAAGCGCGTTCACCATTTCGCTATCGAACAGCAATTTTTCAATTTCAATTTTGAACTTATTTTCTGTAATCTTTCCAATTGATAAATCTGTAAGAGTTGATTGTGTAGATATTGTTTAAATGAAAGGTTTTGGTGCTGAGACTGAAGCTCCTGACATCTTCAGGTCTCACGCGTGTTATTCGTATGTCGCAGTGTAGAGTGTCTGTTGTTGTAACTAGAGCGAGATATTTAATTGAAAGACCACTTAACAAAATTTAGTTTATTGATGTGAAGAATTATACAGTTAAACACTGGAGTGGCTCGCTCGAGGTGCTGTCGAACGGAATGTCGATGAGAGGACGGTCTGCGGAAGAGTGATCGCTAGTCGCTCGGGCAGTCTACGGTGCATATTGTCTTATTGTATCTTCTGATTGGTCACTTTGGTTTGGGCCCTGTATGGTTGATAGATGAGTCCTAACACGGCCATGTCTATGGGCGCATGCAAGATTACTACAAACTTATTATTCCATTTTTATATTGTTAACTTTGAAAATGCAACTTCACAACAAAATTGTGTTCTCTTTGAAAAATAATTTTGATTGTACGAAAATAACTATGATGTTAAATTGAAATCCAAAGAACCTGATTAAATAATATACGAAAACTTTTAGGTGACCGCAGACAATTAGAATTTAATTTCATAAAATAATTAATCCGATGATCAGGTAACATGAGCCAAGTTGTTGGACACAATGGGTAGTAAAACGCAAAAGAGACATAGCTAAGAAACTATAGAAAGGAGTAGGAAAGAATAAAGAGGAAGGAATTTAAGAAACAGATACATTTAAAAGAAACTAGTCTTTGAAATTTGGGTATATTATTGCTGATAATATGATGAGAGACAATTGTAGGTTTAGTCAAGTCCGCGCTACCTTTTCATTCAAATTGCCATTTACTATTTGAACAGTATTCGTGGGCATCGAATCATCAAAGCTATCGTATCGGGACTCACAATCAATACTAAATATTATCTCATATTGATTTATATTACATTGATAACCAAATATCTGAATCCATCACTTTAATTCATTATCATCAACATCGACAGCCCTGATTTTGTTAAAAAAAGACATATTTTCCGTAACTGTATAGAATTTGCACATATTCCTTAAACATTTTCTACTCGTAATTTAGTCAGGTATCCACCCATAAAATATTGTGGACTAGGTCTGTTACATTCTATATAATACATTGCTAACAATAAAGCCCACATCACCCGAAAGAAAGAAAGAAACAGCAGGCATAATTAAAACCAAATTTCGTATCATTTTAAAGTTGGAAACATTTGATGCACTATTATTTTTAATTTTAAAAATACATTATGTAGTCTTTTGGTAGTTTTTTAGAAAATAAAAATAGGCATTTAATATTTTATCTTTTACTATTCGATATTGGAATAGTCGAACGTGACTAATATTTGAAACTACTACTGCGCAAACGCCAGTTAGGTCACCGGTACCGATATATAAGTGCATCTATTCGGAGTGCAGAGTGCAGTGTGCTATAAACTTTCCGGCGGGAGGGTGTTCGCTCGCAGCCCACATCTATCCGCGCGCGTACAGCCCGATTTTATAAAATCGTAAGAAATTAAACAGACGTATTCTGAAGGGGGCGCCTATACTTCAAAAATCTATATCATATTGATTTTGAACTTTATAAAATCGGTGTTAAGCGCAGATAAATCAGATAAGATAACTAAACTTGCATATATTACATTACTTGCTAATTTAAAGTTTGACTTTAAACTATGTTTTAACTCGCCGGGGAAAAGGCATCCTTAAGAAGAAGACGACGCTGGAGAAAGGTAAGTTATAAAAATTATTTTCAAAATCGCTAACAAGAATTGAACGAACGAAATCACACAATATTTATTTTAAATACGATAATATGTTTATTGGAATTTGAGAATTTATTTGTGAAAGTTCAAAAAGTTTATTTGAATGATAAATTGCAGTACATACATGAATTAAATAATTTATGTATAAGTAGAAAACTTATAACTAGAATTAGGGAATATATAGCATTATTAATAATTGATTACCTCCCGGTACAAAATTTTATTGTAAAATAAAAATGAGGTAAAATGAGGTGAGTATTTATCACTAGACTAACCAATATTACCAATTTTATATTACGAGAACAAACATGTTGCTCATTATTTACGTCAAGTATTACTTTGTTATTTTTTATATATATAAAGTTATTACTTTTTGTATTCTCGAATTAAAATTGAATCATTTCGAGACGCTGTAAACCCGTAAAGGTGTAGTTAAAGGATTTCTTTCAATGAAAATAATCCTATATTTAAAAAATATTAACGATGAGTACCCGAAATGGGTAGAGCATTATTCGGACATGTACAATTAACTTGAGCAGTTTTTCTCGCAACAAGAATTCCTCAATTGTGAACCCTAACCACAAATCACCCCTCGTAACATTTATGAGTTACATTTAATACACCAACCAGTTTCACAAAATACCATTTCCTTCATCATGACGTCAAAATAACTCATTTAAACCATATATGTCTTAATGTTTTTAAAAATCTATTTAAAAATACATTTATAATAACTATTTTAAAAATAAATCTACTGGGTACCTGACTTAAATGATTACGATGATGAAAGATGTGAAAATTGACTTAATAATACAAAATGATTTAATTTAATTAGAAAAGGACTTGCGGCTAATTTTATTTGGTTATTTATAATGTTCTGTATATTTATTTTACAAAATACCCATTTTCAGTAATGGTACAATTTTATATAACCCTGAAAGATAGTGTGTAGGAATAATATATGGAGTAATTTAAGTATTATTAATTAACAGTGAGAAAATTATCAATGCATATAGATGACATTATTTCCAATTTTATCATAGGTATATATATATATATATATATACATAACATATCATATTTCATAGAAAAGGAGAAAGAACTAAAAACTAACATTAGAAATAAAATAAATAAAAACTTGTAACAATATCGTTTTTAATCATTTCCAATTTTATTGTGTAATTAATTCGAAAAAATATTAAGAAATAATATTTCTATAATTATAACAACTGATAAAATAGTGTACAGGGTGGAACAGACCCAGTCCACAATATTTTCAAGGAATATGTGCAAATTCTGTACTGTTACGGAAAATATTATTGTGTGAAATTTTTACAAAATTGTGATAAGTTCTTCGAAATGAATATATATGCGAAATTGTTCTATTATTAATCTATATCTTTGCTTCAGTCCCTAAATCATCTAACAAAAAATAATCTAGCCTCTCGTAATTCGATGACCTTTAATTTTTTATATTCAATATAAACTTTGGAATCAATAAAATATTTCAATTAATCTAAATATTCGCACTATTACGAGTTTTTTGAAATGCTTATATCTCTCACATGGTTGAAATTAGGCACATATCCCTTAAACATTTTCGACTCGTAATTTAGTCAGGTATCCACCCATAAAGTGTTGTGGATTAGGTGTGTTACCAGGGGCACGCAGTGCTTACAAGAAAAAAGCTGTGCATTACTAAACATTCTTTGAAACAAATATAAATTAAATAATTGAGTAAGCATAAACGAAAACATTATTTTACAATTAGCACCATCTGTATACCAATAGAGACTTTAATTGCTTAGTAACTACCACGACAACTCTCCGCTGTACCCATGGCGCTCTTGTGTATTCACCGCATTGAGGTATTTACATTACTCTGTTTTATCTTTAAACTAGTAAATTACTCAAGGCATATAATTGGCTATTTACTGAATTGAAAGTTTCTTTCAGTTGATACGTTTTGTATGGAGTCGTTACCTATGCTATTTTTTTACAGAATAACATTAGGAAGGCTTACAACTGTGTGCAAATCATTGAAGTGTCTACTTCCTCTTTTACTAATTCGCGAATTTTACTATCTTACTGTTTTAACGTGTTTATTTCATGGCCGTTATTTGCGTTCAAGGTGTATTTGGTGCATGAATTATTTTAATTTGGGAAAAACAAAAAGCAATCGGTAGAACTATTTCCTACGTTAATCTTTAATAAAAATAATTATTTCATACATTTTTTATATTGATTTTTATATGGGTAAAAAAGTATTATTTTACGTTGAAACTTTAACTTTAAAACACTATTAATAGTACTTTAAAATTACAAATAAATATATGGTAGAGTCGTAAAAATGACGGATTCATTTTGTCTAAAGACGAAAACGAAAGTTCTTAATCCTATGTACATTATGTATTATAGTAAATATATTATATATGATTGTATAATATCATTGGTAACAGCATAACCTAAAACTACACCTACTGCACGCCAGTGTGTTACACTTGTATATGGTCATACCTACTGAGATTACACATTACATTTCACTTTAAATATTTATTGATCCCAGAAAAACCATATCCATCGCTCAGGTGGTTGTTGAGAGCCTAATACGACAGTCTTATCCGGGACCGTTGACGTGATCAATCCGAGCGTACAAAATGCAAAAAGTCTAGATATAATTCCTGAACTTATAGTTTTAATTTTTTTTTTGTCGGAGACAAGAGGGCTCAGCTCTTATCTCTCCCCCCTTTAACGATCGAATCAGAGAGTTTTAATTTAATTTATCACAATTTTTACATAGGTTTTTCACTGTCCCAAAAAGTAGAGTTTCTGCGGATGCACGAGTTGGTATTGGAAACGACAATTAAAATTATTTTTTAAAACTATTGGAAAAATTCTTAGATAAAAATTTAATTTTAATTAACAGTTCAATTTAACAGGTTGATGTGCCCGGCGATTAAAGTGACGCGAATTTCCCCATATTATGAAGAAAGAAAAGAGCACTTAACGGCTAATATGAACGGCGCATTCCTTGAGGAATTTGCATGGGTAACAGGGCCGTGTAAACAATTAAGACTCAGTGAACGTGTTTACTTTCTTGGGGGATCTAAAGGACATTTTATGATGGTCCAACCCCGAGAAATGCATTTAATCCTAATTGTATACTGTCGGCGACGTACCTTTTCAATAATAATAAATGGCTGGGAAAGTACGTATTTACGACGGCCGCAATTAGCCGGCTGAATAAAAGGCTTGGGATCTCGTACGGGAGATCCCAAATATTTATTAATACAAGAAATTTCCCAGCTAATCCGTAATCCTAAGCCGTAAAATGCATCTGTTTCGAGAAAAAGAGAACACCAATCACTATCTAAGGGGACGTGTTAAGGACATGCCCTGAGGTCCTTAAAAGGCCAGACGCGGCGGTGAATAAAACACTTAGTCACTTAGACACTTGGAGACACAGTTGAGAAGACACAGTTAAAGGGAATTTTTACCCCGGATCAGACGGAACTTAAATCAGTTAGACTTAGAAAAAGTTTAAAACTCTCGAGTTAAATATCTTACTCCACCGTCAGCCATCGGACGGCTGGCGACCAGCGCTCGAGATCGGCCAGCATAGAAACAAAACTTAGAAGGAACACTTGGAAACAACACTTAGACACTGCACTTGGGAAACGACACTTGGAAACAACACTTGGAAACAAGACTTGGAAGGAATACTTGGGAACTAGACTTAGACACTAGACTCGCAAACTACACTTAGAAACGACAGTTAAAAGAGACTTAGAAGCAATGAGTTAAATAAAAAATTTAATGAAGAGAGTGAGTCGGGGGAGTCGGCTGAAGAACCGGCAATTAGAACGGAAAGTCTTGAACGACAGTGGAAACAGCTTCAATCAAGATGGTTAAGGGAGAGCTCCATTCGCGCAACAAATAAAAACGGAGATGAGTTGTATCGTGCGGAAATGGAGGACAGCGCGGAATCGGTGGAATCGGACCAGAGCGATAGTGTAACTCGAGCGAAGGTGGAAGGAAGCAGCTCGGAGGAGCTGGTGAACGAGGCCGCCCACCAGAAGGATGGAGTCGCAGAGTGGACTCGAAGTCACGGTCCCGCCCAGATCGCGTCATCGGTCGCCATCCGCGCGGTAGACATCGATCACCGGAGCCTGAACCGAATCATCACCAACTTAATTAAGGTAGATTTAAGATTAGCATTAAGTAGACCATAAGATAAATTAAGAATTTGGCCTAAGGTTTTTTTTTCTCTTCTCGTCTAATCAATCTAATAAAATTCTAAATATGTACTCATTCATTGCCTATTGATTTCCATGCCCGCCTCCTCAGTGACCAACGATGTATTGACGATATGATAATAGGGCAGGGAGGAAAGGAAAGGTAAGATGACATTGGTTGTATGAAAATAATTATTAGGTTCTTACAAAAGAACCACATTCAATAAAATATGAAGACATTTAAGTGCGCACAATTAGGAGCTAATTTTAGAAATCAATTAAATTTTGAAAAATCGTCACAATTAAAATTATATATTAGATACTATTATTAAAAAAAAGATTAAGAATTCATGTAAAAAAACTTTATTTATTTAAGAAATTCTTGTACGAGATCAGTTTTTATCCTCTTCCACATAAAAATACAATAAAATAATGAATTCATGTAAAAAAACTTTATTTATTTGAGAAATTCTTGTACGAAATCAGTTTTTATCCTCTTCCACATAAAAATACAATAAAATTATGAATTCATGAAAAAAATGAGTTTCATAAAATTTTCATAAGCATACAAAATAATTAGGTGTCTAACACTAACTAGTGTAATGGATATTATTTGAGATTACCTACAAGTATCTAGCCCGACAAGGTGTATATAAATCGCTCTATCATAAATTGCAAAAAAAGTGGTGAATAGCTTATGTCTCGTTCTTAATCTTTACATAGATATCATATCTGACCACAGTGACTAGTATAGTGAAACCATATATCATCTATTATGCTAGTTGGTCTTATAAATCAAAAAAAATACAGATTGACTATCTTATTGTTGCCTGTATCCAAGTATTATTAGTGACAGATTGGTGGAACCAGTGTACGACCATCTCCTCTGAGCTGAATATTTCTCACAGTAATAAGAAAGAAAAAAAAATAATGGAGAAACAAACTAGACGCAGAGGATCTACCATCGCACCAACCCCTCCGCAAAATGATATCCTACAAATTATCATCAAACAAATTGACTCCAAACTTCAAACAATAAAAAAAGAATTGTTCGCAAAAATAGAGAATGAAAATCAGGAAACTAGAAAATCCAGTGACTTCATTAGCCTACAGTATGATGATATCAACAAAAAATTGGATACTATCACAAAGCTGACAACGGAAGTTGAAGCTCTTAGAAGTGAATTAAATGAAAAAAATAAAATTATTAAAAACTTTGAGGTTAGGCTTGCTGACATGGAGCAGAACGCCAAAGCTGACTCCCTAGAAGTAGCAGGTGTCCCGCAACGGGAGGGAGAACAACCTGCGGAGGTGGTCCGGCAAGTGGCCGCAGCAGCGGGCATCGACATGCAAAACAGGGACATTATAAATGCCAAAAGGATAATAGATAGAAGAATCGGTGCCCCTCCTAAACTTCTTGTTAAATTTGCAGATATCAGAACTAAATATCAACTATTGGAAAACAGAAAAAAGATTGACCCAACTACATTAAAAACTCTTGGATGTGAAAAACTTTACATAAGTGAAATATTGTGCCCGTACTATAAAGAACTTCTGTGGAAAGTAAAACAAAAATGTAAGGAAAATAATTACTTGTTTGTTTGGTTTAAAAATGAAAAAATTATGGTCAAAAAGGCACCTGAGAATAGAGTTATTTACATTAAGCACTCAGACGATCTAATCAAAATAATATAAATTTATAAGAGCTCCGGCATTTGGTCTGCCTTTGGTTGGACTACTCTCTATACTATGAACTCTGTAAGTAATTAACAAAATATTTTGCCAATAATACATATTGTTAAATAAATATCATATATTGTATCCAAATGACAACAGGGAAATTCACCAATTTTGGCCAATGGCGGCGGAGCTCACCTATATTTTTTTTTGTCTTAAACTAATAAACAGTAAAAAATGGCTCAAGAATTAATAGATATGATTGACATTAACTCACTCGAGTCCTTTGTAACATCAGACTCAAAATCATGCAAAATATATTTTAATGGCAATGAGAACCTTAAAATATTTAACCAAAACATAAGATCAATCAATAAAAATTTTGATGAACTACTAATAACGCTCGATAGTCTCTCCATTAGCTTCCACGTAATTATTTTAACTGAGTGCTGGCTCACTGAATCATACGCACCAAAAAATCTCAAGCACTATACTCATTATAACACCTTTAAACACTCGTCCAAAAACGATGGAATTGTTATTTATATTAAAAATGAACTTCATTGTTTTGTATCGGAATTCATTATTCAGGACGCTAACAGCTTACGAGTAGATTATAGCAATGATACATGTATTCTGGCAATTTACCGCTCTCCGTCAGTATATAATATTTCACCGTTTCTAATGTCGCTTAATGACTACCTATCTCACTTATCTGATAAAAAAAATATTGTATTAATCGGTGACATGAATATTAACATTATGACCAATGGTCATCCGCAAAGGCTTGATTATATCAATATGTTAGCTTATCACGGATTTATTAGCACCATTAATAGTCCTACGAGAGTTATAAAAGACTCTAAATCTTGCATCGACCATATTATGATCAAAACTAAGAACTACATCAAATCGATTGTATATGAATCAACAATGACTGATCACTACTCTACCATGGTTTCATTACACACTGCTCATAATAACAACTTTAAGGCGGAACATCAGCGTGCAATTACGAAAATAAACTATGAAAACTTAAAATTGACATTGGAAACCATGAATTGGAATGACCTTTACCTTATTATTATAAAACTCTGAAAACGCTTGGAATTACTTCATAGAACATATACAAAATGCAATTAACAAACATAAAACTACATTTTATAAACACATCCCATCTAGTAAAAAAACCCTAAAACCATGGATTACGCAAAATATTATTAAGTCTATAAAAAAAAGAAACATATTACACAAAAAAACACGTAACAACCCTTATGACATTACGTTGCATAATTTTTACAAAAGATACAGAAACATATGTACACTAATAATTAAAAAAGCCAAAGAACTTTACTATAAACAAAAAATTATCGATACCAATGGAGACTCTAAAGAAATATGGAACATTTTAAGAGAGGCAACCAACACTGATAGACAAAAAGAGACAGTTTTTAATCAACTAGATATAGATGGTAAACCAATTTACTTTAAAAATAGCCCTGACCAAATTGTCAATCATGCAAACTATTTCTTCACTAATATTGGGTCTAATTTAGCTAAAAAAATTCCCTCGTCTCTGCTTAATATTAGATCTGAAAGTCACAATCTAAACCAGGATATTGGTTATAAATTTTCTTTCACAAACGTAGATAAAACTGTTATCAAAAATATAATCCAATCGCTAAAAAATAGTAATGCTGCTGGTACAGATGGTATTACAGTTAATTTACTTAAAATAATGTATGTGCAACTGCTAACCCCCTTGCATTATCTTATTAACCTTAGTCTAAAACTCGGACACTTCCCCACTAAATTAAAACAAGGATTAATTATCCCAATCCACAAAGCAGGAAGTAAAAGATACATTAATAACTATAGACCAATTACGTTACTTAATTCTCTTTCTAAAATATTAGAGAAAATTATAAAAATTCAACTCGTAAAATACCTCGAGAGTAATAAAATTATTTCTAAAAACCCGTTCGGCTTTAGGACAAATATGGGTACAACTGAAGCTATTGCCTATGTCACGGATTTCATTACTAACAACGTGGATAAAAGACACAAATGTATATCCATTTTCCTCGATCTCGCCAAGGCCTTTGATACAATTTCGCATTCGAGTCTAATCGAAAAATTAAAAAAAATTGGTATCTTAGGCAAAGAACTCGATATGTTTAAAAGTTATATCACAGACAGGAATCAACGAGTTTGTGTTAAAGAAATTTCAAGCAATCCTCTTTCCACTTACTTCGGGGTCCCACAGGGTAGCATATTAGGTCCAATACTATTTTTAATATATATTAATGACCTAAGCAACATCTCTTTTAACGGAAGCGTTACTTGTTTTGCGGATGACACTGTTCTTCAATTCCAAGCTGATACATGGTCAGCAGTATTTAAAAAAGCCGAGAAAGGTATAAACATTGTTAAAAAATGGCTCGACCTGAACACCTTAACACTTAATACCAATAAAACCAAATACCTAACTTCGAGCATAAAAGAAAATGGGCAACCCTCGTATGCTTACAAAATAAAAGTCCACAATTGTTCCAACTCAGACGACGATACGTGTCAATGCAATTATATAGAACGTACTGATCAAATTAAATACTTAGGAATTATATTTGATCCTTACCTCAAATGGAATCATCATACACAACTCATTACAAATAAAATAAAAAAAACAATATATTTTTTTAGAAATATTAGAAATTTCCTTAATATAAAACTCCTTAAAACGGCATATTACGCTATCTGTCAATCAATCATAGAGCATGGTATAATTGCTTGGGGTGGAGCGACTATGTCTGCAATTAATCCAATAATAGCAGCTCAAAAAATTATATTAAAAGTTATCCTCAAATTCCCAATCACAACGAGCACTGACGTAATTTTTGATAAATTCAATGTCTTTGATATTAGACAAATATACGCTAATACTACTCTCAAATACATATATAAATACAAACAGACACATTTTAAAACAACACAAAACATAATTTCCACACGGACAAATACAAATAACCTTCAAACCCAAAGAGCACATACTACATTTGGTCAAAGGAACTACAAATATTTTGGACCTAAACTGTATAATAGAATGCTAAAAGACTTTAATCAATTGAATTGTCACAAGAACATGAAACTTTATATTAAAACTTGGATTCGTAATATGGGTAGAGCCAGTATTGGTGCACTCACCCAAACATATTAATTATTGCTACAAAGTGTTACAAAAATTAAATCCACCTCAAAATTGTTCTTCATATACACCTTTTATATGTTAATAATAATAAATCTTTCTACTTGTAATTTTAATCAATTGTACAATTGCTTGTAAACTATGCCCGTCTCGACACAGAATTCTCTAGTGAGACGGGCACAGTCCAAACAATTTTTTTTATATGTATAATATAGTTATAAATAATAAAATAAAATAATAAATAAAAATATGGATAACATTGTAGATCTAAACAGCCATCCCATTACTAAAGCACTTTATTATTCCATATTAATTAACTGACGAGTAAACGTATTAATGAAAATCGATATTTCTGACGCGGACAATATTAGTGGTGCGCTTCCATGTTTGATTAAATTGTATGTAACGTGACGTTATTTGAAACTGGTGTCTTAATATCGTTAAAGGCCACCGCAACTCTGCATATCGGAAAACTGAAACTGAGCGGGGACAGGCGAAGTAATCGAATCACCACAGCGCATATGACGGCATTATCTCCCTCGGGCATCTGATGGGAGCAATGTTTGATGTACGAAAATTGGTTCAAAGCACAGGCGAACATTATATCGGAGTCCTAAAATCTATAATGAAACTTTCGACAACGATAATTAATTAAAATTGTGAAACATAAATGCATTTGGCTTTTAAAATGTTTCACAGATCTGTCGGTAGCTCAATACAAATTTATTTGAAAAATCAGTAAACTGGATTTTTTCCTGTTTGCAATTAGGCGCAGACAGTTTATGCTGAAATATACGTAGACCTATAGACAATCAAATATACACAATACAAATTTCAAATTTGTCCAAGGAAATTGTTCTGGTTCGAATCCCGGTAGCAAATATTCTTTCCATATTTTTTATTTATTATCTTTATTTTATTAACCACTGAATTGAGTATAAATACATCTACCTGTTTCGAAAAACACCATTTTCTTCTTCAAGATGTCATAACTAACTAAAAACATATATATATTATTGTTTCTTCACCAGAATCTATTTAAAAAAAAAAAAACAATTATTTAAAAAATAAATTTAGTATCTAACTCAAATTGTTACTTAATACAAATTTAGTCGAATAATTTTTAGGAAAAAAAAAAAGTTTATTTCTATATATTTTTTAATTGATTTATATTGGAAAAGTATATTTATTTATTACTATAATATAATACACATAGCTAACAAAAGACGATATTTAATATATAGTCATATTTTGTATAATATATACTTAATAAAATAATATGAAATTGTCCGATTAGTGTCTTCGTTGTCGGTAAGAATATCTCTATTACCATAGTACTTCATTTTGCGTGTAATTTATTCTTAGGTGAAATAATCTATTGTTGTTACCAAATATCAGAGCCTGTACCTTTAAATCATTATTATAAGTTCTGTAAGCGGGCGTAACAGGGGGGCTGGCTGCCACCAAAATTCATCTCCCCTGTTTCCTGTCCTGCGCACCCTCCGTCTCCCTATTTTCCTATGCTTCTCTAGAGTGCTTGAAAAAACTTTATTAGCTGGTTCCTGGTCTTATATACGCTGTCGGGTGTTACATGTTATAACCAGGTCTACCTGGTTCTAACTGTGAACATTTAATTACTGGACCACGTTGACGTCATTATGCAGTTTATAATACGTGTTATTCGCGTTTTCGCCAAGTACTATCGAGTTTTCAAGTTAATCGAGATTTTTAAATCTTCTGCCTAGAATATTTCTTCCAAATATATCAAGTTTCTGAACTGAAAATCCTGTGTTATAATAATTGACGGTTGATAGTGTAACAATAAGTAGTAACCTTCTACTAGTCTTATCTTTATCGTCACAAACTACTAGACAACGCAATGAATTTTCCACGGAAACCTTTTACGATATAAGCAAAAAGTGTCATCGTTATCTGCAAGCGGAGATTGGCGAAAGTTCATTGTTCTGGTCGTAACAAAGTGGTTCTTCGAGCCGGATTGCTGATCTTCTCTGCACCATCGCATCACCCACTTCCAGAATGCCACGATCGGGGTTACGATCAGGATAGTCTGCTCATGAAACGAGAAGCAGAAAGACAAGACGCAGAGAGAGGAAGCGTCGGACTCGGGAGACAGTCGTTCCGAGGAGGACCGACGCTCAAGGCGAGAATTATTAAGTGTGACGAAGGATACCGTTCGCCGGTTGTGGACGGAGATCCATTACACTGCATGTCATCAGAAGCAATTCGTGAGAGATCTTCAGAGAAACTATCTGAAGGCATTTTCATAAGTGTACGGTGCATACCAAGCGCCGGCGACAACTACAGCTGATACTGTGGCTGGGGATGTTGGCTTGACCACAGGTGAACTTAATTCAGAGAACGCTGCTGCCGCTTGCGCTTCTACTGCTGCTGGTACTGCGGCAGCTGTAACTGAGAGTACTGACCCATCTCGTCAGCCATGGAAGGACGACGTACGCACAATTTACCATCAATGGAAACCTACGCTCCCAGATAAGTGGAAAGAGCACCCGCCGTTTCACAATCGCCTACCGCGATATGGCCACCGTTCCAGGATGAAGCCGTGATGCTTGCGTGGTCCCAGGAAAGACAACACGGGACCTTGTTCACAAAGCAGTGAGTCCACAACCAATGATAACTAGCATGATATCCGAGGCCATCAGGACCTCTTGAGCCACAGAGAGCCCACGGTCCCATCCAAACCAGGACGAACTCTGTATGGCAGCACTAATAGTACGGCATCCAGTGCTAAAGATTTGCCGAGATTCAGTGGTAATCTGCTGGACTAACCAACGTTTAAAAACTATGTGATCTAACGCGGCAGAAAATCTCTTGCTGCTGCAGCGTGCTCTAAAAAGACAAGTATGAAACATTGTCATAGTTCTACTCATTGATCCTCGGAATGTGCCAGAGTTCATGTCAACACTGGAGCTCCGATTTGACCAACCCGAAGCCATCATTGCAAGCACGCTTGAGACGGCACCCTCACCTCTCTGAGAACTTCACAGCAGAAGCAATCGTGAGTACGCGGTGGCCATCCACAACGTAGTTACAACAGTAGAGGGCCCGGTAGGAAAATACCTGGCCTCGTCGCAATTACTAAACGTGATGGTCGCCATGCTGCCAATACGCACGTAGCTCATGTGGCTCAGCTCGCGTATGGGTGAACCAAAAGACATCAATCACCATGCAGTATCTGTCAAGCATTCTTGGGTTGAAGCATGTTCTTTTCTTCAGCTATCTATAAATATGAAAGTAATTACACAGTAAATAATAAATTACAGTAAATTTACAAAATGTCTTTCTAGTCATCATCACCATTCACATCCCTATACAAGAACACATCATATAAGAAGTCTGTGAAGATAATATTTTGACATTTATGTCTGTCTCAACACAGATCTTTCTAGTGAGACAGGCATGGTCTAACCTCAACTATACAAATGTCATTTAGATAATTAAAATTTTAATTTTAAATATATTAATTAGAAAGATATACGAAATACAAATTTAATGCATTAATTATAAATATATACATATAAAATCAATTTTGTGTTCCTGACCTGTGTTCCTGACCTATGTTCTGAATAATTACAACTTCACAATAAGAATGTGTTTTCCTTAATAATAAATATATACATATAAAATCAATTTTATCGAAAAATATTGTTGTTGCGCTACCGGGATTCGAACCTGGATCTCTTTCCAAACCGGGGAAGGTACATTATCCAACTAATTATTTAATTTTCTGAACTTAATTGATAATTTTCGTTATTTATTTTGATTTTTATCTCAAAGTAAAACAACTTTCCTCAAAAATCCTTCACGAGTGTAAATTGCTTCAGTAGTTTTCCTTATACATATAACTCAGTAGCACACTGAGTAGTTAGTGACAGTCTAGCTGGGCTGAAGTGTGATGAATTTTGACTATATTAAAACATAATTGTTCAATTTAAATTGGAGTTCCATGAAATATTTTATCTTGCGCTTGGTTTTATTGGATCTGGGTCTAGATATGTTAGTGTCGTTGCCAGTAAGAAAAAATACTAAAGTAGCCTTTAATTTTTTTTTTAATTTCTTTAATTTCACTACTATTTATAATAACATCCTGACGATATTTATATCAATTTAAGATAAATTTTTCTAATTTTCTAATATTTTCGCTTTAATAATGCACTATATGGTGCATTATTAAAGCGATATAATAAAGGATTTCCACATTGAAATATAAATTCTACGGAAACCCTGTCCGCGCAACGGTCACTGTTGGCCGAGAAGGGATTTTTATATTACATATTATACTTAATATGTCTCGAAATTTTCTTTTCATGACATGACAGTTTTACATAACACTAATGTGTAACGTCGTAACAAAATTTTGAATTTATACCGTAAATTACAGTATATTGCTACTGACAATACCTTAGTTAAAGCTCTAAAATCTTATTGGTTAGTAAATTAATCTTAATTAAATTACTTCTTATTACGTGTTCTTTGGATCAACGGTACTGGTTTTTTGCAAAAAGTTAAAAATGGCTTTCATACACGCGACTCAATACCTACTTTAGCTAGTTATACTTGTAGGGCTATAGCAACCATGGCGGAATAGTAGTACCTAGGTTCATGCCAATTTCTTTACATATGTATTATTATTAAATTAATAATTTTTTTATTTCTGTTAAATATGTTTCAGATCTGTTTTATTACAAATGCGTAGATAAAGATACATTGTTTCAATGAATTGATAGGCACAAATCAGTGAACAATGTTCAAATAAGACATTCACTAAAATTTGTTACTTTACTAGTGTTCGAAAAATTTATTTCCGTCTATCTATCTACTGATCTAAATAAATGATAATACAAATTAAATTAATCGACTAGAAAGATATAGCGAAAAATCTATTTATCGAAAAAATATTTATATGCAACCGAGATTCGAACCTGAACTTTTTAATATTCCTTATACTTATATAAGTTCTAAATTTGTGGTAATTGTAATCGCTTCCTATAGTGGAATGGGTAACGCGTTTCCCTGGATAGGAAGAGGTCTGAGTTCGAATCTCGATCGCAACTAAATATTTTTTTCGATAAATAGAAAAAACTTTGCACCACGGTCAGCGACGTACTAAGACGTCGCGAAGATATATACTCGTATTTATCGGCTTTGAACAGAGACACATATTGGATTGATTAATTTAATTTGTATTAAAATACTACAGAACTATATTCTGAAAATGCAACATCACAACAAATTTTTTTTTTTTTAAATTTACGAGTATAAATATAAAAATTCTAATTCAATTTTATTTGAAATAAAGTAGATGAATCAATTATAAAGAATACAGAATAAACATTTAGTTGCCACCGGCATACGAATCCGGAACTTTTCCTTGCCGGGGGGAACTGCGATACCAGTTATATATATTATATAACGATAACACTTTGATTTTAATGTTACTCCTTTTTATATGTATCTTTTAATAAAATAACTACATAATGTAGTCGACTATTGACGATGCTACTATACCCAGCCAATGCCAATTATGTCCAACAACAAAGTTATAGATATCATCACAATCATATTTTATATAATAATTTAAATATTGCATTCTTAAGTATAAAAAATCATGCACCAATAAAAATTGCTCGATTGATTGTAACGTTACGAAATGGTAGAAATAAATGACTCCAATGGTTAGGGCACAGAAAGAAGTAGACGACGCATGCTCGCCTTAGAACTGGTCGCTCTGTCGGTAACTTATTCTGAAAGGTGCGAATTGTGCTCTCGCGTAATTTTTGATGGCCAGAGCTGTTGAATCAAGAAGAGGATTCAATACAGACAAAAATAATATAATATTAATTAATACAATTATGTATTTAAAATATATTTGGAATAATATTTTGATCAATCTGTATAGCTGGAAAGAAAAATAACCACATTTTTGTTGAAAGGCTCGTTTTCATTATTTAACATTGATTCGCAATTTAAATAGTTCTAGTGAATATTATAATATACACATAACTATTATAAAATGCTTGTTGAATTATTTGCGCGTTAAAACTTACCTTTATGCGTTTTTCATATTTTATCGAAAAATTATTTAGTTTGAAGAATATTTACATACTTATTCAAAACATTTTTCGTAATATTAGATTTCACTTCTCACTGGCTATCCTTTAAAGTTCCAGCTTCGTCCCGAAAGATCACCTAGTACTTTTGATAATTGGAAATGGTAAGGAAATGTATGGGTATATGTGATATGCTATGAATGCGTCAATTTGCGCAGAATCCTAAAGAGAAATTACGTATAATTTGGCAAAGGGTGTGAGATAGTATAAAGAACAGATACATAAATTCAGTTTTATATATTACTAGCGGTCAGTACCTATTCGGCGTTGCCCGGGATACTTATAATTTAAAATATGGATTTAGGTGAAGGAGGGGTAAGTGCCTTTGTTCTGCAGAGGCTTTAAATATCTAATAATGATGTATGCAAAATTTGGTCCGGGTAGTGAAATGGAATGAGTGTATTTTACTTAGGATCCTAGAGTGCAACCGAACAAATTTTTGGTGGTGTTAGTATAATGTACATTGTGTCGTGCGTGCCCTGTGCCTCGCTCGCATCCACCGGCAGATACTTACCTCAGAAATATACCTACTTACCCATCTTCATCAATACTCAGCTTATCACATGCACAAAAATAACAATGCTTACCATATACCATGACAATAATCAATCAAATGGAACAATTACCGATATTAAAAGAAGTTGATATTTTAACAAAGATTATATTGTGTTACTGCTATCAGTATATCATACTTAATTTACATTACATCGAAACAGAGATAACTGAGACGTAGAAAAACTCTCGGTCAGAAAATACGAGTGACACAAGGTAAGATTCCAAGCTTGTGCCTTACAATGTAACTAAATTCAATACAGATTGTTAATCAAAGCCAAGGGATGACTTTAATCCGCGGATTGAACCATATCAAAATAATACAGTTGTGATACCGGCGCGGTGTTAATTGTTGATGTGTGACAAACTCCAATGGAATCCGAAATATGTTACCTTTGATGTCTGATATCCATGAAAGTAGCTCATAGTAGAAATATTTTCAAATATCATTAAAACAATCTGTCCATTTCCTTGAAGTTTTTTATTCAGTTCATTAAAATGCTGAGTGATGTCGCATGAAAACGTTAAATCATTTAACCAATCTGTATTTGAAAATTCGTCGAAACTATTGTTTTTTCATTTAAAAAGAGCTTAATTTCTCCTAATAAAATGACAAACCGATTAATAACTCGACCGCAACTGAGCCATCGAACATTGTTGTATGTCAAAATCCCTGAATGAATCCCTGGTACTCAATTTCCTTTAATAATTGTTCAAATTGTTGTTTATTAAGACCAACGCAAGAGCGTTTATAAAGTTGATGACTTTTATTACAACCGGCATTACATTGGAAAATGTTTTTAAACCTCGCTTCACACATAGAACTTGCTGGTGCATTATACAATAAAATTCAATCAGAGAATGTGCAATATTTTGCTTAAGATACTGGATATTGGGTGCACCGTCTGTTGTTACAGAAACAATTTTTTATAGGTCAATATCTATTTCTTTAAATGCAATATCAAATTCTTTAAAAATATTAAGACCAGTACACTTCCCTTTAATTTAATATTATAAATTTATTTAGCTATTTATTTAGTTATTAATTTCATTAGCTCTTCTTTCATTATATTGCCTGATTTATATCGAGAAAAAACTGATAATTGTGCGTAACCATTTACATCATACTCTCATCTAAAGCAATTGAATACATTTCTACATAATGTAAGTCGTTTTGTATTTGTGAACAAATATTTATTTCTAATTCTATTACTCAAATCTTTAATTGTATTGCGACTTATTGGTAACTCATTTATACGCTTTAAAATCAAGTATTTTTCTTTAAAATCTGCAAACAAAGTAGCACTATATTCTAAAAATCTCCTTCTGAAAGAGGTTTTCAATGGGCAACTTGAAAACTAGCAGCTGTAATGTAATTTTTTGGAATTAAAAAAGTTTTTAAAACACTAGTTTGTGAATAATTCTGTTTTTTCTTTTGTAAAAAATATGTTATTCTTTCTTCATCTGTTGAATGGACTAGATTAGAACGCAACTTATCAAAATATCTTTTTACATTGTATGTACGTGAAGTGACTTTTTCGTTACAAATTACACACACAGTCTTATTCTTTTCAATCACACCATATTTATCAAACCATTTTATTTGATATGGTCTGGAACTTATGTTGTTTGTTTTTTTTTTTACCGCCGACATAGTACAGGGCTACAACTAAAATATTTATATTTAGAATACAATCATTTGAGAAGAAATTTCTTATTAACGTACTTAATATACATACATACATACATAAATGAGAAACTTTAATAATAAAAAAATAATAATAATGTTGAATTATTAAACACTTCTAGACGCGAACAAGGCTGCCATTTAGTTCAGCACTGGTACATCTCCCCGTTCTACGATGCAACGAATATATATGCGCGTCAAGTTTATAACTAACTGTCATGAGTCATACACGCTTCGCGACAAAAGGACGAAACACGACGTTTTACGACCATGTACATCATACACAGGTGCAGTGATACGATATAAAATCAGCTAGCCAATGTCCACTTGGAAATATTTTTTTATAAATTCGACATTAGATATATATACTTTATTATTATTATATTTTTGATTGTCTGTTCTCTCTTTTATGATATAAAAAATAAGTTTATAAAAATCAACGCGTTGGTCATTTAAAAAGCTTGCTTGGGTCAGTGCCTGACCCGCGGGTCATAGGTTCGCCATCACTGCCCTAGGACATCACTGCGTTTTAACCTCACAAAACTCATCGTGCGCATTTCATGCCGTAGCGTAGTCATCATTTTCCATTTAATCAAATTCCAAATGAGAAAACATAATCAGAGATACGGTGACTGATGTTCAAAGTAAGCTTAAGTAAATCAGGGTAGCTTTACAATACGTATTGCATGAAAGAGGTTACAATAAAATTCTCCATGTAAAAAAAGGGATTCTTTGGTCCTGAAGTGCGAGAACATTCAAGTTGCAATTTACGGTTATATAATTTAAACACAGGGGCACATGATTCCCTAATCTTATTAAACTTACTCTTCCTTTAAAATATCAAAATCGTACACAGCTTTTTGAAATGTTAAATGCTAAGTGTAAGTATGTTCATTTATGCATGCGACCGTAGCATTGCCATCGCGCTGACGGTGTGGTTAGTTTATAAAAAAAAAACCATCAATACTTATATAAGGATAACAATAAGGAAGGAAAAGTGTTGACCAAAGGTGAAGGAGGTCCCTAAGTATCCTAAAATTTCGAACGGATAACATTAAATGTAATACATGTTAAGGGAAGGGAGAGAGGAGTGGCCAGGGGAAGTGGATGAGATGGTCATGGAGAGGGAGACTCCATCAACGCTGCGCACAGCATAGACACTCACCGCTTTCTCTCTGGCTACCCCACTCCCTTCCTTTCAATATAAATATGTATTATATCCTTAATTATATTGCACTTTCTCGTCTTTTATCTATGACTTTTAACTATCGCTTTTGAACTTGTATTTTATAACACGATAAGATGTAAGTGTCATTGTTAGTAAGAAAAAATCGCTTCTTTGGCAAATATGTCGAACATATTTTTAATATCTCTAGGTTAAGATTACTTAAATATTTTCTTTTTCATATATTCAATAACAGTTCATAAATATACACAGTATTCAATTTTAAATGATGTATACATTGTCTTTATTACGAATAAGAAAAAATATACACTAGCGAAATCGTACAATTTTTTACGACTGCCAAGTTTATTAATGTTCGAGGCCCAGGAGATCCAAGCTGAACCCAGAGTAAGCCCGCTTCACGAAGCAGTCATCGAGTATTCTTCCAACAAACACACCGTCATGCATGAGTTTTGACTTGGTTTTCGAGGCAAAACTTGCCGCCAAATCTCACATTCTCAGGGCTAAGTGCGCCCCGCAACTCGCTACGGCTCTTGAGAGCCACTTCATCTCCGATTGCGGACCCCACTAAACGTGATTCTCTCCCAGTCAAAAGTGACAGATCGACCATTTTTTCTTTTCCATACTCCAGACTCTTGCCTTGACACATGAGGATGGCTAAATTCAAATGTGTCACTATATTTCATCTAAAACAATGTAATAAAATTAAGCAAATATGTGCAAGATAAGTTGTAGTAAAACGGAACATTTTGTTGGTGTTTATTTTAAAGCATATATAAATATACTAGTATGCAGCTTTAACATAAATAAACATCCCGCCACCCGAGGATTGACTCACCTGAGAAGTGAATTCTCATCCGCGTAATAAATCAAAACACCGCAATAATCAGGCAATGGCGTGGCAACATGCGCACAGCAAGATGTTACATAAGAAAAATAAAATTGGGTCCAAACAAAACGAATAATAACGTGATATAACGTATATCACTGTATTTCCTAACCTAGGAACAGGGTTGGAGACGGTCCACCTACTAAATGAGGCTAAACGCTCAGAGATTCAGATCACCTACTCACCGCTTACTTCATCCGCTGGTCATCATCGGAGGAACGTGCAATTATGTCATCTAAAATATGAAGTGTGATGTGTAGGTGAGAAGGGAGATTTCCAGAATAAAAGCAGACTTTAACCTCAAAAAACAATTATTATATATTTTACGCGTTCAACAATTCATAAACAATTTAAACCATCTCCATCTAATTCTTTGTACACTAAAATTTTATGTCAGTTCGTAGAAAGAAAAACCTGTTTGCGGTACACTTCTCTGGTATCCTCGCGGGTAGCTTACGAGTTCAAACTCATGCGGAGATCCTGAGATCCGAGCTACAGAACACAGCACAATCCTTGCAAATAAGTTTATAGACACCAGAATTGTTAAATTGATCATATTTGTCTTTACAATTTATTATTATCTGTATAAAATACCGGTCTAATGTTTCATGGTGGGTGTTTAGATATTTGTGTGAGTGAAAAAAAAAATTATATTTTTTTACCTGCTTTGAGGCTTCAGCTACTATTTAAAATCAATTTTTATATCAAAAATTCAATAATTTCTAACTAAATAATATTTGTTTTTTTTTTTTTATTTCAAATGGCCGATTAAAAAACAATAGATGTATTTTGCTCGTTTTCAGGAGCACCCCTTTCTTTTGTGAAAATGTTCTGATAGTTGACTGGAACTTTTGTCTTGCAATCAGGGTGATATTAATGATATACATGGTTAATAAAATATCTCTGAGAAATTATGTCTGTCACACTGAATATCTCGAAACTGATACAGACAAGTTATGAAAACTTAGTAGTATGGAAATTATCGTCCTTCATTTTGGTCCTTATATGTGCCAGGTTATCATTTGATCATCCTTCTTGGGTGCATTTACCTCCAGTGGTATGGTAAAATATAACGGCGGCCAGGACAGTCTCTCTGGCCGCCTCGTAGAATCACAAACCATTGCGGACCAACTCCGTGGTTCTCGCAGCCTAACATTCGGCCGGGATTCGACACATCGAAATCCTAAATTAATAAAATAAAGGTGGTCACAATAATACCTCGCCCGAGTACCACCGCCACAACCGAGTGGGAGCATAAATGCCACCCACTGTGTTGGGCCACCAATTCGCGTCCGTCCTCTCGGAGCGAGCGCTCCCTGCAGCCGTATGCCGCCTTAAGAACGTTCCCAAAGGGCATTCGTACTCAATCTTCTAGAAGATTCCCCCGTATGTAAACTACTATGAATATAATAAAAAATAGTTGAGGTACATTCAAAAGTAGCTCACTTTTAACATTTTTTATAACAAAATGAATACCGCTTGTTTTAGTTATTTTTACAGAAAGATATTCGAATTAATGATTCTCAGTTTTCCAAAACAATCGTAAGAAAATTACTATTGCTATTCAATTAAACGTGCGCTACAACATCGATCGAGGTATGGTTCGTATGTTAAATATGCTCATTTTAATAGTCAATATTTACAAATTTACTACCGCAAGGACTATTGAAAAAAATTTCTATGTATAAAGAACACTCATAAGTATGTGAATTCAAAGTTTCAAAAGGATTGTAAGAAAAGTGATTTTTTTGGGATCGTCCTTAAAAGTATACATTAAAATTTTACAATAATAATGCTTACTAAAAAAAATAATCCCATAATTATGACAGACCAATATTAGTTTGTAATGTCACAACATATAAGATATCGAAGCTGTCCATGATTATGGGAGAAAGCATAACTTGTATACAGGACGAGTCAAAACTCCGTTTTGAGTTTTTAACTCCATTATTCGGACAACATTGTCCTTGCCTGGTCCTTGTAATAATAATAAGTATTCTAGATTGATAGAGTACAGAAACCAAAATCCCTGGTATATTAATTGCGTCAATTCTTACCCCTGTTCATGAGTGATCATAATTTCTTCGTATGAGAAATCCGGCTCTGCAACCAATGCTTGGCCAATGAGAAAATGCCCCGGTCTGAGGACATTAAATTTAGCCTTAAACGTAATTGGAGTAATTCATCCCAAAGAATCAAACATCCACGCGATTGTAGAAAGGATTCTACGTTTTGTGCATTCCTCATCTGTCGTTGTTTATTGAATAAGAGAAATGATCGTCAATAGGATTCCATTGAATTCACTGTCTGAATTATTAAAAAATCGTGAATCTTCGCAATGATCGTCGGTATGTTTTAAAAGGCCGCGAAATTATTTGACGATGTAGCTTGAACCAGCTTGCATTCAGGAAGGCGATGAGTTCAGATTGAAGTTATAATGCTTCGTTCACAGAAGGGGCACCCGTTACAATATTACCGTTTAGAGGGCGTTTGCTTCTTTCTCAGCTAGATCATGTAAATGTCTTAATTCAACCTTCGTTGGGAGCACTTCATACTCCTAATAAATTACCTTACTATTAAATACAGTAGATAAATTCTACCTTTTATTAATCGTGTACTATGTTGACAAATTTTAAATGTCTACCAAAGGAAACACGGTATTCTAACCAGTCCACATCCAACCACATACTTGTTTAATTATCGTATTTAATTATTTTTATTACAAACTATATTATTTACATTTAAATATATTTTGTTAAGAAAAAATAATACATTACAGTACAAATAAACATAACACAACTTTAATAATATAAACGAGCAAAATTTAAGTTAATTAGCATAATCGTGCTTCGTACACAACACGACTATTCCCTCTAAAATATTGAAAAACACTTCGTTTGGTCCACTTCTCTTAACCGTACTACCGTCCGGTAATTTGAATTTTTGACATCCAGTAGAAAGCTCTACACCCACGTATCTTCGTCCGTCCGTCAGTAGCAGATCATGTAGGTGCCAAAAATGTTGTTTTTAATATCTGATTATAATAAATTATTTTATAAAAGGAAGCAATTTAAAGCTTGGTTAATACCAATTATTCATCGCTGAGACAAGAAACTTCAAATGATTCCCTTTATAACTTTCCACTGGAACAAACATAGATTTTATAAAAGAAACACGATTCATCCCTTAACTGTATGCAGTGTGCATGCTACTAAACATTATTTAACAATATAAATACTAATAACGTGATACTCCGATTTTATTGACTGGACATCCGAATATCGAATTAAAAATTTTGATTTAATATCAGAAGAATATTCATTGACAGGGTTGATAAATTTTATATCTCACCAACTTCGACATGATTAAGATTCCTTAATTTAAATTACGATCAAATACAATATTAATAATTTTAAACTATTTACAATAATATAGGGTGTTCAATGGAAAAATTTCAAGATTAAATTGTAATTGCTAGTAAACCATCAGAGTGCGGTAAGTGGGAGAGGTATTGTTCGACGCGCGTGATTTGCGGTTGAGTAATATTCAAAGTGCGGTGTTTCATTGGTTCGTACGCGTCGCGCTTTTTGTACTCACTTTAACATTCGACGAACGAGTAAGTGATGGGCCGAGCACGCAACTTATCTGGTGTTTGATTCAAAAGTTCAGACGAGAAAGAATAATGGTTAACCAAACTCCATCCAAGAACATGTGGCTCAAGTTTGACGTGAAATTATGCGCAATCTATGTAAATCGATAAGGAAGATTGCAGCCTGTACTGGAATAAAAAAATCAATAATGCACGTTATTTTGAAATAAAAACTACAGTTTCACCCATACAAACTGCAATTCGTCCAGTTTCCAAACGAAAATGACTATTCTTTACGTGAAACCTTAGCGAGAACGATGCTGGAACGTTTTGGAACTGCACGAACGCTTGGAAACATATTGTTTACTGACGAAGCACATTTTCATATGGATGGCTATATTAATAAACAGAACATGAAATACTGGTGCCCCGACAACCCAAGGGAACGCCATCAAAAACGTTTGCATTGTCCAAAAACGATAGTGTGGTGTGTATTTTTTTTAACCAGCGAGAGACAATCACTGCTGACGTGTATTGCCGAATGATCGACGAGTTTTTGGTACCGCAACTACAGCTGTTTCTCGGGTTCAACAACAGAACACAATTTTAGCAAGACGGAGTCATTCCATACACAGCTAGTTTCAATAGAGAAGCTGAGGGGAATTTTTCTCAATATATTAATCAGCAAGTACGGAGACATACGGAGTGGAATATTTCCGCTCACATGCAGCGTCACCAATACGAGTACACATGTCATAATTTGTCAGCATGTGAACGCTGACTTGTTGGCTTTATTTCTCTACCAATTGTGCAGATGCTTGTGTATAAAAATATTAACATATTTAACACATGCATTGCATTCTATTATGTGTATTATCATTAAGATGAATCGAATCTTCATAAAAAAAAAATCCATCATGCTGGAGTAAACGCATTATTATTATTGCTAAATATGTGTGTGTATTCTAATAATGCGAGTACATTAAACATATACTAATCATTTATCCAGCCGTTGATAGTCGAGCACCGAAGAAGATAATGTATGTTCTTCGCGTCCTCAGGAGGGGAGAATCTGTTCTGCAGATGACATTTTTGCGTTACTTCTGCTGACAGTTTATACCAGTTAGTAAATTAAGACACTTAGGTGTAAATTTGTCAATAGGAGTGTCGCAATATTAACAACCCACGTGCTGGTTATGGATTCTATTTGTTGGCTTCATTACTATACCAATTCTGATTTTTTTTAAAAAAAGAATTTATCCGAGGGAACGCCATCAAAAACGTTTGCATTTTCCAATTGCATTGCAGTGTGGGGTGCAATTTCTGCCCGAGGGATAATTGGCCCTTATTTTTTTAACCAGCGAGAGACAATCACTGCTGATGAGTATGGCCGAATGATGGACGAGTTTTTGATACCGCAACTGCAGCTAATTCCCGGGATTAACAACAGAACACAATTTCAGCAAGACGGGGCCACTCCACACACAGCTAGAGTTTCAATGGAGAAGCTGAGGGTAATTTTTCCCAATATATTAATCAGCAAGTACGGAGACATACGGAGTGGAATATTTCCGCTCACATGCGGCGTCACCAATACGAGTACACATGTCACAATTCGTCAGCCTGTGAATGCTATTGATTGTTGGCTTCATTTCTCTATCAATTGTGCAGATGCTTGTGTGTTAAAATATTAATATATTTAACACATGCATTGCATTCTATCATGTGTATTATCATTAAGATTTTTTATTTTTATTATTTATTTATTTATTTAATTAGTGAAATACAATGGCAAAATAAATGTTATATACATACATGGTTTTTATTTCGCTTACCTCTCTAAAAAAGAGACCAGCTCTTGTGCTTGAAGAGGGAGTTACACTACAATACTTTATATGATGAATCGGTTCTTCATAAAAAAAACCCCATCATGCTGGAATAAACGCATTATTATTATTGCTAAATACGTGTGTGTATTCTAATAATACGAGTACATTAAACATATATTATTATTTATCCAGCCGTTGATAGTCGAGCACCGAAGAAGATAATGTATGTTCTTCACGCCGTCAGGAGGGGAGAATCTGTTCTGCAGATGACATTTTTGCGTTACTTCTGTTGACAGTTTATACCAGTTAGTAAATTAAGACACTTACGTGTAAATCTGTCAATAGGAGTGTCGCAATATTAACAACACACGTGCTGGTTATGGATTCTATTTGTTGGCTTCATTACTATACCAATTCTGATTTTTTTTTAAAAAAAGAATTTATCCGAGGGAACGCCATCAAAAACGTTTGCATTGTCCAATTGCATTGCAGTGTGGAGTGCAATTTCTGCCCGTGGGATAATTGGCCCTTATTGTTTTAACCAGCGAGAGACAGTCACTGCTGACGAATATTGCCGAACGATCGACGAGATTTTGATACCGCTACTGCAGCTATTTCCCGGGATCAACAACAGAACACAATTTCAACAAGACGGGGCCACTCTACACACAGCTAGAGTTTCAATGGAGAAGCTGAGGGGAATTTTTCCCAATATATTAATCAGCAAGTACGGAGACATACCCTGGGCGTTTCGTTGTCAGGTCGTATTTATCAAAATTATTATATAATAATTAACCCAGAAAAATGGTGTGACAACATAATTTGAAAAAAAAAGGTATATTTTTTATGCACGTTATCGAACAGCGCATCGTTTTTGTTTCTCTAGATTTAATATCGAATATTATAAATGAGAACTTATTTTTGTAATACAGCGGAATTTTCCGTCGAAGACGGGAATATAGATATATAAATTTAAAATATCCAATATCTTTATAACAAATAATGCTCATAAATGGCAAATTGTATGTTTTTTCCGTTAACATTGTAAAACGCGAGAGACAAACTCGTTGAGATAATATTGTAGACACAGATGTAAGTGCAATTTCTTACACCGCTAAGCAAAGTAAAAATCCTCATGAGCAATTTTTTTTCGACACAATTTTTTATTTTTTATACGTTATTAATAAAAATTATAGGTAATTTTATTTGTTATATCTACCATAAGATATAAAAATAACAAAATATTACTTACGTAGCGTAGATTTATCGTTATATCTATCTTTTTTAAGTCGGTAAGACCCATAAAATATTTGAGCCTTTCGTGACAGCTAAAAAAGTGATTGTATTTAAATTTGTGACTGCAATATTTGACGATTTAATGGACAGGAAAGCAAATATACATATGTATATATTACTTTGACACCCATCTATGCCAAACCCCCCTTTTCTCTACTTCTGATTACCCCAACAACACCCCTCGATTTAAATGTACATACATACCTATCATTTACAGCCTGAGAAAAACAAAGACATCACTTAAGTTGATATATGACCTATGGTTTATGAACCCCGTTTTGTAACTAAATGTGAATCCCTGGAAACGCCGCATACGTTCTGCCAAATAAATTTTTTAAATTTTTTATTTCAATTTCACTCGAAATGAATTTTCGAAATCTATTTAATGAATCGTATCTCTATTCGGCACCCATCACTGAAGTTGATTGTTAAATATAATCAAAGTGTCTGCTGCCTCCTCTTTATAGCTCAACTAAAGGCATCGAATTTTTCCAGAGGATTTATTCAAGAACATTTTGGAATATTTTCACCCTTGCTTGCCTTTGTCCAGCGTAGCGCGAGGGGAGAGCCTTTATTTTGCGCTGGCTCTAATGAGCAATAATGTATGAACATTTAGTATGAGAATATGTGTTCAAATTGTTATGTATAAGTAACAATTCAAAAATAGCTGTGTTGTTACATAACTAAGTAGCTTGCTGTGAATGAAATCTGAGCATTCGATTTGATGCGCCTACTTTATTTGATACATTTGGTGCCCACAGCTATTTAAGATCTCTTTTGTATTTTCTGCGCATTTTGATTAGAATGAAAGATGCGAATAAGGGTGATTATAACGTAGCGAAGATATTTAACAAATAAAATACGTAAAAATAAATGCAATTATATGTAATGTGAAAAGGTTGACTGAAGAATTGACAAAGATATTTTTAAAAATGAGTAAAAACAGATCGGCAGAAGTGCGTTCATCGTTCGGCCGTACTTTAACACTGACCTTGCAATATTATTATGTACCTACAATATTAATATAAATATTATACAATATAATCAGTTGAAATTTGACACTGTGTTCTGCATACATAATTATTTCTTGTCAATAATCAACATAGCCGTAAAAAATGATAATATACACAACGTGAACTGACTACGAACATCAACATAGATATGGCGGCGGTTTTAGGTTGAACTATCAATTATAATAGCCTGGAGCCTAGAGTTCCTGAACCGACCCGACAAAGACCGAGCGTACCTACACGAAATCATGAATATCCGACGACAGCGGTGCATAATCGGATCTGCCAGTATTTTTGGAGCTACCATAACCCACATTTTTTAATTGATTCATTTTTCATTGAAAGCGGGGCCCCTCCCAATTCCGACTTTATAAATTCACCATTGGTTTTACAGGAGTTTATTTCTGAGAATGAAACTATGCGGAGGCTCGTGTAACTCCTGTATACATTGCTGGGTATATTGAGATCGGGGCCGGGGAGAGGGCTGCCAGGGTCACCTAGCGATATTTTCTTCTTTTTTGTTGACTTATATATTATTAATAATACTTTTATATGTAATCTATAAATGATTAAGAAATTTCCGTACATTTGAAGGAAAGCCAAAAGGTTTAACTATAACTGAGTCAGCTCGTAATTCGAAATTGATTTTTTATTATAATTGCATCATTTAAATTTAGAAGCATGTTGATACTTAAATTCACGCGTTGCTTTGTTGAGTGGAATCCGATCGGGAGCGTACAACTTCCAGAATGGTTCCGGGCTAGGGTGGGTTCCTTCGGGGTTTCCTTCTGGTACATTGGAATAACACCGTTAATGTCAAAATCAAGTGAAAACTTTTTATCTCGGGGGCATTATGCGAGATGATACTGATGAATCTAATCCATCGTGCCTGACTAAATATTCATGCCAAGAGAGAATAGACAACGAGAAAACTACGGTACTGCAGGTGACGAAAATAATTTCTACCTTGAAACATCGGGATAACCGACCTGAAGTGCCGACCGGCCTCGAGTTGACACGGCCGACCTGCGAGGGGCTGCAGGCTGGGGCGGTGCGACCATCTCGAATCTCGCTAGAGGTGCGGAAAAAGTCAATCTCAACGAGTGAATCATCAACTTCCCGGTCTTCACTTGTTGCGAATGATCATATTGAATTAACAATAAACACTTCCGCTGATATTTACACTGACCATATTTATGCTCGCGGGCCGAATTGTTTTCGAACTGGGAATTTTAGCAAATTGTGTTCCACTTTACTAGACATTGCAATTTTTGAGAAAGTAAATTTGGATATTCCTCGCCCTTTCCGAGTGGGTAAATAGGCGAACGAGATGCGTGAACCGATTCGGGAACCCGACTGTCGTTTTGGATCAAACTCTCCCCTTATATACCTGCCATTGAATCGCGTGATTTCCAGATATATCTCTGTCTGCTCTCACACGTATCGCCCGGTTTTATGATGATTCACGTTCATTTCGTCGAGGGAGAGAAGAGTATTTCACTCGTGGCTTATTTTTTGTTTTATGAAAACCCCACATTCGTTGGCAATATTTTCTGCACCTACCGACAGTCGTCTGTGTGACAGTCGTTTATCCTGATTGTAATATGCACGCATTCAATTTGCTTGTTCGATCTGCATAACAATCTTATCGAACTAATATTTCTCTATTGAAGCTGTTTAAATATTAGGGTCATCTTTACGTTCGCCAATTTTTGGTAGTTTTCGAGCAAATTTTGAGGATGGATTGCCTGTTTAAAAGAAGAAGAGCAAATTTTACTTACTAAACTCTATTTTTTCAAAAGGGGTGCTTTTGATTAAAAACCGTGTGCTATGACAACTTTTACTAATTTTACAATCTAAACGTTTTGTTTTCACGTGTATTCCAATGTCCTTTCGAATGGTGTTCGCGTGTGTCAGATATATATAGGTGTTCGTCAATTATCTGTCAATCGAACGATTTTACTTTTTTTGGGTAGATTATTACCAATATTAAATGAAATAAATTTCTTTCTGTTATGAGTTTCGGCTATGGAAATTTGTTAGTTAGTAAGGAGAACACATTCTTATTGCGAACTTGTAATTATTCAGAACATAGGTTTGTATGTATTAACATATTAAATTAAATATAAATTAAAAAATAAAGAAGATGGCTTTCAAATAATAGATCGATAGAGTATTAATTTGAAAAGTGTAACATATACATTCACTGTGTTGGTATAGCATAATCGGTTAATGCACTTTTCCCGGATTGGAAGAAATCCAGATTCGAATCCCGGTAACAACAACTATATTTTTCGATAAAATTGATTTTATATGTATATCTTTCTAATTAATACATTTAATTAGTATTAATATGTTCGTTATTTAAATATGTATTGTTGAGCCAAATTAATGAAACATTTTAAATATCCGATATGAGAAATTGTAGATAATATTAAAAGCGAAATCGGAAAGCAGTGTACGATATGGAGTAACAAAAGAAATTGCCTTTTTTTGAAGTAATGAATTCACAATTATATTCTAAATTTGAATTGATAGAAATGTTCTCAAAATTAGAATTTTTTAATACCTAGACAGCATCGTCGGTAATAGCATAACCTAAGTTTACGGCTACTGCACGTCACTAAAACTTAGGATAACAAATATGTCAAACGTTTCGAAGATAATAATTACACATTTTTCCAAATGAGGTATTCGATTTCCAATAACGAGTAGTACAAATACTACACTGATTTGCTTATTCCTATTAGTTGGTTCATTATTATTATACAAAGAAGCAGCAACATAATTTCGCACATTCAGATTACCTCAAATATTTTTTAAATTAGGGATAATTCTTAAGTTTTTTACAAAGATTCAATATATGCAGTTGCCAATGGAATTTTTGACCGTACCGAGATATTTTTTCTGAACTAAATCCTCTCTCTTATAATAAGGCATCTTAACAGCATTGACAGTTTCAGCTGGTTACATTACAATCCATTCTAAATGCGGCAGCCTGGATAATATACGAACTTTGTAAATTCTCTCACATAGCATCCCTTTTGTGTAAGTTAGATTGACTCAGATTACCTTTTCGGACCACTGTACGGCGGGAGGAAGGGTGGATCGGTAGGTACCTAACAGGTATATTACCAACTAAGGATTCTGAAATAACCGTCATTTTTCATTTCCGATATTACCGAAATATTTTTTAATATTATTGGTAATGCCTACCGGTAAAAAATGAGTATAAAACATGAATTCATATCATTTAACATTTGTATGGTGCCCAGTGTGAAAACTAATCAGTTCAGTTAATTTATTCATCGTCATCTCGACGCAGACACTTCACTATTTCGATCTAAACAAATCAAGACATTAAACATTAAATATTAATAAATATTATGAATAGTTATAAATTTCATTACCTTGTAAATCTATTTTGGACCCAGGATATCAATGAAATTTAATTTAATTTTAGTAGTGCGGCGGCAGCGCTAGTATTATATACTGAGATATTAATTTCTCGCGCTAATACACAATTGATGACCATTGGCGATTTGTTTACATATTATTGCAAGCATGGTTTATTAGTACGGCTAAATTGTGATCTGTTGCGTATCTTTGAGCTACTAAGGCGGGGAACTGTTTTGAGCTTATTATTATTATTATAGGCCTAGTGATCTAGTGTTCAGGGATTCGCGGCGCCTCGTTCCAGGAAACCGGCAAGTTAGTCCTATTTTCATAGTACAAGCGTTTAGCTTAGTTTGAAAGTATTAAGAATATTAATGTGACATGTATTCCGTGTATGTATTTCTATTTAAAAAGAAAATAAACAGGAAATATATTAAAACCACAAATAAATGTTATTTATGTAATAACATTTTTTCGGAACCGAAAATATATCGTTATTATGTTATTGAGTCTCTTCGAATTAATAATATAAATAAAAAGTCATAATTCCAAAATGGTCGATTTGCAGCCGTAACAAGGTAATCTTTACTGGGGACAAATTATCAATCTCTTGCTGGGTTATACACGATAGAAAGTGGTATCTAGATGCCTGAACGGGGAACGGATTGTGACTCAAAATAGGTCCCATTGCGCCGACAACCTGCAAACCTTACGTGGAGTAAGATTTTAATGATGCAACATGCGTGTTAAATAATTATAAATAACAAATAACAATAAATTTACCCAACATGTCGGTCGTCTGCCCCGCACACTCTCGTATGGGGCCAAGCTGACCATCGCTATCCTCCGGATAAGAATTCACCTTGGGAAAGATTGTCTACTATTGTCAGGCTCGCAGGATGATCTGCCACTGTTCAGCCAATCAGGTAATTTTATTAAATCAATAATTTATGTAATTACATTTTTTCAAGTCCTTTTTTCCTGAGATCTTGGTTTGATCTCTTACTCTTGAATCTGCATTTTATTTTGTGATTAAATAAGGAGAATTATTTATCCATATAATATATTTTGTTGGGTTTCATTGTTTCTTTAAAAATTGTCTGCGGACATCAAATTGATGATTTTCTATTCACATGAATATATTCAATCATATGGATAAATAATGCATTGTTTCATGTACTACTGAGATATTATTTATTGAAATTGATGTTATATAAATATAGTTTCTTACGATTTTAAAAGGGCTACTTTTTAATTGGATTTTTTTATTTCGCCGTAATTGGAATCTATGAAAGTCGATAATATTATATTTTAAATTTACTTAATCTGACAGTTACAACATTTTTAACAGGTTTGTTTTACATTACAGTGTACTGATTACAAGATTAATTTATCCTATAGATTTAATTTTAGTTCTATGTACATTGTATTATATAAAAAAATATAATGATGGTTTAATGAGATGAAATTTATAAAAACAATATAACATTTAATAAAACACCATTACCGATAATTATAAATATAATTTATGGAGACTAAATGTAAATATAGATAATGATGTTATTATTGATAGTACTATTGATTTATCGAAAAACACACCAACGAGTTCAGATTTATTCTCAATAAAATAGAAACATTTCATGAAAACTTTCATTAGATAATTTAACGGGTTCTAGGCGTAACAGAGGTGTTTAAAAAAATAATACAAAATAAAATAATAATATTTTGTAAAGAAAAAGTTCACGGCAACTTGTTTACCAAAATTTAAAAACAGGTTGAAGGATTTTACGATATATCGACAGCTCGCTAACAAAATACAAAGACAAACAGATAATGCAGACAACGTAGACTCGGTCAATAAAACAGGTTTACCGAGTTAGAGACATCCGTTTCGATGTTAACGGTAATTGAATTATGTATTACCTATAAAACATACCGAAAATAGAATTTGATTATTTTGCAGGTATTACCGGTTATGGTAAAACTGGTAATGGAATCCTTGTATCCAGCCAAACATTGGGGATATATCAAGGGGAAATTCACCAGTAAGAGGGGACAATAGAAGATTAAAAACCATATAAAGTTGATTGCTTTTAAAATGGAAAAATAGAACAATTGAAAAGGTTATAGAAAAAAATTGCACTTTATTGACATGCGCCACTGTACTTCCATCAGACCAATTGGTTTGTTGGTTTTTGACTTGTCAAAAACGTCAACAGTATTTGTGTACCTACTTTAGTTTTGATTGAATTAATTTCCTTCGTCAATATTTGTTGAACATTATTTAATTTTTTGGTATTTTTTTTTAAACACTTTCGGCACGATGTAAAAGACATTAATTCCATTTCTTTGATTAAAACACTGTTAGAAAAATTTAAAAAGTTCAAATTAAATACTTGTTATTATTTAATCGGCGATTTGAATTAAAAAATACCCAATAAAAACCACACATTAATAGACTCGATATAAATATTATTTAGTAAAAAATTATTACGTTTTTGATGTAAAACTTGATTTTAAATAGTAACTGAATCCTCAGGCATGTAAATAAATATAATAAATGCAGATTAGTCTCCGTAATCTTGGATTCAAGGTTATAAGAAAATATATTTCGTTTATGCAATAATTTATCATATTAACACAATATTGTGCACAAGCACGCGGAAAATGCATTTAATGGTCGCGGTCTTTCTTATAATGCTTGTATTGTCTTAATTATGGCAAACAACATCCTATCTAAGTAATAGTTTTAAAAAAAGTCAAATCTAGTGTTTAACTTCTGATGCAGATTAATAATAAAAATTCGCATTTTCGTAAAAAACGCCAAAAAATGAATTATTTTTGAAAGCGCGCCCTTGAAAATAATATTGGGGCGAGGACGGAACTTTTAGCGACCGCTCTCTATATATAATACTAGGCGGTGGGGGGAAGTGTTGAATCTTAGTCCTACTAATATTTAGAATCGTTTTACTTCATTTACACTTATTACATTATTACACTTTATTGTGTGCGACATATATTTGTTTAAGAGTTCAGAGAGTATTCAGAGAAAATATTTTTTTAAATTAAGAATAATTCTTAGTTTTTTTTACAAAGATTGAATTTGTTACTGTGCCGAGATGTTTTATATTCTATATCTACTATATCCTCTCTCTCATATTAACAAGGCATCTTAACAGCATTTATGCTGGCCTGCCAATGTTCCAGCTGGATAAATTACAATTCATTATAAATGCGGCAGCACGGATAATATTAATGGAGTTTGAAAATTTTCTCACCGAACATCCTTTTTGTGTGAGCTACAGTAGCTCCGTTTCCCTGAAATAGTTGAATTTAAATTGCGCCAGATGATGTACAAGGCGACACATAATATGGCATCTCTGTATCTTGTAGAGCTCTGTATCGCAGACAATTTGAATACAACTCTCATGTACTTCAGTTGCGAGAAGGGTTGTAGAACAGACCAGCCATTGCCAGAAGTCTGTTCAGTGAGCCGGCAATCGGGGTGGCAGGCTCAAAAGCGTGGAACTCTTTATCCTAGACTGATAAGAAGGACTTTGTTAAGTCTTTATTTAAAAAGTGATGTTTATTGTCCGAAAATTGACATTGACTTTGTGTTGACCAAAATTTATAAATTTGTATTGACTAGACTTTATTGAATGAATAAGAATGGCAGCAATACAGTAATGGATTCAGTCAGTTCAGGGGTTCTTCAATATTGGAAATAAAGTGTATCTGAAAAACCTTTTCTTCCTATTTACTATGAGAGTTTTATTTAAATTAAATGCACAAACACAATTTCTGACTGAAATTATTTTAAGCTCAGAGATTCTTAAAATTTACGCATAAAGCAATCTGCACACATACACCAATTTTATTCATATTAAGACAATTTTGGCATGTTTATATGTATATCTTTTAGATGAGTTATTTAGTTAATATTTAGAGTATGTCCAAATCTTTGTAGGAACTAATTACTGGGATTTTATCCCCTGGGGGATTGTCATCAAGATATAAATGTATCATAGAGATGAAGCTATTATTTTTACATGGGAAGTATGGAAATCTTAGGCATTACAGGGCTTACGACATGTCAACGGCTGGCTTAAGTATCACTTTACACAATGTAACGTTTGCCTATTTACCCATGCTACCACATCTATCAAATTTTTGAAAGTTGTATACATGTTATCATGTTGTAATATTTTAATTATTTATTACCAACTATGCTGCCGCCATATTCATTCTATTTTAACAGTATAGATATCGCTGAAGCTATATCCTTTATGAGTATATATGAAATTCATTCGAATTATTAACATATACTAGAATACGTCTAAAAAGGCAGTATTTTCAATATTTTCATAAATATAATATTTTCTCTTTCATTACCAATATTTAAAAACCTAATTAACAATATTCTTCGATGCTGAAAATAATATTTTTTTCCTTGTTTTTTAGTGTTTTTTTCGTATCGTTTTCTTGTCAATGTGAAATATGTTAGAATGAAAGTAATTTCTCACCACTCTTTTCATCTATGTCCAATGCCTTTAAAACTTTTTTCTGTTTTATTTTAAAAATAAAATAAACACAAACCTTATACACAGCACAGTACCGTATGCTGGGGAGAATAGGGACTTTGGGGAAACAGGAACAATCGTCAGAAAAAGTATTATTGCGCCATTTTAGTTTCGCCATTTAGAAAAAATAAGATATTTTTTACTCACTGGTAATACTATTACTGTAGTGCCACATAATAATATTGTGAGTTATGACATTTCAAAAAATTTGCAAGATAGCGGACGAAATTTTACATAAGTTTGTTTGTAAATATAATAAATAATTAGGTTATTCAGGTTATCTCATTATTACACAAAAAATAATTTCATGCTGAAGGTTGGTGTTTTGTTTGCATTTAAAATATCCCATTTATAAATATGTTATATTGGTTTTGGTCATGGAACGAATATGGACAAGTCATGGGTGAATAAGACGCACCATTTTACATAAGTTACACCATTTTTGTATTACCTCACTGTACTTCCAGACAAATTATTGTTTTATCGGTAGATAAGTAGACAACATTGAGAACTTATACATCTTATCCAAAGGGATAGAGGTATTTGAAATACGAGGAAGAATATATTAAGAAAGCTGTTGGAAAAAAATGAAAACAGAGAAGATCCCTCTCTTTTCAACATAGATGAAAAAATATTTATCAAAATTGAAATAAACCATTAAAGTTATACACCAATACGGATTTAAATAAATCAGGAAAAGTACTGTTAGATTGTAATAGGCTATTGCACATCTTACCAGGCTCTCATTTATTAGTTTACTAGTTGTTAGTTATTATTTGTTAGTTACTAGTTGTACATTTGTGGATCCTGCCATGAAAATTGTTATCTCTACGTATACCTACCACGCTTTTACGACGATTAAAAATGGTTCTCTGTTAATATATTATTGTACAATAAGCATCAGAATTGGTTTAGTAAATCATTTATTTTATTTAACTCAAATAATGGGGTCAATCATTATTTGTTTATTTCTAATCAGCCCATCGTATGCAAAATAGGGACAGAGCTCATTCACGGAATTTTCTCTGTAGTCCATGATCGAATCAAATTTAAGTGAACACGAACACTTATAAGAATCATTGAGTAAATAAAAACCATCGGTTGAATATTCATATTTCTTACATGTATCGATTTATAGCAATGTAAACACTGAAATCTGTTTCTATTCACACTGGTACTCACGAAAACTTGGTAATAAAATAATTGAACTTTTTGCACTCGTAGGCTGCTCTCAACATAAATTATGTGTTAACTCGCTATGCTCTGAGAAGCCAATCAACTTAGTTAATGCGCAATTTTCTAATTAAATTTCTAATTGGAAAATATTCCTTACTAACTCTCAACTTATAGAGGAAGATAATATCTAAGCCGTATAAAGGCCATTAATGAAGAGAAGCTTCAGCCATTCTGTACTTTCCGGATCGAGCGGCGCAACAATTCCAGGTACAGTGGCATAGCTACCGCATGTCATGAGTAACGAATTAATGAATAGGTATATTTAATTCAAAGCCAAAATTCCAATGTTAATATTAACTTTGTTATATAATATTTACCTTTGAACGACCAACCATATGGACCAATTTAAGGACATCCAGTAGTAATGACAACTATGTGTACCTTAAAATAACTTTTTTATAGGTATGTAAATGTGTACTTAGTACGAAAATATAAATAAACAGTATAAAATAATATACTAGTAATTGTTTTTAACTAAAAATAAAAGTGAAACGTGGATTAATAATAAACTCAGGTAATAAACCAAATTCACAATACGTATATTTGTAAAAATTGATTTACGGATAGATACATACATAATTACATAATAATTATACTAGTTCCGGTTGTAAGTCAGAATCACCGCAAAGTGGGGAAGGATATCGGGGGACGGATATAGGAAGGGTCGGTGAGGAGAGAGGGATTTTCTAAGGACCAGCGATTTTGGAGAACCGAGATTTGGAAGGAATGCTCGCCTTACCTTGATCCGACGCCTCCGTAATCCCTCGATCTCGCCTCCGTAATCCCTCGATCTCGCCTCCGTAATCCCTCGATCTCGCCTCCATAATCCCTCGATCTCGCCTCCGTAATCCCTCGATCTCGGCTCCGTAATCCCTCGATCTCGCCTCCGTAATCCCTCGATCTCGCCTCCGTAAGCTCTCGATCTCGCCTCCGTAATCCCTCGATCTCGCCTCCGTAAGCTCTCGTTCTCGCCTCCGTAATCCTTTAATCTCGCCTCCGCAATCCTTCGATCTCGCCTCCGTAATCCCTCGATTACATAAATATCAAAAAGAGAAGAACCATTACAAAATGAACAATAACTAAATAAAATTAAATAACTAAAAAACACATGAAAAGTAAATTCAAAATCCACTTTTAATAAAAGTTGGTATTCACAACGTGTTGTTTAGATATTTGGTCGAAGAGATCATAATATAGAACAAATATTTCTTCGTTGATGGTGTGAAGGCATTTCTTGGCTAATATTGGAGAAATATTTAATCGAATGTAAAAAATCAGTTGTGCAGTTATTTATTATATATTATTAAAACTACATATAGACAACTATATATGCAAAACATCTATTTATATAAATAAAACTAACTGTCTTTTTGTATCGATTACGCCCTTAAATATTTATTTTATAGTGTATTTGTTAAATTGAAAAGACAGCAATAATTCTTTATTTATTTATTTAAACATTTTGAATTTAATATGAATGCAAATATATAAATAATTGTAAGTTGACCAATAAAATAAAAAGTGTATATCGAGTAGAAGTGTACATCGTGTACATAGAACTTTCGGGCAGTTAAAATAATGAAAATGGTTAGTATCTGTTTCAGAGACTGGAACTCGTCAAATAAAATGTCTTATTTTGATTTCAGAAAGTATTATAAAAAAAAATGAAAACTAACCAATGTAAATAGAGCGATACAAATAAATGATTGTGAATTGCGTGAGTTTAATGAAAATGACTGGCAGTGGCCGATGGCGGGCGCTAAGCGGCCACAACCTACCAAAATCAGTGAAGCTCGAGTCAATTGAATAACATACATTTTGTAAAACGCAAGACTTTGATCATAAATGATTATATTTCACATATTATTTGATTTAATGTTTATTCCAATAACTCACCATTAATGCATTAACACGATTATATTCTAATCTAATCTTGAAATGGTGCGGAATATGAATTATTTGAAAAATTAAGATACAATTTCATACTGCCGATGTAAAAATGGCTCTGAATGTCAAAAAAATTAATAAACAAAATTGCATTTAATAATAAAAATTGATTGCAATCCTTTTTTTCTTTTCCATATAATCATTAAATTAGCCATTGAGCAATCCGTGGAATCACCGTGAGCAGCAATTTGCTTTAATCTATTAAAAAAATACATAAGGTCGACAATTCGTCTACCTTTTATATTTTATGAAGAACAACACTTAATGGTTCTACTGCAAAGAGTGTTTTCCGACGTAAATCATTACCAGCTATTCTACTGCATGCATCTTTTTCAAAAAATTATACTTGCTGTGCATGTGAAAATGGAATTTGAACATCTTTATTTAGCATATTCGAGGTCGCCTTTTTTTTAATTTTTCCTCACGTTGGCGGATTTTTCGTTTCGTATTTATTATGTGTATTTGAACTTGAAAATATATTAACTAAAACTATAACGAATAACTATGCCTACCTACCAATATCTTAAATATACTAATAACATAAATATTTTAGTAAAATAAATATACTAATAATATAAATTATTAATAAGAACTGTGAAAAATCACAGGCACCTTTTGTGCTGTGTGCTAAAAAATTGAACATAAAAATGTTAAAATTTACATTGCCACTGGGATTAATGACTTCTCAGTGTTCTTAATTCTCTAGATCTCCTGATGACTAATTTCCCATCAATTACATTTATAATCGTTTTCAAATCCATTAAAATCTAAAAAATGTTAGTAAATATTATTCACCGCCTACTTTTTTGATAAATTTCAAGTATCAGTACAAAAATCTTTAAAACGTGTTCAATAAGAAAACATACGTTAGTAATAATTCAATTTATTTATTTGTAGAGCGTACTGCATGGACAAGCAAAAATATTCATGAAATTTAATACGCCCAAGAGCGGCACAAACAAACGACCTATCTGGGACCTTCTGAGTGATATTTTTTCGATTTTGAGTTTAAATAGCTGAAATCAAGAGATGGAATATTTGTTTTTTGGTGTTTTTTTTTAAAGAATAGTGTCCATTCTTTTGATTTATTGATTTTAAAAAGTCATCAACCACATAAAAAGTATTGACGACATACGAAAAATATATTATTTTTTTAAAACAGCCTTTTTTATAATATAAATCGTAGGAAAACTGCCCAACAGATTTAAAAATATTTTATAGTTATTAAATATAACAGCTTACTTTATAATATTATTGAAAAAAATAATCATGTCACATGTTCATACAGCTAAATAAAGCGTTCAAAGTGGAGCAGTTTTCTTTAGTTCTAAAACAATGTTGGTTATTTATTCATTAAATGATTTTAAAAAATACGTGTATTCCATATATATTATGTATACATTTTAATATGATACTTTTCCATAGAAAAATATGATATAAAATCCAAGTGAGTTGTGAGAAAAAGTGCTCGTTGCCGTTGAATTTCGCTTGTATTTCCGACCAATCGCCTTAATAAAAATTATTGTTTACAAGAATTCGTATATAATAAAATAAAATGATAGCATTAGCGACATAAAAATATTATAAGTTTGGGGGTACATGTTTCTTTTTAATAGTATTCATTATTTCTTTATTATTATTAATTTTCCTGATGTTTTCAGGTAAACTTTTTTCCCTAAGTACGTATAATGGTGATGTGCAAATGATTGTTGATTTTTTAGCATTAAAATGCAAATACTTTTATATACTTTTTAGTACCAAGGAATGATGATGATGCTAATTACATAGTGCTATTTTTAACAGAATCTGTTTCAAGAGTAGACTATTCAAATATACACATTTCAAGTAATTTAAAATAATAATTATATTGTCAAAATTTGACGTGACTGAATAAGAGTTCGCATTATACCGGTAATATATAATTCCGAATAGATTTTGCGTATCTGCCTAAGTAATCCATATTATTTCTTTTAATTTTATTCAATTAATAAAGCAATTCATTTTTTTTAGTTTACTGTTTAACTATATCGTCCCCAACTCGTAAAAATTAATAATACATAACTGATTATTTTTGGCCTCAATTGCAAGGTATGGACTTGGCCAATATGTAATTTCAACAAGACGGCGCTACCAGTCACACGGCGCACGCAACAATTGACTTATTGAAAACCAAATTTGGTGAGCGTGTTATTTCGCGAAATGGACCAGTTCAATGGCCTAGATCATGCGATTTAACACCATTGGACTATTTTCTTTGGGGCTATGTTAAATCTTTGGTCTATACCAACAAGCCGGCGACGTTACAAGAGCTAAGAGAAAATATTGAACGCGAAATTGGTGCGATTCGGGCCGTATTATGTGAAAAAGTGGTGGAAAATTGGATTCAACGATTGGACTTCTGCAAACGTGCCCGCGGTGGTCACGCGAGTGAAATTGAATTTCATACATAATTGCCACTAAATGTACTTCAAAACATAATAAATTTTTTTTTAGATATATTCATTCGTTTTTGTTTTATTTTAAAAAAAAATTTAAGCGCCCTTAATGAAAAACCCTTTACTAGCTGATTCCAGTAAAAAATGGAAAAAAACTTATCATCAAAGTAATATTAAAAACACCCAAAGATTATTCGACAAAATTACTTTTTTAAGTATTTAAAGTACCAACATTTTTGAATCTATTTAAAAGAAATTCTATTCTTCACATATTAAAAGAAAAAGAAAAATATAATTTTATTACTGAAAGTCGTACTTGGTTTGAATTTGTATTTTCATGCTCAAAAATCAACACATCATTTGCAAAACACCACTATACGTACCTAGGAAAAAAAAATTGAACAACTTACCCGAAGACATCAGGAATATTAATAATAATAAATAAATAATCAATACCCGAAAAATTATAATATTTTTATATCGTTATTGCTATTAATTTATTATATTTTATTTTATTATTAGCTCATTATTGTAAACAATAATTATTCATATATAAACCTCTTTTCTGCATAAGTTATGCTTTTTAGAGAAGTGTAGAACAAAAAAAAAATTGTATTATTTTACTTATAACAGATTAATAAAAAAAAATATCTATTAGCGCTTATTTTCGTAATCTTGTATCTTGAAATACTTTCGAATGAACTCTAATTTTTCATGCTCGTAGAAATATAGGTATATGAATATATATATATATTTTTTAATGAAACCCACCATTATGTAGTTATCCTTCAGAAGTTCGTAAATTCCACCCTGTTTCTGGTATAATGTATTCCAGTGTCTACTGCGATCCCAGTTGAAAATTTCAAATCTTCGTAACACCACACTGTTCCATAGAAGAAGAAGAAAAATAAATAAGTCCGATAGAAAAGAAGAACCTACAACGGGTGAAACTCACACTGACTGGCACGCGCGCGTTTTCATCGGAACTATAGGCTCACGATAGGCCAGATTTGTCAAAAATATCTACTGATCTGATCCGTGAATCTGGTCCCTCGTAAAAATCCGCTCGTGTTGCTAACTATCAGCTCGTTCTGGCCCATAATCATCAATGCAGATAATCAATTCAACCAAAATAATACAACAATTAGCATACGGGTATTAACGCTGTAAAGATTGAACAAATACTAATAAACAATGCTCAATTTATCAACGTTATTGGGCACAAGGGATTACCAGACTTCTTAGAAACATTCTGTATTGCTATTCGATATTTTTTGCTCGTGCAAAATGTATTTACCATTTTTAATACTCATTTATGGCATGCTTTAAAGAAAAAAATTCCAAGATTGCGACGCAAAATTGACAATCAAAAAAATTGTTTGATACAAGATAGTCTGCGAGGGAAGACACGGCTCTGTTTCTAAAATGTGGAAACTATAAAATTAGATAAGTGCGTATTGATTTTGGTGTTTCAACATACGAAGTACCTAAATAAATTTTTTTTGAAGCGGAGTTTTTGCTAAAAATATTAATAAATACCTTTGGAACACGATTATATAGAGACAGTAAACGCTACCAACAAATCATTGAAATCAGCAGAGTGCACCATACTTCAAAGGCGTATCTTTACTGAATTCAACGTTTTATTGAATAATTTAGAAATTAATTCGAAATCGTTCAAAAAGGGGGTGAAAAATATACATGCGGTAAATTTGAACAAAGAAGTGAAAAACTTCATTTGATAAAAGAAACGAAAATAATCACTCATCTTATGTAAGAGAAGATTTCATTCTCAATACCTTCTTACATTTAATTGTGATTACTTGATGACATAATTTAACCACAGAAAAAAACCATACGAAGACATTTAGTAAAAAAATTAAAATAGGTATTCTTCACGCTTCCTACGCCAGAAAATGAAAAATAAAATGAGAACGACATAAATAAATGTCAATTCGAAAATGAGGTAAAACATTGTCCTCTTTATAAAAGAAATAAAATAAAAGGGTTCGGCTGCCGATGTAGATATATAAAGTGGCATCAGATGAGTTTTGATGATAAACATTTATTGGCGCGTAAATTTATTAATTTAAATTGTTTAAATATCATAGAACTATGTTCGAAAAATGCAACATCACAATAAAACATTTTTTTAAGGTGAACAGACTAATCTATTTCGTTGGTCTGTGAGAACATATTTTTGTTATGAAGTTGCAATTTCAGAAAAAAGTTCTGTGGTATTTTATATACAAATGAAATTAATCAGCAAGAAAAATATACCTAAAGAAAAAACTATTTTAGTAATAATATATTTATTTTATCCCGGTAGCAACTAAAATATTTTATGGATAAATTTTTATTTAGAAGATATACAGATAAGATTTTATCTGTATATCTTCTAGTTGATATATTTAATTTATTACATCTCCTACGAAAGAATAGTCCAGCTGTTGGGAGTTCAATGACCTTTTATTTTGGTATTCAATATATCGTTTGAAATCTATAAAATATTACCTTCAATTAATCAAAACCCTCCACTGACTATGATTTATTAAAATGCTTATATATCTGAAATGGTTGAGAATAGGACTGGTAGCTTCAACATTTTCGACTCATATTTTTATAAGGTATAATTTTCTAAAGTATTGTGGACTAGGTCTATTACACCCTGTATATAAAAGATAATATAAAAATACGTCCAGTAAAATTTCTTCGGAGCTAGACGAAGTAAAAATATTATATAAACTAAAAATAATGCGTAATAATAAACTGATCAAATGTACTCTTTAAAATGGAGAGGATGGTTTTGGGTTGGAATAAAAATATATAATTTGCTTAATGAATTAAAGAGTATATTCTTATGCATATCCCTATACTTAATTATGTACATACACACAAGCACAATTCTCATAAAATTTATGTCAATAATTATAATTAATTTATTGTTGAAAGTGTCCAAGTTATCCGTTTAAATTAAATAATTTAAGTTTAATTTAATTAAAATTTAAGATATTCCATTTTGACATAGAGCGGGTCATAAAACAATTTTTAAAATAATTAGTTCTGCCAAAATATTGATAAAATAAATTGAAAAATTATAGATCTATTGTAGATGTGCGTACTTTGCAGTAGCAAGCTTGCACCTGTGCCACAGACATGTAAATTAAGTAGTAAACAAAGCGATAAAATCCCAGGATTAGGTTAGGTTGGATAGAAGGAGAGTACAGGAGTAATCACGTCTGTCCTTCAAAGCTTTGTGTACGGCATTAGTTAGGAGTAATCTGGAGTACAATTCCGCTTATTGGTCTTCATAGTTCAAATCGCACTCATTCAAAATTGAAAGAGTTTAGCATAAATGTATAAGTTTTATTAACTGTAACACATTCCGAATAATTTAATTAAATTACGATTTTTTACTGAAAGTGGTACAAATTAACCGAGTTATCCAGTAGATGGTTAAATCCTAGTAATTAATTGTTTGTGTTTTAAATAATTCACGGCAAGTGTGTGCAACACTAAAGGGCTAGAAATGAATCAGTCAATGTTAGGTACCTACAGTACAGAGCAGTACCTGGAGCGGATGTACACTAAATCATTTATTCTAGTCTTCGGTGGCCGGTGACGTCTGCCATGGTTTATTGGATTGGCCATGGTAGGGGCCCGTGCATGCGATTGTTTAAGGTGTAGGTGATATTACACAGTATCATCAGCACGCACAGTGGCAAGGGTGGTTCGAGACAACTCTCCGATGAGTTTTTCATTATTTTGCAGCCTTTTCCGTTAATGCACAGGGCTTTGTGCAGACTACAGTGCAGTAGGGACCCAGATGCGACCCAAGAATAGCACACTCAGGGTGGTGCACGATAATATTTATTCATGAATTAGAATTTCAGTCAACTGAATTCTGGTACCTATCACATGTACTTGTCACATTAATGTTGAACAAAAGACGATTATGATTTAACACTTTTGGGGCTCCCAAGGATTTCTACTTGACTCCTATTGGCTGTGGAATTTGCCAGCCTCACTGGTGCTCGATGTGACATATTTATTCGACATATTTATTGACTTGGTATTTGTCTAATTATAATTAAAAACCAACAGATTTCATTGGTTTCAATGCACAAATACCCAATATCTGCACTAAGTTTCACAATGTAAATAATAAGTCCCAGAACTTGGGTATTTCGTGCCATTCTAGTACACCATGAAGGAATTATTGTTCTAGTGTGTCAATGCAGATTGCATCGCTTAAAGGATAAACTACGTTTTGTAATATAATACTTTAGGAGGATATGAGGTAAATTTTTAAATCAACATGAGCACGATGGTCATATAAGAGGAAAAGATAGATGTCTCAGTCTCAGCCAGTATCTGAATAAAAGTTTTCGTTTGAACTGACATGTTGCAAAATATTCTCAACCACACAGCGCATATTCGTATTTGAAGCGCTTTTATATTTACCACATGGCTTCGAATATACGCGTTCTAAAATATTATTAATGCGATATTTAGCACAATAATATTTTTGAAGGGTTTCATAATCTTGAAAAACGTCTCTAATTATTCGAGAACAGAAAATAACTCACGTCGTTATATCAAAATGATTCTGAAACATAATATTTCTTTCCAGGCGAAGCGCGCGTTTCTTCTTCATCGTAAACTCAATACGTCTCCATTCCTCCCTGTCTTGTGCAATCTTGATCGCAGCATTCAAAGAGGACCCTATGAACGCATGTATTAGATCTGTGCACCTTGTAGGGGACCGTCTTCTTTGCTCGCTTTCCCTCAATCTTTTCAATTCTTTCTTGTGTCCAAATCTGTGGCTCAGATACAATTTCTGGTGTCAATAAATGTCCATCGTACTTTTGTAACATAATTGTTAGCGGTACAACCTGAAATAAACACGAAACTTAAAATAAAATATTAAGTATTGTGATGCAATTAAGGACACATATTTTTTTGAGTATAATATTGGTTTTCACTTTTCGTTTTTAAAATTGTCATAGATAATTTTTTATTTTAATCTAATAAAATATTTTATATTCATTTTTCTAATTAAACAGAAAACAAATGATAAATTTTCGGACGAAATTAAGAAAAGATTCCCGTGAAACTGGACCAAATGTAGCCAAATCTCATCACGTAAATACCGTATGTATTGTTCATCCGTAGAATCACAACAATCATCGGTTGAAATTTAATTGTTAATCCTTTGTTATCACACCCATCCGTGCAGGATTAGTGAAGTCGATTATGTTCATCCGTAGAATCACAACAATCATCGGTTGAAATTTAATTGTTAATCCTTTGTTATCACACCCATCCGTGCAGGATTAGTGAAGTCGATTATGTTCATCCGTAGAATCACAACAATCATCGGTTGAAATTTAATTGTTAATCCTTTGTTATCACACCCATCCGTGCAGGATTAGTGAAGTCGATTATGTTCATCCGTAGAATCACAACAATCATCGGTTGAAATTTAATTGTTAATCCTTTGTTATCACACCCATCCGTGCAGGATTAGTGAAGTCGATTATGTTCATCCGTAGAATCACAACAATCATCGGTTGAAATTTAATTGTTAATCCTTTGTTATCACACCCATCCGTGCAGGATTAGTGAAGTCGATTATGTTCATCCGTAGAATCACAACAATCATCGGTTGAAATTTAATTGTTAATCCTTTGTTATCACACCCATCCGTGCAGGATTAGTGAAGTCGATTATGTTCTTAAGATTAACACAGCATTTAGTCATTATATAGTACCGTATAATAGGTACAGTATAGATATCTGTGATTATTATTTGTAATAACTTATTTTAAGGTTAAAACCTGTCGGTATCCAGATGTCATGCAAGGCCAAACATTGATGTTAATAATAAAGGTTCCCAGTTAAGGACGAAGGCAGAATCAGCGATAGATCATTGTATCGTGAGTCAAATTACTTGTAAAATTTGAAAACTTCATGAATTTTTTGTTTTTGTTTTGATTATTTTGCAGCTTGCGTAAGAAGAAGTCACGAAGATCTGGAGAGGGACCTAACCTAACCTTCGAGTGGAGAATATTGAATTGCGATATAAAATCATTTAAGGTTTTTTAGCAATTCTCACTGTATTTGTTTATTATTATGTATTTTTCACCTGATTTTAATATTATTTTGCATTTTGACAAAGAGGTATATTAAGATCGCATTCTCGTGCCAATGCTACGGGAGATGGTGTGCGTGTTGGATGCGACATTCGGAAAAATATCCGATTATGACCTCCCCTGAGAAGAGGTCCTGGAAGACGAAGGACATCCTGGCTGAAGAGTCCAGGGCGATGGACCGGAATATTTATAATCTAACTATTTTGGTAAATTTTGTGGTAAAATTGAATTTCTATGTTCCTTGGGCTGTAGCCATTGTCACGAACAATCTTGCTTTGAAGCCACATCAAATATAGGTTACTTATTAGATATCAACACAGAGATAAATAAATACGAGGAAATAAACACCTTCAATTTTTTGACTTAGGATATGTGGTGCGATCTTCGGGAGTACACTAAAGCTTACAGACTCATCGGCGTACATAATTAGAAAATTGGGTCCTAATGCAAAATGGAAAAAAGGCCTTCCTAGATATGTATACTTTGTATACAAGAAGACCGACAAATACGTACATTAGGTAATAATAAATAATTTTGTTATTTTTTTCGATAAATAATACGCATTAATACATTTATTGGTAGTGGTAGGGGGTTATTTACATCGCCCAAACCCCACTTTCTAATTCATTCCACCACCCAGAAAAATTCTTGGTGCACACAAATTTCTGTAAATGAAACATCAGCGTCTCGCCCGCACGTTGTGAGACGTACAGTGCTAGAGCATCGGATAAGAAAGAGTCAAGGCATCTAACACTTATTAACCGCTTACACTTACTAGATGGACTGACGTCACCTGCCGCTTACGAGGGCCGTATTACACCGTATATCGAAAACGATAAAAACGATAAACTATAATATTTTACTATTTTCTAAATCATGTTTAATCATGGAATATGTCTACAGCGGATATCACGTTAAAAAAAATGTGCCTCGTACTCTATCTCGAGGGTGGTGTGGAAATGAGTGCATCGGTACTAACAAATGTATTCAATAAAAATTGTGTAAGTCGTATACCATGAGAACGGTCGGTCATACGTAAAAAATGCGACTTTTATGTAGAGAATTTGTTCATCTACTATAAAAACTTATACTTTTGTTGTATGTTCACAAAAAACAGATTTTTGTGACCCAGAATGATTTTTATGTCATGGGTCTTTTTTTAAATCTGTTTGATCATAAAAACAATCTTTTGTAGAAACAAAATCATATGTGCCCTCTGGACTAACTGACCTTTTCATATTGACTTCCTATATAGATCCATATCATATTATATAGATCCATAAGCATATAATTTCATAGATAATGTAATAATAACAGAAAAAAGTTACTAATCAACAAAAACCATTAAATCTGGTCATCAATTCGACACCATGTGACGAAGCGGATTCCGGTTGGCGAATGCCGTAATATTCTATAACGGCTCTACTACGCTGTTATGGTCCTTCTGGAGACATATCTATAAGATAGTTGAAGAAAATAATGTAATATTGCACGTCACGTTATTCATGGTACTCGATAAGGAAAAAATGGACGCTAAAACACTTTAAAGATGTTTTATAAACAATATTATTTCTAAGCCAACATGGACTGCACATAGTCACCACTGCACATAGTCATCGCTTATGACTTTATGATCAACTTAATAATCAAGATATGAGGCACAATCACTCATGCCTATTCCAAAAGCAATATGTCACTCCGGCCGAGGCCGATTAATATTATATTCTCATAATATGAAACGATGTAGTATCCTAAAATATTTTTGAGTCTTGAGGTAAATATAAAACGACTGGTCAGTTTTTAACAACGGCGTAACTGTGTCATCTAACTATGTACACAATACCGTTACCAATTAATCCACCTTCCGGTTTAAAATCAGATCGGGCGCGCATCTTCTCCGGAGTTCCCCAAAGGAGTTCGCTAGTTTCACTACTATTCATAACTTTATGTAAACCGTGTATATACCTGCTTTCAGTTTGCCAACTATCTATTTTATCTCAAAATGATCTCACTTACGTTTCAGCCTACTGTTAGGTGATCAAACTCCTCGACGCTAAAAAAAATAATTTAAATAACATTTTCAAGAACATTACACAACTTACACAATATACATCACTCGACTAGAAAATAAAGGCGACGTTAAAGACCTAGGAATAATTCTTGACAATAAACTTATTTTCAAGAATCACATTGATCAAATTACCTTCAATCCTAGGATTCATACTTTGAACCTGCAAACATATAAAAAATCTCAATTACTCCAAAAGCTTGTACTTCACATTCGTTTGCAGTCATTTAGAGTGCGTATCTCAAATCTCGAACCTGCAGAATATTACATATATTGCGAGATTAGAGCAAATACAAAATAGATTTCTTCGACACCTTAATGTCAGATCTACTCTATCATTTATAATAACTTCTATCTAGATGCAGAAAAACTACCACAATATGAAAATCCTCGAAGAACACGTGCTGATCAAATACTTACCTTTAAATTACTGCAAGAACATATTGACTAACCCAGTCAATTAGAACTGATGTCTTTCCACATTCCATCCAGATTGACCTGACAGATCGTACTCTTCTACATTTCTAGAAGTAGAACCTCTTACGCACAAAATCATTCGTTCACCATTCGTGTCAATACCATAATGATAATCTAACAGAAATTTATTGTTTCGATATTGGCCTCCTTACTACACTAAAAATATATATTTTTATAAATAATTACATTATCGTTGATATTTGTGGTTAGACATAATTTAAAATTGTATTTATATTTAACGTTGTTTAAACCACTGTATTGCTTTTACGTCAACCGGTTAAATTACAAATAAAGTGAAATATAAATACAATTTTTAATTATTTTACCAATTTTAGCCAATCATTCTACTTACAAACACATGTGCTTGCTTTCTTTTTACCTCTACCATAGTTTCAACCTCTCCACCCTTTGTTCTACCACTTTTATCTTCTTCTAGTAATGTTATGTTACTTTATACTGTAAGCTGCGACATTGCGTACCTCATTAGGTACTACTGTTTTTTTCTGTGAATTTTTATAATTAGTTTCATATGCTCCATATTGTTAGTGCATCAAAATTTTTTATATTGTTAAATCCCTTAATTTATTCAATTTAATTAAATATTTGGTTGATAGTTATTATCCGCGATATTATAGTTGGAGGACGATGTGTCTTATATCAATGAGCTCAGTTTATCCAACAGTATACTAATAAGTCTAGGTATACATATTCACAAATCGCTTTCATATTATGTTAGAGATTTTTAAATATAACCACGAATTAAAACATCTACCGGTTTCGAAAAATATCATTTTCTTCTTCAGGACATCATCAACTAACCAAAAACAAATGTCATATTGTTTCTTTAAAAGAATCTATTTAAAAAAATCTCTATTTTTTTGAAATAATAATCATTTTTACATAAATTTAGTACGGTTCCTCCGATAGTTGTTCCCCCGACAGTTGATCCCTCGGACACTTTTCCCTCGGACAGTTGATCCCTCTGCCAATTGATACCCCAAAGCTTCAAGTACCTATTTATATTCGTAATTACCAGCATTTAATAATAATAAAATTATTGTATATATATTGTAAGAGAGTAAAGGTGATAACACTCTAATATTATAAGTTTTTGTAAATGTTTAAAACAATACTGTTAAAAGATCAATTTTATGGTCATCTACACGAAGACCTTGAGGAAAATTTTGCTTTATTAGACAATTATTATTAGTAGGAAACGAATCAAATTAAGTACGTCATCTCATTATTTACTTAGTACAAAAGCGATTCAGAAAAAACCTTTTGACTGCGGTCAATACAATTGTAGCGCTGTGTAAAGGTGCGCTACACTGGACTCAAACGCTACAACTGACGCTGCTCATAACTTCCGATCCCTGTGTAAGAAAAAAAATCTACTAGAGGGTTACCTTTTTTGAAAACATATTTACCTGATTAAATCAAGAATACTTACCTAAAGTACAGTTCAAAATATATGCAGCCAGTACTGAAGTGGATATCATGTTCATGAAGATCCGGCGAATCTACTTAATAGGCTGATTCGCTTGTCTGGCTTGTTTTATAATATGGAAATACTATTATAATTCATATTCAAAACAATTCAGTCAGGTGTCTCGAGCCAACTTTCACAGCTACCGGTGGAACTACATCTCTACTACGACTGATCTCAGTTTATTATAAGGTTAATCAAATAAAATATAAAAACTTTTTGTAGTGTATAAAGCATTGTTGATAATTAAGATTAATTTACAGATTTTCACGAATATCTTGTGTTAGTAGAAAATAAATCAAATTTAGTACTTAGTGCAAAACTGATTCAGAAAAACCTTTCGACTGCGGTCAATACAATTGTAGCACTGTGTAAAGGTGCGCTACATTAGAGTCAAGCGCTACAGCTGACGCGGCTGACGGCTCCTGTCCCGCTGAATAAATAGATAAAAGATAATATAATATATCACAAAAAAACACATATACATACAGTTTGATCCATAGTGCCTTTAAGAAGTATCCTATTCTTCGGGGACAAATACCAACCCGCTCTCACTCCAGATTAGGAAGACAAGGAAGCTCCGCCCCATCACTCTGAGACCATTCAAAGTCAATTCGAGTTCATCAAGAAATACCGTATGTTAAACTGGTCATGAGTTTGAGAGAAAAATCGGCTGAAAACTGAGAGCCAGAGCGGAAAAGCAGTGAATAAGAAAATCTCCGAATGAGAAAGGTCAGAATGTGCTGAAAGACTTCCCTCTATCTGTTTTATGAGCTATTGCTCTCATTTCAGTTTATTATTCAATCGTTCCGATGTCACTTTTGATTCGCTCAAACAACTCAGATGAATAGTATTCGACTCTGTATTTATTTATGCCTTTCAAGTTCTTCTTGACCGAGTGTGCAACCTATATTAATAACAAATAAATGTAAATAGCAGTGAATATGTCGTAACTATGGCACTTCATCAGCCAACTAACTTACCATCAGCCGATTTCCCCGCGGGGGTAGGCAGACAGAAGACACATATTCTCATACAAGCTCGTCGATTATTGAGGCTTCTAACAGGACCATCTTTCAGTATCTGGTTTACTTGGCACTTCATCAGACAAGACAGAATTTCCAAAAGTCAGTATGGATTTATACTTTAATGATATTCTGTCGATACTCTTGTTTACGCATTACAGTATTCAAAGATGGAAAGAACAGAATTCAATATGTCGTAGTAATATATTTGATATAAGATGAGCATTTGACAACGCCAATCTGAGGAGAGAGCAAATATCCAAAAACATAATACGACAATGAATAAATAAATAAATTTAACCGAAAAAAGCTTAAATAGTCGAAAATGTGTGAATTGTATTGAAAGTTATAAATTTTGAAATATTCTTATTATGTGGTGTCTCTTCTGGATTAGATCGCATTTTTTGTATATTGTTTTCCTGGAAAAACCTAGGCCAACGTTGTGGGAGATTTATATCTCAATCTATACGACTCAACTGTGAAAGATTTATACCTCCTGCGAAAAAGTACGGTAATACCGTAAATTTTAAGGCAACGCCTCGACTATGGCACATGTTACAGTGTCAAAACGTCGGTCCAGGTTTCCCCCGGGAAACCGTATACAAAGAACGCGATCTAACCCGAAAGAGACACCTGTTGCATAAATACATATACAGCGGAACCCCGTTTTTGCATTCCCGGAATTCACGTTTTCCCTCGTTTGCGTATTATTTCTGCAGTCCCGTGCTAGTTTAGTACATTAAAAACCCCGTTTAACGTTTGTCTTTCTCGCGATTTAAGTCTAAAATGCATTAAAATTCATCCGACCAGTTCGCTATTCGTCATGGAGCCAGGAGTGTGTTAGTCATACGTACGTACCTTGAACGTTTCCGTAAAGCTGGAATCAGCAACAAAATTCTGCAGAAGATAATATAGACAACATTGACGGCTGGGAAACAATTGATGAATAAGCCTCGCAGACTTACTTAGACGTTGACTCCAACGTAATAACATCGGACGTAGTGTTCATTGATGAAATACTGGACAGTCTCAAAATATGTTTTATTAACGTTAGTAATGTACTAACAGAAACCTTTCATTTAATTTATAATACTGAAAATAAAACATAAACATGCAGCAAAAAATATTTTTAATAAATAAACAATTTTACTTGTTTTCTTTATACCCTCAAATTACATTTTTTTTGTCGGTCCCTACAAAAAGTTAAAATCGGGGTTCGACTATTATTATTATCTTATTGTACTAATGTTATGCTACTTTATATTGTAAACTGCGACATTATGTACCTCATTACTACTGTTATTTTCTGTGTATAATTAGTTTCACGTGCTTCATATTATGTCAGTGTATCGATAGTAATAGTAATAACCGCCGGAGGACGATGCATCCTAATATCATTCAGCTCATTTTATTCAATCAGTGTGATAATAACTCTCGATATACATATGTACGTATATAGATATGACGTTTTAATTTCTAGGGATCATCTGAACGAAGCCCTTCAAGAAGGACCTGGATGAATATTTTACTTGGTCGCAACGTAGAGTTACTTGTTATGGGTATGCGTATAATTAAGAAACATTCCCTGTCAAGTAGCTTTATATAGTGGCCGTTTTATCATCGTTGAAACATTTTTTTTAAATAATAGAAAATGTCATCAGAAGCGCAATACACAAAGAAAAAAATAATATCAGCATGTTTTCAACCCCCCCCCCCCCCCCCCCTATCAATGTGGTCAACTCAACATCCATTATTATTTGAGCTTGGCGATATGATAAGTTAATCCTGATCTATTATCGAATGCCTTCGATTTTTATTCCATCCCCTTTATTTGTAGTTACCTTTATTTATATATTTTTTTATATTTTTTCGAATAGAATTTATTTTGACAACTTAATATTTTTAGTCTATAGAAATGTACGCTAACTTAACTGTAGAATGTTCTTATCTTCGTGTTTCCTTGAATACGTGGATTGTGATGTTAGTGATACGATCGTGCCGAACTGAATAACGACGAATTAAAATAATTCGCATATGGTCGCGGTTACGGATACATGGCCCAAACGAGAAAGAAGCTGCCATTTTAGACATATGGTACGGGTGAGGTCGGTCACGGCGCAGGCCACCGTAACATCATACAACGGCAATTTATTTCTCCAAGTGACAGACCGGAAACGAAATGGGCCGTTTACTTTTATCGTCAGAAGACAAAAGCTCCCGGGAAAACTTTTGTCTAAGGAAGGGCAATTATACAAAGAACCGCAAACCCGGAAATGATGTATCGTGCTACGGTTAACTAATTGATAAACAATATAATTAATATGACAATAAGTGTGAATGCATAGAGATAAGTTTAATATAGGAAAACGATGTGTACCGGTTCATTATTATTGCTCGAATTTTTAGTTAATATGACAATGAAACTATTTGATAGGATTTTTTGCGTTTTTGGATATATAAAAATATATCTACTAATGAGGATATTAATACTATAAAAAAGTAGACGGATGATAAGCTACTATCAATTAATACTGATAAAACATACTTTGTACGATTAGCTATTCAACAGAAAGATAACACTGAAATTAATATTAAAATTCACACCAAAGCCTGTTCTCAAGAAGACTCTCGTGACCAATGTTCATCAATTGAAGAAAGTGACTGTATCAAGTACCTAGGAATCATAATGGTTAACAAACTAAAATGGAAAAAAACATATCATTAATCGTACAAACAAAATAAGGAAAACTGCCTACATATTTTTAAGGAAACATCTTATCACTTACATATCTGAAAATAATATATTACGCGTTTGTACAGTCACATTTACAATACGGTATTATTGAATGGGGAGGAGCATATAAAACTTCAATGTCACAATTAGAAATCACTTAAAAAAATTATAATAAAAATAATAATAAAAAATTATAATAAAATTATAATAAAATAAAACAAAAGACTATCCAAGTACTCGTATATAACTTTTCACAGATTTCAAAGTACCAAAAATGATAGACATACAAAACTAATTCAATAATCCAAATTTTCAAAATTAAAAATCAATTAAACTTTAGAAGCAAATTCCGATCTACAAAATTTAGAGACCGAATTGATATTCCAAAACTAAAACATACCGCAACCCAAAATCACTATATTTATCAAGGCATCAAATTTTTTAACAATCTTCCCATCACAATTAGAACAATTACAGACTACTATCAATTTGTATCTGAAGTAAAAAAAATATGTACACAGACTAACTTAAACTTAAATTACTCGTGTATACTCCTTCTCTATACACGAGTCTTACTCTCATAGAGAAGAAATAAATGTTAAATGAAATATATATATGTTAAGGAAAACACATTCTTATTGTGAAGTTGTAATTATTTAGAACATAGGTCTGTGATATTTTAAATACTAAATTAATGTATTAATTATAAATATATACGTATAAAAATATATGAAAATTTGTCAAGAAAAATACTGGCGTTATAGCACAAAGGTAGTGCACTTCCCCGGATTGGAAATGAAGATCCAGGTTCGAATCCCGGTGACGCTAAAACAATATTTTTCGACAAAATTGATTTTATATGTATATATTTATAATTAATACATTAATTTAGTATTTAATATATATATGTGTCCTACTGATAATTCTAAAATTGATTATATTTTCTAATATTAAAATAATAAATAAATAATAATAAAGAATGTGTGTTGGGGACGGCGATTCTAATTTACCACAGTTTCCAGCCGGCATCGATGTTAGCGATAGTGCTATCGCTACAGTCTGGCAGGAAGTCAGCCCGATCGCCTTCTTCTGTTCACAAACATTGAATAGAGATTTTATTTTCTATGTAGATCTGGGCCGACCAGACGCCGCCGATTCACTTCTCTACATTTAATATTTTATACGCCTAACTTCTATATTCTTCCTTGTTTTCCTCTGTCACAATAAATATCTACACCAACCATTCATTTTCATTCAACCACTTACGTAACCCATAAATATGCTTCATCTGGAATAATAGTAGGTGTCTGTATGTAACTACAATAGTTGTAAGGTTTTTATTGAACAATATTTAGTAGATATTATAATAAGATGGACAAAAACAAGTTATTATGTAGATGGATTGATCATAATTAATTATACGACGGGAGCATGGTCGAAATTAGGCATAGGAAAAGGGCATGGCCTCTCAACATCGAGGACAGACCAATGGTTTCATATTCAATTTGTAGTGGCTAGCGCGCATCGTCCAGATGTTCCTCGTTCTGTCATTTCTCGGCAATGCGCCATCCTACGCGAACAAAGCGGGAGCGTTCGAGGAAGGCCGGACTGCGCCGTCCGGCGGGCATGACACACATGCACCACAAATGTGCAAAACAATCTGTGCCCAATACCCGAACGGATCGGACCGCAAATGCACATCCCAACTCTCACTTTACTATTTATTCCATTGCTTTTATGTATTCTGTGTTGTTTCTTGCTCTCGGTGGCTTCTCCCCGATGAGAATAAACAAGTTTGGATAAGAATGATTTTCACTCGAACTCAACCAACCTTCCCACAAATTTATTAGTTTTAAATTAGTGTAAAGGTTCTATCTAAATAATATTGTAGTTTTAAAAAAATCTAATCTAGTGTATAACTTTTGATATAAATGAATAATAAAAACTCACATTATCGTAAAAAAATGCGAAAATATGAATTATTATTGAAAGAGAAGCTTTATAACAGAATTTTGGTACTAATTGATAAAAATTTTCACACTTGACTTTTAAAATACAAGGAAAATTACTGTCTACATCTGATTTCTTCAAATGTAGACAGTAATTTTCAACCCCACCCCCATCTTCTTAAATGAAGCCTCTTTACTCTGCGTAAAGCCCGGATAACACTGGGTACTTCAGCTAGTATTATAATAATAAGGAGCAACATTGGTAAGAATTTTAGAAGAAAAGTAAAAACTCTCAATTTAGTGCCCCACCTGCTAAACTGGTATTTAACTGTATTATAGCAGACAGTGCTTTTACGGTATAGTAGTAAACAGTACAAGTGTAATGGTCAATGTATAAAAATATATATTTTGACATTATAAATTAGGGTCACGTTCAAAATTGCCCCGATTTTAGTTTTATTGCCAGGCACTGTTCTGTTTTGAAAATTATAAAAACGGTCACCATCTATGGTTCGTTTTCAAATCATCGAGAGAACTGTAAGATTGCTATTGCTACGACCAACGGTTATAAAATGTAACGGTGAGCGATCCAATATGACCAAAGGGAAAATATTTTCATGTTATTCAGTCACTAGTGCATAATTTACTATTAATTTGTTAATCTAATTGTATGGTAAATAATCTTTACAGGAAACAAGATGTTTCCCTTTGGTTTCTGCCATTGGTTTCTTCGCCTTTGATTTATTCGCTTCACTGTAGGCAACATTTTGATGTGACGTGATCATCTACAATTCCGCTTACGGATCCCATCGCGTCAGCCTGATTGCTAAGGGTCATATACAATGATAGGCCAAGGGAGTGGAATGCTCGGATGGCATGGACCGGAGTGATGCCATCTCGTGGAACTTGCCTACCTGATGAACGTTGTAATCGTACCCAACCCGACGATATGAGGATTAGTTAAAGTGGATTGTATTTAGATTTTATTTAATTTGTTCATGTTACTTTTCTGATTAGAAGCCATTTTTATAATGATTAACATATTTTTATTTATTACCTCCAGGTATTAGGGGCAAGTGCCCTACCTTTGGACGGTTTTACCTTCGGACAACATTAATATCTCTTGCAATATTCAATAGGAAGAACGCATGTCTCTACTCCCATAATATATAAAGAGTAAAACAAGATGCAATTAGATAGCATATAAATACAACGTAAAACTTAAGAGCGAGCTTTAATTTTTCTAGTTTGAAATTCGAGAAATTATATACGAATTAGATATGCTTTCAAGATAACGCTGATAGTTAAATAATTACAAGTATCAGATAAATAATTCATGACGTTATTTGTTACGTAAATCATGCGAGAGAGGAAGGTTTGAATAGAATGATATGAAAATAAAATTGTTGATTTTCTCGCATTCGATACAAGTTTTAAACATAACTCGTGTCGGGAGTATTTTCCACCTTTTTTCATATTGATATATTGGAATCATATCGATTGAAATAAAAATGTGTGTTGTCATTTGAATTAATCAATCGAAAATTAAATCATTTATTGGGTACCTAATTCATTTGTATGAATATGTTTTGAAATCAGACAAAGTACTTACATATATTTAGACGATTGCTTAAATCAACGTTTTAAATTTAAAAAAATTATGACGGCTTCAATTTATTATTTTGATCAATATTTAAAACGCCTCATCGCCCTTTTGGTGATATGTCTGTTTCATAATTATATACTACCTATTTATGAAACAGACAATTTGGTTTAAAATGGAACAGTGTTACACATAAACGAAATATTTAATTCCGGCTTACATTAAAATACCGTACATAAAATGTTTACTTGGTTCAAGAAAACGTTGTTTTCCCTTAAAATCAGTAAAAAGACATCGAACTTATGAAATTTGCTACTAATGTTGTGAATAAGTTTAATATTAATTCAAACCGAGGGTAAAATATACGGGAAAACATATATTTTCGGCATTTTTTAACGAAAATTACGAGAGCGCAGACTAAACATCATTTCAGCCGCTGTTGATCGGCGATCTGAAGTTAATAAAGAAAATAAAATATACACATTATTAGGATCGATATAAATATTATTCAGTAAGAAGTTATTGCGTTTTTGATATTAAACTTAATTTTAAATAGTAGCTGAAGCCTCAAAGCATATGAGTAAATACAATATATTATTTGAGAACGTATGTTTTTACTAAAACATTTTTTTAAAATTGATAATGTGTACTGTAAATTGAATGGTTTATAACTCTATTAATTTTTAAAATTTAGCTAATTTGGTTTAATATCTCCATAATCTTGGCTTTAAGAGTATATAAAAATATATTTCATTTATCAATAATTTAGCATATTAACACAAAATGCGGAAAATGCATCTAATGATCGTGGTCTTCTTTATAATGCTTGTATTATCTTAATTATGGCAAATAACATTCGGTTTATTTATTTTAAATGAGTATAAAGGTTTTATCTAAGTAATAGTTTAAAAAAAGACAAATCTAGTATATAACTTCTGATATAAATGAATAATAAAAACCCACATTTTCGTGAAAAACGCGAAAATTTGAATTATTATTAAAAGTAGACCCTCAAAGTAAATGCAATATTCAATGTATAAAAAATATATATATAAAGAGTAAAAGAAGATGCACTTAGATAGCATATAAATACAATGTAAAACTTAAAGTAAATGCAATGTTCAATTTATAAAAAATAAAAAAGAGTAAGTAAAGTAAGAGTAAATACATAAATAATATACAAATATGAAGTAAGCTTATGTAAAATTGTAATGTTGGATGTACAAAAAAAAAAGTGCAAAATAAGTAAATAATAAGGCAAATTAGTGTTTTTTTCTGCATACTTTGGAGTGACATCTTCAAGAAATATAACCAACAGAAAACCAGGGCTAGATAACGTAGAAATTTACGGCGACAGCAGTTAGTGCAATGCAATTAATGTAAAATCATCAGTTTTAAAAAAGTGTGGCAAGATTCAATTAAATATGATGTTTAGTCGGGTTGCAATACGTAGGGCCTGCTCACAAATTATTGGAAGATTGCGATTCTTCATACCTCGAAGTACATCTGTTTTTTTGCCATGGAACCACATTATGTAGCACTTTTTTTAATCGATTCACGATTTTATATTATTGTGGCTAATGTAGTGATGGTTATCTTAAAATCACGCGTAAGCGAAACTCGTGAGCTAACGTGTTCTATCACTATATCTAGAATGTTCCGTTTCTCCTGAACTGATAACGTTTTTCTTTGCTTTAGCATTTTTATATGTGAATGTTAACGAAAACAAAATAAGACAATTTAAAAAAATGTACGAAGGGGTAACAATGAGAATGAAAATGGGTACGTAAACAATCGTTTCACCAAAGCAACAAGTGCGGAATGGCCGGAACGACAAATCAACATACACACACTAAACCAGCCCCATCCGGCCGTAATACACGAACATCAAATAATCGTATTGTGATTTTGTCATGGAGCTTGTCTAAAATTTAATTTTTGGCGAAATTTTAATAAACTAGACGTAAATCACGGGAAAGAAAAACTCAAAGATAGGTTTTAAATGTAATAAAATGAAACAGGACTAGAAATTATACGCAAATAGAGAGAAAACGTGTATTTCGGGTACTAGACCCCAACATCGGTTTATGACGCGAGCGTATCAGATTCAAACCTATTGATTAATTAATGATCGCGGATACGTAAGAGCCATATGGCCTGTGCTAAGAGAAACCTGTCATTTTGAGATAAAAAAGACTACCAAGAAGGGCGTGAATGCTCCAGAAAGAATAATTGTTCACCAGCGGGATATTCTTGGAAATACAGTGGTAAGGAGAAATTTTCATTATTTTGTGTTACATCGTGTGAATTCAGCATAAATTTATAACTATTATATTATTGAAATATGCACAGCTCCATTTTTTCAAAAATATAATTCAAAATAAATTAAGTATGAACCCAAGGAATAAAAATTGTAAGTAGCGATTCTATTTTATAAATGGTTTGAACTTTTCTTCATCTTAATTTCTTTAACTTCTTTGTATTGTCCTGCCCCGCAATATTATCAGACATTATAATTGATATGACAGTAACTGATGAATGTACGTAGAGATAAATTTAATCATAAATAATTATAGGAAAATATGTGTACCAGATCATATGTACGTAACTATAATAGTCATAAGTTTTTTTTTAATATTGTTAAATGAATATTAATATATATTAATATGGAAAAATACATAAGGTAATTATACAAAAGTAATAATACAAAAGCTAAAAAATGGGACTGTGAATGAACAATGGGGAGTGGGTGGAGTCTTTTCCCACCAGCGTTTAAAAATAATAGAACGCCATTGTTATTATCAGTCGTTGTTGGTATTTGAGAGACACCACATAGTTGACAATTGGTATCAGAAGTTGGAGGAGTTAGTCGAGAGTTGATATCGGGGTTCGGAGGACACCACTGTGCAAGGCAGTTGGTGACAGAAGTTGCACTCGTCAGCTGGTACCGGAAGTCAGAAGAGGTCGTGATATCGGAGAGTGGAAGACAGTCCGACATAATCCAGAAGTAGATTCGAAGATCTGGAGAGCAGTCGTGAGAAGCCCAGCTAGCTGTCGCACCGCCACAAGTAGCCAATAGTTGACCAGCAGCCCTGCCCACCGCCAAGGAAGCCTGGAGAACAATTACGAGCGACTAGTCGTCAGCCAGCCGCCAATCGTCAGAAGTGTGGAGACCAGCCATCAGCAGCCGGTCGTCAGCCAGCTACCCTAGCCTTTGTCAGAAGTCTGGAGACCAGCCACAAGCAGCCGGTCATCAACCAGCCGCCTTGCTCCACTATAACATTAGCCTGGGCATAGACGCCTAAAATCAACCCGAGACCGATCGTCAGCAACACCGCGTCTCCCGGCCAAAGTTCATAATTAGATTAAGTTAGTTGTAACCATTTCTGCCTACCCATTCGTATATCTGTTGTAGAAAATACATAGTTGATTCATGTGTTATCTGTGTTATGCCGCCTTTTATCACGGGCATGTAAAATCGGGGTTCTACTGTATATAAATCATAGATAAGAATATAAATAGATAATGGGTTTTCTATGGTACTTATATTTTCTTATTTATGCTTCGGCTTGGCGTATCTGTGGCTTGACGGATGACGTCTATCACTTAATGATTTATAAAAACAGCAATTGAATATCGAATAGGCTTTTGTCATATTGTACGAGAATTCAGTCGCCACATTCATTACTATCTGTAAATATGATTTGTTTGTGCTTTTCGAATCCTTAAATTGACATTTGTATTCGGAGCTTATAAATATGCTGAGTGATAGAGAAAAATCGAAGAACAGTCAAATTTTGCCAACGTCGGGCGAACTTTATTATGAACCGTCGACCCATCTGTCTCTGTGTCAGCCGCATCTGATGCCTCTTAAATCTTCGAATCTCAAGAAATTGCACAAATTGCAAGAAGAAGCGACCAGAGCTTGGATGGAATATAAAAAGAAATCCGAAGACAAGAAATAATTACATAAAAATGGCTTACACCTTATTTATAACTGAGATAATTTCAGCTTTTGTACTGGCTGCCTGCTTGCTGTATCGCTATGGGGATTGTTACCGGAACCACATCATCGTGACGCTAGCTGTGCTCACAGCGTGGTATTTTTCATTCCTCATTGTTTTCATCCTGCCTCTAGACGTCAGCTCTGTAAGTTTGTTTCCTTTTAACATTTATACTAATTGTTATGTTTCCGGGTTCTCTCGAGAGATCGCTGGGTTCAGGTGTGCGGGGCGATCCCCAGGGGCTACGGGCTCAGTCATTCTTCTTAAAGAATTTAAGGAACGTTCACAGTAGAAAGTAGTAAAAGATAATTAAAGAATGTTTAGTATTATGTCTTCTTCTTTATGTACACGTTTACTCAGCAAACTATGGCTGAATGTCAAATAAATATTTTCTTTATTTGGACTGGTTTCTTTAAAATTTTCAGTCAGGATATCTTCCATTGTACAGGACCTAAGAGGTTAGCAGTTTTGTCTTGAATGATGACATGCAGAATTTAATATTTTTCTGTGTGTCTCACGATAGCCAAATTATTGTAATTTTCAGGTTTATTTTATTGTTTTGAGAATTTATTTTTCTGTTTACATCGCATCACAAGTATGTATGCTAATAAGTGCCAACATCATAAATGCTTCAAGAAGCATCATTTCAGTGAGTATCCACGATTCCGCTTCATGTTAGTGCATATAGTATCGGATCGTTCGGATCGGTGGCCAAGGCTGCCCGATACTTTCTTCACATGGAAGAAGGTATGTTAGAAAAAATGATAATGGAGGTTGCTGACTTTGCAACTAGTACCCTCACTTGTAGTTTACAAAATTATTTAAATATATAGTACTTATAACTTTGTTTTTAACCACTTTTATGAGTTAAATTTATGCAAAAAATCATGGTGGTTAGTTAGTTTATTTGACATTCTGATGAAGGAAAAGATATTTTCCGAAACCGGTTGCTGTATTAATTTAACTCATAAAAATGTATATTTTTATTATAATGTTTGAAATCTGAGAACATCTTTTTTCGGAGCAGTTGGTTTTCTCATCTTAGCTAACCTTATTCTCTTTCCCCTTCATCTCTTGCGATCAATGGGCCGGGAACTGCATTATTTATATCCATTTTGAAATTTATTTGATTATCAAATAACTCTATCTGCTCTTTCCATCTTTCTACTTTTGGGGTATTTCTATTAGTAAATTACCATTCCTGTCATTCCGTACAGGAAGCAAGACAACGAAGATGATTCACTGATTCGCGTTTCCGTGGTGGGATGACAGACGAGATTTGCTTTCTTAATATTCGTAATGTAGGTACAAGTTGCAGTCCAATGTCAAAGCCAGTGTCGAGAGAAGTCCGGGTTCAAAATTCTAGCAGTAGCAGGGTCGAGGTGAAAAAATTAAAGAAGGTCGCATACTCAAGGCAGGCTGCAGCGAGAATGAGCTCTTGGCCGCAGAACCTCATTATTTATTTGTTAAAGCGTAGGCCAGGAGCGCCCGACCCTGAGATTCATATTGCTGAAATTAAATTCAATAATAATAATGCACCCCATGGATCTGTCGGTAGGGGTTAATTTTGAGATGCTTCTCAAGGATTCTAGGAGCTAAAACTTTCTAATATGAATGCTGATTGCTTTCTACTAGTATTAAAAAATGGTGATAAAAGCGAATGTTGTGAACCTGCAATAGATGGAACTTACCATCATACAATATTGCAATAGGTTCTGAAAGTCAGGGAGATAAGTCGGAGAGACATGCAGAATAGTCGAGAAAACTCTACATAGAGAATTCTAAAAATCCATTTGTGTACATGTATATTTATGGTATCCTTTATAATTAGAATTTCATAGTTTGTGAGAATTATTTTGTAGTTGTTTATTATTGATCATGTTCTGAATATCGGAAATGTGATGGATCGCAGACGGTGTATCGGCAGTGCCTGCAGGAACATAATGCCAGTGCCGGGAACGATAGCAGCCCTTCCCATTGCCAACCCCCCAGCAGTCTGGTGGGGGAGGGAGTGTTCCCCAATCTTTGGAGGGTGGTGTATTGGACCTCCCAGTGCCTCACGTGGTACGTACTCAATTTTTTGATGAAGTCAATATTTCTTACATGGGGCAATATGGTTTTATTGAATATGGGTGGGAATGTCTGTGACAAACATTTTCACTGTGGCAGAAAGTGAGCGGGAGTTCTTCTTCTCGAGCTAGCACCTTCTGTTTGTCAACATTCTTGTATGATAATGCATATTATGTAATTTGATCAATTCTGTTGTATTTTTTGAGTAGTGTGTGAAATGTTAGATGTCAATCCCTTTTTTGGTCCCAAATTCGGGGCATCAGGGTATCTGCCTTAACAATGGTTCAAATAGTTTTGTGCTGATAATTTTGACCTGTTTCCTGACCTGTCAGAGAATGGAAGACATGGATAGAAACAAATTTTGAATACTATAAGTACATCCCTCTATATTTAATTAAAATGTATGTATGTTGAATCGGTATTAAAATACCCCAGAAATTTGAATCAAAAGGGGGGTGACTGCGAAAGGAAACAAAGTGAATGGCGCTTTGAATGGAATTATAGCTAATGGTAACATGTCAACTGAGGCAAAACTAGCAGTACACAATGGAGTCCTGGTACCGACACCGGTGTATGGAAGTGAGGCCGGGAGCTGGCAGAAGAGGAAGGAGACTGATTGGCATTCTGGCACCAGAAATAGAGGACATCCGCGGAAGACTTGGCACTACGGTATAAAACAGATACTGGAGGATGGTCCTGTTAGAAGCCTCAATATTCGGCGAGCTCATATGAATGTGGATAAGACGAGAACTGTGTGTCAGGACAGATGAGTGTGGCGCTTTATCTTATCTGCCTATCCCTGCGGAGAAACAGCCTGATGATAAGTTAGTTAGAAATTTTAAAATGAAGTAAAATTGATTATATGTACGAATGTAAAACAAAAAAGATATAATACAACCAAACCGACATCATCCACCAAGTTATTGTAAATATTTGTAAAGAATATTGTAAATACAGTTAAATCCCGTTTATTTGAAATTTATATTACTCTGGAAAGTTTTCATACTAAATTGTACTAAATCGAATATCATTATTCAAAGCTATTTTTGAACTCTATCAGATGAATTTGTCAATCTATTTTTCGCCTAATTCAATTATTTTGCCAAATGTTCGTAATATAGAAAATACACGTGGGCTACGCGATGTGCTTGTCAAATATCAAAGTCCATTCAAATGGGTATTATCTGCCTCTATACTGATCACGATGCATGAAGTTAATTTGTATTGTTTGTTTTCTCATTCATTTTCAGTATATTAAAAAAAGATGACAAATATGTCTTGTACGTCTTCGATTTTTAAATCTTTATCCTCCTTACCACGACGTATTATCTTAGCTTGCATGGTTTTTTCTCTCGCTCATTTTCTTTTCATTAGAAAAAGATAGCAAATATTATCTTTGCGCCCTTATAGGTAACATGTTTCTACCAGTTGCTGGTCTGCGAATGTTCTGTTCCGTATTATTACCATCATTATTTTTGTTTACGTAGCGTTTGTATATTTTGTTGTGCAAACGCTGGTATGCAGTTGAGTTCCTCAGACTTTTCCATGTTTTATAAATTGTTTAATTTGTATTCATTTTAATAGTCATTTATTTCTATTTAAGTTTACTGTCAAGGCATTTTGAAGAATGTGTTGTTGGCATTTCTCAGATTTTCTCATATCTTGTTAATTATTTTATTGCCTTTGTTTTATATGTAAAGATAATTATTAATATTTCTCTGATATTTACGTGTTAGACATTTTGATATTCGCGAATGCATGATTAGCATTCCTCAGACTTTTCCATATTACATTAAATTTAAATTAAAACATTTTTATGATTTTGTCTGATAATATTATATTCTCGAAAATGGCTCCAATGCAAAACTCGTATTGGACGCCAAAAGTTGCTAAAAAATCAAATTAATACAAAAAATATTATCCAAAACAAAATTAACAGAAGAATATGTGATCCCATTAATGATGTTGTCGACAATATTAAACGTAATGACAGATAGAACTTTAGTGTTGAAAGGCGGGAAATTTTACGGAGGGAAAAGGAGTAAGAAAGCGGAAAATAAAGAAGAAAAAGAACAAGACGTCACAGGCGAGTGCGATATGCCGCCGTGACCACCACAAAACACAGTTTTAGAGCACTGGATATGTTTGTTGCACAATACAGAAATGATGCAATAGAGAAGTGACAGTGTTGACAAGTTTGATGATTATGTCGTTATTAAAAATGGTACGAAAAGATAGTCCATATAATTGTTTTTTTTTTTTTTAAATAATCTATTTATATTGTATTTTGATAAGTTCTTTGTTATTTTTAAATGTGTGGATAATAGGTATATATAATTACGTCGAGTTGTAATGAAAAAATGTAATATGTTAAAAAAATTCGAATTTTAAAATTTTTTATTTTCATTATCGTAAGTCTTACTTTTTCTTGATTTTTGGTCCCCTCAATTTCGAATAATCGGGATTTTACTGTATAAGAATATTTGTAAGTTGGGATATTTGAGGTAGTCCATTTTACCAATCAAGGCTTTAATTATTGTGAATAGTTGGACTATTAAAGACTACTAGCAGTAAAACGGGTTCTTATCAACAGAAACAGTGTTAAATTACGTCGGCTGTATGCTGTGAGAGAATATATTTAAATATATATATATTGTAGTATACGTATTTAAATTTTACAATCTTGAATGGGAACTTTGAATGCATCCTGCATATTCACCAGATCTTGCACTACCTATCTTGGTCATTGAAAATTTATAACAGACATTTTGGATTAAGTTTTTTCTTTTCAACAAATTAAAATGTATCTAAAGTTGTCAAATCACCTTATCTATTGCTAGAATATCGGATGTCTCATTGTAAGAGGGAACCACTGTCTATTAATTTAATCTGGGTATTGGTTTTTTTTTTTAACATTTTTCTTTCTCTTATCTTAAATAATTAATAGAAATACTAGCCGGAAAAATGTTGCATTATGAGATACATGAAAAGTTGATATGTATAAAATATATTACTATTAAACTAGTATGTATTAATTTTCATAATGGAAAAACATGTCAATGTCAAAAATGTGTGGGTCATTTCAGTGCGGGCATTTACATGTTTCAATATATTATTGAAGGAGATGGAAATTAACAATAGATAAATCTGATGTACATTTGGAAAATTAATATGAACTGATATTTTTAGGCTTATAATGCCGATGATGCAGTCGTACAGCAAGGCGGGTGACTTTTCCATTAAAGGAAAACTGAAGTCTGCTCTCGTCGATAACGCTATCTATTACGGATCCTATCTATTCATCTGCGGAATCCTTCTCATCTATCTCGCTCTCAAGCCTGACGTGCAGTTGGACGGAGCAAAATTGAAGGCCATTGCATCTTCAGCCAGTAATACGTGGGGTCTTTTTCTGCTCATCCTGTTGCTCGGCCATGCCCTAGTGGAGGTACCGCGCGCCCTGTGGCATCGCTCTATGCCACCCTATACTCTCACCCGCAGCTATTTCAAAGCTGCCAAGCTGAGTTCTGATAAGTGCGAGGCGGAAGAAGCGGTGGATGACATTCTTGAGGTACACATATTTTACTCGTCTATCCTGTAGAAGTCGCCTCCGGAATATTGACACAAATTTTTTTCCCAGTCGCTGCAGAGCATTCATCTCTCCCTGGGACCCGCCAGCTCCCTCCGTCGTCCTGTTGACTGCATTCTCAGGCGAGTGCCAGCTGAGCTGCGCGGCCGCATGGAGCGTCGCGCGTTGCCCACTGCCCCTGCCGCACCACCCTCTCTCAAGGCCCTGGTGCGTCTGCACAAGCAGGTTAGTGATTTTGTGTATCAAATATTCATATATTCACTGCATGAACTACATTCGAGACTGGTTTCTTATATTTGAATGACTGTGCACAGGTGATAAAGGCTCTACAGACACTGCAGCGCACTGAAACCCAATGGGGGCTGTTGCTGGAGGAGGTGCTGCACCTTGAGGACGTAGCAGCCAACCAGCGTTCCCGAGAGCGCCGTTTCAAGCCAACTTTCTCCCGGACGCGATCTGCACTTTCTCGGCTGCTCTACACCCCTGCTATTGGTAATTACCTCTCCTTCTGTACATTAATACAGTAGACGACAGTAGACTTTTTAACTATTTAATAATAATTTTTCTTAGTTAAAACAATTTATTATAACAAAACTAAAGTCTATGACTGTAATACTGATACAATTGTACAAAAACCACAGGTCGGAGAGTTTTAATTTTGTAGGTTAGTTAACCTAGTATATTTTATTAAATGAATCATGGTCGAAAGTATTAAGGCAAGATTTCGCGAGGATCACTAAAAAACAATGTTTTCCTCCAATCTGTTCCCTCATTACTTAGGATTGTGACCCTGGGTGTCCACTTATTGATGTCTTTTCCACATGGTGGTGTAAACAGTGGTTGTACAAACCTTGATCTGGTCGGTCCATTGGTTGGAGATGGCCGTCCTTTCTTTCACCTTTTCAGTTACCATCAATTTATCCAGATTATCATCCCTCATAAGATTGTAGACAATCTATCTTGGATTCTTAATTGTTCCAAACTTTCATTGCCCATGCTACCCCATTGTTTCTGTGAATGCCTTCGACAACTGTGGTTCCTTGGTTTCCTATTAATAATATGGTTTGATATGAAATATGAACACTACCACTAACCTTTGATTAAGCGCCCTGATGCTCTGGCGTCATAGCTGGTCCAATGTTGTTCTTCTTCTGAGTAGATTTCCGACCGATCGAAATGTGCACAGATTATTGATATCTCTTTACCGTACGGTGTATTAGATGCAATTGCATCTTGTCATTTTGTGCACTTTCCAATCTCCGAAAAGGACAGCAATATTCATACACATATATGACCAATACAACAACAAGAAATCCCAGGTGTGCCAGTCGAAGGAACAAAAGCACGTAAACACCCATAGTAGCTATAATGGTAAGCCATTATGTGACTGTGATGATGATTTGTAACTGAGATTTAAAAATGATTGGTAACTAACATTTTACTAACACAAATTAAATAAATCAACTACAAAGCTATATATAAAAAATCTATTTGTCAAAAAAATATTTGTTTGCTACTGAGATTCGAACCTGAATCTTTTCCTATCCAATTTTTAGTTGATTAATTTAATTTGCGTAATATTTTAACTTCACAACAAAAATGCATTTTCTTTAAAATAAGATTAAACTGTTGTAGGTTTACTTTCTTTTACGAATTGTTAGTTACCAATCAAACACAATCACAACAACGGTGTAAATAACGATTGAACCATCATTACTCGTGACTTTGGTTTTGGCTCTACTTGTCTCGTGTCCTGTACGCCTGCTCTGCTCCATGAAGAAGTTGAGCCTTTTTATCTTTTGATTTGGCAATGAGCATTGTGTCATCAGTATCTCATAAATCTTTTTATGCCTTTCTCATAATATATAATCTATATAAGTACAAAATGTTGTATCCTCGAAAGATTCCGTCCATTTGAGTCGGAGTCTAAGTTGGACAGAATTTTATTAACATTTGCAGCACAACTTTGATCAGCCCACAATGTATATTGGAACTCTCATTTCCATTAAAAGAGCTCACATATATCACATAGATATTAAAGATTTGCTCTTGATAGGCATATTTGAGGTAAATAGAAACAAAACCTCCACAATCTTACTATACAGAAAATAGAAGGTGACATGTTTGAAAATAATTATCTGGTAATGATGACAATTTTACAATTAATAACTGGTATTGAAAACATGTTTGTATATTTTAGAAGCATATCTGGTGGGTACTCAATTTTAGGTACCATAAGAAATATCAGACAGGGAAGGAAAAAAGAACTCACCGCACTCCACCCTCTCCTGGATCTCCAAACACCTCTAAAAGTGGACTGTATATAGAATTATCACACACAATATATCGTCAAGTACAGGCTTCAAAAGTTTCCTTACCCTCCCCGTTCGGTAATACTACATACATATATGTAAATGGTTTTCTATACCCTACAGAGCTGGGTTTTCCACTAGGTCAGAATAAATTATATGAAATTGCTTTCTTTGTCAACTGAAAGATGAGTATCAAATATTAATTGGAGAACTGTAAACTATTTGTGCCCTGGAGATGGTGAAACATTAGGCCACCAAGCTGGCGACCCGGACATCAAGCAATAGAGTGCCGCGTGACCTACAAGTGACTACTTGTGTTACAGAGTGGTATTGGGAGTGCGCATTGAAGCGTTACGCCCTGAAGCTGTTGGCTGTGAGTGCAGCTGTCTTGTCTGTGAGCGTTGTGTGGTCTGAGGTCACCTTCTTCAACAAATCTCCAGTGCTCTCTATCTTCGCCAACATTGTGAACCTGGCAAAACTCAATTATGACTACTTGATGATTGAGGTAATTATGTTTTTTTTTTATATATTGTAACATGCAAATTTTTAATTTATTCAGAAAATAAAAATAATTTTTTTTCTGAATAAATAAAAATTTTGTAAAGTGAAATTTCCCAATTGTATTTTATTTAATTAATTGATTACAGTGAAACCCTCTTAATGAATTCCCTATTTAATAAGTTTTCCCGCCTAATAAGATCACATTCTTCGGTCCCAAAAAAGTCCCATACAAATTTTTTTTTTTTTTATGCTTAATACTAAGAAATTAAAATATTTTTAACAGAACTCAATTTATACATATAAAAAAACCTTTGTAATACATTTGTTTTGTTTGTAATACATGCAGAAATTTTGTTTTACATTTCTACAAATGAAAGTGGTATTCTTTCAATAGGTGCAATGAAATTTAGGTTTCGGGTTTTGCCCCCATCATCATAAGAAATCTATTCACTGACAAAAATGGTCATATTTGAATAGGCCAATAAAATTTACTGCCTTGTTTCCACAATACAAGGAATAGCCGCCTCCATGGCCCCCTCATAAATTATTTAAAGGGTTTTTCAATAGGGACGCTCAAACTTTCTTTCAACAGGGACAAGAAACTACGCCATATTTCTTCAATTTTTTTTGAGGTTAACACTCGTACTTAGTTGGCAAATCATCATGGAGCAGTACACACCGGAGCAACGCTTGCAAATTATTCAAATCTACTACCAAAATTCGCGTTCGCTCACCGCAACTTTAAGAGCATTATGACCATTTTATTGTCGTCATCACTTGCCTGCCACATCAACAATTCAACGTTTGGTGCAAAAATTTGAAAGCACATTGTCGCTACACAATGTTCCAGTGCCAGTGAGACAAAGAAATGCATGAAGTGAGGAAAATATTGCCGCCGCTAGAGCATCTGTTCTTGATGACCCAAATGAGTCACTAACACGACGTTCTCAACAATTGGGCATTTCTGTGACGTCATTGTGGCGAATTTTGCGAAAAGATCTTGGCCTACATCCATACAAGATCCAGTTGACACAAGAACTAAAGCCGTTTAACCATTTGAAGCGTCGCCAATTCCTCAATTGGGCTGCACAACAATTTGAAAATGATGCTGAATTCCATCGAAAAATCATCTTTAGCGACGAAGCTCATTTTTGGCTCAATGGATATGTAAACAAGCAAAATATGCGTTATTGGGCAGGCACCAATCCACACGTGCTTCACGAAACACAATTGCATCCCGGAAAATGCTTTGCACTGTTTGGTGTGGATTACATGCCGGAGGTGTCATTGGACCATATTTTTTTGTTGATGATGCTAATCGTCATGTTACTGTGAATGGTAATCGTTATCGCTCCATGATAACTGATTATTTTTGGCCTCAATTGCAAGGTATGGACTTGGCCAATATGTGGTTTCAACAAGACGGCGCTACCAGTCACACGGCACACGCAACAATTGACTTATTGAAAACCAAATTTGGTGAGCGTGTTATTTCGCGAAATGGACCAGTTCAATGGCCGCCTAGATCATGCGATTTAACACCATTGGACTATTTTCTTTGGGGCTATGTTAAATCTTTGGTCTGTACCAACAAGCCGGCGACGTTACAAGAGCTAAGAGAAAATATTAAACGCGAAATTGGTGCAATTCGGGCCGAATTATGTGAAAAAGTGGTGGAAAATTGGATTCAACGATTGGACTTCTGCAAACGTGCCCGCGGTGGTCATGCGAGGGAAATTGAATTTCATACATAATTGCCACTAAATGTACTTCAAAACATAATAAATTTTTTTTAGATATATTCATTCGTTTTTGTTTTATTTTAAAAAAAAGTTTGAGCGCCCTTAATGAAAAACCCTTTATTTATGTGCAGATAATTCTCACAATACAAGAACCAAATTGGTAATACTAATATCTTGTTTTATTTTTATTAATATTTAACTTTAACCACGCAAACATTCCTGGCCGAAAAATCAAATTCTTAGAATAGCTTAGATTAATGGTCGTTTACGGCAAGCTTATCCTTTCAGAGAACAAAATAATACATTGACATGTATTACTCTATTTGTACACTGTTCTCCATTAACTGAACCTTTAATATGTTTTGGAAATTTAAAATATCGTACTATTTCATCAAAATTTTTTAATTGTATGAATAGATGTATAATATTATGTATATATAAATAATACGCAACTAATCAACAATTTTTATGCAAATTACTTTATTTCTTATTGTTATTAGTTAGTTTTAGTTCATGAAATTATAAAAAAAAACAATAGAATGTTCGAAATTCGATAATGTTCCATTTTCGGAGATACCATACCCCGCTTCATTAGGAGCGTCAATTAGCATTTCTGGTGTATATTGAGAATATGTAACTTCACGGATCTTTACAAAAAACATGTTTTCCAGTAGAAGCAAATTCGCAACTGTGAATACGGTTGCTTTTCGAATGGTACAATGACAATTACAATCTAGAAGTTTTGAATTCAGGGCACACAACACTACCGAAAAATGCATTTTGCAAATATCAAAGGAGTTACTGTTTTCTCAAGTTTGTTCGCATTTCTTAAAAAATGAAAATACTAATGTATTTCGGGACCAATGGTTAAGCTTTTCTTTAAATTACCTTGTACCATGGTATAACAAGATATATATTTGAAAATTTATCGACAAAATCAAAAAACAAAGCAGAGCTTTTCAATATGTGCTGAAAATGTAACGGAGTAATGTAATGGAGTAACTCTGAAAAAAATTATCTGGCTGATTTTTTGTTTGCTTGGACTTTTTATACCTTTTATATCAGCACAAAATAAATAAATAAAACGAAAAATTATAACGTAATCATATTTGTGATTAAAAATTAAAATCATAAAAGGACAAAAATGTTAATGTGTTTTTGCATAATGTGCCGATGTTCAATGTTGTCTAAATAATTTCTCCGAAAATACACTGCAAATGAGATTCAGTAAGGGTGAATATTAAGTGTTTAAACGGAATTCAATAGCCTTTATTGACATAAAATGTGTGTAAAGGTGATGTTTTTGAACAGTTATATTGATCATACAAGCGTTGATGATACATATAAATTGTGTAAAAATCACGAAAAGGGATCAGTTTTAGGTGCGAGGTCAAATCAAGTAACTATTTATAAACAGTACTTTTTTTTAAAATATGCATTCTTCAAGTTGATTAGCAGGAAACAGTACGTTTTCTAAGACTAGTAAAAAAATTACCCTTTGTAAAAAGAAATATACTTAATGCAAGATAATAAAATAATGGCTGACTTACATCTGTGACATCTTTTGTCATATTTGATCTCCTATTATAATATTATAATTCTAAAATCAATATCGCATTTTTGTCTTTTCCAATTTATTTTTCGTTTAATATTTATTTGGTACTTTCTAGCATTCTTTTTGCAGTTTAGATAACTATTCTTTGAAAATAGTAAAAATATTAATGTGACATGTATTCCGTGTACATAATTATTTACCAAAGAGGACTATGTAGAAATATGTGAGCAATAGTCAAACAAAATCATTATTATTTGTATAACAAAATAAATAAATCATTAACATTTGAGTTCCATTTGTCGCTTTTCATCCTCATATATTGTCTGATTCGTAACCTCACTGATGTCAACCATTTTTTGGATCAGCACTGTTCGTTCACCAGGAATGTTTATCGACTTTCCATAAAATAGACTAGACTAAATCCGTTATGTTTTGCTAAATCAAGACCACTCGGAGGAGGATGTGCGTTGCCATCTTGATGAAGGAGAAGGTAATAATTTCCTCCTAATGTAAGACATTGCATCTTACCCTGCAAAAGTGTGAGACCAGTATCTGATTGACTCAGAACAAAGGTACTCGCCATTCCATTCCACGAGATACAGTGAAACCCTCTTAATACGTTTTGCAAGGGACCATCAACAAAAAATTTCTTAAGGACATTCCCAAAGAGCAGTCGTACTCAACCTTCAAGAAGATTCCACCGTATGTAAACTACTATGAATAAAATAAAAAATAGTTGAGGTACTTTCTCGCTTCCGCTCACACGCGCAGAAATCCAAAAATATTCTCATTGCATCATTTCTCCGATCCGGCAATATGATATTCTTACTATGAATATTCTTACGTTGGAGACATGTGCTGTTAGTGTAGTCTCAATGTTTTAAAAATTTTTGGAGGTAATTTTTTATTGGAGATTGTGAATAGTTTATTAATAATGAGTAAAAGACTGGTGATAAAATAGTTAAAGCCTTAGCAAGTATGTTAGCAGAATTAAAGGATATTATTTCTATCAATGTCGAAGACTGCAACTCAGTCATGCAATGTTACCATTGCCTAACATTCGGCCATACATCTATACGTTGTACAAAAAAAATGGATGCACCTAAATGTCTACACTGTTCAGAGGAACATATCCACACAACATGCCTGAAAATAAATTTAAAACCAAACTGTTCCAACTGTATAAAACGCAATGTGAAAAATAAAACTACAATGGAAGATACGACTTTTGAAGAAATACAAAACTATTACTCCATAAAAGAAATATTATGTTATGATGTTGATGCATGTAACAATATATTCACACATAAAAATGCTTTATCCATTCTACAAATTAATATAAGAAGCATAAATAAAAATTTTGATGAATTTTTAATATCATTGAATGCATTAAAAAATTTGCCGGGATTTATTGTGTTAACAGAAACACATACATGCGATTGTGACATTCCGTATACTATTCCCGGCTATAATAATATTTCAACGACAAATAAAATAAACAAGAACAGTGGAACAATAATGTATTATCGAGTATGCTTTGAAATAATTGATACCTCAAAAATCTTTTTAGAAAATACAAACCGTTTGAAATTAGAAATGAAAATACAAAAAAATAACCTATAATATAATTGCTATATACAGAATATCTAACTCGAACGAATCCATATTTTTAAAGGACTTAAAAAATATTTTACTGAATATAAGTAACAAATCAAATATAATAGTGGGTGATATAAACATTAACATTGCTTCGACCCATTTTAGCATAGATAAAGACGAATATATGAACTTAATGACTAAACATAATTATAAGGCATGCATAAATAACTATACTCGATTCATGGAAGGTCAATGTCCATATGGCCTTGACCATATATGGACAAACATAAACAACATAAAAAAACTGACAGCAATAATTTGGAAATCAAATATAACTGACCACTACATATGTATGTACAGTGAAACCCTCTTAATACGTTTTCCAAGGGACCGCGAAATAAAATCTTATTAAGCAGGAAAACTTATTAACAGTGATTTCAATATTTCCATGTTTTGACCATAACGTCTAATATTGTATTTTAACTAACATTAGAATAATTTTAAAAAATTATTTAAAAACAATTTATTCTATAAAAGTTACTTATATAAATATGTATTTGAAAATCACGGCCAAAAATAGGCATACCAAAACGAGTAACAAAAATGCAACACATTAATAATAACAAGAAGATTAAATGTAACTATAAGAATGCTAATAAAAAACCTAGATGAAAATAAAATGATTAAAAACAAACTTATAAAATCTTGATGGCTGTCTAATAAAATACAACTAATCTCCTAATGTACCCTTAAAATATATTAAATTACTACTTATAGGAAACCAAATAATATAGGAAACTAAATGTAGTATAAAATTTGAACTATCTAAATAATTACCTATAAAAAAATTACTATCTAAACTGCAAAAAAAAAAAAAAACTACTACTAAAAATTTATTATAAAAAAATAACTAAAAAACGAAATTTAAAACTCACATAAAATATCTAACTACCTAAATAAAATAAATCAACGTAACAAAAGAGAATATATAAAGAAATTAAAATTAAACCCGTAAAGTATCTACCTAAATAAAGTAAATCGACGTAGCAAAGAGTAAAAGAACCACTGACAACAAGACCAAAACACGAAATGATTTCAAATTCAAATTATTCGGCGTTTTATAGTAAAATAAGGGTAGGTCAAAGTTATTCGGAGATAAAATACGCCACCTGTAAGTCCGACGAAAGTTCATACTTTTAATGGCAGCAGTCCACTCTCGCCAAGGTAAGGCAAGAGTAGCCGAGCACAAGAATGTAGTGCAACTCTCAGCTTACATCGCCTATCTCGTGTCGACACTGGTCGTTTCGTGCCATCTCGATTGGCCACGCACACCTCGCCTCGCCCCATCCACGCTCCGTTCCGGTCGGACCGTATACGAGGCGAGGAGCCTTCGTATCTCTTCCTGGTCAACTTGACGAATGCACATATAAAAAAAGTACTGTTTGTAAATGAAAACCTGTTGGACTGCATATCTAAAATTTATCCCTTTTGATGAGTTTTAATAATTTACCTGTACACTCAACATATTGCCTTGATCAGTGTAATTGAGACATGGAATATTCGCCCTTACTGAATCTCAGTTCAGGAAAATGGCAGGTCCGAACTTACAAAAATATGTTAATAGTATTTTTGTCCTTAATTTTACGATTTAAATTTTTTAATCACAAATATGACATTATTTTTGCTTTGTTTATTTATTTCGTGCTGACGTAAAAAATCAAACAAACAAATAGATCAGCCGGTTATGTTAATTCAGTTGTCAGTGCCCTGTGGTTTGCTCTGTTTTGTTTATTTGTTAATAAATTTTCAAATACCTATCGGTCGCAAAAATAATTTGGTTATTTTAGTTGTCAAGAAATATTAATCAAAGCTGAACCAGAAGTAGTTAAAATGAAACAGCTCCCAATGAAAGCAGTTCCCTGTGGTTTCTCCGAAAATAAATGTTATCAGATTTCGAACATAATAATAAAAATATATATTTTTATGAGTTAAATTAATATATAAACCGCTTTCGAAAAATTCCTTTTCTTTCTTGCAAAAAACATAGTTTTAATTAGTTTATTTAACATTCTGATGAAGGAAAAGATATTTTCCGAAACCGGTTGGCGTATTAAATTTAACTCAAAAGTGGTTTAAAACAAAGTTATAAATAATATATGTTTAAATAATTTCGTGAACTACAAGTGAGGGTACTAGTTGCAAAGTCAGCAACCTCCATTATTATTTGTTCTAACTTTTAATGCAGTTGACTTTTCAAACTTAACTCATTATTGGTCATTCAAAATCGGTGTTAGTTCCAAAATCAGTCGCTTTTGCTGCTGCCATTTATATTAGAATTGAATCAATAGCAGTCTTCGTTACTCAGAAAAACAGTATGGAAACTAGATCACTTTTGGAAAAATTTGTTGTATTTATTATGTATTTGAATTATGATTATGGGGATTATTATTTATAATAAGAAATGCATTAATAAATATATTGTTATTTTTTATTTATTATCTTAGTTTAATAACCACAATTGAGTTTAAAAAACATCTACCGGTTTCGGAAAACACCTTTTCCTTCTTCAGGATATGTCAAAACTAACTAAAAATATAGCATTGTTTTTCTATTTATCCATAATCTATTTTTAAATTTTTTTAAAAAAAAACAACAATTATTTAAAAAGTAAATTTAGTACCTAACTCAAATTGCTGTTCAATACAAATTTAGTCGAATAATTTTTAGGAAAAAATTTTAGAATAGGACTCGTAGTTAAATTTAGTTGGCTGTTTAGAATTTCCTGATTACTTTTACATGCTTTATTTATCTCCAACGATTCCAAATTATTTAATTTGTGACCTACACCGTTTATATGCAAAATTGACAATCCCAATTTTTTATCAAAACCATGACTATTTTCTATCAAACGATTAGAAAATTCTGAAAACCCACTATTGTTCAAACATCTCAAATGCTCCTTTACGCTTATATTAAAATTTCTACCCGTTTTACCAACATAAAATGCAGCACAATCCTTACAACTAAGTTTATAGACGCCAGAATTGTTAAATTTATCATCCTTGTCCTTAGAATTTATGAGTAAATTTCCTATACTATTATTTGTATAAAATGCTGGTCTAATATCTCGTGGTAGGTGTTTAGATATTTGTTTCGAAAAGTTATTTATGTATAAAATCCTACGCCAATTATCATTATTATCATTATGTTTCATCTGTGATTTATATAAAAACTGATTATTATATTCTTTTAATTTATTTTTTAAAATAGTGTCTATCAAACATGTATTATACCCATTATTAACTGCTATTTTTTTAATTGTATTCAATTCAATATTAAAATTGGATGTTGACATAGGAATATTGACTAAACGATGTATCATGGAGTGGAACCCTGAATGTTTATGTGATAATGGATGATTAGATTCATTGTGTATGATAGTATCTGTAAAAGTTGGTTTTCTAAAAATTTTGAACTCAATTTTATTATTATTTCTAATCAATGTTAGATCCAAAAAATTGAGGGTAGAATTATTTTCCATTTCTAATGTAAATTGTATTTTATTATTAAACAAATTAATTAAATTTAGAAATGTAGTTAGTTGACGTTGTGAACCCGACCAAATACACAATACATCATCCACATACCTTTTCCATAACAAAACATTATTTAACAAAGAAGAATCACAATCAAAAATTTTTTTTTTTTTTTTCTCCAAATCGTCTACAAAAATATGATAAATTTAACAATTCTGGCGTCTATAAACTTAGTTGTAAGGATTGTGCTGCATTTTATGTTGGTAAAACGGGTAGAAATTTTAATATAAGAGTAAAGGAGCATTTGAGATGTTTGAACAATAGTGGGTTTTCAGAATTTGCTAATCATTTGATAGAAAATAGTCATGGTTTTGATAAAAAATTGGGATTGTCAATTTTGCATATAAACGGTGTAGGTCACAAATTAAATAATTTGGAATCGTTGGAGATAAATAAAGCATGTAAAAGTAATCAGGAAATTCTAAACAGCCAACTAAATTTAACTACGAGTCCTATTCTAAAATTTTTTCCTAAAAATTATTCGACTAAATTTGTATTGAACAGCAATTTGAGTTAGGTACTAAATTTACTTTTTAAATAATTGTTGTTTTTTTTTAAAAAAATTTAAAAATAGATTCTGGATAAATAGAAAAACAATGCTATATTTTTAGTTAGTTTTGACATATCCTGAAGAAGGAAAAGGTGTTTTCCGAAACCGGTAGATGTTTTTTAAACTCAATTGTGGTTATTAAACTAAGATAATAAATAAAAAATATGAATCTTAACCACCAAGTTAATATTGCTAATTTTAAAAGTAAATATATTGTTCTTTATGCTTCTATCAGATTTCACGTTTTCTCCAAATAAAAAATATTGTACATGCTGAATGTATCATTTGTGATGGCTGGGGTTCTCTTTTGTGGATTTTTGGGATTTATTTTGCTTGGGCACTGTTTTATTGGCCTATTCAAATATTACTGTTTTTGTAAATGGATAAACTTTTATGATACATGGAAAAACCCATTTAAAGGGAGTTAATTGTATTGCACCCATTGGAAGAATACCACATTCATTTGCAGAAATGTCAAACAAAATTACTTCTGCAAAAAACATATTACATTGGTTTTTTGTATGGATAAATTGAGTTGTCATAAATATTTTTATGTCTTAGGCGGGAAACGTATTAAGCATAAAAAAAATATGTAATTTGCATGGAACTTTTTCAGGACCGAAGATTGTAATCCTATTAGGCGGAAAAACATATTAAAGGGGAACTTATTAAGAGGGTTTCGCTGTATATAATTACCACCGATACCACTACTTATATAATTCTTGTCTAAATTCCCTTCAAGGTCCCGCGATACATTAGAGCCTTGATTTATAGACATTGTCGAAAGAAAGACACAAATAAAAAAAGTAATTAAAATACTCAGCGAGTGCACCGATGTACACAAACCACAAGGTTGGTCTACATATGGAAAAACTTCACTCTTGCATCTCGGAGATTCATAAGTTAGTAATTAGTACATTAATAGTACATTTAAAAAAAAAAATTAAAAGGAAAAAGAAGTTCCTCACTGGCGCATTAGTGGGCTTTTGCGTAAAGTAGTGAGAAAATAATAAACTTGGTTATTCTTAGAATAATATTCGTTACTAACATTTATCAAAATTAAACATTTAAATATAGTGATTTTCAATAATAATATTCTCACATCATGAGGATATTATTTATTCCATTTTCATTGATATTATTTATTATTTTCCACAAGATAAAAGTTTGACTGCACCCAAATGTCATTAATATTGCTTAAACGTCTACTAATAGGACTGTTTTGAAATGCATAGTATGAAATATTGAGAATAACTCAAATTTCAATCTGCCAAGGATGGTTTCTTCATATCACTTCATCAGTTGGTATGCACATGAAATCCTTCTTTGGGCTATCCTCTTCCGATTTCCTATGTTAAAAAATGTTGTTCCAGAAAATATATCCTAAACACTTTCCACAATAAGATTCTTTTCTCTGTTATATCTTAATTTTTTTCCTTTCTTTTCTGTTCATCTAATCTTCATCATTCTTCTCCATCACCAGCAACTTGCAGAAAAAAAATATTATTTCTACTTACTGAAATTAAATACTTAATTAAAAGTCAGTTAATCAATAACTAAAATAAACAATCATTAGTCTGATACAGTAATTTAGTAATCTTTATTTCCAGATATTCTCTACAATAATGATCGCTTACGTGTGCTACTGTGCGTTCTCCACCGTACTGAAAATCCGCGTCTTGAACCTGTACTACTTGGCACCGCATCACCAGACTAATGAGTACAGCCTGATCTTCAGTGGCATGATGGTCTGCCGTCTCACACCTCCCCTCTGCCTCAACTTTCTAGGGCTTATCCATATGGATTCGCACATCATTCGGGAACGTATCCTAGAGACATACTACACGCAGGTATATATGTATAATAAATACTAAGTACGTTGCCAATATGTAGAAGTAGATAGATAATTAGGAAAAATATTTTAAAAATTATGACACATTTTAGGAAACTTCTGCGCAAAATAATGTATGTCCCAACGCATAACGATACGTAATGCATTGAAACAATAATACTAACAAAAGAGACATTTCATTAATACACTACATTGCTTGCGGTTCTGGGTCTATGATGGAACAACTAGGTATCTTTTCTTCCTGTTATTGGGGAAGATGTGAGGTCATATCCTTCAGATATTTTTCTTTTGTTGTATATATATTAGGTGTACCCATAAGTTATCAATTAGTTTTATTGTGGAATGTTTTCTTCAGTCTAGCTCAGAGCATGAACGTGTAAAGACGTGTTTAATTCTCAGGGAAAATAAAAAGATTATTACAAATTTTATCACTAAGTTTAATACGAAAGAAACAAGAAAAATAAAATATTAAAAATAGAAATCATTAAGCATTACGCCATAAATTGTGATTTGATGAAAGAGATGATCTCGGCAATTTTACCACATAAAATAATAAAGTTTACCATTATTTCCAAAACTAAATGAACATAAATTGTCACCTGACGGTATGTCGAGTCAGGTATAATACAGAAATAACTTGACAAATAGATTGGTTAACACGAGCAGGAAAACCACGAGTTTTGAATAAAGTATAGAAACAAATATGCTACAATGGAAAAATATTTGTTTTAAATGAGAATATTAGAAGAAAGATTAACGCTACCATAAAAAGAAATCATAAGCTTTAAATTCTTCATGCACAATAAAAATGCATTTTTACAACCAGTTTTCATGTAGTCATTGTCCATTTCTGTAGAGATTCACAGTCTTCATTAATTTGGCCAGTCCAAGGCACACGTTAAAACTTGTCACTTTTCTTGTCGCACGTTAGGAAGGCGCAGTTATCTGAAATTTGGTTCTTCATGGATCACTTGCGTCTCCCTTGGCTGAAAAAAATTCATCTCGTCAAGAACTGTCAAAGGCAGATTAACTTGTACCCCTCATCCATTGTACGGGAGAAATCCTTCCCGTAGCATTCCGTATGTTGTGGCATGACTCCTTCACTGTCATGTCCACGAAATGAGTTGTAACAAAAGGTAACAACATTTTTCCTTTCACAAAATTTAAAAGTGAAAATAACTGGGAACGATGTAAGAAAGTGAATGAATAAATGACTGAGGAAGAAATTTAGTGAAGAAAGAATTTAGTGAGTAATAAAGGAAAAAATGAACGAAGCGAAGAAAGCAAAGAGAGGGATGCGTCCATCCTGAAATTTCACATATAATTAGTCAACAGATAAGTTCAAATATGATGCAGGACAACACAGATGTTAAAATAATCTATTGTTCACCCTTCCTCACTTATATAAAGTCACATTTTAGGCGATTTATGGATCGGATTCGTCAGTCCGTTTTCAATGCTAGCTGTCACCGAAAAAAATCGTTGCTCAGATTCCTTCCCCGTGCGGTTCCGTGTTGCCAACATGAAAATGTTAATTCCCACACATCTCGCGCGCGGTAGGTACCCCATATAACGTTATAATATACAGTAAAACTGTTAATTTGTATACCCATATTTCCTAATAATTTGCACTTTTTTCAAAATAAAAATCCTTGAAAATAACATTTCATACTAATTTCTAATGATAATTCATAAAACCAGATTATACGTAGTTTGTATGCATTTTTTAGACCCAAAGTAAATAATTTGTTCACATGTTCACGTGTATGTTTTTAAACCCAAACATGCGCGACAACGCATTCATCATCCCTTTGTGAACATCTGTAGCTAACTCCGCCCCCTAATCAATCACGGAACTATTTTATTTATCGTAATAATTGCTTAGAACTCGCATGACCGCAGCCGAATTGAATTATATGATATGTATGGCAAATTCCACAGTGCGTTTTATAATAAGATTATTGTTATTTCGACAGTGATTGTCAGCGCGTTGCGAATTATGTATTTCTACTCGCCCTTGTAACCAGTGCTGGCCCTTGCCTCTGTGGTGCACTCGGCCAAATTTTTCTGGGCGCCCCCAATGGTGATTTAACCCTTTCCCTGCCGTAAGCGAATATATTCGCGCTAGCTCGCCAGTCCCGCCACGCCGTGAACGAATAAATTTGCGTAGATCTTTACGTCGTCATGAGAGCGTAAATAAACACGAATTTTAACTGTCACATATTGCATCTCCTACTGCCATCTGTGGGGATAAACCTTAAGACCTTATAATCATATCATTGTGTATTTAAAATGACGAAATCTGTATTTTTGTGAAGTGCTCCATTTGACAGCCGGCAGAACGCGCTAGGGTCATGACTTTAGAGTTTCTATAGGGATTCCCACAGGCGTCAGTGTTTGTTTCCTTTGTTCGGAGATCGCGAGGTTTTTTATCTTACATTTGTTTTATTTTCGCGTATAGTATTGAGATATTTGTGTAGTGATTTTATTATCTCGGAGTTGCTTCGTTTGTTTGTTGCATTTTGTCAGATTTATAACATTATTTTTGAGTTTTAGTGTATTACAATGGCAGATTTTACATACAATGACTACAAACTCATTCTAACTGCCGAATCTGATAATAGTGACGTGGAATTTGAATTGCCAGAGATTTATGAGCCCAATGAAGACAACACTGAATCGGCACATGTCGACGAAGATAATATTGAATCGGCAAATATTGAGGAAGATAATATTGGTTCAACTAGTGGTGTTGAAAGAAGTCCTGTATTTCATCGGGACAGTGATCCATTTTTACCGCAAGTGCACAATTTTGATTCTTCTTTTTCCGACGCTAAATTGTGCACCGATGAAAGTATGCAAGAGGTAGATTTCTTTAAAATTTTTATTCACCAAAAATTAGTTGAGCTAATCGTCACTGAAACTAACCGGCAATATAAATGTATAAAAAACAAAAGTTCCTCAATAAGCTACAGAATGCAACAATGGGTCGATACAACTGTCGATGAAATTTACATTTTTCTTGGTCTTTGCATACTGATGGCAAGAAATTCTAGGAACACCATTGAAGAGCATTGGTCGACAGATATTTTACTACATTCGCCAATTTTTTCCGATGTAATGCCAAGAAACCGATTCCAAATTTTATTAGGAATGCTCCACTTCTGCAATAATGAGGAACATCCGCCTGGAGATAGGCTTTTTAAAATAAAAACAATAGTCGACATGATCACTATCAATTTTCAAGAACAAATGTATCCATATATGAATGTGTGCATAGATGAAAGTTTAATATTATTCAAAGGTCGGCTCATGTTCAAACAATTTATTCCCACAAAAGCAAGTCGTTTTGGGATAAAGCTATTTGTAATTTGCGATTGTGCTACGGGATATGTTTTGAATTTTATTGTTTATACGGGAGCTACCACTATTTATACACAACATAAGGAATTGGGAATATCTGGAAGTATCGTTATGACTCTGATGGATCCATACCTAAATCGCGGCCATACTTTGTTCGTAGACAACTGGTGTATAAGCCCATTATTATTTCAATCACTTTTTGATAAAGAAACAAATGCATGCGGGACTGTCCGGAAAAATAGGAAACACATGCCAAAGTTTAAAAAAAAACTAAAAAAGGGTGAAATAGAAGCTTACCACACAGACTCTATGGCCGCGCAAGTATGGAAGGACAAAAGAGATGTTGCGATGCTTACGACTCTTCACCCAAGCACGCTTGCAGAAACTGGTAAATTACACTATGCCACAAATGAACCAATTTTGAAACCCGAAAGCATAAACGATTACAACAAAAATATGGGAGCAGTCGATAAGTGTGACATGATCGTATCATCGGTTCATTCATCAAGGAAGACAATGAGATGGTACAAGAAGATTTTTTTCCATTTATTAGACCTTTGTCTTCTAAATGCACACGTCTTATACCGCGAAAAGACCGGTAAATGCAAAGCTTTAGCAGAATTTCAGTTAGAAGTGATACGCCAACTTTTTTATAGACACCAACAATCCTCAGAGCCGAAAGCAGGGTCTTCAAGGAAAAGGAAATCTTACCGTCCAGATTAGTAGACAGACACTTCATAGGGAAATTTCCGGCGACTGCTCAGAAACAAACAGCAACCAAAAGATGTGTTGTGTGCTTAGCAAAAAAAAAAAGGCGGGAATCGGGGTATATGTGTAAACAATCTAACGTAGCTCTATGTGTTGAACCATGTTTTGAACAATATCATTCTCTGGAAAATTATAATAAGTAAAAAAAAAGTTTTACAACATTTGCAATATGGATTAAAAATAAATACATTATGAGTTATTTTGTGAACTTGTGACAACCCTGTTTATAAATTTTGTTCAAACAATTTTAGTGATTTTAGTGAAGAAAACATTGTTATTTTTTCGAAAAACATCGTGATCTGGTGAGTTTTCACATTTTTAAATCAAGATTGTTTATAATTAATTCATTTTTATTAAAAATTATTAATGGTAAAATGCCCGGCGTACGGGTACTATCTAAATTTTATATGGCCGGCAGGGAAAAGGTTAAAAAAAAAGGTAAATCTGTTGAACCATTCTCTTAGATTCCGCAACTACAATGTCTTCATGTCTTCCTGCTACCAGACCCTCTTTTTCGTGATTCAAACTCGCATTGATGATATGGTGGAGAGTGTTGTATTACATACATATCTCTCAAGTTTCGCTTCACGTGGGCAAAATATTCCAATTTCCCAGTATAATTTTAATAATTTAAAATTACAGCCCAGGTGAGTTTTCCAGTCAGTCTTTTTTAACGGCACCTCGTAAGCTGTAATTATTGTGATTTCTAGAGAATTAGCTGCCATTCTCCAGGGCAACACTTCAACGGAGACGTTTGTGATAATATTTGAAGAAGCAGATGGCTCTTCTGAATTTATATCACGTTTGTCTTGCTTTTCTTGTATTATGTATTTTGTTATACTCATAAACTTTTTATTTTGATAAAACTATAGCTCTTTTTCCACTTTTCGTTTTTTATATTCATATCAAGATTGCTTTTTTTTGATGTTCCAATTTTTTTCAAACATTATGGATGAAGAAAATAATTTTAAAAAATCACAAAGACTCACTATTACAACTCACTATTACGACTCACTATATCAACTATTACAAAAATTTGTTAAAATTATGTCACAATTAAAATTCACCATATTTAGAAAACTAACATACAGATGAAAACAAAAGTCACGTAGCCACGTGAAGAACCGAATGTGAAAGAATATATTGAAAAAAAAACAAAAAACGTATTTACAAATATTGTAAAATGCAAGAAAGCTTTAGCTGGAAAACATAACTTAACTAACCTACACGGTACAGATGAAAATGATAATCGTGAAAAAACCTAATCGGAGAAAAAATAAATAAAACTTACCAAAAAGCAGAAATATAAAACACATAACTCGGAAGTAAAAACCAGGCAAAAATACAGCGAAATATACACATTTCTAGCCTTGCATCGCAAGTGCAAGAAATAAAGGCGCGCTACAAGCGATATACAGGTCTCCAGCGTTGGTACCTGGACGTCAGGTAATAGCGAGCCTCAGGGAAGAAAGTCATTTCACTAGGAAGATGCACCAGACACTGCGGCGAGAGAATCGAGAATGAGTTTCTGACTACAGTCAAGTGTACGTTCATTTACAAACAATACAATTATTCATTCTTTTTTTTTCAATAAGTCAATGACAATCTTTGTTCACAAGAAATGCTTTATTCGGCTTTTACTGTTCCACGTTTGGTTTTTAATTATCGGTCATTGTTGGCGCCTGCTAATGAAATTTTTTAATTACTGTAATAACTGCCTCGTGTCCTTATCACATCACTTTATAGGTGTCACTTTGGTGTCGTCTCTATCCTTTACGATACACAGGGTGTAACAGACCAAGTCCACAATATTTACCTGACTAAATTACGAGTCATGATTGTTCAAGGAGTATATGCCTAATCTCAACCATGTCAGAGATGAAATTCAAAACAATCCTTGAAATTATCGATTAATTGAAATATTTTATTGATTCCAAATTATATATTGAATATAGAAAATTAAAGGCTATCGAATTTCGAGCGGCTAGACTATTTTTTGTTGATGATTTAGGGCTTGAAGCAAAGATATACTACATTGATAGTGAATACTTTTCGTAAATATTTATTTCAAAGTACGTAACATGATTTTGTAAAAATTTCAATAATAATATTTTTAAGGAGAATACATTATTATTGTGAGGTTTCAGTTTTTTCAGAACATAGTATTTTAAGGAATATGTCAACCGAGGCAAGACTAGCGGTGCACAATGGAATCCTGGTACCGACACTGATGTATGGAAGTGAGGCCTGGAGCTGGCAGAAAAGGAACGAAAGTAGACTGAATGCAGTGGAAATGAGAACACTTAGACATATTTGTGGCAAATCTATTTATGACAGAGTAAAGAATGAAGAAATAAGAAAAGAATGTAAAGCTGATGTTAGTATAGTGAGTAAGATTAAGAAAGGATCACTTAGGTGGTTTGGTCATATGGAAAGGATGAATGAGGAGAGAATGGTAAGAAAGATATATGACGCAAGTGTTGATGGAACCAGAAATAGAGGACGTCCGCGGAAGACTTGGCACGACCAGGTAAACCAGATAATGGAGAATGGTTCTGTTAGAAGCCTCAACAATCGGCGAGCTTGTATGACAAGATGTATGAATGTGGATGAGGCGAGAATTGTATGTCAGGACAGAAGAGTGTGGCGCTCTATCCTCTCTGCCTACCCCCACGGGGAAACGGCGTGATGGTAAGTAAGTAAGTATTTTAATGCAAATTAAATGAAAGATATTGTTACTTTGTGCATCAGCACCGGTGGATAGAATGCCGGCGCACCATGCCACTGGCTAGACCTAGTCTGTGGGTAAGGTAATGTGTGGTGTCGGTATGCCTGTCTCGGAAGGATGGAAATGGTCTCACACAATAACAACACTTGATTTCAACACATTATTTACACTTTAATCACATAAAACATAACAAACCCGACATTGTAAGCACGATGACTGTCTTTGATATCTTCTTTCTTCATGTTAAACTCTCCTAATGAGGACACACAATGTTATTGATTTAGCACACCTCGATTTCTACCCAGTTTGCCACAGGGGTTGCTGTGGCCTAGGTCCAGGCGCCACGCCCTGTACCAGAAATGATCTCTTCCTCCAGAAGGTTACCCCAATGCCATCTGTCGCTGTGGAGTCCGTCGAGCCCGTCCGTTTGCTATCGCTTGCATGCAGCCTCCCCGCAGGTTGCAGCGGAGTCTCCTCAAATCCTGCGGTTGGATCCGGTCCATTTTAAATCCATGAACCCACCGCGGGAGAAAAGCCTAATTTTTTATCTAGGTCGTCGCCATTTTTTCCTTCTCTCTCTATGGCAGAGTGCCGTATCCCCACGCATCTCACACCTCAACTGCCTCGCGCGCCAGCCCGCGCAGAAGTTCCCTTCTCGACCGGCTTTGCTTCGGTCTCTACCTGCGCATTTGAAAATGTTATATCACAATATACAGGAAAAATAAATTCATTGAAAAAATATTTTTGTTGATCCCGGTAGCAACAAAAATAATATTTTTTTTATAGACTATTTAACTTTGCTTATCAAAAGCAATCGATGAGTCATTTAAAACAAAGTTAAATAATCTATAAAAAATAAACATAGTAAAGTACAATTTGCAAATATTAAAAATACGTTCATCTTTAATTTTTATTTATAATATTTTTCATAATGGTTTTGAATTTGCACATATTCCTTGAACATTTTAGATTTGTTCTTTTGTCAGGTTTGTTACACTCTGTATATAGTATTGTAACAGTGATTGGAGTTGTAATTGAATACATAATTGCTTGCCGTCAAAGACTACTTTAAGACAGTCATACATTTCAATCAAAAAATTTTTTACAGATCATGGGTCACATGGACGTTTTGAGCATCATCTCTGACGGGTTCAATATTTACTTCCCCATGCTTGTGGTCGTGCTGTGCGTGTCCACCTACTTTTCCTTAGGAAGCCGCCTGCTATCAGCCTGTGGCTTCCAGCAGTTTGTGGGAGATGCGGATCTCACCACAGATCTCGTAGAGGAGGGACGTGAAATCATTAAGCGTGGTAAGTGTATCTAGCACGCATCTATCATGTATGGGTCTTATAACAAGTCTCCCAGTGTAACAAATCTTCATTACAGAGAAGAGGAAGCGACAGCGCCTGGAGGAGTCAGCCATGCGGAGGAGAGACTTTCAGGGGAAACTGGGAGCTTATGACGCAGGTACTTTACTGCTAATTGCTACAACTTTATATAAGATATGCTCCGTAGTGAGCTTTAATAAGTCTGACATAAATTCCCCAGTGTGAAATACACTCCTCCTACGTAAAGTGCCTAACTAACAATTAGGCCATTTTTAGTTGGACTAGTATTTTGCATGTATTTCATACATATTAGGTCATCCCATAAATATTGTGGTTTTTTCAATTACATGAACTAAAAGTCAGAGGGGGGCGGGATAAACTACCTGCATCAGGTTTAATTACTACGTGCTATAAAAGTTAGTAGTTACTTCTTCTTAATGCAAATTTTGAAGAGTGCAGTTTGATGTTAACAGTTATTTTTACATAGAAGTGACAAAGGAGCATATTCTGCATATCTTGCTTTATGAGTTCAATAAAGGTAACAATGCAATGGAAAGTGTGAAGAATATTAATGCAGTATTCAGGGATCGGGCAATACGCGCAGGCCAGTGTTAATGGTGATTCCAGAAATTTCAAACTGGAAGTCAAGTTCTACAGTCTAGATATCAATCTAGAGCTCAACAAGGATATCCTGCAAACCCTGATGGAACAAAATCCTGTCGTAACTGTTGAGGAACTAGCAGAGAAGGTTGAATTTGGTCAGTCAACCATTTTTTACCACCTGCATGCCATCGAAAAGTCAGCAAATTGAGTCAATAAGTTCCTCACAAATTTTCAGACTCAAATTGCGTACTGAGTGAATATGTGCTCTTCTTTGCTGTCAGGTCTCAGGAATCATGTCAAGTGGGTGGGGCATCATTTTTGGAAACGATACCCCACCCACCATATTTGCCGGACACTGTCCCATCTGATTATCATTTATTCCACAGTCATCAAAATCATTTAGATGGAAAAAACATGAATTCTGTAGACGAGGTCAAAACAGTACTGGAGGTTTGCGTCAAACATGTGAATTTTGGAAGAAGGGCCTTGCCTACCAGAAAGATGGAAAAGCATTGTAAAAAATGAAGGAGAGTATATTTTAGATTGAAAAAAAAAACTATTTTAATTTTGAATAATTAAAGAAGTACATATTAAAAAAAACCATTATTTATGGAATGACCCAATATTAGAGTTTTATCATATTAATATTGTGGATTGAAATAATATTATGTGCTGTCATTCAAATTAATCAATTGAAAATTAAATAATTTATTGAAGTACCTAGGTACAGAGATTTTCTGAAGAGAAAACTATAAGAAATATTTACGTAGTTTCCTCAGTTAATTGATTATAAAAACCAATGTTATAATTTCAGTTTCTCTAAATAAATAATTATTTTTTCATATCTACAAATATTTTCAGAGTTAGTCAGTTAAATTATCTATATGCCTAGAGAGACACCATAAATAATGTTCCACATTCAAAATTATTGTGACAGTTTTGTTTCTTTCTTCTTTTGTTTAAAGAGATGGATTTAAATACATATACCACATTGCCGTTTTCTGATTGGTTTGTTTCATAATTATAATTATGTAGTATTTTGCTATGTTTAATAGACAACAGTATAAATATACATGGTATATAAATCGCCAAAACCTTACAAAATTATACATATAAACCCTATAATGTAAGGTGTCCAGCGGAAAAATTTCAAAATTAAATTATAATTGCTCGTAAACCATCAGGGTGAGTTAAGTGGGAGGGCTATTGTTCGACGCGCGTGATTTGCCAGTGACAATGAGTCACTGGTCGGGAGCGCACCACGCATTCGCAGTTGAGCAATATTTAAAGTGCAGTGATTAATTGGTTCGCGTGCATCGCGCTTTTTGTACTTACCTTAATATTCAACGAGTAAGTGATGGGCCGAGCACACAATTTATCTGGTGTTTGATTCAAAAGTTCAGACAAGAAGGAACAATGGTCAACCAAACTCCATCCAAGAACATGTGGCTCAAGTTCGACGTGAAATTATGCGCAATCTGTGTAAATCGATAAGGAAGATTGCAGCCTGTACTGGACTAAAAAAATCAACAATGCACATTATTTTGAAATAAAAACTACTGTCTCACCTGTACAAACTGCAATTCGTGCAGTTTCCAAACGAAATTCTACTACTATTCTTTACGTGAAACCTTAGCGAGAACGATGCTGGAACGTTTTGGAACTGCACGAACGCTTGGAAACATATTGTTTACTGACGAAGCACATTTTCATATGGATGGCTATATTAATAAACAGAACATAAGATACTGGTGCCCCAACAACCCAAGGGAACGCCATCAAAAACGTTTGCATTGTCCAAAAACGACAGTGTATTTTTTTAACCAACGAGAGACAGTCACTGCTGACGTGTATTGCCGAATGATTGACGAGTTTTTGGTACCGCAACTGCAGCTGTTTCTTGGGTTCAACAACAGAACACAATTTCAGCAAGACGGGAGCATTCCATACACAGCTAGTTTCAATGGAGAAACTGAGGGGAATTTTTCCCAATAAATTAATCAGCAAGTACGGAGACATACCCTGGTTACCTTGGTCACCGGACCTTACACTGTGTGACTTTTTTTGTGGGGATACCTTAAGTCGAGAGTTTACATCAACAATCCTCAAACAATTCAGGCCCTACAAGAAAATATCCGCCGTGAAGTTGCTGCCATTGAACCAACGCTTTGCTCTCACATATTCGCAAATTTAAGAGTCCGATTGCAAGTGTCTTGAGAGGAATGGACGGCATTTAGACAATATTGTTTATAAAACGTAAAATCCACATCGTTTTGTATAAATAAAATATGAGAATAAAATTGTAGTTTTTTTTTAAATTTAATATTAAGCTTGAAAATTTTCCGCTGGACATCCTTTATTTATGTTACAGTAAAAATTTGCCTTAAAATATACTTTATAGGCATATTTAACCAAAAACTAAGGGACCAATAGATTTCACGTCAGCCTTGACCCGATCGGATCGAGCAGTGAATTGATCTTCAAATCAACACTAAATTAATTATCTTTTGTAAGACTGAAATAATATTATTTAAAAACTAATTATTAGTCGATACCCCAAAGTGTGTGAATAAATAATATATTAATTAAAATCATCTGTTTATACGAATACAAAGTGTTTTAAAATCACGAGAAAATGAAATAATCTCTTGCAAATTTGATTTATGTAATATAACCTCGTTAATTTGAAATTCAAGGGATCAAAAAATAAAATTTGAGTTACACTACTAATTAGCGTTGTAGAGACCACGAATTCCTGTCAACAATAATAATTCTCACCATATTCATTTAACTCATGAATGCTCGGCAATTCAGATTACTACATATTAGAATTTTCTTCCGATATCTTTACTTGATCAAGCCAAATCTTTTGCAGACATTCACTATTTCTATATTATATTTTATCTTTCTTGACATCCCCTCTACTCAATTATTTCATGTGCCACCACCATTTATTTTATTTTATTTTCAACTTTTTACAATATTTTTGATGCCATTTTTCTCAAAAGTCATAGTGTCCTTTTCAATGTCTACTTTTAGGGAATATTCTTTATGTATTAAAATGTGTTTTAATGATCAAAATTGATAATATGTAGTTGGAAGTTATTTGGTGAATATGAATCAAAATCTCCCACCTATATCATATTTATTTTACAATAGTCCTTACTGCATATGGCCATGTAATATTACGTCTTGCCTGTTGATTGGTGTCTCTTGTTGATTACTTGTCATCATCATCTGTTGATAATACATATTGGCGGCAGCAGTTGGCCTCCTAATAATTCAAAATGAACTACTCTTTTAATATCTCACCAAATGCATAGTTTTGTTGGTGTTGAATTTGTTTAGAATGTAGCTAATGTCTTTTATGCTTAACATTAGAAAAAATATCCATTTTTCATCATCCGTTACAATATGATTTAGAAATAGAGTATTTAACTCTTGTGATATTTCTCAACATGTTAAACGTGGATTTTAATCAATTAAGTTTTTAATTTTTTCTATATTTGCTTCTACTGGTCATCCTGAACAATCTTGAAATTATAAATTGCCAGCACAAAATTTTGAGAACCGCCTTTAACACTTTTATGTGGTCACTAAACATCACCAAACTCTTCACAAATATTTTTACTGCGATTATTGTATTTCATTTCATAAATTGTGTAATGATGAAAATGCTCACTTCTTTTAATTTTTCTATGTGTGCACACCGAGGCGCAGAATCAGAACTAATGAGCTGTAATATAATGAACCAACATGTTCCATTATATTACAGCTCATAAAAAACGGTGATAACTTATACAACTATTTTATTTCTTCTTTCGCCAGCATGGTCTCTTCCACAGTCTGTGTTGGTGGTACCCGCTACTATTTTCACATCAGAAAACTGTTAGCAATTTTATTTTTGTATAGTAAACCAACTTGCATTTACCAATAAGAGTACAAACTGTTGAGTTTGTGTTTGCTCTTTCCGCAGTCTTTAGTCTTTATGCAGATCATTGTGTTATTTTAGTCAAATTATACATTAACAATTATTTCATTCTGCAATTCATTAATATCTTAGCTATCTAGTTTAGCCATTTATTAGGCTTTCTTGGCTATTCTTGTAAAGATTTAAAAAAATATGTATATAAACAGTTATAAATTTAACCCTTTCCTAGCTATGCAGTAACACAGGTCTACTGAACTTATTTAAAGCGAAATGCGATAAAAAATATTTTTTTTAATGGAACAGAGAGTCACACAATAATACTACAGATGACAAAAAGAACACGCTGCTGATTATAATTGCATCTCTCTCTAACTGATTAATTTAAATGAGAGCGTGCGATAACACACGCATAGTAGCAATTGCCTGTTTTCGGTTAGCGGAGCGCGGGAATGACTCATCAGTAATACAGCATAGGCCAGTAGTTCGATGCGTGTTTTATCAATTTTATAATGTAATGACAAAATTTAACGAAAGAAGAAATTGAAAACCTTGCCAAACAAAGTGATTATGATTCTGATATGGAATTTGAAAATTGTGATAATATTAATAAACACATGTGTTACTAAAATTTATGATGAAATTTTTGAACACATTAAAAATAATAGTAAAACCTTTACTATTAAATCGGATTCAGGATTTGAAAAGAGCTCACAACCACCTCCACTGTCTAGACGTCGAGCTCATCATATTTTAAGTGAAAATCCCGGATTACGAAATGATGGTGAACATGTGACAGTTATTAGTGATATGTTATATCTATTTACAAGCAAGGAAATAGTTGAGGAGATTTGTTTAGAGATAAATCCTCTCTGTTACAAATATGATCCAAATAACAAGATGTAAACGTTTATTACAATATTACTGGTATCGGGTAGAAATCGAGGAAAATAATTACAACTGGGTGTGTTGTGGACTAGTGAATTTCTGTTTAGGCTGCCCTTCTTTACCACCGCAATTGGTTTATACACGTATTTAGCATGACACATGTTTACATATGGTCAATACAACAAGAATACTGAACTCTGGAAATAAATTAAAGGCCGTAAAGTCAGTGTTCGAAAAATTCACTAATTCCTGTAAAATACTTAATTCTCCTAGCTTAAATATAACAATGAATGCACGTTTAGCCACCTTTATATGAAATTGCCCATCCCGAGTTTACATGAAAAGTAAGCCTGGAAAATATTGGATAAAGATTTGGACAGTTGCTGATTCAGCCAAATTGCTCAATATTTTGTTTTAGTTTTATGTTTGTGTTATGACCCCGGACAGGCGGTGAATTGTGCTCACTTCGTCTCAAGAGCGCGTAACTAAATATGTTTTGATAATACACTCGGTAAGTCATAAAATATTAATTTTATTTTCGTATTTCGTTTTATTTATTTTGATGATGTTAGTGTATTGAATAAGAGCCAGAATTGTTAGAGATTATTCAAACAAAAATGATGCGTTTTGATGAAGCCGCTGTTTTGTTCATCACTTAATATAAACAAATATTTATCCGAGAGGGTTTGGAGCTATGAGAGGATCATATTATCACTGTCTCAATGTTTGTATTATACTAATAAAATATTGTTTATACCATTAGACTATATTGTTTATACAACGCAACCTAAATTTTTAGTGTGGGATTGTATCGAGACATTATTTACGAGATCTGTATAAACAAATCGTATCCCCTCGCCCCGCACCTCACCCGGCACAGATCAGTATTTGCCGCCAGACCAAATGCTCACGTCGTTGATTGCGAATGATGAATCCTCCGTTATATTATTATGTTTATGAATATTTCACTTTAAATACTCAATATTTAGAGTAAAAATACGACAACAACTATCTTATAGCAGTTAAAACTAGGAAAAGTAGTTTTTTTCTCAATTAAAATTGCAAAATCATTTAGGTAACACGAGTTGACGTCACGGCTGCGTGAGGGATTTTTCTAGCATAGTATGCTGAGGTATTTTTCTAGCATGGTATGGTATGATTAAACAAATAATAGATATCTCATGGAGACAAAGCTATTTTTTATTATGTTTAATAGAAATATATGGAAGTATGGGTAATTGCAGGGCTTATGACCCATCTTCATTCTCATCCATTAATCAATCTCCATATCTATCAAATTTTTGAAAGTTGTATATATGTTAATATGTGGAAACACTTATCACACGAGTATCACTACACTATCCCCATCTATGGACTAAATTTGATAATTCATTTCTTGACACAGCATATGTCACAATAAGAATCTATTTTTTTTTAAATTATTTAAAGCAATATTCTTTATCTCTAAAATGTTTTTAACACATTATACTAGAATATGCCTGAAAAAGCTATATTTTTCAATTTTATATATTTTCTTATTTTAACCAGTATATTATTAGTAATATTTGAATATGTCCAAGAACACAATTACTAGATTTTCACCTACAAAGGAACTATTATTAAACAAATAATTGATATCTCATAGAGACGAAGCTGTTTTTTATTATATTTAATCGAAATATATATAAGTATGGGTAATTACAGGGCTTATGACCTGTCTTCGGCTGGCTTAAGTGATCACTTAAGCCAGCCGAAGACAGGTTGTAAGCCCTGTAATTACCCATACTTCAATATATTTCCATTAAATATACATAACAAAAAATAGATTTATATCTATGAGATATCTATTATTTGTTTAATAACAGTGCCTTTGTAGATAAATCTAGTAATTGTTTGTTCTTGGACATATTCAAATATTGCTAGTTATAAATTTTGCTTTTAATAATTTTTATAGATTGATGTTGTTTTTAGAGGGCAAATCTTCAATCGGAAATTACGGCCTTTTCCTTAGAGCAGTTGATAAAAATGGTAGCTACATTATTCCTGGTTTTTAAAATGACCAGACGCTCCTGCTGTGTCAAACGCAAGTTTTTATTATTTCCAATCTAGTGTTCATCTGATTTTCATCAAGCTATGGTGGGAAAGTACTCCGCTTACTATTGCTTGTTGACTGTTGGGTGGTAGTATCATGCACCATAACTAACACTAACCCCCTCTCCCCCCCCCCCCCGACGTGAAGCTCGTGCCGGGCTGTTGAGCTCGGCCGGCGACGCGCCCGCCCCTTACACTGACCGTCCCCCAGGACCCCCACCTGTGACGCTGAGTCTAGATGAGGAGATCGACCAGCGTTTTGGAGCCTCCACCTATCAGGGGGCTTCTGCCCAGTATCGAGCCCCCTTGACCACCCCGCCACCTCGGGATATCTTCGATGACGTGTAATTAGTGAGCGACGACAGCACTTTGGAGCTACTTTAAAAAGTTTGTTGAATTATAAAATAAATATAATATGTGATTTTATTTTAAATTAATTATTATTACAAATGTGTACGATTGTGGACTTGGACATTCAACGCAGTCACACCGATTATCATTATTTATATTATTTAGGTGAGTTGTTAATTTTTTTTACTTTAACGTGAATGTTTTTATAAAGTAGAACCTCTATGAATATGAAACAAAAAATATAAAGAACTCCTTAAGAAAATAAATTTTTATTGTTTTTTTCTTAGTGTATATATATATATATATATATACATATATATGTAAATCGGCATCTATTTACGTATGCCATGTATTCTACGTATGCCACGTAGCCACAGCAGAGGTAGGCTCGGCTCAGCTGAGGTAGCATAGCCACAGCTGAGGTAGCATAGCCACAGCTTAGGTAGCAGTTGTTGGTTCTACTCTACCTATAAAACCAATTACATATAAATTGGCAATTTCTGTACTTTAATTCAATCCTTGGTTTATTTTATATATATATTTGTACATATCGCGATACCTCCTTCATATCATTAACCGACAGAAAAATAATTTTACAGTAGGCAAAATACAATCCACAACCTGGTCACGCCAGAAAAACAGCATATTATTATAATGTTTGCTTTTTCTATTCCTATTGTAAAATTAGAATTTATAACAAATGATTTATGATCATCATTTTTCAACAAGCATCAATAGAAAACATGTTAACTTACAATTTAAAAATTTTGTCTCATAGTTACAATGATTTACGTAATCCAGAATTTTCAAAGTGCAGGTACTATAGGTTATAATCAAATGTGATTGGATGTAACTCTGAGATGGTTAGTGCAGGACTGCAATATTTTGTTGGTGAAATGTACTTACTATTTAAGTTTTATGAAATAATTTATATGTTTTGATAGGAGTAATATGTGTATAATTGGCAGCTCACAAGATTACTATTCGATCATAATGTATGTCTTATAATAATATTAAATGATGCTGCATTCATAATTTGTGTTCGATTCTTAATAGGTGATGTGTAATGGTAAACAAAAACTAGCCCCGGGTCAGGGATAGCGAGAATGTAGCTTACTGTATAGGTCGCATCATCTGAACAGCAATTTTTAAGACTAGGCCTGAATCAACTGATGACATTTCCAAATTTGAATATATTTTATTTTTATTATGTTTATTACTTTCTAAATTTAATTGCCAAAAAATGTAATTTTAGTGAATTTAGGAAGCAACTTAGTTGTCGTGGAATTGGTACTGACACCTGTGTGAGCCGGTGAAACTTAGAAATGACCAAGAAAGGATGAAAGTAGACTGAAAACAATGGAAATGAGATGAATAATAAACAACAATATGTGCAGAGGTATGGTGAGTGTATATTAGGTTGTCCCATAAGTCTGCATTTTTTGATATATATGCAAAATGCACTCCTCTTCGAAATATAAAGTTATTTTTAGTATTTTGGAAAGCACAAATAAAAATAATAAAAATTGACTTACTTTATGATTTCCTCTTGTTTTTTAAGTAAGGTGTTGACATAAAGGATCCACTCCTCGTGTCCTACCAGTCTTCGGTAAATCTTCAATGCCAAAGTATCCAAATGAAATTTTTTTAACCACTTGACAATATCTTAATTTTATTACATTTTTACCCAATTGCACCACAAATGTTAAACAAAATTGCAATCTGTCCCAGTTGGGACTCATAAAGGAAAATGTTCATCTCCTGCGTTTAATAATTTAAGATTCAAAATAAATAAATATAAGAACTTTGATCGCTGTTGCAAAACACTAAAAAAAAAATATATATATATGTATATTTAATTTTTGAAGAGTGCATTTGCCACATGTTAAATAAAAACCCCAACCTTATATGTATTTACAGTGAACCCCTTTGTATTCTTAAAGCTTGTATGATCAATATAACTGCCCAAAAATATCACCTTTACACGCAATGTCAATAAAGGCTATTGTATTCCATTTAAACATGTAATATTCACCCTTACTGAATCTCATTTGCAGTGCATTTTCAGAGAAATTATTTAGAGGTCATTGAACATCAGCAGGACCTAACTTTATGGGAAAATACATTGACATTCTTGTCCTTTTAAGATTTTAATTTTTAATCACAAATATGATTACGATATTATTTTTTGTTTTATTTATTTATTCTGTGCCGATGCAAAAAGTGTAAAAAGATAATTTTTTTCACAGTTAATTCAGTTGTCATTACATATTTAAACGCTCTGCTTTGTTTTTTGATTTTGTTGATAAATTTTCAAATATATCTTGTTATACCGCGGTACAAGCTAATTAAAAGAAAAGCGCTAACCATTGAACGCGAAACACATTTGTAATTTTATTTTTTAAAAAACGCAGCTAAACTTGAGAAAACAGTAACTCTTTTGATTTTTGCAAAATGCATTTTTCAGTAGAGTTTGTACTCTGAATTCAAAACTTCTAGATTCTAGTTGTCATTGTGCCATTCGAAAAGCAACCGTATTCGCCATTGCGAATCTGCTTCTACTGGAAAATATATTTTTTAGTAAAGATCTGAGAAGTTACATATTCTCAATATACACCAGGAATGCTAATTGACGCTCCTAATAAAACCGGGTATGGTATCTCCGAAAATGGAACATTATCGAATTTCAAACATTCTATTGTTTTTTTTTATAATTTCATGAACTAAAACTAATAACAATAAGAAATAAAGTAATTTGCATAAAAATTGTTGATTAGTTGGGTATTATTTATATATACATAATATTATACATCTATTCATACAATTAAAAAATTTTGATGAAATAATACGATATTTTAAATTTCCAAAACATATTGAAGGTTCAGTTAATGGAGAACAGCGTACAAATAGAGTAATACATGTCAATGTATTATTTTGTTCTCTGAAAGGATAAGCTTGCCATAAAACAACCATTAATCTAAGCTATTTTAAGAATCACAAGATTCCCAACCACAGTTGGGACCGAAAGGATCTTTGAAATCGCGCCAGCTGTCGGGTTAAGTTCGGCGGGTGAAAAATAATTGTGTTTTTCATAACGTTAAATATGCTTATAAAATAAAGGATTTTTCATCCAGGAATGTTTATGTAGTTAAAGTTAAAAATTAATATAAATAAAAAAGATTTTAGTATTATCAATGCGGCTCTTATATTGTGAAGATTATCTACAAATGCAAAAAATAATATACAGCCACAGCGATGGTGGCAATTCTTGTTTCCTTGTTTCCTGAAGCGAGGCAGTAAATTTTATTGGCCTATATCTGTGTTTTGTTTTTGTGAGTGGATAGATCTTTAATGATAGCAGCAAAACCCAAAACCCAAATTTTATTGCACCCATTAAAAGAATACTACTTTCATTTTTGAAAATGTCAAACAAAATTTCTTTTGCTGAAAAACGTATTAAAAAGGTATTTTTGTTAAGGATAAATTGAGTTCTGTCATAAATATGTTAATTTCTTAGGAGAGAAACTTATTATTTGGAAAACGCATTAAGCATAAAAAAACACATCATTTGTATGGGACGTTTTCGGGACCGAAGAATGTGATCTTATTAAGTGAGAAAACCTATTAAAGGGGAACTTATTAAGAGGGTTTCACTGTACTTGCGATGATTATGACTGGTGAAGGTATAATCAAAGAAACAAGCTGCAAGTATGGATGGTGCAAAAAATTAACTAGTTCCAGCGTAGCCAAATGTAACCAATTTTGTAGTAGGGCATGTCAGGAGTCTTAACTCTTTCCTATTTAGTTTTACCAAAAATCCCGCATAGTTAATTTAATTTATTGATGAAATTATATGTACACTTGAAATATTAAAAAATGTAATTAAACTGCAATTTTTAAACTTATTTTGAGGTATTAGGCACGTATTGAAATTGAGCCTCTTAAGCATTGTCAATTTGATCCAAGTATGTCTGGTTACCTATTCTGCCTCAGACCATTACGAAAGCGATTAGAGAGAATACTCCTAATTTATTATTATTTTAATCACACTGGATAACTTAACATTACTTTTATTAATTGATTATTATTAGAAGATGTTTGTCCTATATTAAGGGTTATGTTTGAACAATTCATACGATCTATAAACATATTTAATATATAATGGTAATATATTAAATATACATAGTTCATACATGCAGACATGGTAATATGTGGAGACTTGTGAGCTGGGTAATTAACTATATTTGTATTAGAGTATGATCAGAAAATGACTTGCATTTAAATTAATTTTTTATAGAAAGTTGCTTCCGTATCAAAATTTATAGGGTGTCTGCCAGGCAGGGGGAATCAATCGCCATAATTAAGTCACCGTTTGCAAGGTGGGAGCTTTTAGATTATATTCCCGGGTGAAAAGGTTGCTGAAGATTTTTTCATTTATTTAACCATTAACACAAAACTGTGTCTCTTTAAATATGAAACTTGTGACAGATGCATAAACAATAAACTTTTTTGTATGTATTCTTAGTAAAAAAAAAAATGTTTAAATAATCTGCTAGAATCTAGAAAATTAAAGTTATATTTATCAATAAAACAAAATGAACTCTAAAAGTGAATATCAGGATGTGCATTATTACGGTGGAACCTCGGGTTACGAACTTAATTCGTTTCATAAGACTGTTCGTAATCCAAAACAAATATTCCCATAAGAATCCCCCCCCCCCCATCCCCCTAAAAATGACCCTTTATTATCTACTTCATGCTCATTGAAATTCTATACAAAACAATGAAAATTGATAGACTCAACTAAAAATGACAATTCCTTGTAGTACATTGAATAAAACAAAAATAATAAACGTAAAAGCAAACTTTATTTTAACTTATCTAATACATGTACAAAAGCAATAAAAAATGCATTTGAGTTGCAGTCCAATAAATAAAATACATCCAAATAGCAGTTTGCTCCACCACCACGTAACTGACACCCTCTCATTTCCCGCCCTCCGAGATCTCAGTCCGCAGACCACGTGACTGTCTGTTCGCAAACTGAGGCATTTTGTTTGTAACTAGTCATTCATAACTCGAGGTTCCACTATATATATTATTGTCTGCACTGATTCGCGCAAACATTAATTAACTGTCATAACACATTCCCAGAATGGCGAGCGCCAATGTTAAGTATAATGTTATTCTATTATGAGGTCAGTGGTCATGCAGAAATGCACATACATATTGTTTTTGAAAATTATCCGAACTACCTCTGAGATTTGAATTTGAGACCTTTCTGTCGATGTCTATGGCAATTCTATTATTATGTGTCAAATTTATTAGGTAATTGCACTTCTCTCTAGTAACTTACCTAATTTTGCATTGTTTTTTGAGCACCATTTCTAAGAACTAATTTTAAATGGGTAGTGGGTATCACGATTTTTAATTTTATGTCAAATCCATTTTAATGACAATAATAATTTTGACTGGATATTTTACATTTTTACAGAAACATGTTTTTCACCATTAATTAAATAAAAATAAATGTATCATTGAAAAAATGCAAAGTTACCCTCTTATTGCATTCAATTCCACCCGAATGTTTATTTTGACCAGTCATCGGTACTAGTATATGTATATGTATATGATCCGTGTAGACGGTGAACCCAATGTTCCACATCATTGTATCAGTATCGACAGTCATACATTCTATATTCTAATTTATATTGGTTTATTAAGATAATAAATTATTTATACCAATTAAAAATGTTTTGTTATTTCTGGTAACAATGTAACTTGAATAATGTTGCAGTGCCTTTGACAACAGTACACACTATGTCTATTATAAGATCTCAGGATGCATAATAATTCGGTTTTCTACAGATCTTGCGCCATCAGATGTCCATCATGCTGATCCTTATGAATGTACACATAACCCTTTTGTCTATGTCTACACAACATTTACTATTGTTTTTCTCATGATTGTTCTGAAACCATAAACAAAAATGTACAACCATAGACAAACAACCTGTATAACCAATTGTTGAAATTGTTTTTCAAACGTAAAAGACATCAAAGTTGACAAAGTGTACAATGTTATATAATAACGATAAAGACTTAATTGTCACGATACCGCCAACAGATGAGAATAGACCTGTATAACCCTAAATGTCTTAAATGTTTCTATATTGTACCTTAATGTCATAACTTAGGATTATCTATCAGGGTTATTTATTAATGACATGTTGATAATATGTATATGAAAAATAAAATAAAACTTGAAAATTTAAAATTCATGTTGAATTTTTGAAACAATGAGTGTAGGGTTGACGTGTTGAAATTTTTTAGAGAAATGTTTGGGTATAAAACTGGAAAAATTTTACCTGCGTAAATTGCGAAAAATACTTGTACGGATATGAAAACAGACTGACTTTTCAGCGTAAATAGCGGGAAAATGAGGAACTTAAAATGGAAGTTTTACTGTATAAATATTTATTCAAGATAGATCAAAACAAAGTTTAAATACGACACATTAATAGTTAATAATATGCATAAGTACGGAACGAACTACGGTTGGAAAAGCACTTTAGTTTGTACGAGGCGTGACCGGACCTCCGGAGCACTGTCAGACACTAGATCACTCTCATACTTGGTATACAGTTTCTTCAGTTCTTCGAGAGTTCCAGTATTACCAGATTCTGAAATGATAAAACATTGTTTAGAATTTTTACAAAATCTATCTTAGCTACAACATATTAATTAAATAGTACTGAATAAATATTATAATCGTATAAAAGCTCACCTTTTATTTTCTTTCCTATAATATTTAGAAGATTCAGAGCCTCTTTTCTCAGCCGGGTGTGCTTAGGTATACCTAGAATAGAGATATACGCTCGTTATCACCGAGATACTGCCTCTGACTTTATAACATTCATTCAACTCTGATGCAACTTACTGAAGGAATAATCCAAGAGTTGAACAACATGCGCCACGATGAAGGCAAGGTCCTGGGAATCTGTAGGGCAATCCTCCAGCAGGAGGAGTTTCTCTGCATAGAGCCCGAGAGCTATGAGGATGGATACTTGTACGGACCTGGTGTTGGAGGCGATGCATTCCGCACAATGTGATGCAAACATTTGCTGATATTTTTCTATAACAAAGAGATTCATTTTTTTAATTTTAAAATATTTATGACAAAATCAAAAAATGCACATAAAAGCAAAATAATGAGCTCCATGTCTAGTGCTCAGTAAAAGAACATTGGCATACACTTTTAATAATTTACACATTCTGCTCCAAAATTTTGGCTTTTACTGCATGTACCTCAATTTGTGAACCATAATATTTAACACCACAAATTTGACTTGTGAACTTGAACTTCGATCTTACGGAATAACTAGTTTGAAACATCTGAAACTACAAATCACAATTTAAAAAATCAGAAAGTCATCACCGAACTAAAAGGTGTGTCCAGTATAGCGGTTAATAGGTCCAGTGCTAAAAATGGCATTAAACGTTCTTACAAATTTTCGATGGGTGCTCAAAATGCCCATTGGTATTCAGTATTAGACAATACGTTGTGAAAGTTGGTCATTTTTGTCCATTTTTTGCATTTGTTTAGGAATTTTCGTAACAATAACAATAAATTTTCGTAACGTAAATCGGAATTTTCACACGATTTTTCTTACACTTTATTTGTTATTATCAAAGTGAAATTTGTACATTGTAAAAACTTTTGAGTTGTTTTTTTGATTTGGATCATATTACATAAATGTAAGAATATTCTGGTGTATTTTATAAGCTCTTTAGTGTAAAGACAATTTTACATAATATACAAATTTTTGTTATATTATATTTTTTCAATTTATGTAAGAGACTTTTTAGTGTAAATATTTCTAAGACAATTTGTGCCTACCCAGGGACGTGCACCACATGCAAGCAAAAAAGCTGTGCATTACTAAAAATTCTGGGAAATCAAAATAAATTAAATAATCTTTATATTATGAGAAGACCATATAAAATTCTAGCCGTTGTTACCTGTAACCTTGTCTATGACATAACCCATGACATTTGTCTAGCCTTCGATTATTTAGAAAAATTGTGTATCATATGTAACAATTTGTCTCTTTTTTGGAGAGGTACAGCGATATATAAAAAATATATAACTTGAGTTTGTAATAGAATAAAATAAATCATATGCACATAAATTTTTTTAAATAAACTTAAAAAAAACTTCACGTGTATGGCAAATTGCCAGTACGTACGTATTGTTTGCATGTAATTTGTTTGTTCAATCTCCATAATAATCGTACTGAACTAAATATTTTCGCAATGAAGCTACGTTGGCATCTTTACGTCTGCAAATTTTTTGCATTTTTCAAACAATTTGTGCTTAATGCTGTTGTTTTCGAAAGGGATCAATCCTCACTGAAACTGCTTGGAATGACATTTCTATGCATTTGTTTTACTTGACAGACTAAACGTTTTGTTTTCATAGTGTATTCCAAAGTCGTTCTGTATTTTGGTGTTTGCGTAGATAAAATTTATAGGTTATAATTTATTATCTGTCAAGTGAGCGAATTTGCAGTTTTCAGGAAGATTACACCAATATTAACCCTCAGACGGCGGATAAGATTTTCGGAAATTGTTCCCCTGGAACGGCGTGATTTTTAAACATTACGATACTTTCTTGCAAAATTTAATTACGCTGCACACAAAATATATAAATCTACAGAATAAATTTTATAATGTGGTCAAATGTTTCAATTTCACGATAAAATAATAAAAATCAGAATTTGTAATGTATAATTATGTGTAAAAAATATATAGAAAAAAAAAAATACCTCAAAAATGCCGCCTCCGTGAAAATAATCACTCACAGAATATTAAATGTAAGGTTTATCGTAAATATTTTTTCATGGATATTGAGAACCAACTTTTAACTATATTTCTCAATCATTAAAGAAATCCTTGTTTAACCATATTGTAAACAAATAAATCTAATCGATGCACTCAAAAACTATCCCGGCACGAGCACTAACACAAGCGCACCGGCATGTTCTCATTGGTTAGGGTGACCGCACGATTGTATTGCCGAGACATTTTTATTTTGACTCATAATGTTGGATTGTGTGGTATACTTTGAAACATTCAGTGGGGCATAAGGCAACTTCACAGTCACTACACCAATATCGAGTTGAAATTCGACGTTTAGGTTGTCGCAAAGTATTCGCACATACAAAACACCGCCGATACACAGATTGTCTTGGATTTTGGTGTTTGCGGAATATCTGAGAGAAAATGTCGAGCACCCAGCCTCAAAGGATAGTCACTACCTTGTCTAGCTCTCGACGTTGACTCTGGATGGTGGAATTTTTGTAAAATTTGCCTGATTACTTTTCCCGTTTCCATTATAGAAGCATCTTGTGCAGTTGTTAACATGTGCACTTCTCTTTTATCGTTCCATTTTACGGCAAGTAAACATCCTGATGCCTTCGAATCGGTTTCACCTTTTGGTACGTCTCCAAATTTTGGCATATTCTTTCTTGTCTTCCTAACCGTCCCACAGGCATTAGTTTTTTGAGTATGCAAATAGCGAAACAACACTGGACTTGAATACCAATTATCCATATAAATTGTGTGCCCTTTTCCCAGGTAATCTGCCATTAATGAGGCCACGACTTTACCCGAGACCCCCAGCTCTTTCGACAACACTTGATCTATATTATTTACCGGCAGTTCTGTTTTAGCCCCACAGTATATAACAAATTGTAAAACTAAACCTGTTTCACAATCACATAAAACAAACAGCTTAATTCCAAATTTGTGTCTTTTGGCCGGAAGATATTGTTTTATTCTTAATCTACCTTTAAATAAAACAATTGACTCGTCAACACACAAATTTTTGGATGGATAAAAGTATTTTTTGAAATTGTTGCACACAGAATTTACAAAGTCTCTTATTTTATGGATACAATCGTCTTTTTCTTGTTTTTTATTATCGGAAAAGTGAAGCATACTGAGTATAGCTAAATAACGATCCCGTGGCATCGTCTCGCCAAAAATTGTAGATGAAATAAGCTTATCTGTAGTCCAGTATTGGCTAATTCTACTTTTTTTACTCCTAACCATGAGCATAGTCAATGCAATAAATATATACATTTCTTCAACATTCACGTTTTTCCATTTATGCATTCGAGAATGTGGAGGAAATGTTTTACTAGCTTTAACATCCTCATAGTAACAGTTAGTTTCAATCACTATACTGTTTATAATATCTCCACTTAAAAATAGTTCGAAATAGTCCAGTTCCTGACTCTCTTCATTGAGTTGAGTATTTCGTAAACCAGATTGTTGATTAAAGTCATGTAATACTGGACTGAAGCTACTACCATCGTGCCATTCAGGCGAGAAATCATCCAATTGTATTTCTGCCGCGGGATCCAAATCCATTACTTCCGAAATATCTATTTCGCAATCACTATTTTCTAAATATTCAACTTGGTCCTCTAAATCTATTTTGTCCGGAATGTAATCCTCATCGTCACTCATGGAATAATCAGAATCAATGTCTATAATGTACTGTTCTACCTCTTCGTCATTCATGGTTGACACTAAGATAATATATATTTTTGAATAAACAATAATTATGACAAAAAGGGTAACGTCAAAGTTCACAAACCAAAAAAAAATCAACGATGAGTTAAGAGCTCTCTGTCAACTAAATGTTTATAAACAAAATAAAACAAACGCGAGTCGTATAAATCACGGTTTCAAAAGCAATAACAAAATAGGCACCCGAAGATAAACACACACCGACATCAAAAGCGTGTACCGACACGGCGAAGTGGCGCGACCTACACACAGCTAAGCGCGCACGGAACTGTGTGTGTGACGGCCGACTAGAGCAACGAAATCTGAATGGATACGTGTTACAAAAAAGCTGATAAATTTAAATCTTTGTATAAAAATGATGTTTTACAGTTGTCAAATCACAGAAAATAGATGAAACCATTCAATGAACTTTTTTACTTCAGTCTTTTAGCGATATTTTTACTTAATAATTGAAGCTGAAAAGGATTAATTCTTCCGAGCTGCATATGTAGTCAGCCTTCCCGTGGGACCGAATTTCTGGAGCTGCAAATGTAGTCTCCCGCACACTGAGGGTTAAATTAAATGTTAAAATAAAATATATAATAATTTATATTATGAGTTTCGCTAATTTGTAAAGCTAGTTATTTAAATAAATGTTTTTGAACACTGTTAACCCGATCGCTGCTATGAACATCATATGACGCGCAAAAAATTTGCTCTTCAAACGCTATGCGCATCATATTATGATTTAAACTTATTTCGTCCTGTGGCAGTGCAGCAAATGTGCAGGAAAATATACCAAAAATTAATTGGATCCGTACTGTTGCTGACATCTTGCGTTAGTCAAGTGAAATATTGTTATTTGTTTATATAAATCTGTTTTAAATGAAGACATCTTGAAACACCATTCAGTTATTTGAATTTCGCGGGGCCGTTCGTTCATCACCTTCTCGTTACTAGTATTTGTTACTCCCTCTCGTTACTAGTATTGAGGTTACTAGTATTTGTCGAAACTGTGGGTTGATACGAAATACTAACATAGTGATCTATATAATACGAAATACTGACATAGTATTTTGTAGATAATTGAAACAATATATTGAATCGGAAAATACATTAATTATTACTACGTGATCTTATTTCAAATTGGTGTTTACATTTAAAATGTTGATATTGTTCTGACTGCATTTATGTTTTGGGAAACAGTTGTATTTTCAGACCATATTTGTTTATTAAAAAACAGACGCTTGTATTGTGCTACATATAATCATAATTATTTCAATTTAAAAATTATACAGGTACCTTTTAAGATGGCGAGCCGCAGACTTACAGAGTAAGAAATATTTTTAGATGTGGACTCTGATTTAGAAATGAGTGAAGATGAGCATGATGAAATAATTAATGAAGATTTCAGTGAAAGTGAATCAAACCCCTCTGGGACATGCCAATTTCATAACCGTCCAAGTACTTCACATCAAAGTGAAAATGCTGACTTTTTGCCTTCTTGGACCTCAGGTCCATTTATCCCAGTTGTTTACGAGTTCGATGAGTTTGTATCAAGTATAGACCCTGTGATGATCCACATATAAACAACTGATAAAAAAAATATGAATTCCGAGAAATTTCTAGAGCAGTTGCGACATGGTAGCGGGGTGGGGAAGGGAGACGCGAGGGGAGGGTCGAGAGGGGAAGACGCTGTCGGGGGATGACACTCGGCAGTCGGCTTCAGGGGGGCGAAGAGTCGGGTTCGAGCTTTCAGTTCGGCGAGTTTCGGGACCCGCTCGCGAAAAGACTTTTGAACCGGGAAAAGTGGCAGATACGTACACGGTGGTTCAGGGGAAGAAATTGGCTTTCCTTTCGAGATTTACGCCGCAGGTGTTCTAGGGGTGATCGTGTCTGTTTTCGGATCCGCGAAGGTCGCGTAAAATTCAAAAATCGCGAGTGTGGTTTCAAGTTCCTGAAGGCAGACCGGGTTTGGCGCTGACGCTGAGAACCGTAGCAGAGGACCCAAAATACTAAGTTTACCTTTTAGCATGCTTGTATACATAATTAAAACCGCTAACAAATACTGTAGTGTGAATCGGATCCTGATGTAATTACTCATTCATAGAAAGGGACTGGCTTAACCGCTAGGCCACTTGATATTTCATTTTATTTAATTACTGTCCGTTTTATAAATTGGGAACACCCACCTACAAGTTTCAGTTACATGTATCTCATTGTTTAGGACCAATTATATACTACTATTGGCCGTGTAGATAATCATGTAACTATGTACGTAATTATTTGTATATTTACTTATCTGCGGAAATCTAGATCTAAAAATCTCATAAATCCTGACGGGCGCATTTTATAGATTACATTTCAATCCGAAGTAATGGCTAGTAGGTAGAAATGATAGAATTTATCCGAGAACTTTGTGTGTGTATTTACTTTGGGAATACACAATCGCATGCGTATGCGAATCGTATTGACCTTTATAATTGATATTGTGCTAACAACTCACTGAACATTTTACTTTACGACACATCTCACAAGTAAGATTCCGCACTGATTCCTACATTATCTAAACATTTATCTTTTCGGTTATCAAGCCGAAACCAGGTGCTTCATTCTACCGACCTTCAACGCCTATGTGAATTGTAGTTTTCCTAAGATGATTTGATTGGGAGGAAAAGGTGCTTTTGGAGGCTGAACAGAGTCATTCGGTGGCATGAAGTGTGGACGGGCTAGCTATGGTTATATTGGTTTGGTAATGATAGCCATAACGAAAGAGTTCTGGACATCATCGGTCTGCGTAGGGTGCACAAGGCTACAGGCTAACCCTACGTATGTTTACCGTTCATGATCTGTTTCCGATATATAATCTGGCGTAAATAGCTTAGTCCGCACTGAGTTTGCATCGAGATGATTTCTGTGTGGTCGCCGTGGTACCCGTACTTCAGCTGTATGAGGAGGATGATAGTAGTGTCTCTAGAGGTTAATACCCCGAGACAGTGTTCCTGAAATGTGCTACAATTAAGCCGCCACGTCGGCAATCCACACACATACACACGCACCAGCATGCAGTAATAATAATCCTAACTATTTGTTCCTGGCCTTATTCGAGATGCATTGTTCGAGACACCGAGGATCATCCTGCAGATAAATTAAACTATTCTTCTGACACCATTGTCACATGACCTACGTGTTCAGACGCACCCAAGGAATTAAGGGAATTTCCTGAAAGTCGTATTGTCATGTCACAACCTCATCACAATTAATTACCTTCAGTGGTGGACGCGGCCCGGATTGGCCACTTTCCTACCGATACTGAACAGCAACGTATTGGAGATACAAGGACCTCGGCCATGAATCTTGAATGAGTCATAACAAATGATATTGTTCACTTAGACATTGGCCGAATCAAAACTTTGGATTATCATCATCATCATCTTTAAACTTTTGAACGCGTTGGGTGTTCAGGGTTCGGAGTCCAGGACCCGTCGTCTGCAGACGTACGGATTCTGGATTTGGGGTCAAAGGGGAGCCGAACGTACGCCACAGACTGGTGTCTAGAGAACTTATCATATAATCACGGAACATACTTGTCAAGCGAGGCAGACACTTAGCATGTCGCATGTTGTTTCACATGTCCACATAATTATGAACAGCTAGGCGACACCACGAAGCGGCCACAGTCACGAGTACGAGTCTACGACAAGGTTGGTGTCATACGTATAATTTCACCCCCACTTTACATTTTAGCTCCGAATAATGCGTACATATGTATAATTTCTTCCACACTCTTACATTCTAGCTCTGAATAACACGTACATAATTAATGCTATAACGGGCGCGCTCGAATATCATACCGCTTGACGGGAAGTTTTCCGTTACTTAGTCGTATACCATAAGATAATCGGTATATTTATTTTAATAATTGCTCTATAGATATTTGAACGGCTATAATATTTGGATATTTGTAATATTTGGATTTTGATAATTGAAAACGCGGGTTAAAAGAATTAGGATTATTACGGACATAACATGGGGAATATTCTTAACCACTAGAACGATCACGTTGGCCAAATTTAGATATTAAGCGAATAGACTAGCATTAAGCGTAAAAATTGGTATTAAGTAAGGTAGAGAGCTAGATCTCCACACTGGCGACCGGGAGAGCTCGCACGTAGGAGAATACCGAATCCATAACAGAGGCGTGTCTTGCGAGCAGGACACCCGCACAGGGAAATTGAAGATTCCGCGTTAATTTAGGAATAGTAATATCAAAATTATATTTAGTTAGACATAGGGAAATTCGGAAATCATCACAGGTGGTGCCGGCGACCAGGAGAATTATTATTTATTATAAAATTATATATAAATAGGCTTAGAAAATTCGAAATCACTTCAACCCATCTACCTTATTTACTGAAAATTCATCAGAAATTTACTTTTTTGAGTACTTCTTGAACAGAGAAATTATGACAAATAGTAGACGAAACTAACAGATACAGGCGGCCCTCGACTTTCGCACTTAATTGGTTCCTGAAATGTGTGCAAAAGTAGTCATGTATAAAAACACCAAAATAGGATGTATTTTCAGTTATGTATTTATTTATCCATCACACACATATACATAATAAAATAACAATGCGTATTAGGAGTCAGGAATCTTCTTTATGAAATTGTCAAGAGATTGTTGAATGCCACCCTTTTTCCTGATAGAGATTTCTATAACATGCCGTGTCTCTATCGATTGCCCTACGCACATGAAATATACGCTCTGTATTGGGATCACATTCGTCCACGATACCCAAAAATTATCAAGATGCATGAAGACTTTATTAATATTTTTGATTGTCATCTCTTCTTCACCTTCATTTTCTATTTCATTTGCTTTTTATTGTTCAATTCATTCAACAAAGGCTCTGAATGAGATTCCATTAATTCATCAACATCTTCATTGTTGATATCCATATTTAGTTCATTCATCATTGAAACTATTTCAGTTGTGATATTTTCCGGAGATTCTTTAGGGTTTGATATTGTAGTTTCTCCTAAAGTGTTTTAGTTTAGACCCACCTTCCCTGTCAGTTGCTTTGATGGCCTGTTTCATTACCGCTCCTGTATAATAATGTTTAAACATAGCAATTGCTGTATGAGTGAGGTGGTATTGGGAGGAAGGAATATAAGTTTAATTTCAGGATATAGATCCTACAGATATTTGGGATGTCCAGGACCACTATCTGAGATTAATAATGCTTTTAATTCCAAATTATTATCATTATATATGAATAAACCATTCTTTGAAAATTAACGCAGTAACCCAGGCATTTTATTTGATTTCCAAATCACCGAAAGTAAATTTTTATCTTTCTTTTTAATGCTCTGGGATTTTTAGAGATAAATTAGCATTAGCTTTAATTTTAAATCGCCAGCTAAGTTTCCACTGACAAACAATGTCAATCGGTTTTTAGAAGATTTATTTCCAGGAGCAACTGATTCTTCAGGCATTTCTTTCCAAAACAAGTTTGTCTCGTCCACATTAAATATTTGGCAGGGGAAAAAATCTTCATCTTCAATAATTTTGGAAAGTGAGGAAATAAATTCATTTGTAGCATTTTTATCTGTATCAGCAGCTTCTCCAGTGAATTTAATATTATGCAAAGAATACCTCATTTTAAATTTGTCGAACCAGCCCTTACTTGTTAGTAACTCCACATTAGAATCTTCTTTTAGTTGAATCTTCCAATCTTCATGCAAACTAAGAACTTTAGCGTGAATAATTGAAAAACTCAAAGACGAGGGCCGCCTGTATTACAAAGCTACTGTTTCAGTACAGGAACCTTCCCAAAAATCCTGACTTCATAGGTGGGTTAGACATATATATCGAAAAAATGCATGTTTTTTGTTGCAATGTTAATGATCAGAAATTGACACCTCACTATTGAGGAACATTGGTCAACCGACCCATTGCTCGCTAGTACAGTAAAATCCCGTTTATTCGAAGTTGAGAGGACCGAAAATTTAGAAAAAACTTTGAATAACGATTTACGATAATGAAAATAAAAATTTCAAACAACTCGAAGTGATTATATATACATATCTATATCCACACATTTTACAAACAAGTTGTCAAAATACACCGTAAACAAATCACAATATTAACGATTATAATAGACTATCTTTTCGCGCCATTTTTAATAACGACATTATAGCCAAACATGTCATCCCGCCATTTCTCTGCTGAAGTTAGCAACAAAAGTTTCCAGCACTTTTAAAACATTGTTTTGTAGTGGTCACGGTGGTATTTCGCAATCGCCTGTGACGTCTTGTTATTTTTCTTCTTCAATCTCCACTTCCTTACTCCTTTTCCCTCCATGACATTTCTAGCCTTTCAACGCTAAAGTTCTATTTGTTATCATGTTTAATATTGTCGATAACATCATTAATGGGATTGTGTATGTTAATTTTATTTTAGATAATATTTTTAGACAACCTCTCGTATTAATTAGATTTTTTAGCAACTGTTGGCGTTTTGTACGAGTTTTGCATTCGTGGTATTTTGAAAATATAAAAATTATTAGTCAAAATCATAAAAATGTTTTAATTTAAATTTAATGAAATATGGAAAAGTCTGGGGAACGCAAACCACGCATTTGCGAATTTCAAAATATTTAACACGTAAATGTTAGAGAAATACAAATAATTGTCTTTACATATAAAACAATGGCAATAAAATAATTAATAAGATGTGAGAAAATCTAAGAAACGCCAACCACACATTTTTCAAAATCCTTTGACACGAAACTTAAATAGAAAGAGAAATGTCCGTATTAAAATTAATACAAATGAAATAATTTATAAAACACCTAAAAGTCTGAGGAACTCAACCGCGTACTAGTGTTTGTACAACAAAATATACAAACTCTACGTAAACAAGAATAATGATAGTATTAATACGGAATAGAAGATTGACAGGCACTGACATTCGCAGAAACTGGGAGAATTACGTTACCTATAAAGGGCGCAAAGATAATATTTGCTATCTTTTTCTAATGTAAAGAAAACAAGCAAGAAAAGAACCATGCGCATTAATGTGTCGCGATAAGGAAGATAAAGATTTAAAAATTGATGCACCAGATATGTTTGTTATCTTTTTTTAGTATACTGAAAATGAGTGAGAAAACAAACAATGTGAATTATTTTTATGCGCCGTGAATCAGTATAGGGGCAGATTTGGATGGACTTTGACATTTGATACATCGCATAGTGTATGTATATTTTGCAGATTATAGATATTTGGCGAAAAATAAACCAACAAACTCATCTGATAGGGTCCAAAAATAGCTTTGAATAATGATATTGGATTTATAAGTACAATTTAGTATGAGAACTCCAGAGAGACCACATTCTACTCCAAAACTTCGACTTGTGGCGAATTTCGAATACATGTTCTTCAAATAAACGGGATTTTACTGTAGTAACTATGCCCAGAGATCGATTTGAAATTTTATTCCATAAACTAAAAATCCTAGTTGATCATACGCAAACATTTTTCAAAAAAACATTACTGCCTTTTGAAAATTTATGTGTAGATGAGAGCGTAATTGTTTTTAAAGGGCGTTTGATTTTTAAACAATTCATCCCAATCAAACATCACCAGCGTGGAATTAAAATGTTTGTTTTGTGTGACGTCAAGACAAATTTTATTTTAGACTTCATTATTTATTGTGGTGAAGGGAGTGACATAACTGACACTGAATGTCTCTGTGGTAACGAAATTACTTCAAGACTACTTCAATAAAGGTCTTTTTCGTCGATAATTGGTTGGTACCCCTCGTTTATTTGATTTTCTGCACAAGAAAAAGACTAATGCGTGTGGTATGGTGTGGAAAACAAGGTGAAATGGACGCCAAACATCGTGAACCTCTTCTATTTTAGCATTGAAATGGCGCGATAAAAGGGAAGTCCACATGCTAAAACCTTGCATGACGATTCCATGGGTATGACAGGCAAAATACATTGGAAAACGAGTCAACCTATTATTAAACCAAAATATGTCAATGACTATAATAAGTGTATGGGTTCTGTGGATAAAGTGGACATGATATTGAGTAGTGTAAATTGCTTACGGAAAACAATAAAGTGGTACAAGAAAGCGACTTTTCATATAATTGATTTATTTTTATTAATCTCTCAAAATGATAACGAAAAAAATATTAATTTAGCAGACTTTCGATTAGCCTTAAATGTCACATTTCACAGTGACCAGCACCTAATCCCCGTACGTCACATGATTCACCCCCAAGACTAACTGCTAGGGTATGCCTGAGCCAATATCGGAAAACAAATCCCAAAAGCGAGACGAAAGAGAGCCTGTCGAATTTGTGCCACTTCCTAAATTAGAAAAATATCCCAATATAAATGCTTGGATTTAGAACCTATCACGAAAAACAAAAATTTTGATTGTACTTTGGTATAATTTTTTTCTCCAAACCAATGATCACTAAATAACTAATAAATATTGAAAACGTACGAGTAATGAGTGTTATATTGAAGTTAACAGTGCAGTTCCCGAAGGAGCAGGTAAGTACTGACGTTATTGTATTATTTATTGCGTGAGGGGATATCTCTGATACAACACTTGCTATTTTGTTTATTTATGTATTGCAAAGGACTTTATAAGAATTTAAACAACTTCAAGAAACATTGAAAATATACAAGCATATTCGTTAGTGCATATTAAAGATATCGGCGCAGCAATCCGATTGAACGAGATAGCTATAATCGTATAAACAATGTGACTGTATTTGTGACCGCATTAGAGTATTTGTAAGTCAGGGACTCTTTTCCGAGATCATTGTTTTTTTCTTAAGATTTTAACAACATTATCGCCCACGCAATAGGTATCACTTGGAGTACATTTATTTAGAGGCTGATAGGATAATGAGACATTTTAAATTTGTTGTCTAAAGAAAAAATTTTAGAAAATATTTTAAGTGAAATCGAAAGCAGAGTACAGTACTGAGCAATAAAAGAACTTGCCTTTTTTAAAGTTATCAATTTACAATTATATTCTAAATTTAAATCTGAAAATTGGAAAAAAAATCTAACAATTTTTTTGATCTATTGTATACTTAGTTAGCATCGTCTAAAGCGTAACCTTCTTGAAGACAATTGTCTACGGAGACTGAGTACAGCAGAGCAGAGATCGATGTTAATCATTCTCAATCAATTAAGACCAATCAAGGTAAGGGGGATGGGCGGTCCCTCACCGGCTGACCAGCACCTGACACCGGCAATAGATAAGCTCGAAGTTGAGGGGGACGTACGTCTTGAACTGGACTCAAAAATGCTGAGGATGATGTTTATACAATTTAATTTAAAACTTAATATTAATAACTAGACAAAATACATACTTTGTTTAAACCACTATTTATTGATTATTCTATGTTTCGATACCTATGAAATCAGGAAACAATGTATACTGAAATTAAAAAATACAAGCATAAATAAAAACATAACTATAAAATGATGAATAAGTAAGAACTAATATGAAAACAAGTTTAAAAGGCGACTATTTGCAAAGAGGACTTGGTTATTTAGGTTGCTATTAACACTTTTTCTTATTTCTATAATCTCAAATTTATTTTACTTTAAACTATTATTTATTACTGTTAACCCCTAGTATTTGTATGTATCATTTCTAAACCCTTGTTAATATCAAAAGAATGGTTTGTTTCCAAAAAATGATTGGAAAATTCTGAATAGTTGTTGTTATTTAGGCATCTCAAGTGCTCCGAAAACATGTAGAATAATCAATAAATAGTGGTTTAAACAAAGTATTTTGTCTAATTATTAATAAATATAAAATGAAGTAATTTTGCAAATATTGAAGAAGCAGAAACTTAATATTTATGATTTATTTTTCATATTAAAAGCTATACATCTACATTACAACAGCACTAACACCACATAATTGATATAAATCCTTGACTATTTCAAAATGTGGCAGGTTTCAGATGATTAGATTCCAAATTTAATAAAATTGATTAATTAATTTAATTATGGTATCTCTTATCGGGTTTTACTCAAAGGTATTTGAGATTCACCGTAATATAAAGTGGATTTCTTTTAAAAATTGTATAGTAGACATATCGGTTGGAAGTATTGCATAATATAAGTTCAAAATCTGTCAAAAATGCATTTGATTGCTATAGCGAAAATGGAGAACATGATTCCCAGGATAGGAAGAGGCTCAGGTTCGAATCCCGGTAGCAACTAAATATTTTTCAATGGATAGATTTTGTATGTTGATTAATTTAATTTGTATTTGTAAATGTAAAATTGGCTTAAAAATATTGAATCCCAAATACATGCCTCTCTGTTCCTTGGGAAATTGAGGAAGATTTTATAATTATAATGAAGGATTAAGGTCAGCGAATGTAAAGAGGTAGAAAGAACTCGCTATTTCATCAAGTTCTCCAAGCCAAATATTTCTACATCTTGACAAATTTTGCCAGAAAAGGTATCACCAGTCAAATGTGTGTGGATAATTTTGATGCTTTGAAAGGCTGTTTGAATTGCTTAATCATCCCATGTTGTACATCAACTGTTTGTGGTGACATCCAAAAGATGAAGAAAAGGAAAAGAAGCAAAGAAAAATATTCTAACCGAGTATGTGTCTAGTAGTGTCTAAAATATTCTAACCGAGTATGTGTCTAGTAGTGTCTAAAATATTCTAACCGAGTATGTGTCTAGTAGTGTCTAAAATATGGATAAGATACAACTGTTCACTCCTAACATTAATTAATTCTTTTTTCTACCTAATACTATTAGTGTATGTATTGTGTACATTGTATGCATTTTAAACCACAACTCATTACAACAAAACCTAGTTAACCAGAAATACAATAATTTTTTTTTTTATTAATTATTGCGCGGAACTGATAAGTCAATCAAATTAATGTATTCGGAATTCGCGAAAAAAAATCCACGCATTGTCAATTTTTATAAAATAAAAAATTATGTGACATAAAAAGATATTGATTTAAAGCACAAGACATTTTTTTAAGAAATGATGAAATTCATGAAAAGTTTATTTTTGAAGTTAAGTTAAATGAGTCTCGATCCATACCTTGTGTTTCCTTGTTGTCGGGCCACGCCTTCCCCAATGTTTGGTAAGACACTTCCTTCAGGAGAATCAAATGTTCTTTTTTCTTCAAAGATTCTTCATTAGAGAACTCATCATCGTCAGAGTCCTTGCCGATACTACTCACATCCTAAAAAATAAGTATTATAACGTTAAGTACACAATATTGCATTACTATTTCCGATGCTTGCAAAACATCTCCAGCAATTTGATAGGAAAACACCCTTGTGAGACTGGAGTTACAAAATAACTTTCACGTAGATACAGTAAAATCCTGTTAATTCGAAATTGAGGGGGCCGAAAATCAAGAAAAGAGTTTGAAAATTTGATATTTTTTTTTGCATATAAACTTTTTTCATTATAATTCAAAGTAATTATATATATATATCCACATTTTAAAATAAGAAACAAGTTGTCAAAATACTGCGTAAACAAATCAATATAAATAGAAAATTATGGTAAAAAATATTATCATGTTATTTTCATATGGAACGTTTTTACTTATTCCATATTTAAAAAAACCTGTTAAATAGTCCCTTCATAATTATGATTACAGCACAAATTTAAGCAAAATAACTTATTTAAAAAAAATAATTATAATGGATCTTTTCGAGGCATTTTTAATAAGGACATAATCCACGAATTTGTCAACACATACCATTCCTCCGCAGTAACAACAAAAGTTTTAAAACTTTGTTTCGTGGTGGTTGCGGAGACATTTCACACTCGCCTGTGACGTCTTCTTTTTTATCTTCGTCACTTTCCGTTTTCTTACTCCTCTTACCTCTGACATTTCTCACTTTTCAATGCTAAAGTTCTATCTGACTTCATGTTTAATATCGTCGACAACGTCAATAATGAGGTCACATATTATTCTGCTAATTTTGTTTTGGATAATATTTTTTGTCAATCTCTTCCAGGATACGACCCAAAGGACATTTTCAACACAGATGGAATGGAGTTATTTTACATTTTGCCAGTAAAAGTGTTTCAAGGGGGAAAAATTGATGTGATGGAAAATTAAATAAGCTGTGACTGATTGACTGACTGGCCATGTGTAGAGAAGTTGATTTTTAAAAAATCTAAAACAAATGGTGTGAGGACTCAGATATAACGAGTCTCTGTATTGTAGAGGCCATAATATTAGTGGTACCGGAAAGTTTTTTTGTTCAATATTAAAATAAAAACCAAGACCAAAAATGTATAATTTGCATTATATTTAATACTCTGGGATGTTTTAATTGTCTCCTGAATTTTTTATTTATTTCGCACTTGGAAGGTTTTACAAGTGACCTAACGATACGCACATACCCTGGTTTCATTCTTGGTCCCATGTGTTCCAAAGCTCAGTGATAAATTTTCATCTTTCTTACTGACTATTCCAGCATTCATATCCATACATGAGAACTGGTCTTAGAGGTATTTTATGGATCTGACTCTTACATTTTCAAGTCGGCAAGTGGGACTTTAGATGCCATAGTATCATCTGTTGGCAGCCTCTATTATTTTTATAATTTCTGTGCTTTTTTATTGTTGATAATCACAATTGAACTAGATAGGTGAAATTTGAATTGTTTTAGCAAATGAACTATCCTCAATACAAATGTCGCCCTATCGCTGAGTGGAGTCTGTCAACCTGTCTATATCTACAATTATATATGTACTAAAGTTACATTCACACTCGGATGTAACAAAATTGTACGCAAGTAAATCAGAAAGAAACCTAAAAATTCTACTCATTCTGTCATCAGTAGATAAATTCAGAACAGAAGAGTTCATAGATAACTGAGTGAACGTAAAGGGTGTTTTCTTAGAGGTATAGAACTTTAAAATGAAACGAAAGACATAAAAATCATGGTAATGGCCATGGTATTTATTGGCTTTATTGAAAAGATCATTTTACGCCATTAGTGTTTAAATATGATTTCACGCATATGGGCACCGCGGCTGGCATGAATAAAGCGCAATCTGGAAGTCCAATTTACAACCACTTTTTGAAGCAGCTGGGGCCGTACATCTGCAATAATGCGACGAATGTTAGCTTCCAAGTAGTCTTATCGTTTCTGGTTGATTGGTGTGGACTAGCGACTTCACATATCCCCACAGAAAATAATTCAAAGGTGTTAAATCACATGATCTTGGAGGCCAATCCACAGGACCATTACGTTATGTGCTCATCAAATGTTTCCTTAAATATATTGATTATGGCGCGCGCTGTGTGGCATGTTGCACCGTCTTGTTGAAACCACAGTTCTTCCATTCAATTGGAGAACGAAAAAGTTGGCAATCATGGATCTATAGCACTCTCCATTAATTGCAACATTCTGGCCAACATCATTTTTGAAGAAATATGGACCAATGATTCCACCAGCCCATAAAGCACACCATACGGAGACTTTTTGTGGATGTAACGGGGTCTCAATAATGGTTTGTGGATTTTATTCACTCCAAATGCGGCAATTTTGCTTGTTGACATAGCCATTCAACCAAAAATGAGCTTCATCGCTAAACAAAATTGTGTTGAAAATGAGGATCAAGAGCAATCCCGTTTTCAGCCCATTCACCGAACGTACATAATGGTCAAGCCCCTTCAATTCTTGCACGGGCTGGATCTTGTAAGCTCGTAAACCAAGATCTTTTCGCAAAATCTTCCATAAAGTGGATGGACACAACTCAAATTGCTGTGCACGATGGCGTATCAACTCATTCGGGTCCTCCTCAATACTACGTTCCACTGCAGCGACAGCTTCATCAGTGCGCACTGTATTATCAATGCAGTATGAGTTGTGCAAAAACGATCCATGGTTATACAAATTACTCGCTCAGATGGACGATTATGTCGACCATAAAATGGACGTAGCGTACGGTAAGTTTCGAGAACTGAACCACGATTTTTGAAATAAATTTCCATAATATTTGCAAGTGTTGTTCTGGCGTAAGCTATTCATGGTGAAATGGCAAACCAAACTGAGCACAAATCAGCTGTCAAATTTGCTGTCGCTGGAAAAAGTGTTGCCAATTCGAAAAGCAAACCTCTAAAAAACACCTTTATAATAAAATAAACTTTATTTATTTATTCTTAACCCGTTAGCTGCCCAGAAAAATCATAGGTGAAGCGGTATCATACCACTATATTGGCACCAAAATTAAAAATTCACAGACTAGCTTTTTCAAATTTTATGTTTACGAAAAAACGATGAAAACACGTTGGTATAACTAAAAAAAAAATTGGGTACTATTTCATCAAAAGCGTCCATCGACCGCGATTTTGTACGGTTTTGAGATGAAAAAAAAGAATAAAGTTGATGGTGATGTCAGGCCATAAATAACACTTAGAACATTATTATTTATTTTATATTTGTTTTTTGGAAGGACGACATCAGATATTATTAATATTATTCTGTTTAATGTGATGCTTAAAACAAAAAAATATCAGCACTTCACATCACAACAACACACACATTACATATTGCACTTAAATAGCACTAACAACACGCATAAAATGATACCGCTGGCCGCACTCACTGTATTTATACTAAAACACTTGTTTAATTTTAATTAATAACTATAAAAAAAATCTTATTCACTTGAATTACTTGGCAACAAAAATGAGAAATATTGCAAACATATGTCAAAATCTAGCTGACAATTCACTCAAATTGGAACATTCCAGATACTTTCCAACTCATTGCATACTTCTCATCATCGAACTCTGCGGTAGTAACAAGCATATCGAGAATGTCTAAAAAGTCAGCAGTCTTAACAAAATAAGTCACCCTCCAAAAATAAAATTAAAATAGTTTTCGAAAATTCGATAACTGTAAAAATATCAACACTTTGACGTCGACATGAGAGTATGTGTGTTCAATTTTCAAATTTAATGGAATTGCGATCTGACAACGTAAAAGTAAACTCCAACTGTCAATTTTGTATGGAGGAAAAATGACTATTTTTACACTCAATTTCAGACTTAATTTGTAGTGTTCTTGAGTTGAAACAGATTTCTATGAGGCACCGTACAATGTCACTACTGGAAATAATAATTTGATTAAAGATTCGATTTGTAACGCCAGTGATATCATGCGTTATTTAATGGTTATTTTCCGTAAGAAATGGATGCCGCGGACTGTCACGTGGGTGTCTGCTTTACTCGCAATGGCCAACTTAAATTCTGACAGTTCTCGTGCCATCTCTTTCTCTGTCGCAAGTTTCCAACGTGGGCGGCCAAGGAATTAATATAGTGCATACATATGTTCTAATATAAATAAGATCAAAATGTTCCTTTTTACTAAAACTTATCTTGCACATATCTGCTTAGTTTCATTTTGAATATATGTAGTTTCTCCTCCTTTCTTATTTAATCTAACATTTCACTGAAGATTTTCATCACACTGTACAACATTCATTTCTGAGATTTAGCCTTTTTCATGAATGGCAGTCTCAGTTTCCTTTTCCTCTTGTATGATGTTCGTAAGAACCGCTAAATCAATATCACGGTATGCCTAATCTACAAATACGTGATTTATTACTTCAAACTACTGAGGAAGGTGTCTATTTTAAGAAAAGACAAAAAATCTGGCAAGATTCTATAACTATAAATATATAAAGCTCTATTCACCTTATCCAGAGTATCCTTCAAGATCTCGTAGACCCGTTGGAAACGATCCATCTTGAGCTGCTGGAGGATGTCTCCTAGGGCTACTAGGCAGTGCCGGCGGTACATAGGCTCCTTCTTACCGCATTCGCGCATCACACTATCCACCACTTCTGTTCGCAGCTCGTCTTCCTCCACGTTTCCCACACACCTAGACATTAGCGGTCTTCAGGACAAGCTACACAAAACTAATTGGACTAACAAAGAAGGAATCATTTTTACAAATGTCGTGAAATTTAATTTAATAAACGGTTGAATAATAGAACACACTTTCAACAATACTTTTTGGGGTAAAATGAGAGATACTGACTATAAATAATTTTGTGATTCAAATAAATATTATCATTATGCTTTATTACTGCAGCTACTTGAAACTTAACAAAAGACAAAAACAACTTAACATACAAGGTCAGTACAAGCAAATCATTCTAAAAATAAATAATTGGGTCTATTTCATCTGTTATACGAATGTTTGTTGTATATTTTTATTTGGGGTTTAGGGGTTTTTGATTGATCGAAAACCTAATACGATAGAACTGCATTAATTTGAAATTTTCAAACTCAACAATAACTCAAACAAAATGTTAATTTCATACTCAATCAACTTCTTTAACATGAAAACACCGTTAACATGTAGTACGAAATGATTTTCAGGTTCTCACATCATAAATCAATACATTTTTACATCGCATAATTCGAAAAGTTATAAAAAATTAACAATGCGCGGGGTTTTTTGTATTGCGGAAGTTTCAAAATATGAGAAGAAAAAATAAATAATTTTTCAAGTCGAAACATGCCTGACAATTAAAAATGTTTAAATTTGTTCTTATTATTCTTAATTTAGTGTTATAGTTATTGTGTATTTTATTTAATGATTGTTTAATTTCCTGAGAGCATTTGAAGGTAGGATCTTTACTTATTACGAGTAATAGATCTAATATTCTCCCTAATTAGTTTCAGTTGTACATATAATAAATTACATCAGGATTTTGTATTAGTATAATAAATACTGCATTTTCCAGATGATTTTGCAAACTATGCAACATATGTATGCTTTTCACGAAATTTGTAAAATAAAATTTTTTTTTGGTCCCTTGAACTTCGAATTAACGCAGTTCTACTGTAGACATAAATGATAAACAAAAGAGTTGTGTATTCATAAGTATCGACATCAATACCTACCTATACATGGTTTTATTTTTTCTGTTTCATTAGAAAAAATTAACACAAATTATCATGCTTTTAGTTACCTTTACATCAGTGTTGTATGTATTCATCAAATGTCAAAATATAAATATGGTGACATAACTTTTGAAGTAATAAATCACATTTATAACAATCATTGATATTTTGAGGATAGACTAAGTGTATACTCTTTATAGGATAGGATAGATAGATTAAGTGTATACTCTTTATAACCATGACCAAATTACAAAACCCACACTGAAAAGTTTATATATTTTCTTCTGAAGAGTATTATATTTAATTGAACCCAGATTGAGAAGTGAACAATATTATTTTATGACCCTCGGGCTACTGTTTTATGAGTGTTGCCTACTTAAAGTAACTCAGGTTTTCCAGCATCACAGCCTTTAATTTCATTAACATTCAAATGCAGCCAATATTATGATGGGTACCTGCACAGAGTGGTGATGGCCAGTAACAGCGCCTCTTTACCGGGCCACGAGCGGCCACGCAGAGCTTCCAGCAAGGGCAGTAGGAGGCTGCGCGCGAGGCCCGACTCCAAGGCACCCGCGGCCTCACGGCCTACAGTGGCCAGACCGCGAGCACCCTGGGCCTTACCACTCCAGCTGGGGGAGCTGATGGCCTCCTTCAGGCAAGAGCAGATCGGTTCCAGATGACTCCGGATACCCTGCTCCTTGCTGGGGCTAATGTCGCTCCACACTTCCTCATATAACTCCACTGTAGCTGTCGTTTCTGTATGTTTACAAGCCAACTCTCCATTAACTGTATCCCAAGATGTAACAAAACTGGTTCTGCACTTCTTCACACACAACCCACACAGGACGTCATCACGTTCAAAGATGCAATTAATTATATCTATTAACCCAGTCGCCTTGTTTCACCCGCCACTAGTATATTGTTTCATATCATACAGATGTGCCAATATTTGTCAAAGAATAATAGACATCTTAAAAACAAACTGGAAATATTAAAAGTCAGGCAGAATGTCACTCAGTTCAAATTCTTCCGCTTGGATCCGCACACGCTCTCTAACACCCGCCAACTTCGAGTCATTGAATTCGCCCACAATTCTACACGGATCCAGTTCATAATTAGAAGTGAGTAAAATATTGTTAAGAATTCATCAAAATTATTAGAGGGAGCGGAAAGAAATCCAAATTTATAGACACTCTTTTCCCCGCATCACATAATATATTAATTATTTAATTACCCATAGTTTTTTCAGCGTGCATTGCGAAGAATAGAGTTGGCATCACAAGGCTGGACCTGTCCTTGAGCAACTCAGAGTGTCGGTTAGAGATGGCCTGGAATGTCAAGGCGATGGCCGAGCGCACTGCCTCATCATCTCTCTCTTTGTACCATGTGCATAGTTTCACCATTAACTTGTCTATTGATGAATCCTGCAACATTTTCATATTTACTACGTCTACATTAGTATTATACATATGAATGAATTACAGTGCAGTAGATAAGTTAAGTCGATATACCATTCTACTTCTCACTGATTCAAAGTTCTTACTAATTCAGGTTCTTTCGGTGTTAGACTTTGTTAAAAATTTTGCGGCTAATCAAACTTTTAGATGCTGATTGAATATTGAGGAAAATTAATTGTGTTTTAAAACACATTTGCCTTAAGAGGGGGCGTTTACTTATTAACAGTGATTTCAATATTTCCATGCTTTATTTGACCATAACATCTAATATTGTATTTTAACTAACATTACAATAATTAAAAAATGAAAATATTTTATTTATAAAAAAAATATTATTATATAAATAATTACGTATAAAAAAAATTACTACCTAAACTGCAAAAAAAAACTACTATTAAAAAGTGATTATAAAAAAATATATATATAAAACGAAATCAAAATTAAACTCATAAAATATCTAACTAATTCGACGTAACAAAGGAAAATATAAAACAAAATTAAAATTAAACCCGTAAAGTATCTACCTAAATAAAATAAATCAACGTAACAAAAAGTAAAAGTAAAACCACTGACAAGACCAAAACATAAAATGATTTCAAATTCAAATTATTCAGCGTTTTATAGTAGAATAAGGGTAGGTCAAAGTTATTAGGAAATAAAATATGTCACCTGTAAGTCCGACGAAAGTTCATACTTTTTACAAAATCTACAATTGTTTGCACAATAAGACGTTTGTATCTTTTCCAGGCCAACTTGACGAATGAACATTTTAAAAAAGTACTGTTTGTAAATGAAAACCTGTTGGATTGCATATCTAAAATTTATCCCTCTTGATGAGTTTTACATAATTTCCCCGTACATTCAACATATCGCCTTGATCAGTGTAATTAAGACATGGAATACTCGCCCTTACTGAATCTCAGTTCAGGGAAATTATTGTCGGCATTGACATCGATGATGGCAGGTCCGAACTTACAAAAATACGTTAATAGTATTTTTGTCCTTAATTACAATTAAAAATTTTTAATCACAAAAATGATGACATTATTTTTGCTTTGTTTATTTATTTCGTGCTGATGTAAAAAATCAAATAAATCAGCCGGTTATGTTAATTAGTTGTCAGTGCCCTGTGGTTTACTCTGTTTTGTTTATTTGTTAATAAATTTTCAAATACGTATCAGTTACGAAAATAATTTGGTTATTTTAGTTGTCAAGAAATATTAATCAAAGCTGAACCAGAAGTAGTTAAAATGAAACAGCTCTCAATGAAAGCAGTTCCCTTTGGTTTCTCCGAAAACTAATGTTATCTATCAGATTTCGAACATAATAATAAAAAAATATATTTTTATGAGTTAAATTAATACATAAACCGCTTTCGAAAAATTCATTTTCTTTCATGCAAAAAAACATGGTTTTAATTAGTTTATTTGACATTCTGATGAAGGAAAAGATATTTTCCGAAACCGGTTGGCGTATTAAATTTAACTCAAAAGTGGTTTAAAACAAAGTTATAAATAATATATGTTTAAATAATTTCGTGAACTACAAGTGAGGGTACTAGTTGCAAAGTCAGCAACCTCCATTATTATTTGTTCTAACTTTTAATGCAGTTGTCTTTTCAAACTTAACTCATTATTGGTCATTCAAAATCGGTGTTAGTTGCAAAATCAGTCGCTTTTGCCGCTGCCATTTATATTAGAATTGAATCAATTGCGGTCTTCGTTACTCAGAAATTTAAAAGGCCACCAGATTTCGCGTTTTCTCCAAATAAAAATTTGGAGGTAGCTTAGATTGCGACTAAGTAACAATAATACGAAGAAATATAAGCAGTTTGCATTAAAATTGTTGGAGTCGAACATGTTCAAGGAGTATGTACAAATTCTGTACCATTACAGAAAACATTAGGAGATTTTTACAAAATCATATTAAGCTTCAAGTAAATTTACTTCAAAATAAATATTTGCAAAATTGATCCATTATTATTATTATTCCATTATCATTGCTTCAGGCCATAAATCATCTAATAAAAAATAGTCTGGCTGCTCAAAGCTCAATGACCTTTATTTTTTTGTAAATGACTAACTTACCATCACGCCGTTTCGCCACGGGAGTAGGCAGAGAGGATAGGGTGCCACATTCTTCTGCCCAGAAACACAATTCTCGCCTCATTCACATACATCTTCTCATACAAGCTCGTTGATTATTGAGGCTTTTAACATAACTATTTTTGTGCCAAGTTTTCCATGGACGTCCTCTATTTATGGTGCTATCAATACTTGCGTCATATATCTTTCTAACCATTATCTCCTCATTCATCCATTCCATATGACCAAACCACCTAAGTGATCCTTTCTTAATCTTACTTACTATATTAAGATCTGCTTTACATTGTTTGAAGTGATAGGAAGAGTATATTATCCAGTATAGTATTAATGGTTAATTTTATCGCATAATATTTTTATTTGATGTATATATCACTGAGCACACATTACATTTCGCATGTACTTCTCAGAAATTCAAAATACGCAGTTAAAATTTTTTTGCAAATTTGAATAATTTACTCCGTGAATTCCTACGTCAATAAGAGAAATTAAACGTCATTAAATGCTCCTTTCAAGATCAGCTTTACATTCTTTCCTTATTTCTTCATTCTTTACTCTGTCATAAATGGATCTGCCACACATATGCCTAAGCGATCTCATTTTCACAGCATTCAGTCTACCTTTGTTCCTCTTCTGCCAGCTACAGACTTCACTTCCGCACATCGATGTCGGCACCGGGACATCATTGTGCACTTCGGTTGACAAGTTACCATTAGTTATTTTTTGTATTCAATATATAATTTTGAATCCATAAAATATTTCAATTAATCGAAATAATCGCATAACTAGAATTTTTTTAAACACTCGTATCTCTGGCATGATTGAGATTAGGTACAGCACATGCAGCTTCAACATTTTCAACTCGTATTTTTAATCCATATGTATCTACCGCTAAAATATAGCGTTCCACTCAGTATACATAATAAGATTACACAAAATTTGACGAAGCAATTCGATATTTGGAATTCCCAAAATAAATTAAAGGTTCAGGCCAAACATAATTAGGGTAATACAGGCAAACAGATGAAAATAAAAATGTCAATGTACTACATATTTTGTTATTTTATCTATATGTTATCTGAAAAGACAAGCTTGTCATAAAATGAGGCCTAATTCAATGCGGATCATCCTAAGAGTTAAGTAAATTGTTGTGTATTCCAAGAATTTATTCTAAGGGTTTTTCTGCCTCCTAAGTAATTAAGAATATTTAAAGTTAGTGGAAATAAAACAAAATTACCAATGCAGCTTTAGTATTGTACATGCTGAACATATTGTTTATGACACCTGGGGTTCAGTTTTGTTAATTTTTGGGATTTATTTTGCTTGAGCACTATGTTTTATTGGCCTATTCAAATATTACCATTTTTGTAAATGGATAAACTTTTATGATACATGGAAAAACCCATTTAAAGAGAATTCATTTTATTGCACCCATTGAAAGAATATCACTTTCATTTTTATAAATGTTAAACAAAAAAAAATCTGCGAAAAACGTATTACTATGAACATTTTGTACGGATAAATTGAGTTCTGTCAGAAATATTTTAATTTATTAGGTGGGAAACTTATTATTTGGAAAACGTATTAAGCATAAAAAAAAATACGTAATTTGTATGGGACTTTTTCGGGACCGAAAAATGTAACCCTATTAGGCATGAAAACATATTAAAGGTGATCGTATTAAGATGAAATAATATGTGAATCAATCACTGTATTAGAATGAAATAATATGTGAATCAATCAATCGAAAATTTAATAATTTTATGAAGTACCTCCTCCATACAGGATTTTAAACTGGTACAAGATAAGATTTTCTGAAGAGAAAATCATTTATCAAAAATATTTATGCAACTTCTTAAGTCAATTCATTTCAAAAACTAATGTGTTATTATTTTAATTTTATTTGTATCATTTCAGTTTTTCCATATCAATAATTATTTTTTCACATCTATAAATATATTTGGAGATCAGTCAAAGTGCCTTTACTTATGTACCTTGAGTGACATTATACACAATGGGTATGCATACATTCAAAATTATTGTGTTAGATGCGTTTGGTGGTTTTGTTTAATATGTTTGATTTAAAGTAGCACATTACTGTTGTGTGATCGTTTGTTTCATAATTACTAAGTTTTAAATACAATGGTGCAGATTATAGAACTATGATACCGTACAAAATGACATACATAGTGTTTTCCATGTCCAAGAAAACATTGTTTTCCTTTAAGATAAGTGTAAAACTGTCTAATTTACAAAATTTGAAATTTATTTTGTGAATAAGTACAAAATTGGTTCATGTTATAGTTAAAATATGCATAAAACTACAGTGAAACCCTCTTAATACGTTTTCCAAGGGACCATCAAATAAAAATTTATTAAGCAGGAAAGCTTATTAACAGTGATTTTAATATTTCCGTGCTTTATTTGAACATAACACTTAATTGTATTATATTTTAACTAACATGCACATATATTATGATAATCAAGAAATGAAAATACTTTAATTATTAAAAAAATTATTTAAAAAACAATTTATACTTAAAAAGTTACCTTCATGAATATGTACTTAATTCAAATTTTCACATTTTTTACAAAAATGTGGGTTATACACTAGATTTAACTTTTTTAAAAACTATTACTTAGATAGGACCTTCACACTCATTTAAAACTAATAAAATTAATGTTATTCGCCATAATTAAGACAATACAAGCATTATAAGACCGCAACCATTAAATATATTTTCCGTGTGCCACAAAATTGCCTTAATATGGAAAATTCTTGCATATATGAAATATATTTTCTAATAATATTAAAGCCAAAATTACAAAGACAAATCTGCACGACAAATTAATAAAATGTTAAAAATTGATTGAGTTATAAACCATTCAATTTGCAGGACAGATTATCAATTTTCAACATTTTAAAAACAAATTATTAAAATATTATATTTACTTACGTGCTTTGAGACTTTATAACCATTAATATTTTATAATGACAGACATCTTAAAATGAAATCTGCTTCAACTGAACCGTTGAAAAGAAAAAAAAGACTAACATTATTAACACAAATTAAATTAATCAATTAGAAAAATAACCTATCTGTCTATTTGGATTTTCGGGATCTTTTACAATCCTGGTAGCAAATAAATATTTTTTTAATAGATATAATTTTTCTGTATATCTTTTTGATTAATTTAATTTGTGTTCAAAATACCACAGAACTATGATCTGAAATTATAACTTCACAACAATGTGTTTTATAACATTATTGACTAATATCAAGTATATCAAAACCTCATACTCGTTAATGAAGACAGATTTTTAGCAGACTGGTGCTGGATTTTAAGGAAACAAAGTTGACATAGTTGTCACGGTGAAATGAATGTGGGAAAGTTTGAGTTGGTTTAAAAACGGCAAAATTATATAATATTATTATGAACTGCGCTCTTTCTCAGTATTCTTGGAGCAGAAAACATTCCAACTCGTCAGTGGAGACAATGTAACATTTAAAATCAGCAACAAAAAGGGGGTTCAGTTCTAATACAAAAAATACAAAGGCACGATTAATACACAAAGAGAAATTGTTATATGTAATTCACATATCACTGACATTCCATTGTTGGCAAAGTACATATGGAATGGAAAATGACTCACATAGTAACTAAACTGACACTCATAGTTATTTACTCGGCTGCGTGTAGGATTTCTTTATTTTTAATTTGATTTAGTTTCTAGGTCCTAGTCCGCGCAACAAAATATAAGAAATATAAGCATCGCTGACCTTAGCGCATCCCACGAAGGTCCCGATAGTGTCAGCGCAGTGCTTGCGGACTGTCGAGTTACGGTCCAGCAGAGCAGTGAGCAGTGCAGACAGCACACGCCCCGCTAGTCCCTGCAGGCCTTTGCCCAATTGATGCGCCAGCAGGCCCAGCGTGTGCGCCACGGCCACCTTGCTGCCCAGTGCCGGCCCTTTCAGCAGCTCTAGCAAGGCCGGCAGCATGACCTCCACGCAAGCCACGTCCACGTACTGAACGCACTGTCAACAGGTTCAAAAATTAATAATCAGTTCCGAGGTGCAGGCGGAGTAGCGCTAAGACGTTATCAGTCCTCACCTTGGTGACTGTGTCAGTGGTGTAATGGGCCTTGGCTGCATGCGCCCTGAGCGTATCTACGGCCTCCTGAGTGTGATGCTGGCCGCCCAGAGCGGCGGACAGGTAAGAAAGGCGCGAGGACTCCAACTCTCCGGCTGCCTGGAGCAGACCGGGTATAAGTTGCGGCAAAAAGGGGGTAAGGGAAGGTCCTGCGCTTCCCACTAACTTGGAGACAGTTTGCAGGCTGAAAAAATTGTATAGGTGTTATGTGAAATTAAAGGTATTTTGTATTGACTAAAAAATTCAGAAATTGAATGGTACGTATATGAATATACAATATGTATTGTCAGAAAAAAATACATATATAATTCACTAATAATTCAAATATGTAAGAAAATTTAATTTAATTTAGCGAACCTGATCTGACGAACCTCAGCCACTGTATTTGTGATGCCGTTATTTAAGATAACAGGTAAAATGACAGCCATGATCTCCTTCCCAGACTTGCCTTGGTCCGTGTCGGTGGCCCGGATACAAAGCTGAAAAAGAATCAGTTTTTTTAGTAACACGGCACCGCACAGAGAGCCGTCCCGCACATCCCCCCGCGGAGAGCTTCTATCTTCACACTCACCTTGGACAATACAGCCGTGGTGTTGCCCGCTGCTGTTCTTGTTCCCTCGTGAACGTCATCCATGACTCGGAACAGCTGTGACCATATCTCCGCCAAATGGGACTGAAATTGGCTCATGCTTCGGGAAACCCTAAATATCAAATAATCATCGTATCACATAACTAAAGACACAATGTGCATTATGATACATTGTGATGCCTTAATCCAATTCATAATACCTCAGTAGATCGGAGAGTGCCAAGCAACACGAAATCCTGACTCTCCACTGGTTGGCCGTGAGGTTGCTCACCAGATCATTCAGTATCTCCGAATGATACTTTTCCACCTATATTAATTGTAGAACATAATATATTGTAACAAATAATTAATATAAAATAAATTCACTTTTAATATAAACTGAAAAATGGTCAAAATTACTATAGCTTGTCAAATAAGTGTAGAAATTAAAGTGGAACTAAAATTTTTCATTCTATGGCAACACTAAATTAGTCACTTTGTTTATGAAGTTTGCTCTGGTTTGCTCTACGTCAGTTTTACTAATCCTTTATTTAAAAATTGTTTACGTGTTCATCATTTAAATCTGATTAAGAATACTTAAAATGACTAAACCAATAGGCAGCAGTGGAACGAGAGAAGTAATTTACTGTGTATTTCAGCGCTGTTTAGCTGAATTTCGAGCGGGGAAGCTCTTGTCCAAAATAGATGATGTTTACAAACTAACTGCTGAAATGACTGTACTACAGTTTCTTAACAAATTTCATTAATTTTGTATCTATGTAAACAATATTTTAGTATATTTATGCCGATTTTGAAACAATTATAACCTTGTGCATTGGTTATGTTTTGTTTCCGTATTTTACAGTTTGTTGTTTACAAATATCGACGTCGAAAAGAAAAAAGTCATAACTCAATTTTTTACATTTTTTTTTAAGAGGCAACTTTCATTTATCCAATTTGAATTTCGAGATATTTTTGCATTTTGCATACCCTTTCAAGATGAGACTAATAGTTAATTCTTTTACAATATTAAGTAAACATAAAAGTGCATTATTTTTTACGTAAATATTGCTAGAATGAAAGGTATCAATAAAATTTGTACAATTGTTGGTTTTCTTAAATTATGTTAATTTCTTAAATTAAAATATGACAAAAGTATTATTATTCACTGTTAAATAATTAGTTGTTCATCGAGCATATTATCATTCTTCAGAATTTCTTTGTTTTTTTTCTTTACACATATTCAAAACAAAATTTGGTCCACACATATTACATTTTAAACTGAATTTAGAAATAAAACATTACGTTCTTTCACATATCAATATTCATTTATGTGCACCCAAACATCGATTTGTGGGAGTAAATTTGATTAATTTGAGAAAAGAATTGGTGTATGTCGACCACTCTTTCGCCATCCAATTTAGGAAGTTTAAACGAGCTCAGTTAGGGAACATCCTGAAAATAATTTATTATTATTGTTATTTAGTTATCAGTATTTTTATATATAAAATATTAAAATATGTGTTTATTCATTTATATGACTATAACATATATGTATCAATCAGACAGGTCTGTCATGTATAATTCTTTTGATAAAATTATTTATTTTTAAGGATATGCATTTCCATTAAAAAATAATTTATCTGCACTACATAATATATGTATATTGAACTATGTAATTTATATTGTTAAATCAAATAGATAATTGTTATAGAAATGGTAAAAATTATCAACTTACATCGCAATTTTTTTTCAAGAAGTTTATAACCATTTAAAATTTTATTGGAACATTTCCTAGAGCGTGTCAATGGATACTTTTTGACCTTAGGCATCTTGAGTCACAGGAGGCAGTAATTTCAGAACAATAATGTATATAATAATATATTGTTGACTTTTAATGAGAACCAAATTCAACAAAAAAAAATCACGGGTTCGCAAATTTCATGTTGAATCTTGTGAATGAATGAATGGATTTCATGTGCTGATCGCGCATGCGCTAGCCGCCATGCGCTGGCCGCGCATTCGTTAGCCGTGCATGCGCTGTCAGATTCTAAAACCAATCGGTTGACGCATGTTCTATGTTGAAATATCAAAATTATAATCTGTTTTTGAATAAAACAGTCCAAAATCATACAATTTACAAAAATAAGCAATTGGTATCAAGAATAAGTATAATATTCATTCATATTGTAATCAAAATTTGTATTAAAATATGTTTTATAGGCAAATTTAATTAAAATTTATCAGAGCGTGGATATCAGGACCACCGCGGCCGAGTACAGCGGCATGATAACAGTGTGAGATATAATTAATAATATTGTATTTCATAAGACTGGAAATATAGTGTTTCTGATATTAAATTTAGTTTTAAATAGTAGTTGAAGCCTCAAAGCATGTGAGTAAATATATAGTATGTTATTTAAAAACGTATGTTTTTACTAACACAAAGTATTTTAAAAATGTCAAAAATTTAACAAATGTACTGCAAATTGAATGATTTATAACTCTATTCATTTTTAACATTTTGCTAATTTGGTTTCCTACAGATTTGTCTCCTTAATCTTGGCTTCAAGATTATGAGAAAATATATTTTGTTTATGCATTAATTTATCGTATTGACTCAATTTTGTACCATGCCTAAAATGCATCTAATGATCGCGGTCTTTCTTATAATATTCATATTGTCTTAATTATGACAAATAACATTCAGTTTATTAGATTTATATTAATGTAAAGGTCCAATCTAAGTAATAGTTGAAAAAAAAGTCTAATCTATTGAATAACTTGATATAAATGAATAATAAAAACCCACATTTTCGTAAAAAAACGCGAAAATATGAATTATTATTGCAAGTCGAGCCTTAATAATTTTTATCTTTGCTACTTCTCTGAACTCATAAAAAGTAATGTTTTTCCTAATTAATTACACTTCCTAATAAATCAGAATTCTAATCATGTACCTTACACTCGCAGAGAAATCTGAATCAACTGTCAGGCGTATCGTCAAGGAAGGTGAAAAGGAAGATGGCAAATTTGAAACGCCGGGCAAAAGGAAAAAGGGGCGCCCAAGAAAAGAGTTGGACGACTTTGATATTTGTGCCATTCAACAAAAAATCAATATTTTTATATTGTACGAAAGGAAGTGCCAACATTAAGAAATCTATTGAGTGTTCTCAAAGACATAGGATTTGACGGTAGCCATAAATATTTAAGGAAAATTTTGCATTCAATCGGTTTTGTTTACAAACCGAAGTGCACTTATTGAAAAATCTAATACAGCGTAAAAGAGAGAGCATTATTTAAAAATCATAATGTATAATCGAAATTTACCTGAAGAATTACAAAAAAATATTATTTATTTGGATGAAAGTTATATCCATTCACCTACAAATGAAGAAATGCTGACAATCATTAGATGTGACAGGAGTTCAGCATGCTGGAAGTGAAAAGTATTTTGTCCCTACTGCCCTTTTAATTTTTAGTGGGACAAACAAAAAAGAAGACTGAATGCTCATAATTTTAAAAAGTGAGTTGTCGAGAAGCTCATACCCAATATAAAAGAGTCATCTACAATTGTTATGGACAACGTGTCTTATCACAGTGTTGTGAGAAACAAGGCACCAACGTCCGACGAGAGTTGATGACATAAAAGCATGGCTATTACATAATAATATTGTTTTTATTGATTCATTAAGGAAGCCATCATTATTGGCGCTTGTTAAGAAACATAAGCCAGAGCCTATATATGACATAGACAAAATATTATGGGAGCATGGTCACACTGTTGTAAGGTTTCCCCCTTACCACTGCGAATAGAAATAGAATTAATTTGGGCATTGGCTAAATGAAAAATCGCTTCTCAGAATGTCGGAAACACGAACAATATAAAACAGTTGACAGAAAATGCCTTTAAGAGTATCAGTGCTGATGAATGGAAAAACTCTTGCCATCACGTGATGAAAATTGAGATAGAATATTATGAACGAGGCAGAACATTATATGAGGATGTCGATGAAGATAGTGATAAGGAAGACGAAGATTCAGAATATCAAGGGGACAAAGATAATTATTTTTCTGGTGTTGAATTAATAGACTCTGATTTTTAAATATTATGTAGTTTTTATAACAAAATAAACATTGTTGCATCATTCTGTGTTTCAATTTAAAAAAATCATTTGACAATTGTAAGACTTTTTTATATTTTATTTTAGCAAATTTCTTTATGTTTCACCGGAATATCAAACCACCCTTATGAAATATCAATAAAATAAAATCTTTTGAATGCAGTCGGGTAAAAATGTGTTTTTTTTTTTGCTTTAAGTGTGTGTCTGTTTTTCATAGTTTTTATTTTGAATTAACATTTAATAAATCACTATTTTAATATACAAATTTAAGAAATACAAAAAAATTTCCTTTCCATGCAATTATCTCGCTTACAAATCGTTAAATAATAAAAAGTTTTAATATACAATTGTCTTAGAATATGATGTAGAATTATCATGTTTCAGGAAGTATGTACCACTGATTTCTGAATATCTCGCATACATTATGTAAAATATGTACTTGGATCATAGTGCTTTTTTAAAGTTACATTATTTTACCTTTGAACCATTTTGGTGTTGCCATTTAAACGATTGCAGCGCCCTCATTTATTTTATACACTTATTTGATAAGCTATAACAGATGGTGGTAAATTTTTTTTTTTACCCAAATGAGATGTATCTTACTCAGTTTGAGTGAAAAGTAACACAACCTTACGAGTATGCTTTCTAACATAGTGTCAAGTATGCGACATTAGTGTTCAGCATCACCACATCTGAGTCCGGAATAAGGAAGCAGGACCACGGCATTGTTGACGTTTAAATAATATTATATGAATTCATGTATGGTCTGCAATTTACATTTGGCTTTATGATCGACATCAAATTTATTGGATGTTGTCTCTACCATGAATAATTAATTGTAAGTTTACAATGACTTTGATAGCATTTTTATGTTCACTGCATTCTATGTTCAGGATTCAAATATTCCAAAAATAATTGGTGAAATGAGGGGTCCAGAAACAAAACTGCTATTATCCAACTGATGAAAAATAGAGGGTGACAGGATTGAAAATGATTATCTGGCAATAGTAGTAGTTTTACAATTGATAACTTCTCTTAAAAAAATGCTGGTCTCATCATATCATATAATCATATCAATTTTAAAATCTCCACTCCAACTATAAAATCAGTTAAAAATATGTTTATCTCCTGACATAGTGGTCACTGGTGGCAGTTTTACTTCTGAATATTATATACATAATTATCATATATGATACGTTTGTGTGTATGTATTATAATTATAATACAAAAATAATGTTTTAAAAAAGCAAAGAAAAACGTTTAAAGTAATTTTAATATTGGTACCGTTTTATTAGTTTCAGGAACTAGAGCATGCCAAATGCTCGACATGGAGTTCTGTATCTTCGGGGTGGGGTCGAAGCGGTACCGGTACAGTCTGGGGACTATTTTTGGTAAATGTTCCGAGAGTTGAGCTCCGGCTTGTTGAATGATGGATTGGAAACCAAATGCAGCACCTTCAACAATGTACATATAATTAACATGCGTCGCTCGCAAGATAAGCATTCAACAGAACGATAAAGATTAGTGAAATGAATTAATACCCGCAAAGAAAGATTAAGGCACTGTACTGTACTGATTAACCGGCACCAGCCACCATTCACAGTGAGTCGACATTGCAGCAATTTGTAACAGTTCTAAATAATCTTATTTTTTCATTTTTTTCTAAAATTATAGATTTGTATGTAAAATTCTGAAAATTTTTAATTTTATTATTTAATTTTTAATGCATTCTCAAATCTTTAATATGCTACGTCCCGTTATGCACAGCATTAATACAAATTTAAAATTTATTTATGAGAAGTCAATACAGGGAGAGGGTTCTCAACTATGGTACCAGAGTTCATTTACAATGCTTTTATATAATAGTTATATTTAAAAACAATCAAATTGTGATATATACAAAGTACACAAATTTAGAAAACATTGTATTTTACACAAGGGTTGAGTGTTCTTTATTTTTTATTTAAGTACAACTACAGTGTATGGATTTGATACTTTTATGTTGGAAGAATGATGACTGAAAGCATATATTAAGTTTGGTGACCAATACGATTCGATGCAATCCTCAAGAAGATTTCTCCCCCCCCAGCTTGTTGGAAACACAGGACCAGTAGAACAAGTGGATTCTAATAACGAGGGCAGGAGAATCACCATCACTGTCCCACCCCGGACACCCGCCAACTTGTGATTTGTACAAGTGTGATCTCTGACCTACACATGCCGACACATTACCGGTGTATCCTCTGCTATCTCCTCCGCCGATTATTGCGAGCAGATCGCTAACTTCTGACCAGCTGCAAAGATCTAATATTATATTTCTCTCCACCGACAGATTGGTCATGTAAAAGATATTCTTTTCAATGTTGTATATTGTTTTTAGCGTTCTGATTTAGCAAATTGTAGAGTTACGGATTTAGGAATATTTACATTTCCTTGAGCTCGAGGCGGACAGTTAACGACACTTGCACCGCATTGGGCGTAACATGAGGTCAAGGAGTGACCATCGTCATGCTGTCAGCAGAGGTTGCACCGTCTTATCGACGGAATCCTCCGATGACACGGTGTGGAACGGGTTCGGAACCGGAGGGTTCAAGAAGCGAGGAGAGCCACCATTCCCTCTCGTGAACTAAGCTTCTTATTGTTTTCTCTTTACTGTGTCAATCCTTTTCCTTGTATTTTGTAACTTAATTTATTGTGGTATGTATTTATTTTGTGTACCTGTGATGTTTGCACATGCCCTATAACCTTCTAATTTGAAGTCTAATTATTCATTTGTTTAGTGGAACAAACCCCTGCCATTGTCGACGGTCGATCAGCCAACAATTCATCCATTAAAAGCTTTTTAATTATTAATATTTTTATTCTTTAATACAGTGAAACTCTCTTAATAAGTTCCCCTTTTAATAGGTTTTCCCGCCTAATAAGATTACATTCTTCGGTCCCGAAAGTCTCATACAAATTACATACATACTCATACATTTATGCGTAATACGTTTTCCAAATAAAAAGTTTCCTGCCTAAGAAATTAAAATATTTATGACAACTCAATTTATCCCTGCAAAAATACCTTTGTAATACGTTTTTTAACACAAGAAATTTTGTTTGACATTCTCAAAAATGAAAGTGGTATTCTTTGAATGGGTGTAATAAAATTTGAGCTTTGCCCTCATCATAAAAGATCTATTAACCCACATAAACAAAACAGGCATATTTGAATAGGTCATTAAAATTTACTGCCTTTCTTCAGGAAACAAGGATTGCTACAGGGGCTACCTGCCGCCGCCGCCATATATTATTTTTTCTAAGAGCAGCATTGCTCTTGTTTTATTTATATTCATTTTTAACTTTAACTATGCAAACATTCCTGGCCGAAAAACACAATTCTTAAAATAGCTTACATTAATGGTTGTTTTGTGGCAAGCTTATCCTTTCAGAGAACAAAATAATGTATTGACTTCTATAACTAAACCTTCAATACGTTTCAGGAATTATAAATATTTCATCAACAGTTTTTAATTGTATGAATAGATTTTATATAATATTATGTATGTATAAACAATATGCAACTAATCAACAATTTTTATGCAAATTACCTTATTTTTTATTGTTATTAGTTAGTTTTAGTTCATGATATTGTATAAAAGAAAAAAAAAGTATGATGTTCGAAATCTGACAATGTTGTTTTCGGAGATACCATACCCCGTTTCATTAGGGGCTTCAATGCATTTCTGGTGTATATTGAGAATACATAACTTTTCGGATCTTTATAAAAAACATATATTCCGGTAGAAGCAAATTCGCAATTACGAATATGGTGGTTTTCGAATGGTATAAGTAAGGCAACTAGAATCTAGAAGTTTTGTATTCAGGGCACACAACTACCAAAAAATGCATTTTGCAAAAATCAGAGGAGTTACTGTTTTATCACGTTTAGTCGTGTTTCTTAAAAAATAAAATTACTAATGTGTTTTGCGACTGATGGTTAGTGCTTTTTTTTAATTAGCTTGTACCATGGTATAACATATTTGAAAATTTATCGATAAAATCAGAAAACAACGTAGAGCGTTTAAATGTGTAATGAATTAATTCTGAAAAAAATTATCTAGCTGATTTTTTTGTTTGCTTGAACTTTTTATGCTTTTTACGTCGGCACAAAATAAATAAATAAAACAAACAATGATACCATAATCATATTTGTGATTAAAAATTAAAATCGTAAAAAGACAAAAATGTATTTTCGCATAAAGTTTGGCCCTCTAAATAATTTCTCGGAAAATGCACTGCAAATAAGATTCAGTGAGGGTGAATATTACATGTTTAAATGAAATACAATAGCGTTTATTGACATCCCTTGTAAAGGTGATGTTTTCAGACAGTTATATTGATCATACAAGCGTTGATGATACATGTAAATTGTGTAAAAATCACCAAAAGGGATCAGTTTTTGGTATAAAGTCAAAATAGGTAACTATTTACAAACAGTACTTTTTAAAAAATATTCATTCTTTAAGTTGATCAACAGGAAACAGTATGTTTTCTAAGACAAGTAAAAAAATTATGCTTTGTAAAAGGAAATAAACTTAATGTAAGATAATAAAATAATGTCTGACTTGCATGTGACATGTTTTGTCATATTTAATCTCCTGTTACGCGTGACCCATCCTTTACGATAGAAAAAGCGTAAATTTGAATTCTAAAACCAATTTTGCATTTTTTGTCTTGTCCGTGATTCTACTTCCAATTTATTTTTCTTTTAATATTTATTTGATACTTTCTAGCAATTTTTTTCCAGTTTAGATAAATATTCTTTGAAAATAGTAAGAATATCGATGTGACATGTATTGCCATATACTTGTCTATTTAAATAATCGTAATATTAATGTAACTTTAGTTAAATTTAATAGTTTAATATAAATATATATATAGTTTAATATAAAATTTATAATAAATATAAATAAGATTAATATAAATTTAATAATTTAGTTAAAAGCAAAATTAGAGGTCAAATATAAATAATGCAAAATCCCTGCTAATAAGTTTTCACGCTTAATAGGTTTGAATTTGCTGGTCCCTCGGAAAACGTATTAAAAGGGGTTCACTGTATTTTTTTATTTAATTTAAATAAATCATAGTTCTTATCAAGTTGCTCAAACACTCCATCTCCATTTTCCATCATATTCTTCGAAGAAGCTTATCACAATAACTTTTGATAACAATAATTTGTTTGCTTTATCACAAATTCTTTGTGGGACAATGCACACGGAATATAGGACACCACGGAGTGTTCTCTTTACCATTTTGTATATTCCAAAACACTTAAAAACAAACAAAATATGTTAAGTACCAAATTATAAATCATTTTTAATTCAACATTAAGAGGTTTTCAGTCACTTCTAAATAGCAAATCTGTGTAGAACTTGACAGGGTGCTGGGAATTACTGTGTGCAAAAACCCAGGTGACAGAATTTAAATAACTTATAATCCTTGGCAAACATTTGCAGTAGTAATAAATTTATGGCTACTAGACAACTCGCCCGCCTATGGGACCATTTACCGTCTTCCGCTATCATTGGGTTATTTAAAATATTTTAGAGTTTTTTCGTTTTATTACGTGATTACATTTAGTTATGTAGTTATAATTCTGAAAAGGCATTTTGTATTCAACCTTTTCCCGGCCCTGCAAAACTTAGATAGCACCCATACATCGGGCATTATTCCATTAATATTTATAATAAAAATTAATTAATTATAAACAGTCTTGATTAAAAAACGTGAAAACTCAGCAAATCATTATGTTTTTCAAAAAAATAATGACATTTTTTACACTAAAATCACTAAATTATTTAAATAAAATTTATAAACAGGAGTGTCACAAATTCATAAAATGTATTTATTTTTAATCCGTATTGCAAATGCCGTAAAACTTCTTTTTCAGAAAAATGTAAATTTCATTGTCAGTTGTGTCGACCCATTGCTGCATTCTGTAGCTCATTGAGGAACTTTTGTTTTTATGCATTTGTATTGCCGGTTAGTTTCAGTAACGTTTAGCTCAACTAATGTTTGATTAATAAATTTTTTTAAATCTACCTCTTGCATATTTTCATCAGTGTACAATTTAGTGCCGGAAAAAGAGGAATCAAAACTGTGCACTTGCGGTTAAAATAGGTCACTGTCCCAATAATATACAGGCCTTATTTCAATATGATTAGTTGAATTAATATTATTTTCTTCAATATTTGACGATTCAATATTATCTTCATCGACATTCGCCGATTCAGTATTGTCTTCAATAGGCACATAAATCTTTAGCAATTCACATTCCACTTCACTATTATCAGATTCGGCAATTTAAGGAAGTTCATAGTCATTAGATGTCAAATTTTCCACTATAATACACCAAAACTCAAAAAAAAAATTAATTTAACTAAATGGAACAAACAACAACAATAATCGTTGAAAAGATCACTATGAATCATGAAAAGTTTTTTATAGCAATAAACTACACAAATATCTCAATACTATACATGAAAACAAAATAAATGTGAGAAAAAACAAATAAAAATTTAATTCCAATCTCAAAAAACTTGTGATCTCAGAACAAAGAAAACATGTATAGAAGATGCTTGTGAGAATCCCCCTTGAAAACATTGAAAGTTATGACCCTAGCGCATTCTGCCGGCTGTCAAAGTGGAATAGTTTACAAAAATACAGATTTTGTGATTTTCGATACAGGATGAGTTGATGATAAGATCTTAGGATTTATCCCCACAGATGGCAGTAGGAGTTCGTGTTTAGTTACGCGTTCATAATGATGAAAAAATATCTCCAAATTAATTCGCTCACGGCGTGGCGGGACTGGCGAGCCAGCGCGCATTTATTCGCTTACGACGTGGTTCATTAATATTGTATTATTAAGGTATTAATGCATCTGGGCAAAATGTGACATCAGTACCACCATAAACTAATATCATTATAGCATCATACAAGCCCACGAGAGGTGAAATGAACCCAGTGACAAAATAGTCAAACTTCTTTATTGAGCTTTTACTGTACTTTTAAGAAATAAAACTGTTTATAATCTTTAACATTAGTTTTACCCATTATTCTCTTTCATATTATCATCATTGAATTTACTTAGCTCGCTTCATAGCTATAAAACTTTAGAATATGTAAAATGTTAAAATGCATCTAACTCATTTTGCCAAATGTCAATTGGTTCACTTCACCCCTCTCCCATATATTACATAACAAGTAAATTATAATTAAAATAATGTTACCTTTTTTAGAATTCCATATGGCGTTATGATTAGCGAGATGCATAAATTTATAGATGAGGTCCGGCTGATTGAGATCTGAGGCGAACGAACACAACTCCTTGTACGTTGACAGGTTACCTCTACACTTAAGGAAAATTTGATGCGATAAGTCAAGGGTTAAGTAATCAGAAATGTATATAGTAACGCCACAGCATCCGTTAATCTTCATAAGTCATCTTGTAAATTCCCTATCAAGAAATGATACAATCTCACCAAAATTATTTACAACTATTTTCAGATCAGCCAACTAGACCGGGAGGAGAAAGACATTTTGCATATGATATTGTGACTTTCTCAAATGATCCAGACGACTTTCAAAATAGAATGCGGGAGTTATAAGAAGTCAGTGGCAGAGAAGAATTGAAGATAAATGTCTTTAAGGCTAAAGTAATAATGAACAGCTTGTTGACCCGATCGAAGTCAATCTGTCAATGGAAGCCAACTTGCATAAGTCTACCTAGGACAACAAATAGCAGGAGGCATATGGATGATGATGAAGTCGAGGGTTGCAGCTATCAACGTAACGTGTCAACAACGGAGGACGATCACACAATACACCTACTCTGATTAGTATATAATTGAGAAATTATGTCAAATTTATACAACACATTAGAAAGCATTTACATTGACTTTTTAATAAAATCTGCTTTTAAATCCAGGTATTATGATCTTACTCAAAACACAATGTCAATCTTATTGTTCACGGACTTTAGCAATTACAGTAAAATCCTGTTTATTCGAAATTTGCTGCAAGTTGATATTTTGGAGCAGAATGTGGTCCCTCTAGAAAGTTTTCATACTAAATTGAACATATAAATCCAAGGACATTTATTCAAAGTTATTTTAGGACCCAATCAAATGAATTTGTCCATCTGTTGTAGTTTTCACCTAATTTGTATTATTTTTGTGATAATAACATAAGTATAGCCATGATCTGGAAAATACACATTACAAATTAACAGGAAAAGATTAGCAGCTGCCTGGCAAAGTACACACACCATTCGCCCCCATACTGATTCACGACACAAAGTTAATTCACATTATTTGTTTTTTCACTAATTTTCAGCATACTAAAAGAAGATATCAAATGTATGTTACGTGTCCTTGATTTTAAAATTTTTCTCTCTTACTACAACATCGGGCAGAAGTTTAGCATTGAAAGGCGAAAAATGTCCCGGAAGAAAGAGTAAGGAAGCGGAGAGTGAAGAAGATAAAGAACAAGATGTCACAGGCGAATGTGAAATCTCGCCGCGACCACAACGGAGCAAAGTTCAAGAAGCACTGGAAACTAAGTAATAAATTGCTAACTTCGTAAATAAAGCGGAAGAATGGCGTATGTTGACAAGTTCATGGATAATGTCATTATTAAAAAGAGAGCTAAAAGATAATTCATTATACATAATCGGGTTCTTTTAAATAAGTTATTTGTTTAAATTTGTGCTCTAATTATGATTATAAAGGGATTATTTAACATATTTATTTCAAAAATGACTAAGTGAAAACATTCCATGTGACCGTGTAAAAATAACTAAATTATTTACCGTATTTTTCTATTTTTATTGATTTATTTATGCAATATTTTGACAACTTGTTTATTTAGAAATGTGTGTATATAATTACTTCCAGGTTGTAATGAAAAAAGTTAGAAAATAAAAAAAAACGGAATTTTTGAAATTTTCATTACTGTAAGTCGTTTTTTGAAATTTTTGCTTGATTTTCGGTCCCCTCAACTTCAAATTAACAAGATTTTACTGTATACATTATTGATGCCTGTCATGATCTACATAAAAAAACACAACAGTAAAGTTTACAAAGCAAGTGAACTGATAATTTTGGTAATCATTTTGTATCATTCACATTGGGCAGATTTATGATCACGGTGAGATTTGAGACAAATGATAGTGAGCAGAATATGAGCGGACTGACCCGGTGGGGGTCTTGCCGAGCTGTCCCTCTTCGAAGAGCGGCGTGTCCTGGGTGACTTGCGCCACGCTGCGCCGTCCGCCGGCCAGCTGCTCCAGCAGGCGCTCCACCAGGCTGCGGCGCTCTTCCTCACCGCAACACGCGTACACCAGCCCGAGCCCCTTGCTGGCCACATCCTGAACCACTTCTGCAACATCAATGTCGGCATAAAATATTAATAAATCAAGCCTACTACTACTGGTTTGATTACTATCCTACTAACCATTGTTCTCTGATAAAAATTCCATGAAAGCATCCTGTACGGCGGAAAGTCTGCACTTGATGGGATTTCTCTTGGAGCAATTCTTGAGTAGAGCCAACAGCCATATGCAGCACGCCTGTAAAGTGTAAATGCTCATGCAGTACGTACTCCCAAAATGATGCCAATATCAAAAATGTCTCTAGGTATGTTCCCTACCTGTCTGGAGTTGGGATGAGGAACATTCACAAATTCCAAAAGCTCAGTCAAGAGCCAATCTAGCAGCTGGTCATTATCCGTTAGAGCTTTATTCTCACGAAGGGCAATGTCCTCATCAGGCACAGGCTGCGACCATAGGTCACGGTTGTACGTGGAGTTCACACCGTCTACGCAGTAAACTAATGATTCACCGATCTGAAGATGAATCTCAAAGTCTTTGGTCTGAAACAATTCGAAATTAGGGTTAACAAGATTTTAATTTTCAATTAGTTTGTCTAATACATAGAAGGAAATCTGGCACGGCTAATCACATTGTATTTTATTTGAGTCTAATAATCTATGTCTCGGTCGGGTCATATCTCGGTTAGACAAAAATGGCACTGTGAATTCTGTATGCAAATTCATTTAGTTTTATTCCACTTATTAATTTTTTTTAATATGAGATAATAAAAAATATCTTGTTTTTCAGACATCGTTGCATTATTTTCTTGTGTGGTTTTAACATGCGTGGCCACGGCCTGTTCTGAGATAATGTATAATTAATGAGTGTTGTAATCGACACAGCTTATTGTTATACGCGCTTGAAGCGATCAATACTAACAGAAAGGGGACACAAGTGCATTCAGCAAATCACGTCTATCCGAGAGATACAACATACCGTTAATGTAATATCTTTACCTCTTTAGCCATTTCTAAAAATCCTTTTACAATGTCTTTGGAGTATGGGAAGTGCTCGCCTAGACAAATTAGTCCAAGAGCCGTAGTTGCCTTTTCTTTAATTTTTGAAGTGAACTTGGCACTCTTCAGGATAGCGAAGAGTTTGTTCACAACACCCAGTTTAGTAATGATAGTTCCTTCTTTACTTTGTTCCGCTTTTATATCCACCTCTTTGGTTGTTGATATGTTGTTAAGAACAATGGAGATGTCTTTTTCAGTCCGATCGATCAATGGCAAGGCGTAGCACTTCCCTAGCAGGGCCATGTTGGAACAGGCATAACTTACTAGTAAGTTTTGATTGCTGGTCAGGCATTCAGCTAGAAAAAAAAAAATTGTAAACAAGATATTCTCTACTTACATCAGTTTGATAGTGTTAGGAACAAAAACTATAAGAGCCAAATCTAAACCAGAGATTTCACTAAATTTCATTTAAAGGCCTACTCAACACAAATTTTTTTTTAAATTCTTTTACAAAATATGAGTTTTTGTTTCAGAAGACATGTATCTCAATAGTTTTTTTAAACATGCACCTAGATAAAACCTGCTATTGTTTATTATATGGTGATTCACCAATCTCCACTTCTCCCAACTGGCAATGATGATGATATCAGAAGAAATAAAACGAAGAAATGTGTTCTTTCCAGGGACACCGCGGCGACAGAATCGAAAATGAATTCTCGTTGGCAGTGTACTTCATGTTATTTCAGTGACAAACAATACATTCAATTCATTCATATATTCCCCATCATTTCAGCGAGCTTGAACAGCAAGATGTATTTTATCAAGAAATGATAATATTTGTTTGTTAAAATCTATATCACGTTTTCTAGTGCCTCGCTGATGATTCAGCATTTTTAAATAACTGTAATAACTGCCTCGGGATCTTATTGGCGACCACTCAATCCTGTGTGATATAGTAATACTAACAAACTTCACAAAATTTGTGATGTGTAAACATTATCTGGATTTTGAAGACTACAACATTTCCAGTGTACTAGAAGACTCCCTAGTGACATAAGTTGGGACAAATCGGTACTAAGATGACAAAAAAGTGTCAGTTTTGTCATGTTGGAAGTTTCTTCAAAAAAAATTCCAAATATGTAGTACATATATTCTTTGATTTTGCCAAAAAGATACAGCTATAAATGTAGCATTGACCAATTGACAAAGAGACATTGTCGCCATATGCTATCTGAAAAATGCAAAAAAAACTCATAAGGCAACCTCTTTCTGCATTTTTTATGAAAATGTAAGTTTTTATTATTCAATTATATTATAAGTTATACACTGGATTATACTTTTTTAAACTATTATTTAGATAGGACATTTACACTATGGTATATGCTTCATCGGGTGGCACGCCTGTCACGTTAGAGATTATATGGGTGCGATTAGATGTTTTAAATGTCATCTGTAGGGACATCTTAGTAAGAGTTGCCAGCAGGAAACTCCAACATGTAGATATTGGCCATTGTTGGCCATCCTGAAGAGTTATGCAAAAATAAATTAACCCAACTAAATGCGCAACTTGCTCGCGCTTCAATAGAAAGGCGGACCACCTGACTGGCAACCGGCTATGCCCAGTGTACAAGGCAGCGATTGAACTTGCAATCAAAAAAACTAACTATGGCTGATAGTCATCGAGTCACGATTGGGCAGGTTAACATGGCATACCTGGGTCTCAGAAGTGGGTAGATCAGACCGGTGGCAAGTAACACAAGTACTGGCTGATTCTGGTAAAGGCACGGTGAGACACCTCTCTAGCATATTAATTGGGGATAGTAATACAATAGACCATGTGTCTACTAGGTTTACTAGATAAACTAGTTCTGTTAGAATTGACCCACATGACGGATCATTATAGACAAATTCGGTGGTTAGTCCGGATTCCGACCAGTTTAATGCTCTCTAATCGTAAGGAACCACCTACGGTCACTGTTACCAAATTAGATCATATTTTCAAGGACCTAGGCCCTATAAAAGCTCCAGAGGTGGACAAACCGAATGGTGTGATTGCCAAGAATGTTCAGAAAGTTGCCAAAGCAGAAGTCATACACGTGTTTAACACGTATCTAAAATGGGGAATTTTTCCTAGTGAATGGAAAAGAGGATTTTTGTGCATAATCCCAAAAGGTAATGGTAAACCTCGATCGGACTCAGGGGGGTATAGGCCCATTACATACATGAAAAATTAATGCGAAATAGGTTGAACACTTGCCTGACGTCAGGCTGTTCGCCCCACTTTGGCTTCGTAAAAGGTAAATCGACGGTACACGCTATTCAATTTGCACAAGAATGGGTTCAATCTCGGAAAGAAAAATATGTAATTGGTGTCTTTTTCGACATTGCTGGTGCCTTTGACAATATTTCCTGAGTGATTATTCTGATGCAGCTAAAAAATTGTCAATGCCCAGCCTACTTGTTCAAAATTATTTGTGATTACTTATGTGGGCGAACCGTCACCCTTACATATGATGAGATATCCATTACTCGCGATACTAAAATGGGCTGCCCCCAAGGCTCAGTTCTGGGTTCTTTGTTTTGGAACATAATTTTTGATAACATTCTCTTGCTTTCACTTCCCGAGGGTTGCGAAGTACTCACATATGCCGATGATGCTCTGCTACTGGTTTCTGGAAATAGTTATGAGGGTACAAAGATCAAGTGTACCGACTCGCTCAACCGAATACATGACTGGACCGTAAGAAATAAATTGGCTCTGGCTCCGCACAAGACAGCAGCCATGTTCCTCAAAGTTAGGGATGGTCGAGCGAATATACACCTTAAGTTAGGCGGCACTAGAGTAAAATTCGAGGATAACGTTAAGTACCCCAGTGTTACCTTGGACACGGCTGGCTCATTTCTCATACACACCACTGTTTGCTGGTGGCCGAAAAAGCAATTGGCTTATTCGGGCATATACGTCGACTAACTGCAGTGGAATGGGGTATCAAATCCCCAGCCATTAGACTGATTTATAAAGCAATCTTTATCGCTCAAATTAATGCACCGAATAAGAATAGGTGTGATTGTTGCGGCTGCGAATAAAGAACAACAAATTCCTCTCATCACCCTCACTGGCGCTTATAGAACAGTGTCTACGGTAACGTTACCTGCCATAGCTGGAGTTCTTCCTGCAGACCTTGAAATTATGGAGTCGTGGGCACGTCGTAGCCTGAAGTCGGAAGTGGAATTGAATTATTTAGGCACTCTTTACAGACCTTTGGACACACCCTTCAACGAGCAGGTTAAGAGAATGAGGGTATTAACATTAGAAAGGTGACAAGAAAGATGGGATACAACGCCGCAGAGTAAATGAACTCACTCTTTTCTTCCCCGCGTTGCTGTTAAATCGAAGGGTGTATGGGGACCTCCGGATCTGAATCAATCTGAGTGGCAGATGATTATGAGGCAAGGTGAATTCCGAAGTAAACTGTTTGATTTTAGTCTCGTGGATGCCCCGTGGTGTGTATGTGACTGAGTGAATCAAACTCCGGAACACATCTTGTAGCATTGCGTGATAATGAGGGATGCTCGTGACCGCATGATTGGAGGCTTAACTGGGTTCAATGGTCGGCCGCCTGAAAACGCGGACCTGATCAGTAATCCAAGGAATCTTAAGCTGTATAGGAACTTCATCAAAACGTGGACTACGAGATGGGGTATATTAAGCAGATGATGATAAGATCGTGTCAGCGAGAACGCGGACACTTCACTTTTCATAAGTCAAATTCTTAAAACAAACAAAATCGTGCGTAACTCCGTTGGCCTGTACCGTGTGTGACGTGACTCATGCATCATTGTGTTTTGTCCAAGTCCCTTCATGGGAGTGTACTGTGCACTGGTCTTTTTACTTCCGTATATGACACTTGATTATCTGTTTGTTTGTAATGTTGTTATATACCTGTATTTCAAAATAAATAAAAATAGCACTTAAACGTGTGCAAGAAGGTTTAAATTTAAATCTCTGTTCGTTCTCGCAATCTTTTACATTAGCTTTTACACTAATGTAAAAAGGACATTTACACTAACGTGAAACTAATAATATTCATATTATTTGCCTTAATTAAGAGCCTGTATTAGGCATTTCATATAAGGAAGACCACAACCATTAAATTCATTTTCAGTGTACCACAAAATTGCCTTAATATGAAAATTCTTGCATATATGAAATATATTTTCTTATAATCTTGAAGCCAAGATTACAGAGACAGATTTGGTTTTACAAATTAACAAACTGTTGAAAATTAATAGAGTTATAAACTGATAATTTTTCAGGACATTCTGTCAATTTTTTGACAGTTTTAAAATATTTCATATTAGTGTAAACAAACAAACGATTTTAAGTAATTAAAGAAATATTTAAAACCAAATGAGATATAAATTATAAAATTTACTAGTAGAAAGCAATTGGCGGTAGCCAATAATATTAATAGTAATAATAAATAAGTATAACTGATTTATTTACGATTTTCAAAGATCAAAATTAAATAAGCTGTAAAAAAAACCCAGAATATTTCAATAGCAAATAGGGACGGCTTAACATAGATTGGGGGATTAGATTAATTTTCTCCATTTATGAGCACGCATCATTACAAAAGGTATTCATTTTTCCACGACCTGTGAAGGTCCTTACAGGTGATCGTTACATACAATAATGCATAAATTTCCATTTTGATCGCCTTTAACAGGGTTGTGTAAGTGATTTTAGTACAAAATGGATTATTTGAGTGGAGAACAATTTGAAAACTTCAAAATTTTACCAAATTAGAAGGAGTTCTACATTTAATGTGGTCAGCGTAAAGTGTTTACTATGATAAAAAAGTTAATAAAGTTTAAAAAATGCGAAAAGGAGTTGTTCGATCATTGGTAAAAAATATTTACTTCTCAAAAGTACTTTTTACTTTCCAATATCTGATGGTAAAATTGTTAGTTAAAAATGGCCGTCTCTTATTAAGCAGGATTGACTTTGATAGTAGTAAATTTGACATACTAACAACCTGCAAATGTATTTTACCACAGGCAATACTACTGATCACACAACTGCTGGCTCTTAGAAAGCATTTTGCTCACTCACTTTATTGTTATGCATTTAAAAAAAAATTTACAACATTTTAGCTCAGTTCTCAATAAACTGTAAAACCAGGGTTCCGCTACATATATCATAAAAAGGTACACACCAAGAAACGTTACGCCATCTATAAAGGGTTTCCATTCCTGAACTTTGAAATCTTTTTCTCCAAGAGTAAGGAAGGCTCCAGTTTTCCACAGTGCGATGCTACGTTCCAGCAGGCTGCAGTGAGCGGCCAGAAGTCCACACTGAGCCTCTAGATTACGCTCAGAGCGAGCCCGGATTAGAAGTTCTCGAAGGTCGACTTCCAGACCAGACTTGTCAGCCGAGTGCGCCCGCACTATACCGAATAGAGTAGCCGCTGTGTCTCGAATATCCTCTCTCGTGCTGGATATAAAGTGAGTGCGGAAGAATGACAATTGATCTGTAAAATTTTGCGACATCTTTTCGGGGACACATCCCACTATTTCCAGAAGGCAGGTAAACGGCACGATATCTGCAAAAATAAGATCATTGATATATTCCAGACACTAGCTATTCAAATATGTATATATATATATATATATATATTTAGAGGGGTATATATATATACCCCTCTAAATACGTTTTCCAAGGGACCGCCAAATAAAATCTTATTAAGCAGGAAAACTTATTAACAGTGATTTCAATATTTCCATGTTTTATTTGACCATAACATCTAATATTGTATTTTAACTAACATTACAATAATTAAAATGTTTTATTATCACATGCTACATATCTTACGTATATCTAAATAGTCAAAAATGCTAATAAAAAACCTAGATGAAAATAAAATGATTAAAAACAAACTTATAAAATGTTGATGACTATCTAACAAAATACAACTAATCTCCTAATGTACCCTTAAAATATATTAAATACTAAATATTATAGGAAACTAAATAATATTATAAGGAAACTAAATGAAGTATAAAATTTGAACTATCTAAATAATTACCTATAAAAAAATTACTATCTAAACTACAAAAAAAAAAAATTGCTGCAAAAAAGTGATTATAAAAAAAAAAATAAAAAAAAATTAAAATTAAAAATTAAACTCACATAAAATATCTAACTACCTAAATAAAATAAATCGGCGTAACAAAAGAGAATATAAAACGAAATTAAAATTAAATCTGTAAAGTATCTACCTAAATAAGGTAAATCGACGTAGCAAAGAGTAAAAGAACCACTGACAACAAGATTAAAACACGAAATGATTTCAAATTCAAATTATTCGGCGTTTTATAGTAAAATAAGGGTAGGTCAAAGTTATTCGGAGATAAAATACGCCACCTGTAAGTCTGACGAAAGTTCATACTTTTTACAAAATCTACAATTGTTTGCACAACAAGACGTTCGTATCTTTTCTGGCCAACTTGACGAATGCACATTTAAAAAAAGTACTGTTTGTAAATGAAAACCTGTTGGACAGCATATCTAAAATTTATCCCTTTTGATGAGTTTTACATAATTTACCTGTACACTCGACATATTGCCTTGATCAGTGTAATTGAGACACGGAATACTCGCCCTTACTGAATCTTAGTTCAGGGAAAATATTGTCGGCATTGACATCGACGATGGCAGGCCCGAACTTACAAAAATACATTAATAGTATTTTTGTCCTTAATTTTACGATTTAAATTTTTTAATCACAAATATGATTACATTATTTTTGCTTTGTTTATTTATTTCGTGCTGATGTAAAAAATCAAACAAACAAATAGATCAGCCGGTTATATTAATTCAGTTGTCAGTGCCCTGTGGTTTGCTCTGTTTTGTTTATTTGTTAATAAATTTTCAAATACGTATCGGTCGCAAAAATAATTTGGTTATTTTAGTTGTCAAGAAATATTAATCAAAGCTGAACCAGAAGTAGTTAAAATGAAACAGCTCCCAATGAAAGCAGTTCCCTGTGGTTTCTCCGAAAATAAATGTTATCAGATTTCGAACATAATAATAAAAATATATATTTTTATGAGTTAAATTAATACGTAAACCGCTTTCGAAAAGTTCCTTTTCTTTAATGTAAAAAACATGGTTTTGATTAGTTTATTTGACATTCTGATGAAGGAAAAGATATTTTCCGAAACCGGTTGGCGTATTAAATTTAACTCATAAAAGTGATTTAAAACAAAGTTATAAATAATATATGTTTAAATAATTTCATGAACTACAAGTGAGGGTACTAGTTGCAAAGTCAGCAACCTCCATTATTATTTGTTCTAACTTTTAATGCAGTTGTCTTTTCAAACTTAACTCATTTTTATATTTATTAGTCATTCAAAATCGGTGTTAGTTGCAAAATCAGTCGTTTTTGCCGCTGCCATTTATGTTAGAATTGAATCAATAGCAGTCTTCGTTACTCAGAAATTTAAAGGGCCGCTTGTATGGAAACTAGATTATTTTTGGAAAATATTTTGTATTTATTATGTTGATGTGCCCGGCGATTAGGGTGACGCGAATTTCCCCATAGTATGAAGAAAAAACGTTAATCCGAACGCGGTGCATTCCTTAAGGGATTATTAGCATGGGTAACAGGGCCGTATAACCAATTAGGATTAGGTGAACGTGTTTGCTTTCTTGAGGAATTTAAGGGACATTTTATGACGGTCCAACCCCAAGAAATGCATCTAATCCTAATTGTATGCTGTCGGCGACGTACCTTTCCGAGAATAATAAATGGCTGGGAAAGTACGTATTTACGACGGCCGTAATTAACTAGCCAAAAGAAAGGGTCTCGGATCTCGCGCACAATAGATTATGGCCATCTGCGGAGATTTTTGTAATCCGATACAATGCGATAAATACCCGGTCGGAAATTTTCGCAAGCCCGCCAAATTAGAAGCATTTCCAAAATGCCGGCAAGACCTTCGAACGTTTTATTATTTTATAAATTTAGTGTAATAATAATAGGCTAGCATAAATTTTAATGGTATAGCATGTGCGACCGACCTGTCCTTACGATCCATATAATAATTAAATTGGGCAATTGATTAGTAATTTATGATATATTTATTTTCATAGGGTAGTGTTAAGCGCCTATAAGATAAATGTAAATATGTATCGTTATAATATGTCGATGTAATATAATAATAGGTAATCATGTACATAGACTAGAGTAGGTTTTAAGAACGTAATTATAATTAGCTATATGTATTGTAATAATAATTGTAAGTAGCCATATGTGTCCTAATGTAAATATGTCAGGGTTAGTTAAGGTTATAATAAGGGACGGCCTGAGACGGGCTACAAATTTGGAGCCACATCACAGCAGCCGGACCACGGTCGACTGGGGACACAGCGGGAGGCGTGGCCGGGGCGGCCACTGTTGCAGCCAACGACAGGGCTGGTGGTCACAGAGCGGGCGCTCGATCCAACCACCGCTCGAGGGATGAACCAAAAGTCGTGTCAGGTGTTTTAAACCCTAAGCCCCTGAGGGTTTAAAAGGCCGGACGCGGCGGTGAAGAAGTCAGTTAGACTCGAACAGTCGCAGCTAGACACTAGTCAGTTGCAGAGTTAGACACTCAGTCAGTTGGAGGGTTAAACATGGAACAGTTAGTCACTCAGTCACAGAGAGACGGTTAACACTCGAAGACTTAGTAACTGCACTTGGAACGACGTTGGAACAAGACTTAAAAAAAAAAAGGACTTGGAAAAGAAGAAGGAAACAACACTTGAAACCAAGACCTGGGAGGAAGACTCAGAACAACTCGAGCGGAGGTGGAGGAAAGCAGTTCAGAGGAGCTGGTGAACGAGACCGCCCACCAGAAGGACGGGATTGCAGAGCGGACTTGAAGCCACGGTCCCGCCCAGATTGCATCGTCGGTCGCCATCCGCGCGGCAGACATCGATCGCCGAAGCCCGGACCGAATCGCCAACTTAATTAAGGTAGATTTAAGATTAATTTAAGATTAGAATTAAGTAGACCATAAGATAGGTTAAGAATTTGGCCTAGGATTATTTTTCTCTTCTCGCCTAACAAATTTAATAAAATTGTAAATATAGAATTAATCACCTTTGCTTATTGATTTCCATCCCCGCCTCCTTCTCAGTGACCAACGACGTATTGACAATACGATGATTGGGCCGGGAGGAAAGCCGGATGCCGTATCAATGTATTTCAAACCAGATTATGGGGATTATTATTTATAATAAGAAATGCATTAATAAATATATTGTTCTTTATGCTTCTATCAGATTTCACGTTTTCTCCAAATATAAAATATGGAGGTAGCTGAGATTGCGACTAAATAACAATAATACGAAGAAATATAAGCAGTTGTATTAAAATTGTTGTAGTCGAACATGTTCAACGAGTGTGTACAAATTCTGTACCATTACAGAAAACATTATTTACAAAATCATGCTAAGCTTCAAATGAATTTACTTTGAAATAAATATTTGCGAAATTGATCCATTATTATTATTATTCCATTATCATTGCTTCAGGCCATAAATCATCTAATAAAAAATAGTCTGGCTGCTCAAAGCTCAATGACCTTTATTTTTTTTTGTAACTAACTAATTTACCATCACGCCGTTTCTCCGCGGGAGTAGGCAGAGGATAGAGCGCCACATTTTCTGCCCTGAAACACAATTATCGCCTCATCCACATACATACATATTCTCATACAAGCTCGTTGATTATTGAGGCTTCTAACAATTATTTTCCAGTATCTAGTTTACCTGGTCGTACCAAGTTTTCCACAGACGTCCTCTATTTATGGTGCTATTAATACTTGCGTCATATATCTTTCTAACCATTATCGTCTCATTCATCCGTTCCATATGACTAAACCACCTAAGTGATCCTTTCTTAATCTTACTTATTGTATTAAGATCTGCTTTACATTGTTTGAAGTGTTAGGAAGAGTATATTATCCAGAATAGTATTAATGGTTAATTTTATCGCATAATATTTTTACTTGATGTGTATATCCTTGAGCACACATTACATTTCGCATGTACTTCTCGGAAATTCAAAATACGTAGTTAAATTTCTTTTCAAATTTGAATAATTAACTCCGTGAATTCCTACTTTCTTAGCAAACAAGAACGAGAAATTAAACGTGAATAAGTGCTCCTTTCAAGATCAGCTTTACATTCTTTCCTTATTTCTTCATTCTTTACTGTCATAAATAGATCTGCCGCATATACGCCTAAGCTATCTCATTTTCACTGCATTCAGTCTACTTTGGTTCCTCTTCTGCCAGCTACCGACCTCACTTCCGTACATCGGTGTCGGTACCCGGGACTTCATTGTGCGCCTCGGTTGACAAGTTCCCATTAGTTATTTTTTGTATTCAATATATAATTTCGAATCAATAAAATATTTCAATTAATCAAAATAATCGCATAACTAGGATTTTTTTAAACACTCGTATCTCTAGCATGATTGAGATTAGATACAGCGTACGCAGCTTCAACATTTTCAACTTGTATTTATAATCCATATGTATTTACCCCTAAAATATAGTGTTCCACTCAGTATACGTAATAAGATTACACAAAATTTATTCATTCAATTATAAACTCAAAATTTGACGAAGCAATTCGATACTTGGAATTTCCGAAATAAATCGAAGGTTCAGGCCAAACATAATTAGGGTAATACGGGCAAACATATGAAAATAAAAATGTCAATGTATTACATATTTTGTCTATATGTTATTTGAAAAGACAAGCTTGTCCTAAAATGAGGCCTATTTCAATGCGGATTATCGTTAGAGTCAAGTAAATTGTTGTGTATTCCAAGAATTTATTCTAAGGGTTTTTCTGCCTCCAAAGCAATTAAGAATATTTAAAGGTAGATATTAGTGGAAATAAAGCAAAATTACCAATGCGGCTCTGGTATTGTACATGCTGAATGTATTGTTTATGACAGCTGGGGTTTTGTTTTGTTGATTTTTGGGATTTATTTTGCTTGGGCACTATGTTTTATTAGCCTATTCAAATATTACTGTCTTTGTAAATGGATAAACTTTTGACACATGGAAAAACTCATTTAAAGAGAGTTTATTTTATTGCACCCATTGAAAGAATATCACTTTCATTTTTATAAATGTCAAACAAAAAAAATTCTCCGAAAAACGTATTACAAGGGACATTTTGTAGGGATAAACTGAGTTCTGTCAGAAATATTTTAATTTATTAGGCGGGAAACTTATTATTTGGAAAACGTATTAAGCATAAAAAAAATACGTAATTTGTATGGGACTTTTTCGGGACCGCAAAATGTAATCCTATTAGGTGTGAAAACGTATTAAGAGGGTTTCACTGTAAATACAAAATAAAAACTTAATATATAATGTACCTGGGCAGGCGGTCAGTAGCAGTTTGACCATATTCAGATAATGCTGGAGAGACTCGTTTTGAGACTCTAGGAGATTCCGGAGGTAGCTGGCCAGGACGGGCGAGGACTCGCTGGGGTGTGGAGAGCCATCTTTGATCCCTGCGCTACGATTTAAGCACATACGGAGGTACCTCATGATCTAAGAGTAAAATCACAGTCAGTCACTATGTCTATTATTGTAGAAAGATCATTACACAACTTTCAATAAGATTACAATCTAATTATAAAATTGACACGACAGAAACATGGATTATTTACTTTGTATCTCAAAGAAAGCTAAATATTAATAAGCTAAATGTTAATAGTCAGTATGACAGATAGCTACTGCGCCCACCACCCAACGTCATTAGAATATGATGATGAATGATAAGTAAGATACCTCGTAATATGTGGAGGGCGCAAAGGGGAGGACATGATTTCCTGTGACAAATCTGTGCTTGGTGTTAGAGCTCTCCTTCCGGCGGGCAATGTTGGCCCACACGTGCTCTACCATGGTGGGGAAGGGGGGCACACCCAGTTCCGGTGGAGCTTCTTCTTCCTTTTCATCATTCTTGATACTCTTCTGCTCCGGACCAGTCGGAGTCACATTCTGCACCACGTCTTCTATTTCACTCGGCCTCGTTACACCGTATAATGATTTCAGAGCTTCCATTTTGACTTCATCTTTTCTAAAAAAAAAACATTAAGATAATCTCAGCTGATGGATAAATTGGATGCAATTGATCATTCAAACCCGAATAAGAATATTACGAATAAACCATGATTTCTACACACAGAAAATATTTTAATTAGTGGTAAGATTGCATGACAAAGCGCAGCCAAATAATAAATGAGTCGATGACTCACTGAATTGATCATGCAGATGACCAAATCAGATTTGATCATGCAGATGACCAAATCAAATCCGATTCCCAACTACCCCATGACTCAGTACATACTAAAAGAATCAAACCTGTAAACGATTTATCAATCAAAGTACAGTAAAATCCCGTTTATTCGAACTTGAGGGGACCAAACATTAAGAAAAAAGTTTAAATAACGATTTACGATAATGAAAATAAAATTATCAAAAATATTTTTTTTTTACATAGGTATTAATTATCATTATTATGATCATGCCATTTTTCCAATGTATTGAAGTTAGCAACAAAAGTTTCCAGCACTTTTAAAACATTGTTTTGTGGTGGTCACGGTGGTATTTCGCAATCACCTGTGACGTCTTGTTATTTTTCTTCTTCAATCTCCACTTCCTTACTCCTTTTCCCTCCATGACATTTCTAGCCTTTCAACGCTAAAGTTCTATTTGTTATCATGTTTAATATTGTCGATAACATCACTAATGGGATTGTGTATGTTAATTTTATTTTAGATAATATTTTTAGACAATCTCTCGTATTAATTAGATTTTTTAGCAACTGTTGGCGTTTTGTACGAGTTTTGCATTCGTGGTATTTTGAAAATAAAAAAATTATCAGTCAAAACCATAAAAATGTTTTAATTTAAATTTAATGAAATATGGAAAAGTCTGGGGAACGCAAACCACGCATTTGCGAATTTCAAAATATTTAACACGTAAATGTTAGAGAAATACAAATAATTGTCTTTACATATAAAACAATGGCAATAAAATAATTAATAAGATGTGAGAAAATCTAAGAAACGCCAACCACACATTTTTCAAAATCCTTTGACACGAAACTTAAATAGAAAGAGAAATGTCCGTATTAAAATTAATACAAATGAAATAATTTATAAAACACCTAAAAGTCTGAGGAACTCAACCGCGTACTAGTGTTTGTACAACAAAATATACAAACTCTACGTAAACAAGAATAATGATAGTATTAAAACGGAACAGAAGATTGACAGGCACTGACATTCGCAGAAACTGGGAGAATTACTTTACCTATAAGGGCGCAAAGATAATATTTGCTATCTTTTTCTAATGTAAAGAAAACGAGCAGGAAAAAAAAGCATACGCATCAATGTGTTGCGATAAGGAAGATGAAGATTTAAAAATCGAGGACGCACTAGATATGTTTGTCATCTTTTTTTAGTATACTGAAAATGAGTGAGAAAACAAACTTTATGCGTCGTGATTTTAAATAGGGATGGATACTACCCATTTGGATAGACTTGAACATTTGACAGGTACGTTGTGTAGTGTATGTGTATTTTGCTGATTACAGATATTTGACAAAAAAATTGAATTGGCAAAAAATAGATCGACAAACTCATCTGATAGGGTCCAAAAATAGCTTTGAATAATGATATTCTATTTATAAGTACAATTTAGTACGAAAATTTTTTAGAGGGACCACATTCTGCTCCAAAACTTCGACTTGTGGCGAATTTTGAATAAATGTTCTTCAAATGAACGGGATTTTACTTTATTTTAAAAACGTCGAAAATTTAATGGCTTATAATACAATTAATTTTTAACACTTTGTTAATTCATCTCAATTGAGATTTGTCTTCGTAATCGTGGCTTCAAGATTATAAGAAAATATATTTCGTTTATGTAATAATTTACCAAAATTAAAATTATTTTGTAACACGTGGAAAATGCATCTAATGATCGCGGTCTTATAATACTTGCATTGTCTTAATTATGGCAAATAACATTCAGTTTATCAGTTTTAATGAAGTATAACGGTCCTATCTAAATAATAGTTTAAAAAAAGTTTAATCTAGTATATAACTTCTGATATAAATTAATAATAAAAACCTACATTTTCGTAAAAAAAAAAACACGAAAATTTGAATTATCATTGAAAGTAGCGCCTTAACAATAATAATTAGTATTCTTTCGAACGTATACTCAAGCCGAAACACTTTTGTTTGCTCCAAGGGAAATCCCCCAATTCTCGTTCGGTAAACAGCAAACGTGCACTCTGTATCAACGTTACAGAGAACTGTCTCGATAATCATATACTGGGTACGCGCAGACCTAACAAGAAAGACTGTATTGACTTCTTGTGCTAACTATTTGACTTCAAAGTATACACACAGTCACACATACACACGTAGACAACTTTATGCACACGAACATATAAAAGGCTGCACGCAATAATCGTTATAGTTTTTATGTTTTTAGGAGTACAAAGCAATGCAAGAGTATTTTGGGAGTACAGGTTTTAAAAGGAGTATGGTTCACGAAAAAGGAATACAAAACTCTATCACCTTATTATATTCCATATTAAACTGACTATCGGTGTCATGAATTTTTTGGTACCTTGGATTTTATAATACAGTAAAACCGCGATATAACGAAATCCAAGGGACCAAAAAATAAAAATTTGTGATAACGAATTCCCACATATAACGAAAAAATAAAAAAACCTACTATATGTTACGCGCCGTCGCAAAAAAATGTTGCGCGGCTTCAAAAAAGATCGCAAATTCTGCAAACAAAGGAGGAAAAAGGCCATAGGGAACTGAATACCTACATATTTTTAGTAGTTTTGTTATTAAAACAGATAAGCAAATGGATAATCAAAGGAATTAAATTAAGAACAGAACCTATTCAACACCAATTGGAAGATATTTTTGTAAATTCCAGAATATTGCAAACACAAAACAATATTTTAAGTGTGTTTAAATGTAGAGCCGCTTCAAACATACTTTTGGGCATGAAACATACAAAATAATTCAAAAATAACAATTTTACAGTTGAATCGCGGCATTTTTATAAAATGAGTCGTATATAAATTACGAAGGTATTTACCGGTAACGGCGGCAACCACTTCAAAATATATTTATAATCGTTAAAATTGATCACTTAAAAATTATCGTTAACATTGTACACTTAAAATACACGAAAACAATAGTCAATAGAAATAAAAAATACCGTACAAAAATAGTTCATAAAATATTTTAACAAATTATTTATATTATTGACGAGTTCACACAAAAACAATTGTCAAACGAAAATGAATTTATGTAAATATTCAGTTCGGTCATGCAATAATCGCGATGCATCGGCGCGGCTTTGTAAGTGCGAAATAATATTTTCATCTTTTAACATTTTTTTATTTCGTTATAAATTTACGTAAATGTATTGGCATTTTTTCGTACGGGACAAAAATGATTTTGTTATAAATATTAACGGGATTTCGTTATATAAATGCATTTTTGTATGAAAAATTGGTTTTAGGGACTAAATTTCGATTTTTTTTTCTATATATGTCATTTTTCGCTATATCGGGTTTCGTTATATCGCGGTTTTACTGTAACAAGGTTTTACTTTATTATTAACAAGTATTTAAACACAGAAAGAGTATAAAGTAAAAGCTTACGTATCCCCGCTAGCTAAGAGCAACAGGAACTTGGAAAGAGGGCTGTCCCGGGGGAACAGCACGGAGGCGTAACGTCCTGCTACAAACCTCACCATGGCATCTTCACTGTCCATGTGCCTGGAAAAGACAAACAATTAAATAATCATAATACGCATTGACAAATGTTACTTTTATATTTTAAGGAAAATTGCAGCTATGAAGAAATTACCAAGTGAAAACGTGGGACTTACTTCTCTAGAAGAGCTACGATTAGCGTCTCATTGGTGCTGTCCACTCCTGGCCTGGGTTCCTTATCCACTTCCATAGCGGTCTCTGTACTGTGACTAGTGCTGGCTTTAGAACTGCCGGCTGCCTCCTCACACTCCATGACATCAGGCTTGGCCACTGCAACATTCATCATAAACTATTTACTTCTGGATTTTTCTTTACTTTGACAAATTCCAAGACAAACAGCTAAACGCAGAAAATAGCCATTAAGGCCATTTAAGTCGAGAAAGACTGAAAAATAGTGAATGTTTTCTTGAGTAAACTATTTTGGTTACAAGTGATGACTAATGTTATCCAAAAAACAAGAAGAGCACAGAAAGAAGAGAACCTGCCGTGGCGGGCTGGCGGATGATGAAAGAGCCGGCCATGGCCAGCAGGGCCTCGCGCAGGGCGAGACGCAGGTCAGGCGCAGAGGAGGGCATTTTGTTGAACAGCTCCTCCAGAGTCTCAAACTGTTTGTTCATGGCGCTGGGCACCTTGGCCACTAGACGTCCTGCAAGATACAAGTACAAATTTTACATGGACATCCGACAATATGGCGGGAAGGAAATAAAACTGGATAGATCATTTAGCGACCAGTTCTAATTGAAATATATAATCTTTATTTTTAATATGCATCAAAGCCGCGCCGCATAAGTGTGTAAAAAAAGTTACCATAAATGTAATCAGATGGAAATGCAAAATAGCCTAATGGTTGGAAAAAAAATATTCCAAGAAAAAATAAGGTTTAAATATTTAGTACTACCAGTACTATTCCACAATCCTGTGGTCTTATTATAGGGTAGTAATTCTTATTAACCGGTGCTCCGCGAACTTGTTGCAAATGATGAAAGCCAAAATTTAATGCTGACTCATTTACTTATGCTGGATTATTCAAACCTCACAGTTACAGTTTTCAACTTCATATGATTTCAGTTTCTTCTCAAGTTATCGGTTTCTTGACAATAAACAATATAAAAACAAAGAAACATGAAAGACTTGCCAATTTAGACGAAGAATTGAGAGTAGCTATATCAAATATTAGACCTAATATCACTGAAATGACAAGCTCAGGTATCACATTAAATGATTTTCACCTCAAATAAATTTCATTTATAATAAGACACATGTATACATTTATGTATCTTTTTTAATTTGTGTTTTTTTAAGTGTTGTGTAATCTGTTTAATTTTTAGTAAAAGTTATGTCTGTATGTTTTTGTTTGATTTCAGTGCTCCGCAAATATTTCTTATGATTAAAAGTACTTCCTGACTTCAATAAAATTAAGAACCGCTGTTATAGAGATCTAACAAATTACATTTTGATGAATTCCTATCTCAAGATAGTGCATTGCAGTTTATTTTCTTCTGTATTTGGAATTGGGACGGCACTAAACGGAACAACTGGATGACAAGATTGATGTTACCATTTTAACTTCACGTCTCAGCATTGTACTGTAGAAAAATAATATGTAAGATGCACTATGCGGGGGCTGTATGATAAGTACTCGTGTTTAACGAATGATGGTGCCCACTGATGCGAAATCTGATCATCATTGTTTAATGCCATCTTTCGAACACATGTCAAAATTTCAAGACAGATTTATTGAGTAGTTTTGTTTTGAAACCTGTTGAAAGTGGGCAAGAGCAATATCAGTCAGTGATTTGATTCCTTTTTATGGACGACGTGTGAGGAAATAAATCAAAGTGAAGTTGACATGAAGTGAAGGACCATGCACCTTCGATGACTACCATTAGATATTGGTTTAATGAATTCAAATGTGGTCTAACATCCGTTTTTGATGAAGAGCACCCAGGCTGTCCGATTGAGGTGACTACGAAGGATATGGTCAACAAAATCCATGATATCATGTTAGCACACCGCCAGGTGAAGATCATAGAGATTGCTGATATTGCAAACATCTCAATTGAACGCATACAAAATACATGAAAAACTGGGCATGAGAAAACTATCGGCGAGATGTGTGCCGCGTTTGCTCACAGTGGAACAAAAACAGAATCGCACAATAAATTCGGAGCACTGTTTGGACATGTTTAAGCATAATCCGAAAGAGTTATTTAAAATCATGACTGTTGACAAAACACGAATCCATCACTACATGACAGAAATGAAACAGACAGACAGTCAAAACAATGAGCTTCACCGAGCGAACCTGCTCCAAAAAGGGCGAAAACGGTTCCATCAGCCGGGCCACCATTTTTTAGGATTCGCAAGGCATCATCTTCAGCGATTATTTGGAGAAGGAAAAGACCATCATGGAGCAGTACTGTGCTGATTTATTGAGCCGATTTGATGTTGAATTGATGAGAAAACGGTCCCATTTGGTGGTTAAGAACAAAGTGCTCTTTCACCGTGACAACGCACCAGCTCACTCATCCATAATCGTCACAGCAAAACTAGTCAGATTACACTATGAATTGCTGCCTTATCCATCTTATTCTCCAGATTTGGCCCCATGCAACTTATTTTTGTTTCCAACATGAAAAAATGGCTCGGCAGAAACCGATTCACGTCAAACAAGGAAGTCATCGCCGACACAGAGGCCTAGTTTGCTAAGTTTGACAAATCATATTTTTTGGATGGCTTAAAAAAGTTGAAATATTGTCAGACTAAGTGTATCGAACTGAAAGGAGACTATGTTGAAAATTAAATTTTAAAGTGCATTTCCTCGCCTAACACGAATACTTATCAAACAACCCTCTTACATGGCAATATGGTGTTAGGTTGAAGAACAGATTTACTTTGTCGCTGATGTTTAGTTAGACTAAAAATATTTTAAAGAGTTTCAAGAAAGACATTAGGAATATGTTAAAATAAAGATATGGATATTAATTGTAAAGACCGTTATTACCCATTTGGCAAGAGTAATCAGGGTCCCAGATTGGATTGCTACCAGGGAGAAGAGAAATGACTCACCGATGCAGGTGTAGGCCTGGGCGTGATGTGCCCACTCGTCTTCCATTTTGGTTAATTTCAGCAGTCCTCCCAGTAAGACAGGAGAGATCTGCTTCAATTGGCTCGCGTCTCCACTGCTAGAAGACAACATATAACAGCTTTACGTAATTTACTATTTTATCTTTTACATAACTTGTGGGACATTATTCTTAGGGGCTGTATCCATGGATGAAATTTTTCTTTTGAAATATGCATCAACATGCCAGTACAAAATTAGTACTTAATCTTTTGATGTCCATGCCCATAGATAAAATATAAACTTCCGTGCCGCGCTGTGCCGGTCATGCGCTACCACAATCTTCACCGTGACAATTGACAAAATTTCTAAGTTGATTTTTGAACATGTTATGCATTGTTTTTGTAAGTTTTTCGATGTTCTTTATCAGTTTTGATTGCTAAATTAATTTTCATTTTGTTTTCACATTACTTGTTGATTTGACATTAAATATTATTTATGTTGTTTTTATTATGTTAACCTTTTATAATCGTTACATAATTTGCTCTTAAAATGTCGCAACAAAGAAATACTATTGAGTTGAAAACGATTACAGTGAAACTCTCTTAATACGTTTTCCAAGGGACAGCCAAATAAAATCTTATTAAGCAGGAAAACTTATTAACAGTGATTTCAATATTTCCATGCTTTATTTGACCATAACATCTAATATTGTATTTTAACTAACATTAGAATAATATTTATATATTAAAAAACAATTTATTCTATTAAGTTACGTATATAAATATGTATTTGAAAATCACGGCCATAAATAGGCATACCTAAACGAGTAACAAAAATGCAACAAATTAATAATAACGAAGAAGATTAAATGAATGATAATAAAATGATGAAAAACAAACTTATAAAATGTTGATGACTATCTAATAAAATACAACTAATCTCCTAATAATTTATTTATTTCGTGCTGACGTAAAAAATCAAACAAACAAATAGATCAGCTGGTTATGTTAAATCAGTTGTCAGTGCCCTGTGGTTTGCTTTGTTTTGTTTATTTGTTAATAAATTTTCAAATACGTATCGGTCACGAAAATAAATAATTTGGCTATTTTAGTTGTCAAGAAATATTAATCAAAGCTGAACCAGAAGTAGTTAAAATTAAACAGCTTCCAATGAAAGCAGTTCCCTGTGGTTTCTCCGAAAACGGATGTTATAAGATTTCGTACATAATAATAAAAATATATATTTTTATGAGTTAAATTAATACATAAACTACTTTCGAAAAGTTCCTTTTCTTTCCTGTAAAAAACATGGTTTTAATTAGTTTATTTGACATTCTGATGAAGGAAAAGATATTTTCCGAAACCGGTTGGTGTATTAAATTTAACTCATAAAAGTGGTTTAAAACAAAGTTATAAATAATATATGTTTAAATAATTTCGTGAACTACAAGTGAGTCGCTTTTGCCGCTGCCATTTATATTAGAAATGAATCAATAGCGGTCTTCGTTACTCAGAAATTTAAAGGGCCGCTAGTATGGAAACTAGATTATTTTTGGAAAAATATGTTGTATTTATTATGTATTATAAACCAGATTATGGGGATTATTATTTATAATAAGAAATGCATTAATTAATATATTGTTCTTCTAACATAACCATTTTCCAGTATCTAGTTTGCTTGGTCGTGCCAAGTTTTCCGCGGACGTCCTCTATTTATGGTGCTATTAATACTTGCGTCATATATCTTTCTAACCATTATCTTCTCATTCATCCGTTCCATATGACCAAACCACCTAAGTGATCCTTTCTTACTCTTACTTACTGTATTAAGATCTGTTTTACATTGTTTGAAGTGTCAGGAAGAGTATATTATCCAGAATAGTATTAATGGTTAATTTTATCGCATAATATTTTTACTTGATGTGTATATCCTTGAGCACACATTACATTTCGCATGAACTTCTCGGAAATTCAAAATACGCAGTTAATTTTTTTTTTCAAATTTGAATAATTAACTCCGTGAATTCCTACTTTCTTAGCATAACAAGAACGAGAAATTAAATGTGAATAAATGCTCCTTTCAAGATCAGCTTCTCATTCTTTCCTTATTTCTTCATTCTTTACTCTGTCATAAATAGATCTGCCGCATATACGCCTAAGCTATCTCATTTTCACTGCATTCAGTCTACTTTTGTTCCTCTTCTGCCAGCTAATACGTTTTCCAAATAATAAGTTTCCCGCCTAATAAATTAAAATATTTCTGACAGAACTCAGTTAATCCCTACAAAATGTCCCTTGTAATACGTTTTTCGCAGAATTTTTTTTGTTTAACATTTATAAAAATGAAAGTGATATTCTTTCAATGGGTGCAATAAAATTAACTCTCTTTAAATGGGTTTTTCCATGTGTCATAAAAGTTTATCCATTTACAAAGACAGTAATATTTGAATAGGATAATAAAACATAGTGCCCAAACAAAATAAATCCCAAAAATCAACAAAACAAAACCCCAGCTGTCATAAACAATACACTCAGCATGTACAATACCAGAGCCGCATTGGTAATTTTGCTGTATTTCCAATAATATCTACCTTTAAATATTCTTAATTGCTTTGGAGGCAGAAAAACCCTTAAAATAAATTCTTGGAATACACAACAATTTACTTAACTCTTACGATAATCCGCATTGAATTATTTTAGGACAAGCTTGTCTTTTCAAATAACATAGACAAAATATGTAATACATTGACATTTTTATTTTCATCTGTTTGCCCGTATTACGCTAATTATGTTTGGCCTGAACCTTTAATTTATTTCGGAAATTCCAAGTATCGAATTGCTTCGTCAAATTTTGAGTTTATAATTGAATGAATAAATTTTGTGTAATCTTATTACGTATACTGAGTGGAACACTATATTTTAGGAGTAAATACATATGGATTAAAAATACAAGTTGAAAATGTTGAATCTGCGTGTGCTGTACCTAATCTCAATCATGCCAGAGATACGAGTGTTTAAAAAAATCCTAGTTATGCGATTATTTCGATTAATTGAAATATTTTATTGATTCGAAATTATATATTGAATACAAAAAATAACTAATGAGAACTTGTCAACCGAGGCGCACAATGAAGTCCCGGTACCGATACCGATGTACGGAAGTGAGATCGGTAGCTGGCAGAAGAGGAACGAAAGTAGACTGAATGCAGTGAAAATGAGATAGCTTAGGCGTATATGCGGCAGATCTATTTATGACGGAGTAAAGAATGAAGAAATAAGGAAAAAATGTAAAGCTGATCTTGAAAGGAGCATTTATTCACGTTTAATTTCTCGTTCTTGTTTGCTAAAAAAGTAGGAATTCACGGAGTTAATTATTCAAATTTAAAAAAAAAAATTATCTGCGTATTTTGAATTTCTGAGAAGTACATGCGAAATGTAATGTGTACTCAAGGATATATACATCAAGTAAAAATATTATGCGATAAAATTAATCATTAATACTATTCTGGATAATATACTCTTCTTAATACTTCAAACAATGTAAAGCAGATCTTAATACAGTAAGTAAAATTCAGAAAGGATCACTTAAGTGGTTTGGTCATATGGAACGGATGAATGAGAAGATAATGGTTAGAAAGATATATGACGCAAGTATTAATAGCACCATAAATAGAGGACGTCCGCGGAAAACTTGGCACGACCAAGCAAACTAGATACTGGAAAATGGTTACGTTAGAAGAACAATATATTAATTAATGCATTTCTTATTATAAATAATAATCCCCATAATCTGGTTTGAAATACATAATAAATACAACATATTTTTCCAAAAATAATCTAGTTTCCATACTAGCGGCCCTTTAAATTTCTGAGTAACGAAGACCGCTATTGATTCATTTCTAATATAAATGGCAGCGGCAAAAGCGACTCACTTGTAGTTCACGAAATTATTTAAACATATATTATTTATAACTTTGTTTTAAATCACTTTTATGAGTTAAATTTAATACGCCAACCGGTTTCGGAAAATATATTTTCCTTCATCAGAATGTCAAATAAACTAATTAAAACCATGTTTTTTGCATGAAAGAAAAGGAATTTTTCGAAAGCGGCTTATGTATTAATTTAACTCATAAATTTTTTATTTTTTATTATTATGTTCGAAATCTATAATATCCGTTTTCGGAGAAACCACAGGGAACTGCTTTCATTGGGAGCTGTTTAATTTTAACTACTTCTGGTTCAGCTTTGATTAATATTTCTTGACAACTAAAATAACCAAATTATTTATTTTCGCGACCGATACTTATTTGAAAATTTATTAATAAATAAACAAAACAGAGCAAACCACAAGGCACTGACAACTGAATTAACATAACCGGCTGATCTATTTGTTTGTTTGATTTTTTACGTCAGCACGAAATAAATAAACAAAGCAAAAATAATGTCATCATATTTGTGATTAAAAAATTTAAATCGTAAAATTCAGGACAAAAATACTATTGACGTATTTTTGTAAGTTCGGACCTGCCATCGTCGATGTCAATGCGGATAATATTTTCCCTGAACTGAGATTCAGTAAGGGCGAGTATTCCATGTCTCAATTACGCTGATCAAGGCAATATGTCGAGTGTATAGGTAAATTATGTAAAACTCATCAAAAGGGATAAATTTTAGATATGCAGTCCATCAGGTTTTCATTTACAAACAGTACTTTTTTTAAATGTGCATTCGTCAAGTTGGCCAGGAAAAGATATGAACGTCTTGCCGTGCAAACAATTTTACATTTCGTAAAAAGTATAAACTTTCGTCGGACTTACAGGTGGCGTATTTTATCTCCGAATAACTTTGACCTGCCCTTATTTTACTATAAAACGCCGAATAATTTGAATTTGAAATCATTTCGTGTTTTACGTCGATTTATTTTATTTAGGTAGTTAGATATTTTATGTGATTTTAATTTAAATTTCATTTTAGTTTTTTTTTTTAAAATTACTTTTTAGTAGTAGTTTTTTTTTTTGCAGTTTAGATGGTAATTTTTTTTATAGGTAATTATTTAGATAGTTCAAATTTTATACTTCATTTAGTTTCCTTATAATTATTTAGTTTCCTATAAGCAGTAGTATTTAATATATTTTAAGGGTGCATTAGGAGATTAGTTGTATTTTATTAGATAGTCATCAACATTTTATAAGTTGGTTTTTAATCATTTTATTTTCATCTAGGTTTTTTATTAGCATTCTTATAATTAGCATTCTTATAATTCATTTAATCTTCTTCGTTATTGTCAATTTGTTGCATTTTTGTTACTCATTTTGGTATGCCTATTTATGGCCGTGATTTTTAAATTCATATTTATATAAGTAACTTTATGGAATAAATTGTTTTTTAATAATTTTTTTATAAATAAAATATTTTAATTATTCTAATGTTAGTTAAAATACAATATTAGATGCTATGGTCAAATAAAGCACGGAAATATTGAAATCACTGTTAATATGTTTTCCTGCTTAATAAGATTTGGCGGTCCCTTGGAGAACGTATTAAGAGGGTTTCACTGTATAATCAAATAACCCATATTATCTATATTGAGGCATCCGTGTTGTTTTTAAACCACGTGTACAATTTTTACACGTTTCCCAAAAATCACTTCGACATCTTACTGCCCTCTATCGAATTCATTTCATGGCTCAAAAAAACATGGCTGACCAGAAACGTCAAAGTCATAGCTTAAGGTTAAATTGAATGACATAAAACAGATGTTTATTCAGCGACCATTTTGTGAAAATTTAAAACGTCAAAAAAACGCGCTAAAATTATGGCACAGGTAAAACAGCTGATCATTCACAGTTTTCAGGCAGCCATTTTTTAAATCAACGAATCAGAGCTCCTCCAATAAGAATCTTCGGTTATCGCTTGAAATATAGACGGTTGCGTTTGATTAATAAGACTGAAAAAAATCAAGCTTTTCTTCATTTTATTTGTATGTAGGTAGGTACGTCGATTTTTCAAAAGCAACAGAGCCGACGTACACAACTAACAACCCAAGATGGTCAAAGGCGTGTTGATCTTTGAGAAAGGTTAGGTTAGATTACTTACCACGTAAAAAAATACCACTATTCTCGGCATCCTAAAATTGTAAAAAACAGAGCCGATATACACAACCAACCCATCATTCCAGGTTTTAAAAAAATAAACATTTTGTTAATACTCATTGATAAAACCATAAAAAGTGATTTGAAAGGAAAAGAAGAAGAAAAATAAAAGAGAAGAATAATAATCCATCACTTAACGAGCTTGTATGAGAAGATGTATGAATGTGGATGAGCGAGAATTATGTGTAAGGACAGAAGAGTATGGCGCTCTATCCTCTGCCTACCCCCGCGAGGAAACGGCGTGATGATAGGTAAGTAAGTAAGTTACAGGTTTATCTATCACCAGAAGTGTTCAATTTAAATATTGAATAACAGACGCGTAAAAGAACTAACTCCTTCGACCGATCACGACGTACTTAAGTCACGTGTACAACTGCGAAATAATAATTAATTCAATGACGCATTTAAAAAATCATCATTGTGTCATTCTAGACCTAACCTATAAAAATCGAAAAAACGTATAGAAAAATTGTATGTATTTCACCACAATTAACCGAATTCCGGAGTGAAAACATCAATTTTATCTTGTGCGGGAAAATAAATATCTTGTGCGGGAAAATATGACTATTGCAAGCTGTGAAATCTGGATGTCGATACCTGACATAAAAAAACGCGCGAAAATCAACAGCTGTTTATTGCAATGCCGAGTCGAAATAAAGTCATACATTTGAAACGTCAAAAAAAAATTGCGCGAAAATTACGCACTGCAATAATGACAGGTAAAACAGCTGTTTATTTAATTTTCAGGCAGCCATTTATGAAAACCATCCAATAAAAAGATTGATCAATCACAGCCCACGGTTAATGCTTGAAAATATGAAGGGTTGCGTTTAATTAATAGGTCTGCAAAATATCAAGCTTTTTCTTCATTCCATTCGTATGTAGGTAGGTACGTCAATTTTTCAAATAAAAATTACGCGTTTTTTAGATTTTAAAGGTGAATTTTAAACGATAGAAGCTTACAAATACGAAAATAAATTATATTCCATTGTGATGTATGCACAGATGTAATAAAATTATATTTTGGTCGTAAACTCGCAGAGAAAAGCTCAAAAACACGAAATTTCACTTAATCAAGCTTCACAAATAAATTAGAAGAAGTTTTTTTTTTAAAGTGTGCAACGATACTACTCATTAGTGGCAATTGCCGAAAAATATTAAAATGATTTTAGCTCTTAAACTCGCAGAGTTATAAGCGAATGAAAAAAAAGTTAGGCTAATTAAAAAGTTAAATTTTCCAAAAATCACCAAACTAAAAGAGTTGTAACAAATAGAGGAGAAGAAGAAGAATGAAAAGAAAAAGATGTTAAGACTCAGTCAACCTTCGGACATCTGGGAAAAATATCAGAATGCGGATAGAACGCCTAATAAGCGAGATATTAACCAAAACGTGTGTGACAAAATCGGTTACATATAAACATATAAACATATAAACATATATATAAACATATAAACATATATATAAACATATATATAAACATATAAACATCGCGAAATAGGGCTTATTATTTTAATATATATGATGATGTATTTACTCCTAAATTAGTGTTCCACTCAGTATACATAATAAGATTTATTTATTCATTCAATTATAAACTCAAAATTTGACGAAGCAATTCGATACTTGGAATTCCCAAAATAAATTAAAGGTTCAGGCCAATCATAATTAGGGTAATACGGGCAAACAGATGAAAATAAAAATGTCAATGTATTACATATTTTGTCTATATGTTATTTGAAAAGACAAGCTTGTCCTAAAATAATTCAATGCGGATTATCGTAAGAGTTAAGTAAATGTTGTGTATTCCAAGAATTTATTTTAAGGGTTTTTCTGCCTCCAAAACAATTATGATTATTTAAAGGTAGATATTAGTGGAAATACAGCAAAATTACCAATGCGGCTCTGGTATTGTACATGCTGAGTGTATTGTTTATGACAGCTGGGGTTTTGTTTTGTTGATTTTTGGGATTTATTTTGCTTGGGCACTATGTTTTATTAGCCTATTCAAATATTACTTAAATGGATAAACTTTTATGACACATGGAAAAACCCATTTAAAGAGAGTTAATTTTATTGCACCCATTGAAAGAATATCACTTTCATTTTTATAAATGTCAAACAAAAAAAATTCTGCGAAAAACGTATTACAAGGGACATTTTGTAGGGATTAACTGAGTTCTGTCAGAAATATTTTAATTTATTAGGCGGGAAACTTATTATTTGGAAAACGTATTAAGCATAAAAAAAATACATAATTTATATGGGACTTTTTCGGGACCGAAAAATGTAATTCTATTAGGCGTGAAAACGTATTAAAGGTGATCGTATTAAGAGGGTTTCACTGTATTTAAAAAAAAATCTGAAACACGTTGATTTGCACATTGACCTGGCAAAGGAGCATAACATCTTGTGTTTGACTTTACACAATCATAAAAAGTCATAAGTTGAAAAGATGCAAGAAACCCGCAGTGTGGTTCATTTAAAATAATGCCATTTTGTAAAACGAAAAAATATTAGCACTATGATGTCAATGTGAGAATAATTTTCAAATGTAACTGAAATTACGGTCATTTGCGTGTAAATCACTTTTATCTATGGTATAAAAGAAATCTGGCAACACAAAAGTAAGCTTCGTCTGTCAATTTTGTATGGAGAAAAAAGATTTTTACACTCGATTTTGATCGATTTGATTACGATCGTTCTTGAGTTGAATAATATTTATATGGGTTACCGTATGATATCTCTGTCGCAAGTATCCTAAGCGCTTGCAATACACTCTTTTAAATGAACCCTCATATTGACAAATACGCAAGAAAAAATGTTGGGTTGATGGCAGCGATTTCACACCGGATGTTTTCTTGTAGGGCCTATATTATTCGAGGATTATTAATATATAGTTTAGATCAGGAATCCCCACAATAAAAATCACAAGGTATTAAATCTGGTGACTGAGGTGGCCAGGATATGTCTCGAGGGCCAATTGCTCAGATTAAATCTACGCGGTCACAGCAGTTTTGTTATAGTTATAATCAATAACGTAATGTCCATTGCGAGTGTTGGCGAACAATTTATTTGATCCGATTAATAACACGGGAAACGTGTGTTGGTGCCAAGAAGGTTGTCGGAAGCGAGGACCTAATTGGATCTTGGATGAGTTTTTTTTACATGCCTTTGTTGATTATCATACTATCTTATCACATTTACAATATGTGTTTTGACTCTTTATGATTGTTCAAAATTCTAATTGAACGATAAACTCCTTGGATGCTGCAAGGTTCGGATCTTGAATGAGATAAACAGATACAATCATGGAGAATCAAAGTATCGATATGTATTTTAACCATTTGAAGTATTATAAATTGCATGATTAATCCCTAAAAGGAATTAACAAGCCACTAGCATTGTAGAATGCCACAACACGAGGAACTTTTTTTATTTATTTATTTACTTCCTCCGGCCGGCGAGCCGAACTGAATATTCCGATATGCAAGCCTGCTTGAAGGATTTTGAACGTGAGCAAAGGGTTTAGGCTGATCTTCAGAACGTCTGATACCGACGGTGAAATATAGTTTTGTACTGGTATATGGGCGAGTCACGTTGATTTCGAGGCCATTCGCTGAGAAGATTAGATCCACTAGAGGTTCTTCGCTACCTCAGGCCTTATCATTATCTATACAAGGCTACAGGCTAAAGATGACGGTTCCCGGCGGTATCAGTTCTCTCAACTTACGCCATATGCACCACAAACTGTATGTAGCTTATGGGTGTATCAGATGGTTTCCTGTAAGATTTTCAGAACACCCCGTACCTCAGTATAGTTAAGGAGGATGATAGGATCTCTAGAGGTTAAAACCTAGAGACAATATTCCTGAAATGAGTTGTAATCGTGCTGACACGTTGGCAATACATACACACACACACGGATTTACGCAATATTAACATATCTAACTGGATTGTTCCAGGCTCTGTTCGAGATGCATTGTCTGAGATACCAAGGATCACCCTGAATATAAAATAAACTATTCTTCAAACACTGCCGTCACATGACGTAAGTTCTCAGACGCGCCGAGATGGATTACGGCAATTTTCCTGGGAATCATACTGTCATGGTGTACGAGCAATCACAATTAATTATTTTCAGTGGTGAATGCGGTAAAGGATTGCCAATTCCCCACCGATACTGAACACATCAGCGCATTGGAAATACAAGGACTTTGGGGGCAATGCATCTTGAATGAGTCGTAACAAATTATATAGTTCACTGTATATGTTTGACAAGTCTACGACACGGTTGGTCATCTATGTATAATTCCTTTCCCACTCTTATATTCCAGCTCTGTATAATTTAATATTTGGCTTATTAATAATTAGCTTGCGCCGAGATCCACATATTTATATTTTCTCTAAAATGACGTATTTAGGTCTGTCTTACCTAAAAGATTACATCGGATCGAAAATAATAAATTGAAGACTAGAAAATTAAGTTTATATAATGGTATCGTTCGGGTATAATTGCGAACCAAAGGACTGTACATTATTAAAATTACACAACGTGGGTGAATAGATTTTGCATTTAGAAATATAATTTGAAACAAGAATCGTCATTTAATCGCGTACTATAAGATAGTTGGTATATTTATTTTAACAATTGCTATATAGGTATTTAAACAGCTATATTACTGTGGATATTTAATTGTTACAGACCCGGGTTTAATAGTACTAGGATTATTATAAACATAGCGTGAGAATATTCTTAACCATCAGTTCGATCACGTCGGCCAAATTTAGATATTAAGCATACAAACTAGCATGACGCAAGTGTTGATGGAACCAGAAATAGAGGACGTCCGCGAAAGACTTGGCACGACCAGATAAACCAGATAATGAAGGATGGTTCTGTTAGAAGCCTCAACAATCGGCGAGCTTGTATGACAAGATGTATGAATGTGGATGAGGCAAGAATTGTGTGTCAGGACAGAAGAGTGTGGCGCTCTATCCTCTCTGCCTACCCCCACGGGGAAACGGCGTGATGGTAAGTAAGTAAGTAAGTAACTAGCATTAAGAAGTAAATTTTTATAACAGACTTATTCATAAAATAAGTTAGTGTAACGTTTCGCCTGTACCCGAGTACGGCCCTGTGTCGTACCTCTGTGTCCCTTGTGCCGGTCTAGGGTGGGCGGGCCTACATCTGGGATTTCGCCGGTGCGAAGCTCGACCTTCGAGCTTCCACGATACAAGCGGTCAAGAATATATTATAAATTTAGTTATATAAACTATTAATTATTTAGATGTAAGTAGGATTCATTTCAATTGGAGTGGATCTCGAAATATTAAATATAGAACAGAATATATACTGCATTCTTTTCAGTGGTATCACGACTGAGAGTAATAAATAATTTAACATAGGGGCAACATATTAAAGTTATTTAATAAAATACTACTTAACAATGATATGTATTGATATGATAAATTATCATTAACCAAAATTTGACTACGAAAGAGACGGGGTTCTTCACAGTGGTGTCACAACCAGGAGTAATTAATAATTTAATACAGGGGCAACGTACTAAAGCTATTTAATAAAATACTACTTAACAATAATATGTATTGATATGATAAATATAGGATAAATTATCATTAACCAAAACTTTACTATGTAAGAGATAAGATTCTTCAAAGAGGTTCGGGGCTCACGACCACGAGTATTAAAATTTAAAATATATACAGGATTCCTTACACACCGCACTCGCCAATTATATAATATTTATAAAATTACAGAAACCTTTGAATAACATTCATGGTGAAGATCAGCGCCAATGTTTTCAGGCGGGGGTTGGTGTTCTGAGCAAACAGAGAAGCGAAGATGACCTGCAATAGTAAACAACAACAATTAATACAAGACTAAGCATTATGACATTTAAGAGTAAATTTAATATGAAAGTAGATACTTTGTGCGGAACTTCATAGCACATAGAACTGCATAGTGAAGTTCCACGCGAAGTATCTACTTTCATATTACTTTACCAATACGGAATCAAGTATTTCCAATAAATAACTCTTTGATCCGATCATATTTAAACAGATAGATAAGAATTTGAGTCCGGCAAGGAAACATTCAATATTTAATGTTCTTGTGGTCAGTGTATTAATAATGAGGAACAGATACCTGTATACAGTGAGGGTAAAGAATGGCAGCCCCCGTCGCCCTGTTGAGGTAGTGAAGCAACTTCAGACGGATGCGGGTACAGGCGGGGGCGCGCGGGGCGGAGCCGCCCCCTCCCAAGAACAGGGTGTAGAGGGGAAGACACACGCGCCCACTGTTCCACTCCACGCAACTAAAAATAACAAATGTTTCACTACCGAGTCCCATTATTTGGCTAATATAGCTACGCGCATCATACGACGTGAAAAGAAATAACTCTCCCAGCGCGGTGCGCATCATATGTTTTCGACTTATTTTGTCATGTACTATGTGACAGCGCGGCAAATCGAGCAGGAAAATATACCAAAAATTAGTTTGATCCATACTGTTGCTGACATCTTGCGTTAGTCAAGTGAAATATTGTTATTTATTTATATAAATTAGTTTAAAAACGAAGATATCTTGAAACACCGTCAAGTTATTTGAATTTCGCAGTGCTGAATTATTGTCCTCTCGTCATGTGTTCGAGGTCACTAGTATTTGTCGGAACTATGCGTTGATATGAAATATTGACATCGCGATCAGTATTCAATGTATCAGAAAATACATTTATTATTACTACATACATTTGAAATGTTGATATTGGGTGAGATGTCTAAATGTCTTTTAAAAAGTGGTGTTCAACCGAATACAAGGTTTTAGAAAAGAGGCCCGCGTAGGGAGGTATACTTAGAGTACATTTATTTAGCGGCCGAGAGGTTAATCAATTCAATAATTCGTCAACTAGTTTTACAGTACACAAAATTAATGAATACAAAGGTCAGTTCGGTACGGTTCTATCATTCACTAACCTGACGATTCTTCCCAGTCCTACACTAGCAATGTTGGCAACACTGAACCGGGAATCTGCTGCTGCCACTATGAGAGGCAGGAGGGTGTCGCTGTCTTCCAGGGCATCACTGTTCAAAAACTTGACAATGGATTGTTTGGTCTGCAACAAAACTTTACATTTATAGACGAAATACACATTTCTATAATTACAAATTGGAGAAATTGATTTGATTTTTATTATTTAAAATAAAAATGAGATGTGTACACGGAATACATGTCGCATCAATAAAATGATGGTTTTAAAGAATACCATCATTATATTGACGAAAACAATTCTCAAGGTAATAATTGGTCATCCCTTTAGATATCCATCAGATCTTATATTTAAAGAGTACAATGTCCTAGATATAAGACAAATCTTTATGTTGAGACTCGTTCAATATTTCCATACTAACAACAACTCTCCTCAAGCAATAAATCATGGACACAACACAAGACAAACAACAAACATCTACACACCAGTTCCGAGAGCAACAATGACATTTTATCAAAGATTCTACATGTTCATAGCTCCGAAACTATACAATACACTAAGTACCAACTGGAAATCGTATAATTCCAATAAGATTACACAAATATGGACCCAATATATGATTCAATCAGGTAGAGATGAATCAGAAACATAGATATCCAACATTCTAATATAATTTATACTATACCTTCACTAATAATTCACTAGTCCTACAACACTCCCACTACATATATTTTTACTTTTTTATACATATTTGTAATTCTCTTTTTATTCCTGTCGATAAATAACACCACAACAGCACGAAAAAAAAAACTGGCTACTTTAACACAGACTTCAGTCTAGCAAAGTAGCCAGGACAACGCTGTATATATCAGAGGTGAAGTCTACTCCATCCCATACAATAAACTATGAGAATGTCTTATGTTTATTATGTATCCACCTCTGTTAGAACAAAAATATGTATGTCAATATAAATATATATATATAAATTGATTAATTAATTAATTAATACGAAACAGAAGATTGGCAGGCACTGACATTCGCAGAAACTGGGAAAATTATGTTACCTATAAGGGTGCAAGATAATATTTGCTATCTTTGTCTAATGTAAAGAAAACAAGCGAGAAAAAAAAGGATGCTCATTAAGGAAGATAAAGATTTAAAAATCGAGGACGCACTAGATATGTTTGTCATCTTTTTTTAGTATACTGAAAATGAGTAAGAAAACAAACTTTATGCGTCGTGATTTTGAATAGGGGTGGATACTACCCATTTGGATAGACTTGAACATTTGACAGGTACGTTGTGTAGTGTACGTGTATTTTGCTGATTACAGACATTTGACAAAAAAATTGAATTGGCAAAAAATAAATCGACAAACTCATCTGATAAGGTTCAAAAATAGCTTTGAATAACGATATATATTATAAGTACAATTTAATATCAAAACTTTCCAGAGGGACCACATTTTGCTCCAAAACTTCGACTTAGGGCAAATTTCCAATAACCATACTTCGAATAATGGGATTTTACTATACTAGGTATCGAAAAAAATGACAATGATTTGTCTAATTTTGAGAACAATTCTAACAATTTAAATTTAGAATATAATTGTGAATTAATTACTTTAAAAAGGCCAAGTTCATTTATTGCTTGATACCGTACTCTGCTCTCGATTTCGCTTAAAATATTTTGATATTTATAATACGATTTCCCCTTCGAACAACATTAATATTGAAAATAATCTAACTTAATAATACACCAAAAAATGTAAACTCGCCCGCTTGATAGATAATAAATTATAACCTATAAGTTTTACCTATGCTAATACCGAAATACGGAACAATGGAATGACTGGGAATGATATTGGAATATATTATAAAAACAAAACTGCGAGTAGTGTAGAGTGTAAAGGTGATGCGGGGTCGCCTCACACACTCGTGTCACGCACTGCGAGCTGCATCGGGAGTAGGTGGGATTGCCGCGGCAAGAACGAACGAGGTTGTCGTCCGATATAGAGGTAGTTAAGACCCCGTTTTATGGCAGTGTAATAATTATAATAAAGTCTTGAAGAAGTTGTTACGGTCGCATTTCACGTGTAATGTTCATGTATTACGAATATTATTTTCAGCCCAAATTTTAAATTATTATTTAACTTTATTTAAATATTGCTGTGCAGGCCGCGCGCCGGACAATGCAAGCCCCTCCTCACCCCGCTCCTAACATGTATACACAGTTGTCGAAGGGTCGCTACCCCCTCCCCCACGCATTGCCGGGTGGGTTTTGCCTAGCCGAAACGAGTCTCTCTCGCTCCACGCCTGTCGAACGCACCAGACCTGCTCCAGGGCGCCGCCGGGCAGCTCTATACCGACTGCCATTTTTGCCTCGAGACAAAGCCGCCAGGAAGCTGCGATGTGCCCCAGCAAGGCATCCGAAGGCCCCGCCGATACATGAGTCAAGTTGCGGATATTCCTGCCGCCTACAACAAAGGACCGGAGGCCGCCCACTACGAGACAACCGAACGCAGCTACGGAAACCACATGACGAGCAAAACTGCAGAGCCCACGTCCGTGAACTGGACCAGGGGCGGGCTCCAGATGCCGCTTGTCGCGCGCACTCGCGATGGGCCACACGTGGCCGTGCAATCAGCCACAAATGCGAAAACAGGTAAAAGTGAGTGGGAAAAATATAAAAGCTCGTGTTAATTTAATTTAACCTCCCGCCATCTCCTTGCGACCACCACAAATCTTGATTGCGCAACGACCACAACGTTGCGTTCATATCAAAGTGTTATTTTTATAGATCCCTGCCCACCAAATAACACATTTAACAAAATCATTAACGTTGTCAAATAAATATGTAGAAGCGTTATTGCATGCAGTTTTCAGTAAGGTTTATTCCCTTTTGAAAACACAATTAAGCAAAAATTGTTTGAAAAATGCATAAATTTGGCAGACGCATCTTTACAGTGCACACCCCTGCTTGGTATAGTGGATTGTATAAAGTGCAGTTCTATCTACCTTCTCTAACTGTGAGGCATCCAGCACATATTTGTCAGTGAGTCTCTTGTAGGCCACCATAGACAAGCCCGGAGGGACAGGGAACTCCGAGCCGGCCTCTTTGTTTCCCGGCAAGGCACTGAGGGCATAACACATCAGATATCATAAGGCAGCTTATTAATGTTGTAAAAACAATATTTCATAATGTAATATAAACAGTTGAAAGACTCACCCATAAGGAAGAAGTAGAAGGTCCAGAGCCAACCTCAGTAGCACCTTGGCCTGCTGCGGTCGATCTTTCAGGTTAAGAGTCGGAGCTTTATTTCCTAAGTCCCCCAGAACGGGCATCACCATTAGAAGAATGCTGCAACGTACAAGACATACATTCACATCATCAAGTCCAATCAATATGTACAGTGAAATCCTCTTAATACCTTTTCCAAGAGACCATCAAATAAAAATTTATTAAGCAGGAAAACTTATTAACAGTGATTTCAATATTTCCATGCTTTATTTGAACATAACATCTATATTGTATTTTAAGTAACATTACACTTACATTATGATAACTAAGAAATGAAAATATTTTATTGGTTAAAAAAATATTTTAAAGAAACATTTATTCTTAAGAAGTTACCTATATGGATTTGAAAATCACCCGAGAGAAATTAAGCATAACTAAATTTAAATTTTCATCGTCATTCATAATTACACAGGTAGATAAATTAAAAAACAAGAATAATACAGCAATTTATTTATTTTTAAAATAGTCCTTCATACTATACTAGATTGTTTTATTTTTTAAATTTTCTATTTCCAATACATTCTCTATAATTTTTTTTCTGGTACATTTGGAACATTAAAGAATTTCTACCTAAACTGGAGAAAAAAAGTTGAAAAAAAAATATAAAACAAAATAAAAAATAATCTGACATAAAATATTGTACTACCTATATAAAATAAATCGACGTAGCAAAAAGTAAAAGTAGAACCACTGACAAGAACAAAATTCTAATTATTCGGCAATTTTATAGTAGAATAAGGGTAGGTCAAAGGTATTAGGAGATAAAATACATATGACAGATACTGTCACCTGTAAGTCCGATAAAAGTTTGTTTTTTTTACAAAATGTAAAAAATTTTGCAAGACAAGACGTATCATGTCTCTTCCTAACCAACTTGAAGAATGCACATTTAAAAAAAGTACTGTTTGTATATATAAACCTGTTGGACTGCACATCTAAAATTTGTCCCTTTTGATGATTTTTACATCATTTATCTATACACTCAAGATATCGCCTTCATCAATGTAATCGAATCGAAGGGCGATAGAATTAAACATTTAAACATGGAATATTCACCCTTACTGAATCTCAGTTCAGGAAAATTATTGGCGGCATTGACATCGATGATGGCAGGCCCTAACTTACAAAAATACATTAATGGTATTCTTATCCTTAATTACGATTAAAACTTATTATTTTGCCTTGAAAAAGGCTGGAGTAACCGATCAATGAACAAAATGAAAAAATAATTTTAATATCTCCTGCTTAAACTCTAATGAAAAAATATTTTTTTATAATTATTTGTCTTCAATTTTCGATTTACTTTATTATCTTTTTATTCTTCTTCTTTCCGTTAGCTTCTTCTCATTAGCCATAATTTTCTCCTACTTCTAGGGCCCCGACATTCAGCAATCTTTTCCTGCATTACGAGGTGCAGGATCTCACACTTCTCCGGATGTCTCATTACATGTCCGAGAGATTAAAGTATTTGGATTTTTATTTTTTTAATTACTTCTTTTTCTTTATTCATCTGAACCATAACAACTTTATTCGTAACTATCCAATCAGCTTATTTTAAGCATTATTTTGTAGATCCACATCTCAAAAGCTTCAAGTTGCCTTATCGTTTCTTCGGCGAGTGTCCATGCTTCCATATCATAAAATAAAATCGAAGACACATAAAGGCCTGTCCATCTCATTCATATAATCGATGTACTCCTCAAAATTGTCATCCAGAACATCAATGTTCTCCATAATTAAATAAAAAGTTGTCAAAAATATCGACATCAACAAAATATAAGGTAACCAGAGACCAACTTTCTTTAACTGTCAAAAAATAAGTGTGCACTTTCCTTTTATTTTGCATAGGTGTGACTCTGAAATGAAATTCCATACAAATTTTCAAGGTGAGCATAGACTTGAACGTGTGACGTCACACCTTTGTCGAGCGCGGACTTTCCGCAACTCTGAATAGAAATTACGTATTTATGGAATTTTAAAGGAAAGCACGGGCTTTACCGACGCATCCTGAATACAGGCCTAAGTATCTAACATACCATCACGCCATTTCTCCGCGGGAGTAGGCAGAAAAGATAGAGCGCCACATTCTTCTGTCCTGAAAAACAATTCTCGCCTCATCCACATGCGTACATCTTCTCATACAAGCTCGTCGATTATTGAGGCTTCTAACAGAACTATTTTTCAGTATCTAGTTTACCTAGTCATGCCAAGTTTTCCGCAGACGTCCTCTATTTCTAGTGCTATCAATACTTGCGCATGCATGCATATCTTTCTAACAATTCTCTCCTCATTCATCCGTTCCATATGACCAAACCACCTAAGTGATTCTTTCTTAATCTTACTCACTATACTAAGGTTAGCTTTACTTTCTTTTTTTCTTCATTCTTTACTACGTTATAAATGAATCTGCCACATATACACCTAAGTAATCTCATTTCCACTGCGTTCAGTCTACTTTAGATCCTCTTCTGTCAGTTACATAGGTGTCAGTACCAGAACTTCATTGTGTGCCGCTAGTCTTGCATCGGTTGACAAGTTCCCATTAGTTATTTTTTGTATTCAATACATAATTTGTTATTTTTATTCATATTTTGTTATTTTATCAATATAGTATCTGAAAAGACAAGATGTCATAAAATGAGGCCTAATTCAATGCGGGTCATCGTAAGAGTTAAGTGAATTGTGTATTTTAAGAATTTATTCTAAGGATTTTTCTGCCTCCTAAGCAATTAAGAATGTTTAAAGGTAGATATTACTGGAAATAAACAAAATTACCAATGCGACTCTGGTATTGGTATTGTACATGCTGAAGGTATTGTTGCTGGGGTTCTGTTTTGTTCTGTTTGGTAATGGGTGCTGGGGTTCTGTTTTGTTGATTTTCAGGATTTGTTATTTTGTTTGGGCAGTATGTTCTATTAATCTATTCAAATATACAAAGGAATAAACTTTTATAAAAATATAATAAAGAGAGTTAATTTTATTGCACCCATTGAAAGAATAACACATTCATTTTTAAAAATGTCAAACAAAATTACTTCTGCGTAAAAAGTATTATAAAGGTTTTTTGTAGGGGTAAATTGAGCTCTGTCATAAATATTTTAATTTCTTAGGCAGGTAACTTATTAAACGGAAAACGTATTAAGCATAAAAAAATATGTAATTTGTATGGGACTTTTTCGAGACCGAATGTAATCCTGTTTGGCAGGAAAACTTATTAAGAGGGTTTCACAGTATTCACATTAAAATATGGCGTGCAGAAGCTATGGCAACTCACTCGTCCTGATGGCTCTGGGGCCTGGCAGCAATGGAAGTCAACAGTCTTGGGATGAGGTCGAGCTGGCGCTCGGCTGGGAGGCGCGGAAACCCCATGGTTAGATAAATTATTGTAAAATTCTGCAATTTATAAAAAAATAATTTATCATTAGATAATACTGGATAGATGCCCAATATATAGTAAGATACGTAAATAAGTAAAGACTCACAATGACAAAGGAGGTGGCCTTCTCATCCTGGTACATGCTGAGGAGGGCATCCACGGGCAATTGCACGGTGGAGCGACACCGCACTCGTTTGTTTATGTGGACCAACAACTCCATCACCTTTGTCCTCACCTAAGTTCACACCGTACTGTATTTTAATTTATGTATACATATTTATTTATATGTATATTTTGACAAACACTGTCAATTTATTAAAAACGGGCACCTCAGATGAAATATTTACAAAAATGATAGCATGTAAATTATCAAATTTTATTATTATCATTTGCATTTCAATCTAGGTGCTGGGATTTCCCCCAGATAATATTATCTGGGGGAAATCACAAACACAAGGCTGAAAGGTTGTAATAAATAATTCTTTAGATCAGTAAAAATCGTTGATAATAAAAACTACATACATTTAGAAACAATATCAGCAACATGCACCAACTTCAATTGTTGGTTATCAATCTTATTATGCTAGAAGGATCAGTGAATCTTTAAAATTTATTGAGGAAAACACATTCTTATTGTGAAGTTGTAATTATTCAGAACAGACGGTCTGTGATATTTTTAATACTAAATTAATGTATTAATTATAAATATATACAAATAAAATCAATATTATATTATATTTATAATTAATACACTAATTTAGTATTTAAAATTTGTTTTTTTTTACTTGGTGAACATTTCCAACACTAAATTTCTGTTAATTATTTCACAGTTCAAAGAATCGTTGGGATTGAAATCACTTCCATGGCCAGAAAACAATTCTGATTTAAATATTATTGAAAATCTATAAACATATCTGCAAAAAATTGCTCAAATCTATTAAAGAATTAAAAAACATCACAGAAAGCGTGTGGTATGAAAAAATTACAATAGAATACATACACAATCTTTATCAATCAATGCCGAGACATATTCAGAGTGTAATCCGTTCCAAGGGGGGTCAAACTAAATATTTATTTGATGTTAAAAATAATTAATTCGCTTTAAAAGCCTTCAAATTTAATATAATTTAAAATATTTGTGTCAAAATTTAAAAAAAACGATATAGAAACGACATAGAAATCATTTTGAATTAAGAATGACTGATTTAGTTGGAAGAGATATTTATGGAAGTTTTTCCTAATAAATGCAGTCTTCAATAATTAAACCCTTCATGCCGTTATTACGCTATAAAATGTATATTTATTAAAATGAAAGTATGTACATATGTTGCCTTATTTACATAAAATATAACGGTTAGCAAAACACAGCTGATAAAGTGAACAAAACTGCCGAAATTATATTTTCAATAGGTGGGGCTGTTTTTGTTTCGCTAGATGTAATTAGGAATCCTCACCAACCAGAGATATAAAAGGTAGTTAAATTGCTTTAAAAAAAAATTTATAGCAAATTATAAACTTAACAGGACACAATACAATCAATTATAATAATTTACTTAATGGCGCATTTTCAAAAATAATTGCGTGTTTTTTATGAAAATGTGAGTTTTTATTATAAACTAATATCAGAAATTACACAATAGATTTAACTTTTTTTTAAACCATTACTTTGATAGGGCCTTTACATTAATATAAAACTAATAAACTTAATGTTATTTGCCATAATTAAGAAATTAGAAACATTAAAAGAAAGACTTTGACCATTAAATTTATTTTCAGCTTGCCACAAAATTACCTTAATATAGAAAATTCTTGCATATACGAAATATATTTTTTTATAATCTTGAGTTTCGAGCAGTTAAACGATTTACGGCCTGAAACAATGATATAGAATAATGGATCCATTTCTCAAATATTTATTTTGAAGCAAATTTATTTGAAGCTTAATGTGATTTTGTAAAAATCTCACAATAATATTTTCTGTAACGGAACAGAATTTGCACATACTCCTTGAACATTTTCGACTTGTAATTTAGTCAGGTATCCACCAATAAAATATTGTGAACTCTGTATAACGGTACGCAACCAACTGACCAACAATTTTAATGCAAACTGCTTATTTTCTTTTTATAGTTATTACTTAGTCGTAATCTCAGAAAAGCTTTAGAATAAATTCTTAGAATACACAACAATTCACTTAACTTTTACGATGACCCGCATTAAATTAGGCCTCATTTCATGACAAACTTGTCTTTTCAGATACTATATTGATAAAATAACAAAATAATAAAAAATCGATTGATATTCTTAATTTTGCTTTTATATTTATATATATATTATCTTTGTTTATATATATTTATCTTTACTCATATTACCCTAATTATACTCCTCTATCTGATTGTTCAAATTATTACGGGAATTCTAAGCATCGAATTGCTTCGTCAAATTTTGAATTTATAATTGTATGAATAAATTATGTGTAATCTTATTATGTATACTGTGTATAACATAACATTTTAGGGGTAGATACATATGTATTATAAATACGAGTTGAAAATGTTCAAGCTGCATGTGCCTAATCTCAATCATGTCAGAGATATGTGTTTAAAAAAATCATAGTTACGCAATTATTTTGATTAATTGAAATATTTTATTGATTACAAATTATATAGGGTTTCCAGTGGAAAATTTTCAAGTTTAATATTAAATATAAAAAGAAACTACAATGCTATTCTCATATTTATGGAGTTTAACGATACTTAGTTTACGTTTTAAACAATATCGTCTATATGCCGTCCATTTCTCCCTCTCCCTCTCCAAGCACAAGAGCTGGTCTCTTTTTTGGAGAGGTAAGCGAAGTAAAAACTATGTATGTATATAACATTTATTTTGTCATTGTATTTCGCTAATTAAATAAAAAAAAATAATAAAAAAAATTTCTCTAAAGACACTCTTGCAATCGGACTCTTAAATTTGTGAACACGCGAGAACAAAGCATTGGTTCAATGGCAGCAACTTTACGGTGGATATTTTCTTGTAGGGCCTGAATTGTTGCTGTAAACTTACGACTTGTCCGCACAAAAAAAAGTCGCATGGTGTAAGGTCCGGTGACCAAGGTGCCCAGGGTATGTTTCCGTACTTGCTGATTAATTTATTGGGAAAAATTCCCCTCAGCTTCTCCATTGAAACTCTAGCTGTGTGTGAAGTGGCCCCGTCTTGCTGAATTTGTGTTTTGTTGTTGAATCCGAGAAATAGCTGCAGTTGGGGTACTAAAAACTCGTTGATCATTCAGCAATACACGTCAGCACTGACTGTCTCTCGCTGGTTAAAAAAATAAGGGCCAATTATCCCTCGGGCAAAAATCGCACAACACACTGTCGTTTTTGGACAATGCAAACGTTTTTTATGGCGTTCCCTCGAGTTGTCGGGGCACCAGTATCTCTTCTTCTGTTTATTAACATACCATCGATATCAAAATGTGCTTTATCAGTAAACAATGTTAATGATAACAAATATGTAATATGACTCTGCCAGAAACAAAAACACAAGTGTGTATTTATATTTAAAGGCTGAATCAAAGTCTCCGGTAGGTGTCGCTATTCAAAGCAAATATAAAATACAAGACATCAGATAAATAAATTACACCATGACAGATAAATATGTCGCTGGGCATGATGGAAAGTTTTTTGCAACAGATATATTTGGCACTGGGATTTAGAGAAGGTTTATTACTTAATTTCTTATAATGAGTTTTTCCTAGTTTAAAATAAATAAATGATTTTGATAATTTAAAAAATCTAGAAGTATATTAAATGTTGGTATAAAGAAAAAAATCTGATTAGTCTTTCACATTTAATGTTAAATCGTGTTGTATAACTGAGTTTCTACACAAACCTGTTCATGTGGTGAGGCAAGCTTGAGCAACACCGGAGGCAGAAATTTGCCCACGCACTGCTCCAACTGCTGGTCTGATTCTGCACTACCCAGCCGCAGAAACACCCGCTCGAGTAACACTGCACAACACACCATTATAACAACTGAACTCCCATGCCACAGCCTTACACAGAACTTCAGTACAAAATATAATAAGTCATGTACGTGCAAATTTTCAAAAAATTGAATGTCTGTATCCAATTTAAATTTATTTATAAAAGTGCAAAATTTAAAATAGTACCGGAATATCAACTTTGGCGACAGCATATAAGTTAGTATCTCTGCCATTTGACAGTTTGCAGGACCCATGCTTTCGGTAATGTTTACAGGAGTCAAGTGCAATCTCCTTTAAAAAGTGTGTACTGTGTAGTTATATTTTATTCAATTAATATGCAATGACGATGTCAGATGTTAATCGCAAAAACAGTGCTGATTATTACGGGAAATGCTGGATGCCCAGGCAAACTTTGTTCTGCTTGCACACAAATTTAACTTGCGAACGAGTTTTTGGAATAGATCTCATTCGTATGTAGAAGACTTACTATACTGTTCAAAATATGAACAGGGCAATATAAAATATGAATAGTACTGTACAAAATATAAATAGTACTGTATATCACATAGAAATATTCATATGGCAGGATAATAATATATAGGATAATATTTCTAGTACGTTATGAGGCGGTATGTCTCTAAAGATGTAGTAATTTTCAGAAAATAATTAAATATCGATAAATTAAGCATAAGGATCTTTCTTACAGTTATCGTAATATAAAAATACGTCAAAACGTTTTTAAAAAAATTCAAGTGTAAATGTCATAAAAATGACAGATCATGCTGGACAACGTCAGGTTGATAAGGTTAAGAAACAAAATTCATCCCTCGCGTCATAAATTAGATGATATGATCAAAATATAATTTGTAAATAATCATTACATCAATAATTTAACAGTAATGTACGAGTTAAAAACCGAAAATGCTTACTCAAATCATTTCCCGGCTCAGATAGTGAACCGCTTTCTGAGGTGGCCATGTTGTTTTTGTCTGGATTTGTGTTTGTGGTATTTTGTATCTTCTATGGTTGTTTTCTGTACAATCATTGATTGCGTTCATATATTATGATTACTACTTGGATTAATAATTTGTCATTTGACTCAACTATTAGACTCGAACACATAATTTTTGTTTTTTTAAGAGGAACACATCCTGATTGTGAAGTACGGAAAACGAACCTGACACATGACTTTCGCCTCTCTACGTTTATACATCTTATGCTTGTCTATGATCTCATGCCTGCTCATCGATTGTCGAGGTTTCTAACAGAACCATCTTCCAATATCTGGTTTAACTGGTCACGCCAAGACTTCCGCGAATACCTCTATTCCTGGTGCACCCTTTTTAATCTTTTTAATCCTACTCGCATAGCTAAGATTTATCTGTTCAAAAACAACTACGTTGCCTTTTTTTTATAATGTTATAGATATGTATGGAATACGGATTAATAGGAAATATATATGATATATTATGAATATAATAATTGAGTGCTACCATTTGCAAAATAATATTATTTGTAAAGGCAATGAATGCAAGAATTTATGCAACCTTATTTATGATGCAACTTTCGAGTATAAATAACTACGCAGATATTGTATAAAATTTTGTTCAACTCTATTTATTACATTAACTCTATTGATTTTGTTTCTATAAAAATTCTTTCCCAGTATCAGAGCCAGCATGTTAGAAAGAAATGTCAAGTGATAAAATGTTTGTAGTTTTACCAACTAGTTATCTTTTAAATATCTGTTTGATGTCAATTGTTAATAAGTATTGCATATAAATAAAAGCCTCATGGCTTAGGCTTTCTTTTTGTAGGTAAATTTGACTGACTGGAAACTGCTTCATTACATCATAATTTTATTTAAAATAATAGTTAGGTGAATATGTCACGTTTTGGTTCTGAAGTTAGGGTGAGTCGGGAAAAGTGGTACATATAAATCATCAATATATACTTTCAACTCTTCTCAAACCTTATCATTTGAAATGGTATCACAAGCAAACTAATATTTGGATTTACACCATCTGCGGACTGTCACTTCAAATATTGGTTTATAATATTTCTAAATAGATTGCGGCACTGTAATCTAACTTCTAAAGTAAGGGGGAGACTTAGATGCACTTCCCCCGTGTTAACTTATCCCGACTCACCCTACCTACATTTTTTATGAACGCTTTCTATAAAATTGTCTAATATGTATCAGAATTTTATAACTTCGAATATTATTATAATTTTTGTACCTACTGTGAACTGATATTGTAAAGTGTCTTCTACAATACATAAAATATTGATTTGAAAAATTTACCTTTAATTTATTAGATTTGGTACAGCTAGTTTGTTTCGTAGAGTAGTTTCTTTGGTCCCAAGTGACCGTAATCACCTCTTAGATTTTTGATTATTGACACAATAAACCAAAGATTGCAAGGTGTAAATAAATAAGTAGTATAATTTATAACTAAAACTATTGAAATATAAATACTAATGTACCAGAATATGTATAACATATAAAATACAGCACTAATAACTAATAGTATATAAATTAAAAATAACAGTTCGATGACAAGAGCTCATCAAAAGGATGATCACACAATATGCTTTACTAGCATGAGGACTCAACAAAGCGTGAACACCCAATATACCCCAATAAACAATACAGGTTGAATATTATGTTCCAGTTCAATATTGTTTTGTAATAACTAGGAAATGAAATATAGTTTTTTATTTATTATGATTATGTGGATTATCACAATTATGTATGAAATATGACATCGGCCAAATGGCCGCCTCTGGCAGCGGCACAAATATGTACTCGTTTAACCATATTTTTTATAAAATTCTCGCACGCTTCGCGTGTTATTTCAACAATTTCATTTCGAATATTGTCCTGCAGCATCGGAATTATTGTTAGCTTATTAAGGTAGATCTTTCCTTTCAAATATATCTACAGAAGGAGTATATAGGAGTCGTCAAATCAGGTTATCGAAGAGACCAGTCGATATCACCACTTTTTGACATTGTGCGGCCGGAAAAAATCTCGCGCAAAATTTCAAGCGTAGGTGGCACCATCTTGTTGAAACCACATGCGTTGCAGGCCCAATCGACTCAATTCGCCCACAAATAAGTTTTCCAACATGTAACGATAGCGATCACCATTATGGTTACATTATATTATTTATATTCAATGTTTTAATGACTTCAACACGTTATCGAGACGTTAGATGCTCCATAATAAATTGTAACTAACTACTCTCTACGACTACTGAATGCGAACTGACAAATGTCTGCCAAACCAAAATCGGCCTGGAACATGAACAAATTCACCCTGCACGAATAGAATACATTTTATAAAAACAGCAACTTAGTAAATATTTATTTAAACAAATGATCAAGAATAGTAGACAGTTTTTTAGGAAGCTGTAGTAAGATTGCTCTGCACGCTGTTATATATTAGTGATGCAATCAGTGAACGGAAATTAAAAATATCAAATTTAATAATACCTAAATATTACAATAAGTTATGATCATATGTCTAGAATACAGATTTTACCTTGCACAGAGTAAGTTTGACATGCATATTTACATGCAAGTTATATATTTAATAATAGGTGTTGAACATATTTAAAGTTACATCTTAGTAAAGAATTTATGAAGATTCGTAATTTCACCATAAAAAAATCACTGAGTATTATAAATATTTATATTAAAACAATTAAGTCCAAAAGACGGGTCTTCTTGAGTTATTAGAAGAAATATGCATAGTCAGATTATACTATTAACCTTTTAAATGCCAACTCTATTTGAAATGGAAGACACCACATAGGGTAAGACTTATTCATCAAATTTCGTTTACGGATGGAAAAATGATTTAAAAATATGTTTCTAATACCTGTAAGTTTTCAAGGTCCAAAAGTGCGTATTAACACGCTTATAGCTCGGCATAATATACAAAGTTTGACGTGTTAACGCGTTTATGACATTTGAAAGGTTAATAATGAAGGAAAGTTCAAAATATTAGCAAAATGATTGTCGTCGATTCTCCAAAGTGGATATAAATTGGATAAGATGCAGTGACGTAACTATGCCAATGCAGCTAATGCGGTGCAGTGGGGCCCACGATAGACAGGAACCCAAAAAGTTCGCGCCTTACAATCCATTTGAAATTTATATTTTTGCGAGTATCGTTAATAGTAACCACAGCAAAAAATGTAATTATAACATTTAAAAGATTCTCGTGTGTACTGCAAAAACACGTGAAAATATTATCCATGTGTGCAGCAGTACAGTACCCCGCCCCGCTAATATATAATATAATAGGAACCAGACCATCACCATCGCCTTAAAGCGTTGGTATATAAATTACCTTGCGAAGTGTAAATATTATATGAGAAAAGTGACTAATTTTATTCTTACTGGATAAACCAAACTCAATGGATAAACCATGCAGTACTAATATTCATAATCATATGAACAATTTTATTTAGCATTCTGCATTGGGGCCCAATTTTTGTAGTTACGCCACCGATAAGATGGGACGGTACCTGCTACACGCTGCACAAGTTCAGAAGCGAACCTGATGACGTGCACTCGAGAAAGCCACGGCGATTGAGTTCCTTCCTATATCAGCGGATGGATGATGATGGTGAGGTATTCCCGAAAGAAAAAGATAGGACAGGACAGGACGTATGGGATAGCTGTGAAAATAGGAGGTACCCGATAGCCAAGTTAGAAGACATCATTTCCAAAATATCTCCGAGAAGGGTCCCGCGCCGCCCGCGCCAGTAGGTAGATGTATTCTCCAAGCTTCAGTTGGCCAAAAAAATATACCAATGCAAATGCAAATGCCGATGCAAATGCAACACTCCAGATAAATAAGGCCTGATAATATATAGTTGTAGCGACCGGAATTCAAATCCACCGCCATCTCGGTCGGCATCGACGCTCGCGACGGCGTTGCCGGCTGCTGCTACAAGCCTGGCTCAGAATTCACCGCTAGGCAGTCTCTCCAGTTTCATGGTTCTACAACGGCAGTCTTGCTGGCCCGGGAGCGCCGAGCGAGACCGCCAAATCGCTTCACATCATTTCATTTCGTAATATACACGCACCTTCTACATCATTCATTCATTTCATTCTACGTCTTTCTTGTTTTTATCATACTGTCACAATAAACCGCAACACGCGCAAACTAACATTTATTTCATTTAACCGCCGACATAACCCCCAAATAGTTAAAACTATCACTATTGGCGATTATTATAAAACGTCCGGGTAAATTTCTCCGAACAGTATTTAGAGATCTCGAACGACACTGGACGGCCTTTCTTTCAACAGTTGATTCGTGCAATGAGGTGCGCGCGAGGGAAGTGCACGTATAAACGTGACACTTCTATAGCTAGCAGTCCACTCTCGCAGAGAGGAGCCGAACACGAGAATGTGCTACAGCTCTCTGCTTGCATCGTCTACTCTCGTGTCGACTCGGGTCGTCTGGTGCCATCTGCCCTCGCCGCGAGTGTACATCCAACCCTCGCCTCACCTCGTTCCCCGATCGATTTCGGAAAAAGTCTGCTATACAATAATCGAGAACAGAAATATACCGTTAAAGCGTACAGTCTTTACCTGCTGCTGAAATACGTACAATGCACATATCAATGTTGAATTCTGCACGTAATTGAAAGAGGAAAAATACGTCTTCAAGTACATACCTACCTTATAAAATAACTGGAGGGGGGAGGGCACCCTTTCCCGGGACCGATTTAGTAGCTAGGGCTTCCTTGTCGGTCCCACTCATCAAAGCTAATAAGAAATTCGCGACTTTAATTCAATTACATTATAACAATTACAAAATGAAAAAGGAGAAGAAATTCAAAATAGTTATTAGCAATTAATTTTTTTTATTTTATCCCTCCAGCGTCTCTTAAGTGCTATTACATGAAAATGTAAAATTAAGATGCAGTTGTTAAAGGCAGACACTCAGGGATCAATTCATCAAAAAACACTCCCAAAAGAGGGACAGCGGACGAGACACAAAATGATAAAAAAAAGTACATACCTACCTATATTTCATAATGAAATCTCAATGAAAGGTCAACCTGAACAACAATAAAATGATATTAGGATCTTTATTAATGCCCCATATACAGAGTGGCCTAAAAAGGGTGATAACATCTCGTAACACATGAGTTATTTCAAAACATAATATAATTAATTATAATTCTTAATGTCATTTCTTTGCACAATATTTAGCTAATCAGAAATCATCCAAACACCTCATACTGAATAATCTACCGGGTTTAAATCTGGGCTGTTCGGTGGCCACATGCCTAGCTCGATGAAATTAACATTCTCACAACGAAGAAAGTTAGTTGTATTTCTGGCTATGTGAGATGGAGTTCCATCCTGCCGTAATGTCTAGCTATACTCCAGGCTTTATTTTGAAACTCTGATCATTTTCCTAGCACCCCAACGTTTTTAAATTCGAAAATTTTTGATCAGAATACGGTCTTCTGTAGTGATTTTTGTCATTCTGGGCAACAATTTGAAAAAACCAAATATAAATAAAGGAAAATTAATAATCAAAAATGGCGACCTGAAATTGTCGAAATAAAATGTAATATAGGAAAATAGGTACGTAAATAAATTAGTAAACTATTTAAGCTATTGTTGATATAGTTAAACTAATTTTGATGTAATTATATTACATTTTATGAAATGTTTTCACTTTTTTGGGCCACCCTGTATATTAGTACACCGGAATAGACCTCATGCTTTGTTTAGTCTTACTGTGCATTTGACAAATGAGCAAAGAGTGATTTTCGACCATGGAAATGAAGAATGAACTTTATTGGTAGTAAGGACAGGCCGAACAAAGCTCGATGCACTGTTGGAGCTTAACAGAGCCAATGATAACGCATGCCAATTCTTGTACACCAACATTTCATTCATTGCATTTCATTTTGTTTACAAACAGTTTGGAAGCTACACAAGCGAAATGGCAAAAATATAGACTCCCAACGAGTATGAAGGATGAAGAAAGATATGTAGTACTCCAGACTGGTGTTTTGACTTTATAAAAACATTTAACGGTATTGTTCATGAAACCTTCAAAGCAGCGGCTGTAGAATGAGGTATTGTAGATTCAAATAAAGAATGAACAAAATTTGGTTAGACAACCCTTAGTAGGTCAATCAGATCAGCTTTGGCCCAAAGTAGTGCCCAGAATAATGACACAATGTGGCTGAAGAATCGAAATATTTTCTAATAGTGGATGAAAAATTACTTCAAATCAAGGGAAAATTTCTGAAATGAAAAATTATTATTTTACGTCCGATTACATTTCTGCCTGAAAATAAATAAAATTTGTACAAAATTTTGCACTATTTTTATACCTATATTTTTAACCGTAGAATAATACGTAATTCTACTGTTCTAATCTCAGAGGAAATAAATAAAAAGTGTGTGCACAGATTACAAAGTTTTACATAAATAATATATGCTTGCAAAAATTATCTTACCTTGTATCAGGGCCCGCTCCGGACAAAAAGACAAATTGCCGCCCGTTAAACATCATATATATTAAATTTGCAAGTTCTGGAGATTGAAAAAAGCGTACTGCGTCTTACAAGTCTTCTTTATCAAATCGTCTTCCTTTTCTTTATCTAGAAAACCCGAATTTTAGAATAAAATTATGAAAACATTGTCAATGTATAGAGTACCCCTCTAATGTATTGAATTGAGGACAAGACCATCGTTGTAAAGCGAAGCAAGTATTTTTTAATCTGAATATGCTTAAAAAATTTTATTAGATGCAATATAATAATTTTCTTACTTTTAATTTAATGGATAAACCACTCACTGCTAATATTGCGAAATATGCTTTGAGGGATTTATTTGATAGTGTATTGTTGTGAGTCACATGAGTCAAATGGAGTGACTGGTGTTTAAGGCTATGTATATCTGAAGGATTGTTTTAAGTGAGAGCCGAGAGCCCTAATCCTCCTCGGATTCTCACGCATATATATGAATGTCGCAGTGTAGGTATATTAATGTCACAGAGCAGGTTGATAAAATGAAACAGGACTTACTATATCCGTTGCGTTTATTGTCGAACGAAGCACAAATAAATTTACATTGTTTGCACGCTAAATTGTAAACTAAAGTTCGTGAGCAAAGCTCGCTGAAGGCGGTGCCGAGAGATGCGTCTTAGAAGAAGGTCAGTGGAAAAGTGAGTGCTTCAGCCGACTTCTCCGACCAGCTGCGTCGCGATACTAGCGATAGCGATGGGTCCACACACTGTATGAAGTTCTTCGATGAACTGTGCAGTTCTTTATACTCGCGCTTCGCAGTTCGCACGTTTTAAATCGTGCTAAATCGTTAATAGTTAAATACTTCACACCACATTCACACACTAGCTGTTCCGAATTCGTAAACACACGTTTGGCGCGTCTTTTCGAATCAGCCGCGACTACCGTTATTAACACATTCCGCATCCAAATTCCCATACATACATTTCTTCATGCTCGTCTTTTTAGTGTGAAATGTGACCTTGACGCCAGCAGATGTAACCTTGATGCCAACTTGACCGATATTTGTCCGATCTCGACATCGCGATAGCATTCGCGGTGTGGACCTTTCAGTTTCAGTGCACCAGAACTGTATTGTTTGTGATTCTGTGATTCATGCGCACAGTGATATTGTTTGTTTGTGCCGTGGGTGAACTTGTGACAACGCTGTATTCAATAAGGAGGCGGAGATCGGCTCATCCGCGTGCCATTTGTTGCTTGATCTCGGCGGCGACTCATAATACCAGTGGTACCAACATACTTCGAATGAAGCGTTCATTTTGAACGCCTTAAGTTGGTGCATATATTTCGTAAAACGTTCATTATGGAATTAAGTTTTGTCCTTCGCTAGTCGCGATGTATTGTCATCTGAATTCAGTCGATATTCGGCGACGTAGAATGGCTGTAAAATGTTTGTTTACACGACCAGGTATGTAAGGCGCGAGCAGGTCCTCCACACATTAAGTATTAAGTATATTTATATTTTTATACATTAAGTATTAAGTAGATACAGGTACATTCTTTGAAATCTTCCCTTAAATAATTTAAAGATTGCATTTAAATATTAACGAGAAGCATCTAGCGGAAGAATTTAGAAATACAAATAAAATACATATTTGGCAAAAATTTACTTTCAATATATTATTATTTCAATAATTTATTTATCAATATAAAAATTCCGAAAATGACCAAATCACGCAATAGTTAAAGCCCACGAAACAGCGAAAATAAGAACTACAAAATACCGTCTACAAAAAATACATTTGGGCACGGAACCATTAAATATTACTCCAAAAAATTATACAACAAACTGCATGTGGAGATATAAGATAAACAAATGGAGCAATATTTAAAAAAGAAACTAATTATTTAACGGATTAAAGAATTAGACAAAGAAATGTTAAAAAGGGTACTAACGACGAGCACAAAATTTAAAAAAAACATTAATTATCCTCAGGAGATTAACAAACACTTTAAAAACCCTTAAACAGTAACTCACCTTAACACAGGATCATCCTAGTGAGGGGGCATTATTTTGAATGAGTGTAAAATAAAAAAAATCTCATAACAATCATAGAAAGATCCTAAATTCGTGTCTGATTTTGAGTATTCCGTAAATAAATATGAAGCCGTTTTAGTGCTGAATGCCAACAAATGTTTTTTTTTTCAAATAAAGGGATCCCGCAATCCATGAAGTTTTATAAATACTACTGCCAAAATGTTTAATATATTTCGAAAATGATCTCTTTATAATTATATTGGGAATCGAACCACCAATTTCAATTATACGTTTCGTTTCACAATGAGACGATTGGGAAAATGGTTTATCAATCAAAAATTGTATAATGTCGAAAATGAGCGCATTCATATTGCCGCGGTTATAAAATGTTTTATAACAATAACTAATTTGCTTTACATACGGTAAGAGTATAAGATAAGCAAAATGCTCATATCTAACATAAGGCATCGCTTTCATCAAATATAATATGTCGCTTGAATTTATGAAAATTTAAATTGGTAATTCATCATCATTATTATCATCTAATTTCTATCCTCTGCTGGATGAAGGCTTCCCCGAGTGTCTCCCACTCTTCTCTGTCAAATTGATCTCTCGTTTGATGAAGAGAAAACCCTGTGTTACAAATACAAGGTGACATAGTGAACGTGGTAAAAAGTACATGTCGATGGCTTAAAGTTAAAGTAAAATTTCAAAAATTAGTTATTCCGAAAAAGCGTCTCAAGAAAATCTCCCTAATAGCTAAATGAAACACTGCAAAACGTGAACTCCCCCATTTCGTTCCCGAACTTGTCAGAACTTGCACGTGCATCATCAGTTTTTTAAGTATTTCCTTTAAAAAGTGAGTTTAATTGCTGCAAATAATGAAAAAGTATTTGGATGGAATATTTTTTAAAATAAGATTTTCTGATACCTGGATAGCGTTACCACAAAGAAAAACTAACAACATAAGCTAAATGAATCAACAATCTGACTTACCTACATCCGCCGTGATTAAAAATATCTTCTTCTACAAGATTCACAAGAGTTAAAAATTATCATACCCATAACTATGGGTAATCTTACCATGTCGTTAAAGAAGAAAAAAACATAACTTTAATGAAGTAAAAAAAATCTACACAGTTTTTTGCCCTTCCTGTAAAATTGAGAAATATGGTGTTAGCAATTTTACACTTTAGGGCATCGATATATCGACTTACTACATTGAGTATTTTAAGTGAAATATTGATAAATATCATAATAAAACGGAGGATTCATCAGACGCAATCAAATGACGCGGATATTTGGTCCGGCGGCAAGTGCCGAAATGAACCGTACTCGTCGCGGGGCGAGGAAATCCGATTTGTTTATACAGCCATCTCGTAAATAAAGTTCGCTTATTCTATAACAGACCATCGGAGGTCGTAGATACCTTATCGGCTCAAGTAAAATGGCAAGGCGTATGTAACGAAATGCAATTCTCGGTCGGAAAACGGGCTCCGACGTTAGTAGATTTCACGGAGAAGTTTCATTTGGGGTTTTCGAAAATATGTCAAATCAGGGAATTAGACACAAAAGAAAGAGAAAAAAAAAAAAAGAGAAAAAGGAGAAGTTTCATTTGGGGTTTTCGAAAATATGTCAAATCAGGGAATTAGACACAAAAGAAAGGTTGAGTAAGGAAATTCCTGAGGTTTTTAGGGAATCATCAGGATGTTTCAATAGGTACGAGGTCAAACTTAGGTTATAGAAGGAGGCAACCCCAAAGTTTCGCAACAGTAGGCCGGTACCTTTCGCAATAAAAGATAAGGTAGAAGTAGAATTAAAGAGACTGGAGAGAGAAGGTATTATTGAACCGTGATCTGCAGCGAGTTTGCAAGTTGCATAGCGCCGGTGGTAAAAAGGAATGGGTCGATACGGCAATTATAAAACAGCAACAGTTTGTAGTGGACAAGTACCCTTTACCTCGCGTAGAGGAAGTATTGTCAAAATTAGCTCGAGGGAAAGTATTTGAAACAAGCGTACAGCCATATTATATTAGCGGGAGAATCGCGGAATTTTACTACAATGAATACCCCTTTAGGATTTTTTAGGTATAAAAGATTAAGTTTTGGATTAGAGCCGGCCCCAGTCATTTTTGCGAAGGTTATTAATAGTTGTTTAGGAGGATTACAGGGCACGGCTTTTATTATTTAGATGATGCTATTATGTATGATGGTAAATATGGAGAAGTGTGAATTCAATGTCAAGGAAGTTAACCTTTTAATTTTCATAGGGAACGCGGACGGAGTAAAACCGTGCCGACGGAATAAGAAGGCAATTTTAAAGGTACCCAAAGGACGTAGATTAGTTTCGCATTTTTGGGAATGGTCAACTATTATCGAATTTTTTTACCTAACATGTCAAGCTTGCTTAACCCGCTGTATGCTCTACTGAAAGAAGGAGTTGCATTCAAATGGACAGAGTCGGAACAGGGCGCGTTTGCCGGAATAAAAGATACGCTCGTGTCAAACCGCGTGTTAGCACATTTCGATCCGCCAGTGACGGTGAAGCTGGCTACAGACGGAAGCCTCTCGGGGATCGGTGCAACCTTGTTGCACAAATACAATCATAATTTGGGGAGGCCGATAGCGTTCACGAGTTGAACACCTACAACTTTATCAATATTTATACTGGAGAGAATTGATTTTAGCCGAAGACAATCGATCATTGATTCGAATATTCGGGGAAAAAAGTGGCGTACCTAATATTGCAGCGTCGAGGCTGCAAAGATACGCGGTCATACATAACGTAATCGGGGTTTAATTTTAAATTTAAATATGTAAACACCAGCAAAAATATGTCTTGACTTTTTAAGTAGACGCCCGTTAGAAAATGGTACAGAAGTCGATGATGTTGAATCGGAATATGTCAGTTGTTTGGAAAGAAGCGGAAAATAGTGCGGAGGTTGATAATGTGGAATCAGAATACGTCAGTTTTTTCAAAGAGTAGGGGTCAGTAGGCACCTACTTGAGGGACGAGGGAGGGTGTAAAAACGAATAGAGACGAAGCGTTAAAGGAAATAAAAATAATTTTACAAGAGGGGCGGCCAAAAACCATAAAATCGGATGATAAATTTTTTTATTTGTCATTGATGCAGGGTTGCGTTTTATACCGACATCGAGTTGTCGTTCCGTCAGGCATGAGGAAGAAGGTTTAGGGGATCGCATTTAGGGGTAACCAAAAAAAGGAGTTTAGCAAATAGTTACGTTCGGTGGCCGAAGATAAATAGGGATATTGAACAATTGGCGCGAGCACGCGAAGAATGTTTACAGGTGAAGCCGGAAGTGCGTAAAATTGAATTGACGGTTTGGTCTAGGGTGCATATCGATCACGGTAATCTGGGTAATATCATTTTTTAAGTTTTGGTGGATTTAACTTCAAAATGGTTAGACTGCGTGGAAGTAAAATCATTATCTTCTAGACAAAGCATACTAGTGTTGGGAAGGATTTTTTCACAATTTGGTTTCCCATAGACATTGGTCAGTGATAATGCTATTTGTTTTGTTTCCGTAGAGTTCAGAAAATATTGTAAAAGAAACGAGTTAAACAGTTGACGTCGCCGGCTAATGATAATCCGCAGAGTAATGGGCAGGCTAAAAACGCGGTTAAGACGTGCAAACATTTTCTAAAAAAAATCTTGAAACATAATCAGTACCCAAATAATTTCGATGAAAAATTGTGCAATTTTCTTACGGATTATCGTAATAATATTTACGCCACCACAGGGGTGGAGCCTTCGGTAAAGCTATTAGGCAGAAGGATTAGGTCAGTTTTCGACACGATGAAACCTAGAGAAGAAGTAGAAGAGGTAGACGATCCGGTTTTCTTTCTGAGGGTGCGAGAGAAACAGGAAGGTCACAGGAAATGGTATAAGGGTAAGAAGAATTGCGACTTTACAATCGGAGAAACAGTTTTGGCCAGGGATTACAGGCCCCGGGATAACCGTTTATGGGTGCAGGGGATGGTTATTAAAAAAAATACATTAAGGTATATTGGATCGAAATTCGGGAATCCGGTCAGGTTTGAAAGAGGCCTGCTGACCAATTGAAGAAGCTGCATGTTGCTTGGTATGGAAAAACGAGCTCGAAAGATTCCGCGTTTGAAGCATCGGGTTTGGATACTTTGGAGTGGGATCTGGCAGCTAGACTGGGTGAATCCTCGAATCGAAGCGATAGAGGAAAATAAGAATTTTTATTTAATTTTTGGATTTTATTATATTCAATGTAAAATGTTGAAATGTAATATGTTCATACGTAGCTTAGGTTAGTGTTATAAGTGTAATTTGATGAATGCAGGGATCTCCATAAAATAACACTTCTGTAGGTTCACAAGACTTTTATTATTGATGTTACTCCTGCCACCACAAACGGCATATCGTATACCTCGGACGCCGACCTTCTTCTGCTGCCTAATTCTCAAACGCCCCGCTTCAGCGGGCGGTACTGTGCGCCCGCCACACTGGCGCGCATATCTGACACGAGTGCATCAGCCTCACAGTTAGTTTTCGGATTAGGCGCGGAGAATTTCAATAGAGTTTTAAATCAGTCCTGGTGAAGCTTTAGATAAGCGAAACCGGTTGCTATTATATAGGTTAAATGTGGCGAGTTAATGTAAAAAAATATGTATTAAGCCTTTCAGGCGTGAATTTGTTTTAAGGAGAAAAAAATAATAATGGTAGATTTGGTGCAACGAGGGTTTAAATGAAAAAAATATAAGTTTTTTAGTAAATTAATAATGAATTATTAGGTCTTAACAAAACTGAGAAAATAATGTGCTTGCACATGTTATTAAAAGAAGGCAGAAGTACCATCATACATAAAATTAGTACATGTTTTGAAAGTTGTGTGCATAATTGTGCCAAGAGGTCTGAACGGGTTAAGAAAATGATATATTATGACATTATATTCTAGTTTTTGTATTCCAAGGCAAGAACGCTTTGGAAACATTTGTTATCCTTTTGTTTGAGTTTAACTGAAGAGTTACGGCATAAATTAAAAGTACTATATGTCGGAAGGACGGCTCCGTCGTATCGCTCGGCGGCACGCACTCTAGCCATCTCCGCGTTCTCGCGGAGGCGGCGCGGTCCACCGACTCCGGAGTTCCGCGCGCGCCCCCCGACTCCGGAGCTCCGCGCGCGCCCCCCGACTCCGGAGCTGCGCTGACGGCGCTGACTGCCCAGTGTCCGCTGCCCCTCCGCAGCCGCGAGAGCGTTACACAACGCCTGCCGAAAGGAAAGGAAATCGCTCGCATGCAGGACGTGTTTGTTTACGTTATTACACACAACAGCGATGTACTTCGAAGTGTTTTGAACAATCATCGTGCGCCCGTCACCCGTCACCCGTCGAAAGTTCACTCTGGACGTATCAAACATTAATATTATATGAAAAGTGAATTGTGTGAAAAAAGTTTGTTTTTATGTATTGACTTTACTCGTGCTTCAAAAAATCTTTACTTCTGGTAAGTATCATCAATATTGACTTATTTTTAAGCCGTCCTGAGATTTATGTTTACGTGTATTGAAGAAAAATACATTTATAAAATACAATACGGATTAAATGTGTCAATTTATCTTTTGTTGCCACCGGGAATCGAACCAGAAACCCTTCCTATCCGAGGAAGTGCTCTGACCATTACACCGTGTCAACATAGTAAGTGAATAATTGATTTTATCTGTACCTATGTCTTTCTAATCGATTTTTAAATTTGTATTAAAAATATCACAGAACTATTTTTTGAAGAACTGCAACATCACGATAACGATGTGTTCTCCTTAATATAAAATATATACTCTTCAGATTAATTAAGTGATTGATCAAAGTGTTCCAGATGAACATAAAATTCCTATTTCGTGTCTGAAATGGTTGGAATCTTTTTCTTACCTTTGTAACAGTAACAGTAAATTCTTCGCAGATGTAAATATGACTGTGGTGGTTTTATTTTGTGCGGTGCGTTGTTTATTCGCTTTCTCTTCAGACCTGGTTCTGTTAAGTCGGATTCACATTCGAAACAAAAATAATTGATTTACACACTGCGCGACTACTATTCGGGGTTTGTTCGGATACAAGTTTTATGTCTAATTCTTTTACAGATTTAGATGTAAAAATGGTTTATATTTGTACACAGGTATCGTCATATTAAAAAAATCAAAAAGTCAAAAAATATTTATTTTTCACAATCTAGTGAATATTTTTATTAAATTTCCTTGAAAGAGTATTTAAGTACGTTTATTTTTTAACCTACCTGATATCATTTCTTATAAATGAAACGAAACATGAGATAAGAGAAGAGGCGGGTATTACGATATCGATGTGGAGAGCTGGCGCCAGCTGGAAATACAACAATCTAATCACCTTCGATAATCTGCATTCGTTTCTCGTTGCGTGTAACGAGAAGTGCATGAACTCGATGCGTACGTTCAGTTGTCAAGTTACCGATAGTCGTATTCACTCTTTTATCTCTATCTGTTTATAATCTGCTTTGGCCACCGGTGAAAAATTCCAAAGAAAGTTTTTCCGAATCAAAAAAAATCACTCATTTTTCATAAAATAACATTTTGTAGAACTAACTCATAAAATCTGCATAATAACACATAAATGAATATCTTAATTTCGGTTGTCTTTTACTTTGTTATTTGCGGAAAGCTTTTTTTGTACTGCATCAAGTTGTACTCACTTGTTTGTGGATAATTATTTTTTATATTCACTCCCTGCTTACGCACTCGGCTTCCGTAAGAATGTTAATTCAATTTTACGTCCATTACATCAATTCGGAAGCGGCTCAGACTTCAGTGCACACAGTGTTTTCTGATAGAATATTTGATGTAGATTTGTTGAAAAGATTTTATTATATCTGCAAAAGGCATACGATAGGTGATAAGAAAAACGTTACGGAAGGTGTTATCTGGGTACAGGATGAACGGAAAACTTACACAACCGATCGCATATACGAAGGATGTACGTGAATTAATAGAATGTAAGTAGGATTTAGTATGTACTAAATAGGCAAGAATAAATGATCTTATAATGAATGTTAGCGAGTCAAACCGGTGACGGAATTCAAGAAAGTATGAAGTAATAATAGTAGAGGATAAATGATTGTAACAAGAAGTCAGTGTACTCGGAGAGAATTTAAGCAATTTTAGAACATGATTAATTTATGACGTAAATTCTCACAATATTAATAACGTTGATTGTTTCTTCTGGTGGTTAAAAACTGAACGCGGCTAAAATATTACGAATTTACCTAATTTCAAGTAAAAATTGCATATACTGGGTGTAAAAACGGTAATAAATCGCTAATGGAATCTAATGGCCACCTACCGTACTTTGCATGCGCCTAGCGAGGTAGCGAGGTGGGTAGCTGCTAATAAGCTTGCGTACGAATAATGTTTCCACTTATTGTATTTGTATTCGATGAAAGCTGTTAAATTAAGTATTTATCGGCTCTGAAGATAAATATGCATCTTCCGGCTTGACCTCGCTCATTGTATTTCTTCGTAATTTTGATGGGGTTAGTATATATATATTATATTGTAATAATAAGTTTTGACGGTTCGCCGCACGAGCACGCGACGGCCGCCACTGGATTGGTTATGGTATTACAAAATCTTTGTTTGTCATTAATTTCGTAATCGAGGTAACGCGGCCTTCGCGAACGATTAATTGTCGAAGAATATATTTTTCCGTGACATCAGTCAGTGCAAGTTCTTGCGTTTTTGTATTTCAAGGGTGTGTAGAAAAAATTGCTTAAAAACAGTAGGACGGCACTTCCACTTATATTGAACCTTGAGATTTATCTCGATTAAAAAATCATGTCCAGCAGCGAGATTTCCAAAAGAATGGTAGATAAAACAGGTTTGAATCTAGAACAGAATACAGGTAGCGAAATCTGTAAAAAATAAATAAAACCAGTCTGTACTCCGCGTCACCGGACCGCAGGGGGCTCGACTGATGCAGCAGAGGCTTAAGGTATTTAAGAAGTACGCGTGTACTTCTATTTTATTACATTTAGTCGTCTTGTCCACCTCGAGTTGCCGTCAAAAATGCGTCCTCTAATTCGTCGTTACCGTCGACTTCATGAGCCGAACAATTTTCCTCTGAGGAGAGCTATCGTCCCCACTCTCGTCATACGCAGACAAATATTCATCAATTAAGTTAAATAAACAAAATAAAAATAATAACCTTCCCAGCGGAGAATCGGGTCTCCCGTGTGACGGGCGGTAATATTAACCACTGCGCTACCGACGGGCGTGAATGTGACGTGAAAATAGATGTTTAGCAATATTTAACAAGCTATTTAATAATTTAGCTTGTTAAAAAGATCACCAGGTGTTCAAATAAAATGCAACTTAAGCATTACAATTTGATGTCAAGAATGTATAAATAATCAAGTATAAATAATTATAAAATCATAATTATATGTACACGGAATGCTGATTTTTATTATACATATACATATATAATAATTTGACACAACGGTCTAAAGAGGGGTTAGAAAGATATGAGAGTGGCAGGATCGAACGTAAAGTTGTGAAAGTGTACAAATATGTTATATGATAATATCCCACTATTATAATATAGAATTATGATTATTCGATGGGCCCATTAGTGGCGCCGAGCAGTCTGCTTCGCCACGTATCATCTTACAATTGTTATTATTCCTTTGAGCGCGGATGATACAATAATGATACAATAATCCGTTGTATGTTTACGCGATTTTTGGCATACGGTTAATTTACATGTCTTCATTATCACACCGTCATCGTCTTATTTATCTAGAAAACCCGATTTTATGAAAAAAAAATTATGAGTATAAATGGCATGTGCCTATGGTATTCGCAATTTACATAATACTGATGTTGGTGGTTTATCTTCCACATGCGCATTGTTTATAATTTGATTTAACAGAGCTAAACCGCGGAACTAATATTTTATCTGTGAGTTTGAACAATATTTAGGTATGTTTTGAAAAGTTCTGAAGGTTGACAAAAGTGTACTGCGTCTTACGAGACATTTTTATTATACTGTCGTCTTCTTCTTTATCTAAAAAACCCAATTTTGTGAATAATTTATTTTTTCGCGAGTATAAATGACCTGCGCCTGGACATTCGCAATCTATATATTACTGGAGTTGATGATATATCTTCCACAAGCGCATTGCTTATAATTTGATTTAAAAGAGCTTAAATATATGTATTAATTCAATATAATAAAAGTGTTTTTTTAATTTATGATTCACAAAGGCTCAGTAGCTAGTTAAGTGAGAATAATAAATACGCTGACCACTCCGGGACACATTAGTAGAAGAATAGCTTATTGTCTAGCGGTTAAGATGCTGGCCTAGTGATCTAATAGTCGGGAATTCGCATCTCATTCCAGGAGACCAGCAAATTAGTTCTAATTTCATAGCACAAGCGTTTAGCTTCGTTTGAAAATAGTAAGAATTTTTAACAAGTTTTTACTTGGTTCCCTTTTCCCGCTAAGGTGGATATCATTCAGCGTCTGCTCGAGTAGGATATTCAAACACGTAATTAGTACAAAAAATAAACATTCTGCTCTCACGTTACAGGCGTTATTAGTTGCTCCTCGCTCCCAGGAGGAGCTTACCTCATTTTATTCTGATTATTTCTAACGAAGCGAGATATTGCGTAATGAAATTAACAAACTCTGACATTACGATAATTATGAAATTAATATTTTTCAACACTTTCATCGCTATTAAGCAGGGGCGTGCACTAGGTCAGGTCGAATTTTTTTTTTACATGGTGCAATTCTAATAGCGACAGAATGGTGCCAAATGATCTCAAAATTACGTGTGTAAAATATTATTCAAATTGAGAATCATATTTTGTCTCCGGATTGGCCTCAAAGTTTCGAAAAAAATATTTTTTGTCTTTTTTCTGGCTAGTATTAATGTTACTACAAGTTGAGATATTATCTTTATTTTTATATTTTCGTTCGCTATTATATGGCAATATAATAATTATTATATTGCCATAAATAACAATCATTCACCTTTGTTTTGAAAGCAAATGAGTCTGGCTTGGGGGGGCGGGGGAATCGAACTGCGCTCGCGCACAACGACTTGTGCGTCAGTATTGCTCCGGCTACTTAAGAGAGCTAGTGTTTGCGCACGTTAATCGCTATGAATAAAACTCGAAAATCAATCAAATGTCTTCTGCTTAATGAAATTCATGATATTAAAGACAATGTGTTGCCAACTTATGAAGAAGTGATGAAGTTTTAAGAGTGGATAAGACATGACTTAACAAGCACAAAAAACACCCATCATTTCAGAAAATAGCTGACATTGTAACAAACAAAATCTTGAAATCCTATCATTTAAAGTACAAAATCATCATTAAATCTCACCGTAAGATACCGAAGAAAAATCTGGAGGAATTCCATCGAAGTAATAAACTGCTGTTTGACATTTTATCGAGTAAATGTAAAGAAATTAATTCAAGCTCCTGTCCCAGAGATCGAACAGTATCCGTGCAACTGATCAGCAAACATCGAAAAAGATGATTAAAAATACAGATGTAACCGTAACAAAACAACTGCAAAATATTTCCAAATAAAAACCCATCTGTGAATCAAAGATAAAACCGCTCGATAAAGCAACATCTACATTGAATTCCTCAATACCTTCTACGTTCAAAGATGGATCCCGTCACTTATGGAAGTTAATTTCGTTGTCCAAATATTTACCAGATGAACTTAAAACTACTAGAAATAGCTATTTTTGTTGCTAATTATTTATAAAGTATAACTATATAATGACTTCATTTTCTCTTTAAATTAATATTTTAATTAAGTAACATGGCTGTGTGAAAAGATAAATTATTGGCTTTTTTTCTAAATTTTTCATAACTTCAAGGTCAATCCGAACACAGAAGATGTTGTCTAATGGTTATGAAACTTTGCGTATAATTAAAAGGCGTCATTTAGCCACCTTTTTTCACCATTGCGTTTTGATTAAGACAACTTATTTTTCTTTCATACATTCGTAGCCCGGCCAAACCAAATAATTACTCCAAACCGAATAGTTTCTGTGAAATAAATCTAAAATGGATATTGATTTGATACATATTAAATTATTAGTAAACGTCTGAAGCACCACATAAGCTGGCAGACACCTCAAGAACAGACTGGCTTTGTAAAGGGCAGAGGAACTCGAGATCGAATACTTAATAATCGCCAACTTACGGAGTGGAGAGTTCCTATCGCCTATCGTGTTATACTTCATCAACTAGAGAAAGCTTTTGACTGCGTGAAATGGAAAAGCATGCGTTAAGTACTCGGTAAGACGGGAGTCCCAGAACACCTTGTTCATCTCATTCGCAATTTGGATAATACCGTCACAGTTCAATTCAACTCCATTTCCTCTAAAAAGTTTACAGTGCAAAAAGGAATCAGACAAGGATGTACGAGTATATTTTCTCCATACATTTTAAGCATATATATATATATATATGGAGAATACATTTTGAGAAATAAACTAGAAAACTAAAATAGTGGAGTGAAAATTGGAGGCAGAAAGATTTCCAATCTCAGGTAAGCGGACGATACAACTTTGATCGCTACATCAGAAGAAGAAATGGCTGCACTACTTTATCGCATTGAAGAAGAAAGTATAAGATGGGGCCTCGAGATAAATAAAGTAAAACAAATCTAATGATCGTCGATCTATAATCATTGACGACGGTAGTCGCGAGCCGGAAACCAAACTACATATAGGTACGGTATACTCGTAGTTCGGACTTGACAAAATATGGAAAAGCTGCGGTACTTTGAAAACAACGAAGGTCAGGCTTGTAAAGTCTTCGGTGCATTCTATATTTTTATATGGTGTTATATTTATCATAGACTCGGAAGGGCGAGAAAACGGATTGATGCGCGAATTTCTCCATTCTGCAGGAACTAAAGATCGAGGACAGACTCTCAACCGTTTACCTGAAATGAATCCATCTCGCGAGGAGGGGAGATAGCTCGGAGAAGCTTATTGCGGTGGGTCACGTCGAAGGACGGAGAGAAAGAGATAGATCCCCGCCAGTCGGACCGACCGAGTGGAAAAGGCGACGAGCACTTATTCGGTGATAGCCCTGAGGTCTGCAGGATGCAGAGAAAAGTGGAGGAGCATAGTTAAAAGGGCGAGAGTTCGAGGAGGTTGCGCGAGGGACCGACGTGATGAATTTAAGTCAAGTTTGGCATCTTAATGAGTTAACTACAAGTAAAATCATCCAGCGGGAGAATTCTTGAGTAACGAATAATGTTGCGCATGCGTTTCGCATAATTTTTGCAAAATCTGTACCTAATGCAGGTATATGAATTAAAGCTTCGCTCGTAAATATAGAACAAGGTTCAGTCTGATCAACCGAATAGCTTACAATGCAAGAATCCCAATTAGAATTCTCCTCGGGCCGCGGCGCGCGCTGTAACCGGTGCGCGATACATATCGTTATCGTTATCGTATAGAATAGTAACCAACATTGAAATTTAATCCATTAGACCGATTGAGTTTCTTCAATGAAATAAAAAAATTATATTATTAAAAGCGTTAATTTTTTCATCAATATGAAATAACGACTGAAATGTGGATAATGTTTTTATTAATTGTCAACAAATTAATTATTTTTTCATGTATTTCCTTACTAAAATTACGACTTAGAATGAATTAATTATAAAGTTGTGACTCGCTTGCGGCAATATTGAATTACTGGTAATGACATCAGGACAGTGAAATTACTATATATATATATCGAATTGTCTAATAAGTTGTTTGCGGTTTTGTTCAATTATTTATAATAAAATCAAATTTTTAAACAAAAATTGCAACATTTTATTGAATAATGTATTCTCCATTATTGTTCAGGACTTCATCCCGTCTGTTCCGTACAGGAAACAAGACTATATAATCGTGCAGGGGTGGCTCGCCGATTCGCTCTGGTGCTCGAACGTCGATGTCTGCAGCGGCGTGCAGTGGTCCAGGGGAGTCCAAAATCGTCGTCCAGTGTAGTTGCAGAGTCGTAGAAAATTCCAGGTTCAGTCCAAATTTCGTAGCCAAAAGTCAAATCCCAAGGAAAATCCAGATTAAATAGCAGGGGTCAGAGCGGAGATGAATGAAACTCAGTTTTTTTCAGAGAAGTCCAGCGGTTCAGGTGTAAACGAGGGAAGTGATCTTTGCAGCCGATGGACCGTTATTTATTTTAGAAAATCATCTTTGGGAGAATAAGGCTCCCTCATGAGGCTGAGAACCAATCAGAGGGCGTAGACATTCCCCGCGCCACCCCGATTTGGTCCAGCTCCGACACCACCTGGCGACCAGACTCCGCAACTTACGTCATTTTTTCTGTCGTCCCGTACGGGACGGCAGATTTCATTTTGCGCTTGAAAAACGCCTCTTACAATTTCGTTCTGTAATCCTCAGGCATCGCGAGTACTTTTTTATATAGAGTTTAGCCCTCCTCGCGATGCCTGATATATTTTACCTTGGGCGATGGCCCGGGGAATTAATTAATGCACCATAAAACTTTAAAAATCCGTTTTAACTATCTAAATGATTTTTAAGGTGCATAATATTATCTTCGGGCGATCGCCCTCCAAAAACTCTCTTTATTTTTATATCTCATATGTTCATAACATTTTTTTACATCCAGTTATTACATAAATTAATATTCGTAATGTTTACTGGCGCCGATTTGCTAATGGCTTCACTATAAAAATCGGCTGGTTCGGTATCGAATTGTTATCCGGTCGATTTGTGAAATCATCGCCGTTCTTGAACGTGATGCCGCGCATTTGATCGGAGAGTGACCGAAAAAGATGATAATCTGACGAAACGATGTCGGGACTGTAGGGTCAATGGGTCAGAATTTCTCAGTAGCGCTTCTGGATGACCATTTTACAACCATTGAAACCTTGATTAAATGCGAAAGAAGAATGTGTTTAAAATGTTCGTTTTTCACAACTTGACACTCCCTCATTTAAGCCGGATATGGGAAAATGGCGACACTGACGAACAGTAGAAGTAGCGGGAAAATAGCATTTTAAATAAACCGCAAAACTTATTACTTACACCCATTGGTTACAATGGAATGTCCCAGTCATAGAGTTATGAATACAGAAACATAAATCAAATATAACTTAAAACAAAAATGTATTTTGCAACCACCCAATGGTTATTGCTGTAGCTTAGTAGCGCAGGTGTTGCTTTGTTCAAAAATCTAGTAAGAGTTCTGTAAAATGTCCTTACGCCAACGAAGCGTTTAAATGATGATATTAGTTGCTTTCAACAGTTTTATTGTTGTATTTTTACCCCACCTGTCATCACTTGTGTTCATGCCTGGGGTGTTAAATATTTCGGAGAAAAATAATTTATGAGTAAGTGCATACGCAAATATTTTTCTTATATATTATTAGTTGAATAAATAATTATATCTACAAAATAACACTAAATAGTATCCGATTTATTTGTTCTTGCATTTTGTTAAAATTAATTTGTATCTCATTTTATTACGAATGATCTTTATATAAATCGGCTGGCACGAAGAAATGTTTTACCGAACCTACTTAAATATATTTCACATTTATTAACTAAATTTCACACACTTTTAGAAAGTGTGATGTATTCGAGCGACACAAATCTCCAAATGTGAATGCGTCACTAATAGTATTAATGAATTTCAGTGAATTCTTACCGGTTTATGACACATCCATTATATAGCCTCATTTATAGCGAAGTTGAGCAAAAAAAACACGAATTTTGAATTTGTAAGGTGTAATCAAATCGTGTACACCATACGAGTTACACACGTAGATTGATTGTTAAGTTTATACGTATATTGATAACTAATCAGTTAAATGGCAAATATTTTGTACCATGCAGTTGTTCTGAGTAAGGAGACCAACACTGAAATTGCTCCAGGCGCCTACAGTGAAGTTCCGCCACTGATCAGTTTATATACTGACCAACTACGCATATTAAGTAAGATAGGCGATGTTAGGCAAGATCATTAATATTTAGTTATGTAGACGATATTAAGTAAGATCGATGACATTAAGTAAGATCGACAGAGGCCCAAATAATATACGCAGTTCAAGATTGTCACTTTCCTTTTGCTCTGCGTATCAGGCGGATCCAAAATATTACTTTGGAATATATATATTTTTTTAATCACTTCTTAACGGGATAAAATCATATAATATCTGGAATATTATATAGTATTATTGATTATATTTGATTCAATTAAAAAACGGAATGTCCAGCGAGCAATATATTTTAATTTTTTTATAGATTTTATAAAATATATTTATATTTTTTAATATTTGCAATTCGAACTTTGTTGTTTATTATTAATTTTTTTTTCTAGATTATTATACATTGTTTATAATAACCACTGAATGAGTCATTTTCATGAAATATCATTTTCTTCTTCAGGATGTCAAATTAAATAAACTAAATTAATTGGGTTTTTTATTTTAAATCGCCGATTAAAAAAAAAATAAAAAACACTCATTAATAGGAATTATATAAATGTTATTCAGTAAGAAATTTTATATTTTTGATATCAAACTTATAATTATAATTTTAAATAGTAGCTGAAGCCTCAAATTATATAAATAAATATAATATATTATTTAAAATAATTTGTATTCACTAACACATATGCACTGCAAATTTAATGGCTTATAACTCTATCCATTTTTAATATTTTTCTAGTTTTGTTTAACGCAGATTTGTCTCCGTAATCTCGCCTTTAAGATTATAAGAAAATGTATTTTGTATACACGAGAATTTTCTATATTAAGGCATTTTTGTGGCACGTGGAAAATAAATTTAATGGTCACGGTCTTTCTCATAATGCTTGTCTTTTCGTAATAATGGCAAATAACATTGAATTTATTAGTGTAAAGGTCCTAAAAAAACTCGAAAATATGAATTATTTTTGAAAGCACGCCTTTAAGGCAATGCCAAGTATTTTCAATGTATAGCATGATTTATCGTCAATTGTGTATATTATATTATTTTTTAAATATTTTTTATTTTAACTTTATTACATATTACATATTACATGATAGAAAAACTTTCCTGAAGATTTTAAAATATGTTTTATTATTTCGGAATATCTAAACGATTATTACATTGGTGTTGTTTTATAATTTTAATTTGGTTACTATTTACTTTGTGAAGGTCTATCGCCTCGACAACCAGCAACATCGCCGACAGGTCCTGAACGCACCCTGCATATACCTGGGTTCAAACGAAAAGCTCGCATCAACCTTAAACCATTCACTTCTCTCTTGGCCGACTTCCCAAATACGCCTCCAGCGAACGCTTCTAGTCATAAACTTTATCTTTATTTTCACTTAAAATTGCGATCTGTAAATTGTGCATCTATCTTCAATAAACGCCCATTAACTGTAAGTCACTTATTATTTGTTCCACCTGCTCTAGCCACGTTCGCACACACGCACACACTCCGTGATATGGTCCTCATCTGAACATATAGGATAGCTGACACCACGCATCGATCCTTGTGTTCATCACTCATTCCACACTCTTTACCTATAACTGATTATACAGTTATATAATCGCGACAAATCTAAATATGAGAATAAAGAAACATCGCCGCTGCCTAAAAATAACAACTTCTCGGAATTTTTCTAACCACATAATTGAAACGAACCACTCTTTCGATAGTAATAGACTAAAACTTTTTCACTCGGTACCTTATCAGGGATTAATAATAAACAATTTGGAAACCGTTGAAATACGAAAGAATTTAAATTCGGAGAAAACTCTAATTAACAACATAACATTCCCAAACACTTCGCCTTTACTGTCCATATTCCCGTTAACGACCAAAACCTTCCCCCTCAAGCCCTTCCCCATTGTCCGAATAGACTACAATACCGTATCTAGTTTAGTTATCACTTGATGATAAGAGGGACTGCACTAGTAATGAAAATAACCCAGCGTTTGTATAGTACAAAGTTTTGTTTTGAAAATTAAAATGCTGAGACTATTTATTTAGTTTATTTCATAGTTTTAATTTAATTTAACTGATAACTGACTTTCGCAGTCTGAAATGTTACAAGCAGTCGCCTTGGCTACGCTGGGTGCGTGCGACTAGTAGTTTCAATTGTGTTTCAATTAATAATTTTTAGAGAATAAATATTTTGTCTGTATTATTATTAAAATTCCCACATTTATATATCGATAAGTAGTACGAGTATTTTACCTGGACTCTAAACATAGATCGGAGTCTTGCGATAATAATTGTCAGTACGTTAAATGATGAAATCATCAGATCGGTGACAAAACAATGGGTCATCAAGCGAATGAAGGTGGCGATCACCGGTGGCTTAAATGTATTAATTTTCGAAATAGCGACGTGTAGCCTTGGAAATTCTATCAATAATGGTCTTGCGACCTATTTGTGTATAATTTCTAAAATTACAGACCGACTAGGCATTCATATAAGATTTATTAATACTAATTAAATGTATCAATCAGAAAGATATACAGATAAAATCAATTTATCGAAAATATATTTTTGTTGCCACCCGGACTCGAACCGGGAACCCCTCCTGTCTGGGGAAGTGCGCTGACTTATTACACCATGTCAACATTGTAAGTTAACGCTCGAGTCCGAGTGGGAACAAAAATATTTTTTCGATAAATTAGTTTTATCTGTATATCTTTCTTATTAATAATTTTAATTAGTATTAATAAATCTTATATCAGTGCCTAGTCCATCTGTAATTTTAGAAATTATACACAAATAGGTCGCAAGACCATTATTGATAGAATAGCACACATCTCACCGATATGTGATTTTTAATTTCTGTTGCTTGTAATATCGCAAACCTGACAACTTTAAAAACCAACCGACTTTTCGTTATTATTGTATTCGGATACTCGAATAGTGTCATTTCAGGATACATTAATGACCTGAAGTGTTGTTTAGTTTCATAACTTTAGTAACAGAAAATGGAGAAAAATGTTTTTATTTTTTTGTCTACTGAAAAATGACTTTATGAGATATTTTAGTTTTGATCTAGGTATGCGAAATATTTACACACGGTATATTGCAGCCAATAAACAAACAAATAAATAGTTATATTTTTATTTGTTAACTTTGTTTTATTAACCACTTGTTGAGTTTAAATACATCTACCGGTTTCGAAAAATACAATTCTTCTTCAGAATATCAATACTAACTAAAAACATATATTATTTTTTCTTTACCAGAATCTATTTTTCAAAAAACAACAATTATTTAAAAAATAAATTTAGTACTCAAACGGTTACTTAATACAAATTTACTCGGATATTTTTTAGGAAAAAAATTTAGAATGAGACTCGTAGTTAAATTTAGAATGGGACTCGTAGTTAAATTTAGAATGGGACTTGTAGTTAAATTTAGAATGGGACTCGTAGTTAAATTTAATTGGTTGTTTATAATTTTTTGACTAGTTTTACGCGCTTTATTTATTTCATGGAAAATTGACAATCCCAATTTTTTATCAAAACCATGACCATTTTCTATCAAATGATTAGAAATTCTGAAAACCCACTATTGTTCAAACAACTCAAATAGGATTTTATACATATAAATAACTTTTCGAATCGAATATATAAACACCCACGGAACACCGGTATATCTATTTAAACTCAATAAGTGGTTAATAAAACAAAGTTAACAAATAAAAATATGAATTTTAAGTACAAAGTTAAATTTGCTATTTTCATGAGTATTAAATAAATAGTTAATATGCTTTAAATTATTGACTGTTTAGAACTAACCAACTAGGTTACCGTCACTCACCACAAGGGTAAGCAGAGAGGATAGGACGCCACACTCTTCTACCCTGGCACACAACTCTCGCTTCATACACTGTCGTACATCTTGTCCAGCACGCTCTTCGATTGTTGAAGCTCTCGACAGCGCCGCCCTCCAATATTATGCCAAGTTTTTCGCAGACGTCCTGTGTTCCTGTCGCCTTTAATCATTCTCATTTTTTTTTTTTGGAGAAACAAACAGTGTAACAATAATAACTGATAATTACATAATATATAAAAATAACACCAGTGAAGTTTCTCCGGAAATTAAATACATAGTACATAATAAACTAAAAAATAGTGTACTCAAACATACTGATAAACAAAAATGCTTTTACATAAAAGTAAACATAATAAACTAAAAACAAGTATATATTAATAAAAAAAATAATAATATTAATAAACTGAAACAAGAAAAACAAAAAAATCAAAAGAGTGATTTTAAACTGAACATACAAAGAGGAAAGAGTAAGGAGGGGAGGGAAATGGGATGCAATATATACAATTTATGTTAATCGTTATTGAAAAGTTGACGTAGTTTAAATTTAAAAGGAAGCAATTTATCGTTGAAAATGTCAATGTTATTAGAAAAATTTACGGCATTATATTTTGATGTAGAGCGGATAATAAAACAATTTTTTATGTAATTAGTTCTACTCAAATTTGGGTAAAAAAGATTATTTGATCGTGTTTGTCGCGTTGGACAGTTGAAAGTTATTTGTTCTAATAAATAGGGCGAGTCAACTAAGTTATTTAAAATTTTATAGAGGTAGGATAAATCTTGAGTGTTTCTTCTATTTAAGAGGGGGGGTATTTTATGGGACACTCATTTTCTGAATGAGATTTAATGTCTAAGCGATTTTATTTTACATTGTCCCTACCGATCTCTCCTCGCTCACACGTTCCACACGACCAAACCGAGTCACCCACCTTTTCTTTATTCTGCCGACGACGTTATGCTACGAACAGCCCAACATTTATTCGGTCACTCTGCTGCCAGCGTGAGCGACCGTTCAGCGTCGTCATGCAATGCCTATTAACGTATGAAGTTATCCAGAAGAATTCTTAGTGTTTAAGTAGCGATTATATCATTATTTATTTGTCACCGAGTGACCGCCACCGGTCCTATGATGAGGAGGAGATGATGACGCCCGCTGCCGGTGCCCGATACGAAGTTGCAACTGCCTTCAACATTACATTTTAAACTAAACGCTTTGCAAAATGTTGCTGTATAGTTATAGGACGCTTGAATCCTCTTGTCGAAGATTGCTCGCCGTTATTTCCACAGCACACGGTAAATGGCGACCTGCAAGACTTTCTGATCGAGCATCTCTCGGTCCATCGGGTGTTGTGCTCCCGCACTTCCGTTTCCGCCTCGACAGCAATCGATCCGTGCCGTATAGAATATAGGGGACACATTGTGAGCCGTGCGGGCGTCGGAGCGCACTACTCGACGTGTAGCTTCTGTATTATGTAAGTATACGATCAATATGAAGAATATATAGAAAACTGGTGCCAAATTTAACCAACTTTTTATATCACGAAGCCCTAAAGTTCATACAAATGATGTAACCTAAATTTACATTAAATAAGTGTGTAATTAGATTCCTAATTTGAGAAGTTGCATTATTCCCATATGGTGTCTCAATTTATCGCAGTGATATATCTACTAATAAATTGTTTAATTCGATAAGCTGAGGATTAAAATGCCCAATAATTGGCAAACGAATATTAATTATTTAATTATTTTAGCTGCTGATCGCGCGTAACAGCACAATAATGAATAAACAAATCAGAGGACTACAATGTGTGTCCCGCCTTCATGCACTCGAAGGCTAGTAGACTACTAATATGCCTAGTGATATTCTAATATATTTCTACAACTCCGCAACAACGATGACGACAATAACAATGAAATACCAATAAATCTGTAGAAAAGAGGCATTACGCTCAAAGTATGATGAAGGTGTATTCGAATGTTAAAACTCTGCATTTCAGATTTTTGTAAGTAAGTCGTTCGAAGTCGACTTCGAGTAACCCTATTTACTTGTAAACGCTTTATTTATCTACACTAAGATAAACAATTTTTTTCAAAACCGCAACATTGAGATTTTCAATACATATTATTGACATAATATTTAATAATTTCCTTTGTTTTCAACCACTGTGAGTTGATTATATTCACCAACCGGTTTCGGAAAATACCCTTTCCTTTATCAGGGAGATAAAACACTAACCAAAACCGTATGTCAAATCGTTGTCATGTTTTTAAATTAAATTTATAAAAATATTCAGTAATAAATAATTTAAAAATAAATCTAGTACCTCTCTAAAATTGTTATGATGATGAAAGATGTGGAAATTAATTTAATGCTCCGAAATTACAACATTTTTTTTAGGAAAAATAATCCCAACGCGCTTGGGTTAAATATTAAAAATAAATCATATTTTCGTTACATGTATTAAAAATGTCAAAATTGTGACCGGTCGATGATCAGGTGAGACAGAACAATAACTGTCCGCTGCTCGAGGTTCAAGGTCAATAACCGCATCAAACCTTTATCACGCCGCTAGGCCGAATACCGACCGAACTGGACTTTTCATTATAATATTCTAATCCACCGCTGTCCGGCTTGTTGAGGATTAAACCGCGACTGAGTATTGTGGTTACTAGTAGAGTTGGGGTAGCACCTTTTACCGCATTGTCTTAATTGACAATTCGCTATTTTATTAATAAAGAAGAATTAGAATAAGGACACGATAAGAAGTCGGACTTAATACATAACTTACAGCTAATTTAGGATTCTTAATCCTCAAGATTGCTAAACTCCGAGACGTGTCGACAAATCTTTGTCGACCGTTGTCCGAGTTCGCGGATAAGATTTCTCTCGACTCGAGTTTGCATAAAGAATGACAGAAGTGCAGATTTCAGTGTGAATTGATTTATGTGCCATCAATCCATATGACGCATCCAGTACCCGCGTACCTTTAAGGACTCTCGGAGATCAAAGACTCGTTAAGAAATCCTCGTGGATACTGATTACTAGATTACTAGACTGATACTAGCAGATGGATCTGGAGAAATATTTTAAAAAATTATTTTTTTTTAATAAAATTTTCTTTCTAATCGGAGTGCCAGCGCCAATGAGAGTTCAATATGTTATGTAAAATATTATTGCACTGATGAAATTGGTCAATAGCCATCGGAGTGCCAGCGCCAATGGGAGTTCAATATGTTATGTAAAATATTATTGCACTGATGAAATTGGTCAATAGCCATCGGAGTGCCAGCGCCAATGGGAGTTCAATATGTTATGTAAAATATTATTGCACTGATGAAATTGGTCAATAGCCATCGGAGTGCCAGCGCCAATGGGAGTTCAATATGTTATGTAAAATATTATTGCACTGATGAAATTGGTCAATAGCCATCGGAGTGCCAGCGCCAATGAGAGTTCAATATGTTATGTAAAATATTATTGCACTGATGAAATTGGTCAATAGCCATCGGAGTGCCAGCGCCAATGGGAGTTCAATATGTTATGTAAAATATTATTGCACTGATGAAATTGGTCAATAGCCATCGGAGTGCCAGCGCCAATGGGAGTTCAATATGTTATGTAAAATATTATTGCACTGATGAAATTGGTCAATAGCCATCAGAGTGCCAGCGCCAATGGGAGTTCAATATGTTATGTAAAATATTATTGCACTGATGAAATTGGTCAATAGCCATCGGAGTGCCAGCGCCAATGGGAGTTCAATATGTTATGTAAAATATTATTGCACTGATGAAATTGGTCAATAGCCATCGGAGTGCCAGCGCCAATGAGAGTTCAATATGTTATGTAAAATATTATTGCACTGATGAAATTGGTCAATAGCCATCGGAGTGCCAGCGCCAATGGGAGTTCAATATGTTATGTAAAATATTATTGCACTGATGAAATTGGTCAATAGCCATCGGAGTGCCAGCGCCAATGGGAGTTCAATATGTTATGTAAAATATTATTGCACTGATGAAATTGGTCAATAGCCATCAGAGTGCCAGCGCCAATGGGAGTTCAATATGTTATGTAAAATATTATTGCACTGATGAAATTGGTCAATAGCCATCGGAGTGCCAGCGCCAATGGGAGTTCAATATGTTATGTAAAATATTATTGCACTGATGAAATTGGTCAATAGCCATCGGAGTGCCAGCGCCAATGGGAGTTCAATATGTTATGTAAAATATTATTGCACTGATGAAATTGGTCAATAGCCATCAGAGTGCCAGCGCCAATGGGAGTTCAATATGTTATGTAAAATATTATTGCACTGATGAAATTGGTCAATAGCCATCGGAGTGCCAGCGCCAATGGGAGTTCAATATGTTATGTAAAATATTATTGCACTGATGAAATTGGTCAATAGCCATCGGAGTGCCAGCGCCAATGAGAGTTCAATATGTTATGTAAAATATTATTGCACTGATGAAATTGGTCAATAGCCATCGGAGTGCCAGCGCCAATGGGAGTTCAATATGTTATGTAAAATATTATTGCACTGATGAAATTGGTCAATAGCCATCGGAGTGCCAGCGCCAATGGGAGTTCAATATGTTATGTAAAATATTATTGCACTGATGAAATTGGTCAATAGCCATCGGAGTGCCAGCGCCAATGAGAGTTCAATATGTTATGTAAAATATTATTGCACTGATGAAATTGGTCAATAGCCATCGGAGTGCCAGCGCCAATGGGAGTTCAATATGTTATGTAAAATATTATTGCACTGATGAAATTGGTCAATAGCCATCGGAGTGCTAGCGCCAATGAGAGTTCAATATGTTATGTAAAATATTATTGCACTGATGAAATTGGTCAATAGCCATCGGAGTGCCAGCGCCAATGGGAGTTCAATATGTTATGTAAAATATTATTGCACTGATGAAATTGGTCAATAGCCATCGGAGTGCCAGCGCCAATGGGAGTTCAATATGTTATGTAAAATATTATTGCACTGATGAAATTGGTCAATAGCCATCGGAGTGCCAGCGCCAATGAGAGTTCAATATGTTATGTAAAATATTATTGCACTGATGAAATTGGTCAATAGCCATCGGAGTGCCAGCGCCAATGGGAGTTCAATATGTTATGTAAAATATTATTGCACTGATGAAATTGGTCAATAGCCATCGGAGTGCCAGCGCCAATGGGAGTTCAATATGTTATGTAAAATATTATTGCACTGATGAAATTGGTCAATAGCCATCGGAGTGCCAGCGCCAATGAGAGTTCAATATGTTATGTAAAATATTATTGCACTGATGAAATTGGTCAATAGCCATCGGAGTGCCAGCGCCAATGGGAGTTCAATATGTTATGTAAAATATTATTGCACTGATGAAATTGGTCAATAGCCATCGGAGTGCCAGCGCCAATGGGAGTTCAATATGTTATGTAAAATATTATTGCACTGATGAAATTGGTCAATAGCCATCGGAGTGCCAGCGCCAATGGGAGTTCAATATGTTATGTAAAATATTATTGCACTGATGAAATTGGTCAATAGCCATCGGAGTGCCAGCGCCAATGGGAGTTCAATATGTTATGTAAAATATTATTGCACTGATGAAATTGGTCAATAGCCATCGGAGTGCCAGCGCCAATGAGAGTTCAATATGTTATGTAAAATATTATTGCACTGATGAAATTGGTCAATAGCCATCGGAGTGCCAGCGCCAATGGGAGTTCAATATGTTATGTAAAATATTATTGCACTGATGAAATTGGTCAATAGCCATCGGAGTGCCAGCGCCAATGGGAGTTCAATATGTTATGTAAAATATTATTGCACTGATGAAATTGGTCAATAGCCATCGGAGTGCCAGCGCCAATGAGAGTTCAATATGTTATGTAAAATATTATTGCACTGATGAAATTGGTCAATAGCCATCGGAGTGCCAGCGCCAATGGGAGTTCAATATGTTATGTAAAATATTATTGCACTGATGAAATTGGTCAATAGCCATCGGAGTGCCAGCGCCAATGGGAGTTCAATATGTTATGTAAAATATTATTGCACTGATGAAATTGGTCAATAGCCATCGCAGTGCCAGCGCCAATGGGAGTTCAATATGTTATGTAAAATATTATTGCACTGATGAAATTGGTCAATAGCCATCGGAGTGCCAGCGCCAATGGGAGTTCAATATGTTATGTAAAATATTATTGCACTGATGAAATTGGTCAATAGCCATCGGAGTGCCAGCGCCAATGGGAGTTCAATATGTTATGTAAAATATTATTGCACTGATGAAATTGGTCAATAGCCATCGGAGTGCCAGCGCCAATGGGAGTTCAATATGTTATGTAAAATATTATTGCACTGATGAAATTGGTCAATAGCCATCGGAGTGCCAGCGCCAATGAGAGTTCAATATGTTATGTAAAATATTATTGCACTGATGAAATTGGTCAATAGCCATCGGAGTGCCAGCGCCAATCGGAGTTCAATATGTTATGTAAAATATTATTGCACTGATGAAATTGGTCAATAGCCATCGGAGTGCCAGCGCCAATGGGAGTTCAATATGTTATGTAAAATATTATTGCACTGATGAAATTGGTCAATAGCCATCGGAGTGCCAGCGCCAATGGGAGTTCAATATGTTATGTAAAATATTATTGCACTGATGAAATTGGTCAATAGCCATCGGAGTGCCAGCGCCAATGGGAGTTCAATATGTTATGTAAAATATTATTGCACTGATGAAATTGGTCAATAGCCATCGGAGTGCCAGCGCCAATGAGAGTTCAATATGTTATGTAAAATATTATTGCACTGATGAAATTGGTCAATAGCCATCGAAGCTGCAAGTCAGTATACGAGTAACCTCACCTTCGGTGTAGCCTGCGCGTCTGGCACGTTTATGTTCGAGTTCGAGTCCAAACAGCGTATAACTAACTCAATATAATATTCGTGACATGGACCTTCCAAAAATCTGAATAACTCCTCGGATCGCGTCCCGAGAGGTTCTTTAAAAGCGTTCTTAGCGTTCTTTAAAAAGGAATAAGTGTATCAAATTACAGAAGGAAGTTACAAATTTTAAAATTATTTTCAATGGACGATGTTTTAGTTTATTATAATAAAACACCATATTTATTAGAAGAACAAGTTCAGTTTAGTCGGCTTACACGTCGGCCTAAACAAAATACAAGGAGCATATATAAGTGTTGCATTGCAACCAAGTCCGCGGGTCTTCAGGGAGGGTATACAACGATTTTTTGGTATTAAAACACTTTTCTGTCTAAAATAGTGCAGACTAATTCAGAATCAGCACCCTTAAATCTATAAAGCGAATTTTTTTGTCAACCAGTGGACTCTGAAAAATGGCTTTATATATTGAGTAGGTGTGTGCGCTTATGTGAGTAATTTACGGGTGTCGCAATGGTCGCCAACGTTTTCCACGTCCGAGGCGAGGAAACGCGGCGAACTGCCGGTGTTGCGCAATAGCCTCAGTATGAAAGTCCCGCACGAGGAGAGGAGAAATGGTCACGTGGCCTCGAGTAACCGATCTCCGCTCGGCGTATTGCGCGTTTCAGCACCAGACGGCCGCAACAGCCTGCGCTGATCCCGCGCGAGTGTGTGAACTCGGTCGAGGTTAACAAAACGTCGTTATTCAAACGAAGAATGCGATAACTCCTCTACGCTGACAGCGTAATTCTTAAATCCGAGATACGTAAACATTGCAACACTGTATTACAAGAATTTGAGTACAATCGAGCCGTCGGCACTATTGGCAGAAAACACTTCCGGGGTCGGCGTTGAAACTATTTCATTGGACGCGTCGCATCCGGATATACGTAGCTCGGTCGATTCGAGCCCGAGAGAGGTTAAGGTACAACCGACCAAATAAATAATTCAATTCAATTTTAATTTGTAGCAGTCGGTTAACAAAAATCGGTAAAACTAAAAAGAGAATCTCGCCTTGTATTAACATAAGGAAGTAATGGAAGATTTAAGGGGCAAATCAAATAAACTGTAATAATTAAGAGATCACATTTGAGGGTAAAAATCTGATTATACCGTAGAATATGGTTTACCTTCGTAGAATATCATTGTATACTTATGCTTATATCAAATTATTGTCAAAATTAAAATAATATATTTATTAGGAATAAAACTTGGTTTATAAATCATAATAATTCAAGGTAGGTAATAAGACGATTTTTAAATGACAGGAAAACTCAAAGGTTTATAATAGATTGTGAATGTATAAATGTCTGTCCCGTCTGAAGAACTATTTCTTCGATTGTGTTTACTAGAAGACTGCGCCTGATTGTTGTAATTTTTTTTAATTTTCACTAAGTTGTGATTGTTTTAATTTTTTTTAAATTGTTGTGATTTGGTTTAAATAAAATTCTATTTCAATAGAGAATATCTTAAGTTGTATCCCGATCGAGTAAAGAAAACAAACAATATTTTAATATCATATTCATAATACTTCTTTACAGTTGAATGTTTTATTTATAATGCTTCTTTACATTGTAATGTCGTATAAAAGTTTTAGTTACGCAATTAATTCTACTCAATGCAAGATCGTCGTGAAAATTAACAAAGTTTGTGGAAGGAAATGACAGGAACGAATCGATATACCCGTAGCGGTTGTGGTGGCGAAAATAATCCTGGTTACTTCCAAGTTAATCTTCCATAATCCGACCGTGTTATTTATTAGCCACATACCGTTTCTCCAAAATGGACAACCTACTCGCAGTATCCACGCAACAGTAACAGTGGAGATGGTGACATTTGCAGGCATTTTTTCTCTCTGACCTTTTGTTTCAAATTGTGGCAAAATCGCCGTAGAATATGTGTTACGTATTAGAAAGTTACGAATCCTCCAGATTGCCTAATCTGTGGGCATCCACTAAGCATGTTTTCAGTTCATATTGTTGCACCTCATCACTCACCTCAGTGCACGTTATACAAGGTACCATTGTGGCCGTGTTACTTTCATTTTAAATCTACTCGGTGTGACTATACATTAGAAAAACATTATATTACGAACAATAAACAAAGCGTTTTTGACCCGTGATTTTGCATTCGTGTCTGCGCCCGACAATGCTTAACTTGGATTGTCGTTAAGCCCGCAGTTACGGAACGAGAACAAAATAAACGAATACTAAAAGAGGTCAATGATAAATTTTAATGTGTAACCCTCGCAGATATGTGTGACGCAATTAAATAGACTATCCGTCATATCTGCGATAGAGAGAAGGGGAAATGTAATCGCGCGTGTGTACGAATGAGACTTGTTTCGGAGACTCGTCTCGAAAGTCACGTAAGAACTGTCCTTTATTACATAGTTTATTACCGGTCGATTTATTGGTCATCGTACCTCAAGAATACGCCGTCCAATACACTTCAATGTGTGCGTGAGCTCTATCTAAGCGAGAAAGAAACAAAGTTATATGACCGCTTCACGCTAGACAGTTTTACGACAAAGCACTTGATATCAGTTGACGTATGATATCGGTTGTGTATACCACGCGCAGTGTGCTGTTATTTTATGTCGTTCACTTTTAACCAAATTTATTTTCTTTACCAACTAATTTCAGCTGATGAAGGGTATCGACAGAGTCGTTTATTATTATTATTATTATTATTATTAAGAAGTGATTAATATTATTTGATTCCATATCCATAAAATAATTACACATTAAAATTATACAAGCGACAAATTCTTCAGCGCCATATGTAAAAAATTGACCTGGAAGAGGTCCGGTTAACTCCTTTATTTGGTATATCCGTCTTGTTAGAGACTGTCCTGCTCGCTTTCCCTCAATTGTTTCTATAATGTAAGGATATTCAATGTTTACTGAATAGATACATACCTATACAGTGGCGTAACTAAAAAAATGACCCCAATGAAGAATGAAAAAGAACCATTGGGCCCCAACGCAAAAATTCCCCGCTGAATACATGTATGGTATAAGAAAATTATTACCATTCGATTAATCTAATAAATAGATAGAATAAAATTTTTAAGGATAACCCATTATTATTGTGATGTTGCAGTTTTTTCAGAACATAGTTCTGTGGTATTTAATAAAAATTCAATTTATCAACTAGAAATACAAATATACACAGATATATTGGTTTTTCTGTGTATCTTTCTTAGTTGGTTCATTTAATTTGTATTAGAATGAAATCGGTGTCTCGCCTTCTGAAATTCATATTAATATTGATCCGATATGCTTACTGCTAGGCCCTGCGGGTAACTATTGTGGCTGCTGCGCGGTCATTGGTGTCAGGGTCTCCATAGAATCTATATTTTAGTGACAGACCTTTCCCCAAAACAAACCAGACGTAAATAAAATGTCTGTGTAATTAAAATTATTTCATCTTTGTTAGTTAGCTGTCAAAACGAACAAAAACGGCATCTAGATGACATATAAGAATCGTGGATAGACAATTTCTACGGTAAGTAAGATTTCTCCCTTATTATAGACAGAAGAAAAAATGACATATGTCAATATATGATTTCGCTAAAATAGATTTTTTTTCTTACTCGTGATAAAGACAATGTACACTTAATTTCATATTGAATACCTATATATTTACGTACTGTTATTGAATATATAAAAGAGAAAACATTTAAGTAATCTTAACCTAAAGATATTAAAAACACTTTCGTTTTTGCTGTTTTCGCGTCTCACAGACCTTACTGTTTAATCAAGCACTATACAGCCATAATGAAACTACCGATAATGACATCCGCCACATCCAGAAAGTTATAGAAGCGTAATACGCACAATCGAAGTGAAACATTTTAGCCTCAGAATAACATAACAGTACTTCTTTATTCAGACATATCTATTTGTTCACAATCTGAAAATGTAATTTTAGACAGTTTATATGATATCAATATTTTTGAGTGTAATATCTTACAAATGCCGCCTAAATTGTCGTCCTTGATTTTGTAGTCAGTTTATTATTAAAATACAAATTAAATGTATCATCAATTTATCGAAAATAATATTTTATATGCAACAACATTGATTTTATATGTATATCTTTCTCATTAATACGTTTAATTAGTATTAAAAATATTACAGACCGTCTGTTCTGATTAATTACAACTTCACAATGAGAATTTGTTCTCCTAATAAGTTAATTATTAAGTTAAATTTATTATTCAATAATTTAGTAGGTCGCTGTGTGTCTTTTAAAGCAAATTTAACATTAAAAATGGTTTGTAATATTTATTTCCTTAGGTTCGTTCGCACGTTTTCTCGAGCGATATGTCTTTAGTCCCTTTATATTTGATGTTGGCATAATTGTTTAGTCGAGACACGGGGTAAGTGTCAAATTAAATAAAACGTACAACGATTGCCATCACAAACGCAATATTTTTCATCATCTTTTTCATAAGCACGAACTTACGTACAGATGATGAGAAAAATGCGGCTTTTAAACATTTCACTATATTACGATCAATTAAAAAAGGAAAACGTTTTTTCTGTAAAATAATTGAAGATTTATTTTTGATTCGTTTCAAATTCGCGCGACGGTGGCCTCGAACACAGTTCGAATTAAATACATCGTGGCTAAAGAAGTTACACTTCAAAACCATTTTTTAATTTTATAATTCCATTTTAAATTAAAAACTTTCAGTCCACATTAGCGCCGGGAGAAATAACGATAACCTCGAGCGTACGGTGGGTCCTCGACCTTCCGGGCTCCTGTCTAACGTGGCCCGCGAGGAACCGCCCAAGTTATACCGCTCAGGCTCGTGTTACGTTCTGGAATTATTTTCCACCTCAAAATATTATCTATTACCGAACCAAATTTGCAGAAAACTCACAGGATACGATACATAATTAATCACCGCGAGGTTATTTGTCGTCAGATTATTTGAACGCGCGAGCCGGAACGCGGATCCAGAGGACCGTGACGCGGACAGTGTAATGATCACTTCCCCATCCCGAGAAGCGACTTCTCTTCCGCGCGCCGCCGAGTCAGACTTTTCGTTTCGCTTCCGAGTTTAGTCGGACTTTCTCGCCGAGCGGAATTCCGACAGCCGCACTGCGAGCCTCGCCGGAGGAGTGATCGCCGGCCTCTATCGCATTCTACGGCGCATCGCCGGTTGAAACCTGCGGATACCCCTAGGCAGACTTTCTAGCGAAATGAGCCAAATATTAATTGAATCTCAATATTTTCATACAGCTGCAGCATAATTTTTCACCGTAGCTACGTGTACGAGCTATGAAATGCTATGTATACGAGCACCGTAGCTATGAAAAACGAGATACAATTAAGATTTTTATTTAAAACTCAAATTCACAATACAGGAAGCACGGGAGGTAGATCAGTGCACCGATAACTAAAATTCACTAATAAAACACTTTTTGGGCTTTGTAAAGTTGATTACCTAGTTAGAACGGTGACGGTGTTGTTCGCGTGGCAAGTGACTGCTTGTTTTCAATTTAAGGCAGGATCGTAAATTATCTCGGTTAAATTGCTTCTTAACTTATTTTTTAATTGATTGATGGAAGGAAATGTTTGGTCGCTTAAATAGGCAGAGCCGAAGGTTGCGAGAACGGCAAATTCTAGTTATTTTATTGTGTCATGTGTTTCAGGCAAACTATTGCACCTATCGAATATGATTGTAGATGAATATATAATCTCAAGTTGAAGAGTCGCAAATGCCTATGAAAAGAGTCGCACGCGGCTGCCGACCCCTGCCTCCCTCGTAATTCACCTCCTAATACGTTAGGATACATAGTTTGAACCGATTTTTCTACAAACTGACAAGCTTTTAAGAGACAAACTATTATGTGAATCTGAAGTCAACGATTCGTGCAATTTAGGTTGTCGCGGGGGTATTCTATAAAGTCTTTAATGTAAAGTTTTCTTTGAGTTGATTTATGTTCTTCTGCTCTTATTTATAATATTTTGATTCGTGTCTACTTTGCATATTCGGTAATCTGGCTCTGATCGCGTTCATATTTCATATTCGTGCGTTTCTCGTGATAGAAACTGATCGTAGACGGGAATATAAGCAGCCCGTGGAGAATTCGGCGTTGTCGAAGCTGCATCTGACAAATTTATTTTTTCAGTTTAGGGAGTACTTGTAGAGTTAGAGATCGAACCGCAAACGACCGTTGGCCGTTACGCTCCGTCGGTGCAGTCGAGCGCGGTCGGTGAGAGTGATGTCACTTCCGTAACAAGATTTCGTTTCATTTGACGGATTCCTCTACGTGGTGCGCCGTAGGATGTGTCGTGCCAAAACTGCCTACCTAACTGTGAATTAGCATGAAATAAATGAAAACACTCTCACACCGGGCGACGGGCCTAAGATATTAGAAAGAAATGAAGAGACCTTCCACATTCCTCGAGCTGGAAACTAAATGTTACGTCAGTCGCCAGCCATCGACCGCTGCTTACCTAATAATACGTTCCTCGAATTGTTTTCCGAGCACTCGGCAGTGGAACCCGCCAGTGGCGCCATCTTTCGGCTACTTGAATGGACCCATTATGAATTATATTTCAAGGAAATGTGTATATTATTTGTGTATCCTGCATACTTATGTAACATGCTTCACTATCCTTTACAATTTACTAAAATACGAACACATTAAAAGTAGGTATAAGTATATAAAGGTTATCTTGGCGTATTGAGTAATATTAAATAAGGGTCGATTAGGTTTTGGTTTAGATTTGGTCATGTGGAAAGATGAGTGATGATATTATATGCAAGTTGGCAAGGAAGATATTACCTATATGCAGTGGGTATAGATTTAGGTTATGCTGTTACCGATGATATTATACAATCATATATAAAGGTTTCCAGGAAATTTTTTAAAATTAAATTGTAATTGCTCGAAAACCATCAGGGTGAGGTAAGTTGGAGGGGTATCGTTCGATGCGGGTGATTTGCGAATTTGCCAGTCGCAATGAGTCACCGGTCGGGAGCGCACCGCGCGTTCGCGGTTGACCAATATTTAAAATGCGATGATTCATTGGTTCGTGCGTGTCGCGCTTTTTGTACTCACTTTAATATTCGACGAGTAAGTGATGGGCCGAGCATGCAACTTATCCGATGTTGGGTTCAAAAGTTCAGACAAGAAGAGACAATGGTTAACCAAACTCCTTCGGAACCATCAACGTCAGCAGCGTCGTCAGAACATGTAAGTCAAATTCGATGTAAAATTATGCGTAAATCGATAAGGAAAATTGCAGCCTGTACTGTACTGAAAATCAACAGTGCAGTTATTTTTAAAAATAAACTACAGTTTCACCCATACAAACTGCAAATCGTACAGTTTCTCAACGAAAATGACTATTGCTGGAACGTTTTGGAACAGCACGAACGCTTGGAAACATATTAATTACTGACGAAGCACATTTTTATATCGATGGCTATGTTAATAAACAGAAAATGAGATACTGGCGCCCCGACAACTCGAGGGAATGCCATCAAAAATGTTTGCATTGTCCAAAAATGACAGTGTGGTGTGCAATATCTGCCCGAGGGATAATCGGCTCTTATTTTTTTAACAAGCGAGAGACAGTCACAGTGTGTTGCCGAATGATCGACGAGTTTTTGGTACCGCAACTGTAACTGTTTACCGGGTTCAACAACAGAACATAATTTCAGCAAGACGGGGTTATTTCACACACAGCTGGAGTTTCAATGGAGAAGCTGAGGAGAATTTTTCCCAATAAATTAATCAGCAAGTACAGACCTGAGTACCTCGGTCACCAGACCTTACACCGTGCGACTTTTTTTGTGAGGATACTTTAAGTCCAGAGTTTACAGTGGCAATCCTCGAACAATTCAGTCCCTACAAGAAAATATCCGCCATGAAGTTACCGCCATTAAACCTACGCTTTGCTCTCGCGTGTTCGCAAATTTATGAGTCCGATTGAAAGTGTAAAGTGAGAGAAATGAACGGCATTTAGACGATATTATTTATAAAACGTAATATCCGCATCGTTAAACTCCATTTTATATAAATAAAATATAAGAATAACATTGCAGTTTTTTAAAAATTTAATATTAAAGTTGAAAATTTTCCTATATGTACTAATATATACGAGTATATGTTGTACATAAGATTACGAACTTTCGTTTAACCAACGTCTTTAGACAAAATGAATCCGTCATTTATATAACCCTACCATGTATTTATTTGTAATTTTAGAGTACTATTAATAGTATTTTTAAAGTTTAAGTTTTAACGTAAAGTAATACCTTCTTACTTATAAAAAAATTAATATAAAAAATGTATTGACGTTCTTAAGAACACTTTTTAAAACTGAACACGATTCTTTTATTGTTTGAAAATCCTTCACGTAATAACTAAACGACATAATTATTTTTGTTAAAGGTTAACGTACGAAACAGTTCAGCCGATTGCTTTTTGTACATATTGTAATATATTGTATTGGTGCTTACCGGTTTATAAACAGTTATCATAAATAATTGTAAATTATTAATAAAAGATTATAGAGATTTTAACAAATCCCCCCATGTTTGTATGCCTCAGGTTTATCCTATTTACTACCGTTCAAGGACGGTCGCGAACGACGTACTCAGTGAAAAATAAAATTTGAATAATTACCTACCGCAGCATTAGTGTTCCAATTCTTCACTCGCTCCGCGTTTCCTCAACATTTTATCTTTTTTTGTTGTAGCGTACTTTTTCCGTTTAATCCTTACTTTGTATGGCTAGTGTATTATATCGTCACCTACCCGCATATTACTCACGTCGTTGGTTGCATTCATCTCGGTGATTCAGATGTCTGTTTTGAAACATCAATCAAACAAAATATCATTTTCATTACGATCGTGCAAATTTTTTACACGAATTCTTTTCATTGATCACGTAACTTGTTTACCGTTCGTTTTGCGTCATTCCTAGCAGAGGCGGTGTACTTCATCCGCTCGGCGGGGGGATATCGGCGCTAGCTTCCTTCGTCGGCCAAGATCCGAGAGAGAATGTCAGCGATTTACAAACACACTATTGATTCATGTTATTACATACTTACCTAGTTCTCGTGCGGCTGTCACATCTCACATCTCTTCCGCTCATCGCACTCGAGCATTCCGGCCCTCTTCATTCAACAAAACCTCCATTTTGAAGCAATTACGCTATACATATGCTACGGATGAATCGTTTAAAGCTCAAACATTGTTTAACACGTGTGTTCTATCTACTGTATACTATACTGATCCAGCAGGTCTTACTCGAAGGTTTTGAAAAAGACGGTCGCTTCCGACGAGAATACTATCATCTAAAATGGATGCAAATCAACATGAGCCCGAACATCATGCAAGAGGAAAAGAATGACTGAGACTGCCATTCAGGAAGAAAGCTAAATCTCAGAAATTGATGATGTACAGTGCGATGAAGATCTTTAATGAAATGTCAGAAGATATAAGAAAGGAGGGAAAACTACATACTCGTAGATTCAAAATTAAACTAAGCAAATATGTGCAAGAGAAGTTTTAGTAAAAAGGAAAATTTTGATCTTATTTATCTTATATTATGTATGCACTTGTTGGAATCTGACGACATTTTGTAATCCCACTATAGTTTGATTCGCCAAGCCAGTTTCGGCATTGAACATAGTTTAATAATGTTTTTGTGTGCATCTGTCTAAATAATTCATCTAATTGCCGTTGCTTTTGACAGGTGGAGTAATTAAGGTGAGAGTGGAACGATTTAGAGGATAGATCTGGGATACTAAGGAGCTGCACAAGCAGTCGCCCGTTTCTGCCTAACACCCGAGCGATGCACTGAAGGTGATCCCGCCAGTGCAGTGCAAACGAATTTACCCAGGTAATGCGTTTGTCAGTATTTGGTGGTGATTTTAAGTGAAAGGTTTTAAATAAGTATTTTTTTCGTACGCATCCCAGTCGGACCAGATCCGTGATAATATTAATTAATTAATTAGAATAAAAACACAAACCACACTACGACTCTGTACCTTAAGAAGACTACATTTGGACTAATACACTTCCTATACCTAGCACTCAAACTTGATACAATTTTAGACTGCGATTTTCAAAAATAAAGTTGTTGAACCGTGATAAAGAGTTGCTCCAGTGCTTATACTCGTAAACCGGAGTCGTTTGAACCGGAGTCGTGAGGATACTTTTGTTCGGGTTACTGCCGGTGGCGTGTACCATAATCGTGTGTACCAGTGGAGTGCAGTAGGCACAAACTTAGGTTACGCTATTACCGATGATACTAACTAAATATACAATAGGTATGTATCAATTTAAATTTAGAATATAATTGTAAATGATTACTTTTAAAAAGGCAAATTCTTTCATTGCTCGGTACCATACTCCGCTATCGATTTCGCTTAAAATATTTTCTATAATTTCTCTTTCGGACAACGGATATAAAATGTTTCATTATCATTGTTAAAAATCTTTTATTAATATAATTAGATTCATAAATGAAAACAGAAATAATTTTATTTTAACATTTTATTTAATATTAGTGAAACTCTAATATCCCGAAAAATGCAAATGACTGCAAACGTTTGACAAATAATAAATTATAACCTACAAATTTTGTCTACGCAGATGTATATTGTTTAAATTCACGTTGCCTTTTGAAATTGTATTGTTTTGTGAGAGGGTGGCATTACCTTCTTGGATAAAAATGCAATGCTACCGATTTTCGCCAAATTTTCATGATCCATTTGTGATCCTTCTTGCCCTTTAATATTTTCCTAATGTATTTTTGTCCGAATGTTTTCGCACAATTGTGAGAAATGGACACTTATTATATATTTTTTAAATTTTTACAGGCGGGAGGAAAATTATCATATTTTAGTATATGTAATACCTATATTCCATGCTAAGATCTTTAGAATTTACCGTTCTTAGGCACCGTCATACTCGCCTACGTCTACGGAACGTCTCTTCTCAGGGGTTAGGTTAGGATAACGACTAAATTATATGTCACGAGCCTCGGGACATTATAAGGACACCGTTTTGCTGATTTTTCAAAACGCCCATTCTCCTAAGTCGCTTATAATTTACTATATTGTTAAATGTCCTTTAGTTAAGCGGTCATACACATAAATATGAAAAGTCGAATGATACCGCTATACATTTCACGTCTCGACCAATCGATTGCACCAAAAACACATTCCAATATTGTCGGCAGCTATTGCCGCCTATTTGTGATGAACGCCATCAAACCCGGGCACACTCTACTGACGAGACGAGGGACGGACAGCACCTTGAATTATTTTAAGAAAGATACAATTTTTATTTATTCGGGTTGGTAAATTAAATAAATTTATTTATTTCTAAAAATAAAAAAGCTTTATAAAACATTCGATTACTTTTTTCACTCGCATTGAGAAAAATGAATTTCTTTTTATTACACTGGATATGATAGCGGAGGAAATACTCTTGAAAAATAAATTAACGAGCGGTTAAGACACAAACCGCGATTCAAATAATGAATGTCGAATTTACAATAAGTATTGTAATATTTTTGTACATTTATTGATCCATTAGAGTGTTATTGTCAAGAATTCCTTACTTATATAGTACTATTAACTGATTACAAAGTATTACTGAAAATACGCATTTAAAGGTTTATTTAATATTAATTAAATGAAAAAATGTTCTGATTAAATTTTAATGATTTTTTAGCATGTACTCTCTTTCGTTTATTTTTATAGAACCTGAGGTTTCATTTTAGTTGAGATTAATAAAAAATTCACGTATCTAATCATATAATACGTTCTGTTTTCACCAACACACATTTTTTCTTCAAAACATTTCTTCAAAACAAATAACCTTTATATGCGTCCGATCGTCGCGCCCTTTTCTTCCAAGTTATTCGTGCAACAAGTGAAGGCATTACGTAACAGCTAGATTAATGAATTAATATGATATTGAATAACTTATACGCTTTTACCTAATCTGATACGTATGTGTGCTGTGTAAGTGACGTAACTGGTGCAGTACCTAATATTTACCAGTGGAACGAAGATCCCCCATATTAAATTATTTCCTGCTGTACATAAATTATCTACTACAGAGAAAACACATTATTATGCAACATAAACAAAATAAATATACCATGTTACATCGTCAGCTTAAATTGCTGGGTTGCTTGTCGTAACGGTGCGTGCGATGAGGCACGGATCGACGGATTCGGCGGTCAAGACGTGCATCAGTCGGTTATTGTATTCTGGGTACAAAACACAATTGGCAACGAATGACTGCTCGCTCCGCATTTAACACTGTACTGTCTAAACTTATCGACCTAATGATTTAATTACCCAATCATTGCGGTCACATTCTTTGTTTATATGTTTAATAGAAACAAATTTCTATCACAACAACCCAATCGCGCGAGAGTTATAACTAAAATATATTTCATTTCATAGAAATATGCATAGTGTTGGTATTTTGAGGTGCAGAATCTAAAACAGCCATCAGATTTGGTCTGTCAGATCTAGTTTTTGAGATACGCTATATTGGCCTCTTTTAGAATAAACTCATCTTATTTTTAACTTATGTACATTTTACTTAATTACTATTTGATCCAACCTCTAATTAAAAAAACAAAAAATACAAAGTAAGGTATTTATTTCACTCAGTAGATAAATATACTTTCATCACCTTTTCACTTTTCACTTCAAATTTGTCTTTTATACACCTTTCTACCGTGGAGTTCACCCGTATAGTCTCTCCGACAGTAGTCAGCCATCATTTGGCTCTTCCATCTTCCTCGATATCAATCTTCCATAGTTGTAAAGTTCTGATGGAATATATCCCTCTGTTCTTCACTAAAATCACCAAGGTTTTCTGAAAAACGATCAAGTGGTTGTGAAGGTAGTGAACTTTTATGCTCATGTTACAACCGAGAATATTAAAGTTGGAAAGCATATTTTCCACTAAGTCTACGTAATTTTCTGCCTTATAATTTCCAAGAATTTTTTTTACGACTTTTAACAAATGAACATCGAGCGTTAGATTCAATCTCGTTCATCGATGCGGTACATTGTTGAACTTTAATAAGCTGCCTTACTGAGGACGATAAAATATTCGGCTTTCAATTTTTCTGTGCTATTCCCAGGAGGTTTTTATGTCAAGTAGCCAAAACAAAGTATATCTCGATTTAAAGCCTTCACAGATTGCTTCATAAGCCCCAACTTGATATACAAGGGTGGAAATATGATTTTCTCTCTCGCAACCGAAAGTTCGTTAATTAAGTTTTGTTTTCCTTGAATTACGACATTTCTTAATGGCCAATTTCTGTTAACCCAGTATTGATCCCTAGCTCTGCTGTCCCGAAGACATAAAAACTAGGATGCTGTCCAAGGAAGAAGTTCACTACTTTTAAATCGACATAAATCACCCACTGACGTTCTTCGTTTCTTGGTTCCATCCAAACCATCGGTACTCCAAACTTTGGGCACTTCCGCTTTTCAATTGTTCACTGTCGCAAATGTTCAATGCATGTTTTACATACGAAATGTGGAGCCCAAGATTTATCTTGATCTCCCAAGCGGACGCAAAAATAGGCCAGAAACCCTTTTCACAAAGTCAGAAATAGCTTTTCAATTTTCTGTCTAAGTGTATTCGTCACATACATAATAAAAAACGCCTGGATGATTGACACAGATTCGTCTGTTTGTAGATGCCACGGTTTAAATTCAATGTTTTATTACTAAATAACGCCGAAAATTTACACAAAATGATTGAAATGACTGAACCGGCTTGGGCAGAAGTAATATGAACGAATTAGTTCGTGATGGGGTCACCCAGATATAGACATGTCGGGTATTATAGTCGTGGGTGATACCAACTAAATGAAACTGACTAATTAGATTTTAATTTTAGATACGAAATTTCAATCCAAATCAGCCAAAATATCCAATATAATATAATCAATATCCAAAATCAGTTCTTACTTTTCCGGCTCCAAAAAAAAAATTTCATTTTGTTGCCCAGTAATCATACTGACACATTCTACATACATACTAGCTCTGCCGGTGGCCATAGTGGTCGCTTCGAGGCCGGTGATAGCCCTTACGCGGTCAGTGGTGGCTTCTGCGTGGCCAGGTTTTCCGTAGAAACTATATTTCAATGCGGAAATCCCTTATTATATTTCTTTAACAATGCACCATGTAGTGTCTTTATATTTAGTAAAAAAATATATATTAGTAAAATGATAGGTACATGATGTATATGTACATATGTACGTATACTTAGAGCTATATTAAATTGATGATTCCGAGAATTATTCACAGCAGTTTTTGACAAATATTAGACATCAGTGACATCTATTGCATAATGCGTAAATATTGTAAATGAATACCTAGGTACTAATATTCATTATTATTTTTTGGTAATCTGTACTGCTTCCTAAAGAAAATAGACGACACTAACATAGAATACAATGGACACCAAACGCAATATTTCTACATGTACCTAGGTACCTAATTAAATTTGATAAGAAATAAAATATTTTGTTTTTATCAACAACGAAAGAAAAGCCGAAAGACTAAGGAAATCTTGCAACATATTGAACTAGACACGTTAGCGAAAACTTGAAATCCTTCTATAATGTTTTGACATTGTTTTTCCTTCGTAAACTCTATCACTTTTGTTATCTTTCAAATAGTTGTATCAGTTAAAGATAGAGGAATGGACAAATTTATAGAATTACGCTCCGTCTCTTCAATTAGGTACTGCGTTCTAAAATAAATTATTTTTTGTTAAATTATAGGTATATGGATTAGAAGATACTTTAATTGAAGATTAAATTTAATGTTATTCAAAAATTTTAAATACTGTATGGCTATGTAAACTACGGTTTCAGATTGCCTAAAGACGTCGGCTAAACAAAAGTTGATCGTGCAGAATATCTATAGAAAATAGTAGAATATCGTCGATAATATTATATATTAACTTAGTACTCATACATATCTACCCGCTTCCACTGGCAGGACTATTTTTATTTTATTTGTATTAAGATACCGCAGAATTATGTTCTGAAAAAACTGTAACTTCACAATAATAATGTTTTCTCCTTAACAAAAAAATTGGGTCCTAATGCAAAATGGATAAAAGAGTCCTAATATAGAAAAAAGTTAAAGTAAGAAATAAATATTGCAAAATACATAAAGTAAAATACTATGTAATATATATTTACATAATATAATGTTATAAATATTACATCATATCCAATTTAAATATATAAAATTTAGAGATAGATATTGAAACAAGAGTATTAGCAAATATTAAAATAAGAGAGATGGTTTTAACTGTCCATAAAAAACATTTAAATTATTTTTTACTATACATTGTAGGTACACATCGGCTTAAGGCACTGACTAGGGATGTTCCCAAACAGAAGTGGGCTCGTCAGAATGGGTAATGGGTAAACAGGAGTAGGCTCCTCAGGTGTTACTAGTGCATTACTATCGATATGCAAGGATCTAAAATAAAAAATAAAAAATTCTCTCATTATTAGGTATCTGAATAAAAATGATAAATGAAACATTGTTTCATTGTCTAATGTTGGTCGCTGCGCGGCCACTACTAGTTTTTACATAAAACCTATTTTACAATGACGACAATATAATTTATTATCAAAGCTTAACGTAATTTACCGCTCCGGTGACGTGGATATACACGTGCTATCTTGATATTCCTTATCTTAGCGCCCTGGTGCAAGTGAACATTTAAAAGCATACTTTTAAATAATGTGGTTTGTGTACTAATAATATCATACGGTTAAATCACGTTTTTAGCACAACATAGTAGTTATATATATATGTATATAGGTCTAGATGGAAAGGGGGTGTCGGAGCCATCTTAATTTCAATAAATTTAGGTTATTTTGTTATGTACCCTGTTATTAACACTTAAGAGAACTCGGCTCTTTCATAACATCTGATGGCTCTTTATGACCACGACCATGTTTTGAAAGAGCCGAATTAAACTTTATTTAATATGAGAATAATGTCCGCTAATCTTGTTGATTTTTTTATTTTTGTTTACTACATTACATAAATGAATAAATAAATGTCAAAATTGAGTAATAAATGTAATATTTAAGTTTTTTTACGTTCTCCTAAAGCTGACTTTCGTGTCTCCCTTCACCTTCCAACGCGAAATGATGAAAGCAAATACAAATGAAGGGGCTTGAATAGCTGCATGAGCAAGACGAAACCTCGATGAAAAGAAAAGTTCAATTCGAAATGATAAAATTTAAACATAATTTGGAGTCAATTTATTAACTGTATTTATACATAAGTATCATCACTTGTTGAGGCTTGGGAGGAGCAGTTTTCTGTCCGAATACAGGCGCTCACTTTTCGCTTTCCCTAATTTGTCTTGCGTTATTTGCTGTCAAAAAATGGATAAAAAGTTGTTATTTTTCATGTCTAAATGAAATTTTTTATGATTTTTATCAAATTATAAAATAATACTTCGTGAAACTAAATTTCTGAAATACCTCATAAATGTACCGTGACGTCGAAATCGAGTGAGATTGTTTTTACGGAGCAATGAAAAATGTAATTGAATACGAATAAATATTAAAAAAGCTCGATCGAGCGGCATTCCTTGACGCGACATTTATTTATTATGTTTCCACGGGATAAACCTAAAAATAATGACATTACAAAAAAGCAAACAGGACTGGAAAGGTAAAAGAAATCAGTCAATGCAGCACTAAAAATATAACAATAAAATGAGTAATCTTACTCTATACGTAATCTCCTGTAGACGTTAGTTAGAAATGTATAGGGTAAAGTTGGATAACTAAAAGAAATTTGTCATAAACTTTGATTAGCTTCCGTATTTACGTTTCCATCTAAGTATAAGAAGAAAACAGTTGATTTTTCCTAGTTCGGAAAATTTACATTTGGATTAGTGATGACGTAATCTATAATTAGTGGTCGATGAAACGCACTGTAGTAGTGACTGTGATTGTAACGTGGAACAATGATTGGTAACTGTGATTATTCGTAATTCGGCGAGCAATCACTGGTACATTAGAAAGTAAACCTCTCAACCTTTAAATTACAGTTTAGAGTCATCGTAATGGCCCGTGCCCGCGGACGAGATTTCTCTCAGAGATTCGACTCGAGACGAGATGAATGACGATACAGAGTTACGGTACGGAGCGAGCGATTTATGAATCATCAGCCCATCATATTAGCGCGATGATTTGAATGACGCATTCAGTAAGCGCGTACTTTTAGCGACTCTCGGAGATCAGAGCATCATTGAAAGATCGTCGTGGACACGGGACACAGTTTAAGGATAGAGATATGAAATATTATCACTAGTGTGGATGCGGCGAGTAATTTTCTTCAAATTAAAATCATGATCATGATGTATTATGATCAGGATTCATATTATGCAATGTGCGTAACGACTTTGATCTTGTCAACATGCTGTAGGTATATGGAAAATTGATGTATTATAATATGAGAACAATATTTGGGGTTTCCCGGGTGTGGACAAACTATTTATATAGAATTGAGAGTTAACTGTTGACTAGCTGCCTTTTTTGTAAAACTAGTATATTAAAGCCAACTTATTTAGACTTTTTTCTGACTTGCATAACAGATTTGATTGCGTTCAGCCTCCTGATGTATCGTGAGACTTAAAACCTCCAGAGAAATGTTCGACGCGCCGTACAAAACGGCATCAAACAGGTTCATCAGGTTCAAGCAGGTCTAATATTTATATACATGAATTAAAACACTATTTTTCATCGTTTGTTAGCGCATCAAGTTGAGACTTGGAGGCGCCTGGATAGGCGGACGTGGATTTGGGCGAGTAAAGAGACGGAGAAGATGAAATAGAATAAATGTTCACAGTAAGCCTAAAGTTAAAGTGATTTTGTGATTTCAATTATTTTTCAGTAAACATCATGAGTCACGCGCGAGCGCTGATGCTGGCCGTCACGGCTTGGGCGGCCCTGCTGGGCAGACCTTCCTCCGCCGGGATCCTGGATCCCTTCTCCTGGGCGAGGGCCGACCGGATAGAAGTGAACCTACCCTGGTTACCATGTACGTAGCGGTCACTTCGATATCAATATTTTATTATTTTAGAATTTGTTATTATTGTTCTGGGCAGAGTATTCGAGCAAAGACACTGTTGCAATGTCCCTTGAACCCTTAAGCGATGTCATATTATTTATTAAACGCTTAGAATTCTGTATAATAAATGTTCCAATAATTTTTCATTTTTTACAATTTTTTCTAATATACAATCAAGCAGGACTGAGCAACTAAATTATGTACATTTTTGACAAGAAGTATAAAATATACATATATTAGTTGCGTAATATAATTATATTATGGAAATCAGAATGTAGAGATAATATAATATTATAGTGTAATTAAATATTTTTATAAAAAGTACATATTATTGCATATATTACATAATAACATAATAAAAATATAAGAGCGTATTAACAAACAATTAATTATTAAAATTGGAATATATAAAAACAGTGACTATCAAATATTGATTCATTTGGAATAACAGACGCATCAATTTAAAAGAACTACAAAATATGTTAAAAAATTTGTCGAAAAACTACTTAGTTGATGTGGCGAAATTGGACAACGCGTTTCCCCGGATAGTAAAAAGTCTAGGTATCCATCTGTTTTCCCGGTAGCAACTAAAATATTTTTTCGAATAATAGATTTTTTCTGTTCGAGTAAGTATATATTTTTATTTGATTCATTTAATTTGTTAACTAACACGTGTTACTATTTGGTTTAATTAATTAGTAGTTTATTGTGGTTAAATATTGTAGGCTGGTTTAGCGCAGATAATGGCAGAGTGGTAGTGCTAGTGCTAGGTGAGCACAACGAAATGTGATTATGTACGAGTATAGGACTGATATGTTCGACTATCTGTACATTGGAAAACGTACGCACGTAGATAGACAACCGTGTTAGATCTAGTCATATTTTATTTTAAATCAAATATGATGCTGACTAAGTTATACCTACGGATAGCGAAGGCACCAGGTTATTGAGTTCGAAAATAAATCTTTCTCAAATATACCCAGTTTCTGGAAAACAGGCTCAATTAACTATTATAGTAGCAGAGAGTATTCCGAGCATTCGTGCAACGTGCTCAGTGCACAGAGCACAGGGCACAGTTACATCTGTCTATTGCAGGATGATACTTCTGACCTATTTTAACGTAACTATGCCGCCCTACAATTAATTTGAAATCGCTATTTTTGTAAGTATAGATACCTTTCTCAGCGTTAATAGTACCTAATACACAAGAAGAAATGAAATTATGAAATTTAGAAAATCATTTCTCACGTACATTTCAAAAACACGTGAAAACATGATCGATGTACGCAGTGAGGCCTCGCTAATACGTCGGATTAGAGACCAGTCCATCGCCGTAAAGTGGAGTATTTTTTAAATTACAACTGCAATGTGTAAATATATATATATATATATATTTAAATAGAAATGCGTACACAGAATACATGTCGCTAAACGCTTGAACTATAAAAATAGGACTAACTTGCTGGTCTCCTAGAACGAGGCGCAAACTTCCGACCACTAGATCGCCAGGGCAGCGTCCCAGAGTGGTCGAGCCACTAATCAACAATTATATGAGACAAGAGAGTAATGTTATTGTTGTCTTATTGTTGAATGGATAAACCGTGCACTGCTAATATTCGTATATCTTGTATGCGCTACTTATTTAGGGGGTTCTTTTTCTATTCTGCATTAGGGCTCAATTGTTGTAGTTACGTCGCTGAACCAGGGTCCCTCGGAAGCGAACGTTCCACACGCGAGAGGGAATCTGAAGACGTGGCGGAAGCTGCACATCCATGACTCGAGACACTCCGCCATGAGCACGATTACTCGTGGATGTCGCGGAAAATTCTCCAAATCTAAATACTACCTATTGGTATTAATTAATAATTATTCACTTAATTAAAAGTTTTCAGTAGGTAGACTGCTCGTTCAATGGCTCGTGTACGCGGGTGAGATTCGTCTCGGAGACTCGCTTTGAAATCGTTTAAAGGACAATACAGAGTCGAGTATGAAGCGACCTGTGATTCATTGTCGCGTGCATTTTGTTCGCGGAATAGCATGACGACCTTTACCGACAAATCTCCGAGACGAGAGATCGAAGCTCATCGGTGGGCTTCCACCATAAATATTGTAAAAAGTAATCAAATCCGAAAGTGAAAGGCAAATCGACAATTTTGTCTGTAGTGGCAATTTTTAATCTTATAATCAAAATTCAAGATTCAGGAAATTATTCTCTCGGTGACATTTGGACTACCGCAAGTTGGATGTCCGGCTCCTTTACTTCTCCACGACAGATTTTTATCTGAAATGAGTTCTTGCGCAACATGGTCGACGTTAATGTGAAGCAATTTTTAAAATGTCAGCGCTTTTTAAATATAACCCTTCCAAAGTCATAAGTCAGGCTTAACGATATTTCGTAATCAGATACCTTTTATATAATACCTCGTAATGTTTCTGCCATAAAACTTAAGTATTAATTTTGAATGTATAACAATTGTTTTCTTCTCGAAGTCACAACAAATAATATGAGTATTGGATATTGAAAATAAATCGTAAGTACTGCCGAATCTCGGAGAAAATGTATTTGTATTGTATCCCCAGCGCAACAAAAATAGCCCCACCCCCTAATTAGGTACAAAAATTCACATGAAGCTTCAATAAAACTCAAAGTAGGTAACGGGAGAAAGCGGTCCGCTTCCAGGAAGGACAATTCGCTTTTAAGATACCTGAAGAATCCTACATTTCTTCACTGTAGTGCCCGTTTTTGCAGTGTGTGGTCGTTTTATTAGTGTTATTAGTTTTACCGAATCGCAATGTCTACGAGTCTTCAACTAAGTGAGCAAAAAAAACAATGATAGTTGAGTTATCAAAACAAAACTTTTCTAATTGCGCTATAGCAAGGCAAATTCAGTATAATGAGCCATCGGTAAGAAGATTTCTACAAAAATTCCAGGAAAGTGAGAACTGACTTAAGCGTAATATTTCAAATCGAGATGATCACATTTTGAAACGGCTTTCTTTGAAAAATCGTTTTGCTTCTGCTTCAGTGGAACTCCGAAACATCACCAGTGCTAGCGTTAGTGTCAAAACAATTTAAAATAGGCTAAACGATACGGGTTTACGAGCAAGAAGACCCGCAAAAAAACCTCTATCGACCAAGGATATAAAGAAAAAACAACTGCAATGGGCCAAAGAAAAAGAAAATTGGTCTATGAGTGATGGGAAAGGGTTATTTTTTCTGACTTAATAAAATTTAACTCGATTAGTCCAGACGATTTGCAGACAGTGCGTCGGAGATCCGGAGAGAGCGATGAATGCATCGCACCCATAGTGAAACATTCTCCGTATGTAAGGATCAGTGAATGCTGAGAAATACAAAAAAAAAATCTTGAAGGTGTTTTGCCAACAAATAATAATTTGACTCATAAAATTGATGATCCAGTATTTCAGGACGATTCTGCACCTTGCTATCGTCCCCGCTCTGTAAGTTAATTTTCATGAGTCTTTAAAATTTATTTGTTTTTTTTACTTGGTGAACATTCTCAACACTAAATTCCTTTTAATTTTTTCACAAGTATCACAGTTCAAAGAATTGTTGGGACAGTCTCGATTTAAATATTATTGAAAATCTATGGTCCATAATGAGTAAACATATCTGCAAAAAATCGCCCAAAACTATTAAAGAATTAAAAAAACATTGTAGAATGCGTGTGATATGAAGAAATTACAGTGGAATACATACACAATCTTTATAAATATTCAGAGGGTAATCCGTTCCAAAAGGGGTTAAACAAAATATTGATTTGATATTTAAAATAATTAATTCGCTTTGAAATCTTTCTAATTTTGTTTAATTTAAAATATTAGTGTAAAAATTAAATAACATCGATATAGAAACCATTTTGAATTAAGAATGAATGATTTAGTTGGAAGAGATATTTATGGAAGTTTTTCCTAATAAATGTAGTATTCAATAATTAAACCCTCGATGATGTCATTACGCTATAAAATGTATATTTATTAAAACTAAAGTATGTACATATGTTGCCTTATTTACATAAAATATAACGGCTAGCGAAACACAGCTGATAAAGTGAATAAAACTGCCAAAATTATATTTTCAATAGGTGCGGCTGTTTTCGTTGCGCTGGGTGTATGTACTTGTATATAGGGGAGAAGGACCCGGCCTCGGACACTTTACAAAAATCTAAAAATGATACAAATATTTTCAAGTATTTATAAATAAAATTCAATTAATAGATATAATATTGGTTTATTTATGTAAACGACACAAGAAAACAAACAAAAAATATTTTTTAAATAGGAAAATTAGTATTTTAAACTAATACCATTTTTTTCGGTTTTGAAAAAGTGGCAGGTTGCCCTGGACACATAATCCATCAATGCTCAAATTTTTTTTTGCCTGACAAACATCGCAAAAATAAAAATCATCTGCCAGGTTTGAATCCATATATTCTTCATGTGCCTAGTCTTTACAACCATGCCATTGTATCCGGTCTTCATCAAAATTGTCCCCGCACATAATACAATCTACATTCACTTTATTCTTTTCCTCAGCTGGTGAGTGTTGCAATGGGTTCTGTAATTTTTAGTTTCTTTCTCGGCACCTGGCTCTTTTCGACTAAACTATTCTTGTATAGGGAAGACGTCAATATTTCACTCTTTTGGGCCTTCAATCTCTTTTTTGATGCATCTGGGAATGAAAAAAGATTTGTCATTTCATCTTTGCCAGTAGAAGGTTGAGAATCCTCATCTTTTTTATTAGACACAATTATTGTGTTTGTCTGGAAATTGATAGTATCTCTATTTTCTATCGGAACATCTGTCATCATGGAAGGCAAAAAATCAAGATCCGTAAATATGTGTCAATTGAACGGGTATATTCCAGTGCAGGAAAATCCATTTTGAGCTATTTCCATACAATTAGCATTTGTGAAAGCAAAAGACACAAGGCGGGCTATATCGTAATTCATTATTTTTGCTACTGTATTTTGCCTCATCCACGAGGCACTCGCACCAGCATATACCTCATTGAATAGTTTGACAAACGATTGTCTAAACCTTTGATATGATCAATTAATTGTTGTTCGTAAGCATCCGTAAAAGTATGATCAAAATGACTTAGCTCCGGCTACAACTTTACTTCTTTCCCATTTTTTAGTGCCATCATTCTCTCATGTTGGTATTTTTCTGCTGCACATCTCAAGGAAATCTTTCCAGCAAACACATTACTTCCTTTAGGCTGCTCGCTGTCTAGTTTCCCCTATTAGAAGTTTTTTCTCGGCGATTCGGCATTTTCAGCTATAAAAATGAATAAAAGTGTTAAATGTTGTCATATATATAACAGCTTTTGGTAATTTTAAATATATTTATAAATGTTAATAAATAGAAATATAAAAGTATTTTCATATTTATAATATACGCAAATCGTATTATTGACTGTTCCAATTTGTCCGGGGGTACCTTCCAAACGGGTATCCGGGGCTATCGGATTGTTAACTTTTTTTCAAAAAATACTTAGTCAGTAAAATAATGTATTTATTATGCTCTAGTTTATGGAGTAGTAAGTAAATATGACCGTTAATTAAAAATTATTACATAATACATACCTTAACTCTGAATTACGTCACTTATAAATTATACTGGGATCAAAATTTTTAGTAACAAAATACGTCAACGCTGCTAACAACCGAACGACTCGACATGCGGGCCTCAACTGCTCGCACCAGCTAAATACTACGTCATTTGCAGTGGGTACATGCGCTGTATAGTGATAATTCCCAGATATTGTCTTGTCTGGGGCTGCCTGCCGTCCGGGCCTAGGTTCCTTCCCCTTAATACTTGCCACCAGACGTACACAGTGTCTTAACATAAATATTTTTGCAGTTGAAAACGAATCGCGTTGCTATGACGAAATTGGTTGTCTCAACATTACACGAAGCTGGTACCATCTGATCCACAGACCCATCAACATCTTCCCTCTCCCGAGATCTGTTATTAACACCAGGTAAATGATATGATTACCAAAGATATACGAGGAGGGATCTGTGACAGGATGTAAATAGATTTTTATTAATATTAACAATTAATACATTTGTCAAGTCATTATTGAACCAACTTACTTATACATTTTGACCAAAATATTACATTAATTTTCATAAAATTGTCACATTTTCCAATGTATTTATAGGTACAATTTATACTATTTAAGTAGGCAAAGTGATGAAGGTGTGTAATATATTTTAAACATGGCTATAATATTACGTTGATCAAAATGTTTTATGAGACTTCTGCACATCCATATGGCTTGTTTCACTTCATAGGAATGTAAATATTGTTATTAAATATAATATATTATTGTAAGTACTATTCTTCTTAGGGTAAGCTCTCAAGATTAGTTTAAAAATAGGTAGGTAGGTTATGTCACTTGCGTTACATGTACTCATATTTATTTGATTAAAAATGCATTAAATATGTAATCATTGAATAGGGAAGAGGAACAAGAAATCACCTCGACCAGCAAATAAAACTTTTATTCCAGTTATAAGTATTCAATAAGCCCTACCTACGAGTATACCCCATAAAACATTAGTTTCTCAATACTATAAATATACATATATTAAACGAAATAAAAAAGTAACTTTGCATTAACTGCTTTGATCATTTTGATGTTGACCGGTTCCTATTCCACTTTATTCTCATCAGGACCGACGTACACTAAGTACCACAAAATAAATTAGCTATGGGTCGGGGGCGTGGCTGCATTCTTGAGGGAATGGGGAGGGGGACAGGAATGAAACGTTTAAATGGAAAATATATTAAATCATTTGATTTTTTTTATTATTAATTGTATTTGGTTTAAGAGATTTCTTAATCTGTTTTCTGTATCAAAAGCATGGCCTGTCTCTAAAAATTGATTTGAAAACATAAACTTTTACAAAATTATTAACTTTTAATAAAATTTAATTAATTTAATAATTTAAAATTTAATTAACTTAAAGACTGTTCAAGAGTGTTGACAGAAAAAAAAATGTAAAAGAAATAATTTTATATAATGAATACATAATTTGAAAATAAAACAATTGTTTCTCATAAATATAATATTTTAATATATGCTTAAACTGTAATTTTCATTGCAATGAGTCTTATTAGACATCGAAAATATTACACATTATTATGTAGCAAAGAACTGAATATTATGTACTCCTTTCTTATACCCTGATTACCATGCATGATCATTATATAGAGGTACCTATAATTTATTTCTTTAATTTACAGGTTCATACTTTACACTCGGAAGAATCCGTTAGAAGGACAATTATTGAATCCAAATAGCAATAAAACCATTTTGAAATCCAACTTCGACTCACAAAGACTGACTAAAATAATAGTCCATGGATTTATCGATACTCCTTTATCAAATTGGGTAAGTTATTGCAATATGTTAATAATAGCAATGATAGGAAAATGAAGAGATATTCTGATTGTGTACTACGAATCAAGATATATAAAACTTTACCTTGACTTTAGTACCTACTTTACACTGGCTCCAATTCATTCTCGGTAACCACTTTGTCCTGGTTCCAATCCACTTTATCCAGATTTTGGCAAATTCCATTTACCTTATTTAACCCAGATGCAGTGGATTCCTGATATATTCTTTATCGTGGCTTCAACGGATCCCTAATACATGCCATACCTTGGCTTCTTGTTACCTGCTTTGCCCTGGCTTCATTGAATTTTTGGTACTTGCTTATCCCGACATCAATGAATCACTAGTAACTATTTGAGATGTTCTGAAATTATGATATTTAAAATCTTAAGTGTAGAGTTATCTTAAGGAGCGATTACACGGGTAAGATTTTGCTTTTGTGCATCGAAAAGTTTTGTATGAATCAGTTGGCTATTCTGTACTTTGTCAAAATAGAATAAAAAATGATTAAATGTACACCCACCCTTACCATAATAACACAATGTGAAATTTTAAAATGAGCTTGAATCAATTAATTTAAGATGTTAGAAGCAAAATAATATAAACCTGTTAATACATATATTGTAGTGCATTAAATAACCTCGGGGATTTGGTTTTATTCATTTTATTGCTACTAGTTTTAGAATTATAATAATAAAGATTCTATCATGAATACCAACTCCCTACAAATACCTATGTCGATTATAAAATCCTGTGAGATCACATCTGGTGCACAAACTATAGATGAGTAGTCATCCATTCAAAGATAATAACTTAAAAAGAATTAAAATGCGAAACATGATTTCAAACATTTTACGGCATAAAATAATAATCTGAAGCTTTATATTTATTGCATAACTCAAATGCCCTTATTTAGTTGAGTTCTGTTCCAAAGTGACGTGCTTGCGGTTGCGATATTCGCCTAGTGATCTAGTGGTCGGAGGTTTGAGCCTCGTTCCAGAAGGTCATCAAGTTAGTCTTATTTTCATAGCACTTTTTAGCTTAGTTTGAAAACAGTAAGAATATCGATGTGAAATGTATTTCGTGTATGCATCTGTATTTTAAAAAAAATAATTAATATTGAAGTAGGGCTCGTGTTCCTGGTGGCTGCCTGGTCAGTGTGTGCCTTGAGCTGGCCATGTGTAAATATATATTTTAGAACTAGATAATGATATTAAGTACCTACAGTGTGTTGAAACTTAGATTTTGATAAAGTATTTTGTTTTTATTAAGAAAAAATCTCACAGAAGATGATCTTGTTCAAAAGATTCAGGGGATAAAAAGTTATATTTTGAATTAATTTATCAACTGATAAATTAATTCCTAGACAGCTGAAACGATCGTCCAATTATTTGGAAATATTACGAGTATATATAGAACTAAAAAAATTGTGTTTGATTTATTGTGTTGATTAACAATGGAGTTCCATAAAATAAATACTGTCAGTATTAAAAAAATAAAAGAATCAAGTATTTTTAATATATAAACAGATCTTTTGTCTTTTTTAATTTATGATTTTGTTAATAGAGAAAACGTTAGACATTTCTATTTTGATATCCATTTTCATTGTCCTCCATCATGCACTTTACGAAAGCTGATAGTGAAAGTTCTGATATTGTCTTATTTCAGCAAATATATTTGGTTAGCATAGGTTTTATATATGGTAATGGTTACAGCCAAACCCAAATCATCTCTATAATATTATAAAATGATGTTCCTAAGCGACCAAAGCATTACATTTTACATTTGTCACTTTGTGTCTTTATTTAGTATAAATCATTGCTTATGTATTTTTATTTACATAGGTAAGCGAAATCAAGGATGAGCTCGTAAAGAATGGAGACTACAATGTGGTGATAGTTGACTGGGCTGGAGGAAGTCTTCCGCTATACACGCAAGCCACGGCCAACACACGACTAGTTGGATTGGAGTTAGCTTACTTCCTTAAACAACTTCAGGTGAGACAATCCTGCCCTCTGACTTGGTGGACTCCCATTAGTGGTCGTGGTAATATTGAATCTACATACATATGCACATCTTTATAGAAACATAGGAGGCTAAATAATATAATTCAGGTTAAGCACAATTGTTATTTAGCATAAGTAGTCATTTACGGAGAAAGCGATTTGACACACATGTCGCAACACCATCATCCAAGTGGATGAAAAATGAAGACAAATTTAATCTAGATAAATATCATTATCTTTTTAAAATAAATTCATTTTATATTTAAATCTGTCAAAAAGTATGCTGCATTACTATGAGAAAAGTTAAAATGTAAAAACGTTTCAGAAACATCACGGACTAAATCCAGGTGATGTGCATTTAATCGGCCACTCGCTGGGAGCTCACACAGCAGGGTATGCCGGAGAAAAAGTTGAGGTATTTGAAATGTTCCATTTTTAATTACAGGGTTATAGTGTAGCGGTTCCCAAATTACACCCCAGTTTCAACAAAACATCGAAAATGATTATTACTAATTAATTAAACATTTGTTATAAGTTACATGAATTTTTAAAAATTACATCCCACCGTTGTAGATAGTGATGGTAAACCGTTACGTGACTGTGATTATGTCGATGATTGGTAACTGAGATTTAATGATGATTAGTAACTAAGATTTAACTGTCGGAGGCTTACTTTGTAGTGTACCAATCATTGCTAGAAGAATTATGTTAATCAGTTATCAATCATTGTTACAATCGAACACAATCACAGTCACAATAACAGTCAAAATAACGATTTTACCATCACTAGTTTTAGACTTAACAAAAAAATTAATTAATGCATTTGGCAAATCACAGCAGTGTACACGAATCTGTAGAAATATTTTTACAGCTAGCAGATGACAAAAGATTTTATACAAAATATATACATACATATATAGTATTTATCAATTTTTTTCTCTTACAAATCATGTTATTTAAAATTATTATCATTAATTATTTATGACATTTAATTTATTATTATCCCAGTAGCAACCAAATATTTTTTCATTAAAAATTTTTTTTGTACACCTTTCTAATCGATTAATTTAATTTGTATTTTAATTTTTGCTTTTTAATTTTTAGATATTTTATTATTATTTATTTGCTACTATATGTATATGTGTTTATAGACATGTACAAAATATTTTACATTTAATTTTCTTAAATATCCTAAACTATTTTCATGAACATACATTATTTACCTTTCGTTTACTCATTTTAATTTTTTTTTATTTTGTTGTATTTCAATAAACTTTAACATGTAATATTATTTAATTTTGTTATCAAGCTTAAATAGTACATTTTTATAAAAAATATTTTACTTATACCTAGGCTTCTTAATAATTTAAATTTTATTACAAATATCATACAATTTTGTCCCATATTTTTTATTTTACAGAATAAGATTCTAAAACAAATTAAATGCATCAATTAAATAATTAACATATCGCAGTAGCAACAAAAATATTTTTTTGATAAAATTGATTTCATATGTATATCTTTCCAATTGATACATTTAATTTGTATTAAAAATATCACAGACTTATGTTCTGAAAAACTGCAACATCACAATAAGAATGTGTTCTCCTTAAAAATAAGATTCTATTGAGTTTTATGAGTCCACCTATTTAAAAAAAGATTATCATCTTGTCTTCTTTTTTATGAGTGACGTCATGCCTCATTTTAATAATATTATTTATTACAATACCTACCTATAGTATAAATAAGACTGATCTTTCAGAAGACAGATGAACAATGAACAGTGGAAAATCCAGATATGAAGATACAACATGGAAATGTCTAGAGTTGGTAGCTTTGCTAAAGAGTTACATGAAAAATAATTCATTTTTAGAGTGAAATTTGTTTATCAGGGTCTGGGTAGAATAACAGGACTGGATCCGGCAGAGCCTTACTTCCAAGGGATGGCGCACCACGTGAGACTAGACCCTAGCGATGCCAACTTTGTTGACATCATCCATACTGATGGGAAAAGCATTTTCTTGTTGGGTAAATTAGTATTTTGTTATTTTTACTTAACATTAAGCCTTGTGGTTTTCTTTATGGTTTTTAATTTTGCCTTATTCTCCAAAAAAATGTTATAAGTAGGTTATTAAATTTGCTCCATCTTATGTGTGTGTGTTTGAGTTGAAAAAAAAACAGTTTATTTGTTGTGTTTTGTATTATAATATTTTCAGTATATTCAAGAAAACAAAGCCTGTTTTCTTACAAATATGAGTTAAGATTATTTATTTCACGAGGGTCTGCAGTTGGAAAAATAATACTGATAGACATAGGCACAGACTTTGTTCCTTTATCAGGTTACGGAATGTCGCAGCCGGTGGGACATCTGGATTTCTACCCCAATGATGGCAAGGAGCAACCGGGCTGCGAACTGGCAGCGGGTCCCCTAGTGCCCCTGACGCTAGTCCGGGAGGGGTTGGAAGAGGCTTCTAGGGTGCTGGTGGCCTGCAATCATGTCAGAGCCATCAAACTATTTGTAGACTCCATCAATGGGAAATGCCCTTATATTGGTAATTATGTTCTCTTCCGCATAACCGTTAAATAATTCTGACCGAAACACCACATCATTTTTTAAAATTACTATTTTGGCTCGCACATGCTGTCATTTTATTTATTTAGGTTTCATTCTTCATTTATAATTCATTGTGTTCTGTTATACGCTTTCACACATTTTATTAATCTAATCAAATTTCTTCTGTGCTCCTTTTGGAGCGGTTTAAGTGAAACGAGTTGGATTTTTTGCTTCAATTCATAACTGTTGAATTGCAGTTCAAACTGATAGACCACCCTAAACTCAAAGTTTGGCTCATAGAACAGAGATTTTCATTGAATGAGGAGGTAATTGCATTCGTAAATGCCTCTTTTGCAGAACAAGACACCAACTACTATATATGGGTTAAAAATGTTGAATCATCGCTCGAAAAAGTGTATCGACTTAAAAGGAAATCATGTTGAAATGTAAAATTGGCTTTAAAAAAATACTTGTTTCTCTATTAGGGTCAAAACTTGTCCAACCACCTTCGTATTATAATATAATAACATATTGATATAAAATTGAGATTGTAATTGTTTATGCACTTTATATGCGACAAATTGCACATCAATGTGTTTATTCTTCATCTTTTTAGGTCATCAATGTCCATCATATCAACATTTCTTGGCGGGAAAATGCTTTAATTGTGCCCACGGCTGTGCAGTAATGGGGTAACTACAATAATATGTTTGTATCACCCTTATGAAATGAAAATGAGCCTCGTATTTTATTATCCTGTAAAATACCATATTTTTACTGTGCTAAGGACTGCCCCCCCATTTTATATAGGAAAAACAAGTTATAATTTTGATACTAGGATTAAGGAACATATGAGATTCTAAAATAATAATACTTTTTCCGAATTTTCCAATTATATTATTGAAAATAACCATAACTTTGATAAAAATACAGGAGTCAATATTCTGCATATTGATAATAAAAACATAATTAACCAAAAAAGTCTAATCTACAGTCCTATCTTAAATATGTTCCCACTCGTCATGTCATGTCCCTTTCTCTTCCCCCCCGTCACCCACCACCACTTGAACACCCGACACTGATGTACAATTGCCCATATTCTGTAACACTAAGTTAGTATCTTGTACACCTTGAAGAAGGAACAGTGGTTCCAAAACCGGCTGGTGTTAGCAAAAATAAAATGGCGTCTAAACAAAGTGAATTGTTTTTAATTATATTTATAATGAATTACCACAAGGTTATAGTGGAATATGACAGTTTATATTTTAGATTAAGTATATTAAAAACTTTGAACAATGTTTCCTTGTAATCCATATCAAAAACTTTTATCATCTGTACACTAATATTGTTCATTTCTGTGGATTTTTTATTTTACATTTTAAATATGAATTAAATATATTAATTAGAAAGATATATACATAAAATCAATTTTATCGAAAAATATTTTTGTTGCACCACCGGGATTCATACCTGGATCTCTTTCCAAACCGGGAAAGGTGCATTATCCAACTACGCTACAGCGATAATATTTTTAGGGACAAATTTTCAAACCTATATGTTACCTTTTTTGATATTAACACATTTAATCGTTCCATTATTTGAAAGAGCCATCTAACTTATTTTTACAGAATCTCAAATACTTTTGAGTAATCTGATAGCAGATGCCAGAATTATCAATTCATTTTTATTAAATTTAAAATATCACAGACCTATGTTCTGAATAATTACTGAAGAACTTCACAATAAGAATGTGTTCTTGTAATATTTTATATTTATTGGATGTCCTTCTTAATTTTTGATTTTAAGATTATCCTTCACAGTGGTTAATTGTTAGATTTATATCAGATCTCTCACTGCGAAAGAGTTGCCATACATATCTTTTTAAATCTGTATTTGCTCTTCAATATTTAATAGATTTGCAATGTGCATTTGTTTAGCGGTATTTGTAAACAAAATTTTCTTAGGCAAATTAAAAGTGACTTGTATTAATTCTAAAATTTCAATCTTTTCACATCCTTGTTTGCTGGGTACTGGTATTTTTCATATTTAATAAAATTATTATTTCAGTTTCCACGCTGATAGTTCTCCGGGTGTTATCAGTCACAAAACAAACCAATCGGAGAATGAAGTGGCTCCTTCAAGTGCGAGAGAAACTCTGGGAGCCAAATACTTCATGTCAACCGGCAAGGACTTTCCTTACTGCCGTAAGTTTTCTAGAATTGTAATAAAGATGTGTACACGGCATACACATCATATCAATATTCTTATTTTTTCAAACTAAGCTAAACACTTGTGCTATAAAAATAGGACTAACTTGCTGGTCTCCTGGAATAAGGCTCACACCCCCAGCCACTAGATTACTAGGCCGACAAGCTACTCAGTTTTTATTTTTTCCCAAGTATTTTGAAACTCATTTTTTATTTAATTGTTAATAAATGAATTGTCGTAACTAATACAACAATTATAATTTCTAGAACGACACTACAGAGTGACTGTTCAGCTTGCTCATCCTAAAGGAGCAGAAGAATGGGTCCAGGTAGCTATGTACTTATTTAGCTCTTAATAAATTATTATTGATCAATCCATAAAATAAATAAATAAAAGGGTTTAATCTAGCCATAAATTTTATAAATAGACTTTAATGGATTATATAAATAATATTAACATTTTTTATTCCTTATTCCTCTGAATTGTTGTTGCACATGTGCTATATAAGATGCATAATGAGTTGTTTGAGTGCAAATCGCGTATGAACACCAATACCATTTGTAAAAATGTTCAGTAAGGACATTAACCTGTCGACGGGCCAACAACCTGTCTAGGGGGAATGGTTCTTTCACAATATTGATAAGCCCGCTGCAAGAAACCAATTGGTCCATTTTAAAATTTGAATACACCACGCAGGATAATTTTTATCATGGAAATCAACAAAAAACTATACGAACTAGTAAGTAATCTAAAAGTCTAGTGTAAAAACGTTTTTTATTATTACGACTTTAACAAAGAATGTTTGCGGTGCAACTGATACCACCCATAAGAGTCAAATGTATAAACAATATCCTTCAAATATTTTAAAACCATATATAGATTAGCTTCTGTAGCAGTTCACCTCAGAGCTCAACATTTGTTTTACTTTCAAGGGATTTCTAAAAGCTACTCTACACTCTGACCGTGGTGTCATCAGAGGACTCGATCTCACGCCCAACAATTATGTGAAGTATGTTTAAATTATTATTATATTCAATTTCTATTATGGATGCCCTCATTTGAACATGCTTTACAGAACTTAATACATAAATTATTTTTTTCCCCGCCCGACACTTAATTTTTTTATTCATAACTTTTAGGTTATTTATGTGCATCAAAAGAAGCAATATAACATATATCCTGCTTCAATTTAATCTAGTCTTTATGACATTATTAGATGTTCCATATTATGATAGAGTAACAGAGGAATTTAGGAGTTACAAAAATTTACAGGGCCAGAAATGATTGTGACAATGATACAATACAAAAAAGCATTCCTGGCCCGGGATTGTACGAGGGCCTGACAAGACCCGGATGGAATTACAAACTCAGGATACCAGGCGTCTGTGAAATCTTATGTTATGTACTATTTATCATATTTTCAACCTCTACTCGTTTGTTCTTTTCTTTACTGAACAGGGAGAACAATAATAGTTTTTGTAGGCAGAATTTTTTTTTTATTGCAAATTTCATATGGTATGGTCACCTTTAAATATAATTTAAGAAATGGCATTGCAAAAAATGCAAGGACAAGATTTATCAGTGCATTTATCTGGAAAGTAGAAAAAAAAACTTTTAAACCATAAAACTGTATTAACCCACATATGGCACTTTTTTTATTATTACAATGCAATATATTGTGTGAAAATAGATATAACCTAGCTATTCAGATGTGGTTATTAAACATAACACATCAGGTAACATTCTCATACTGAATGTTAAATTCATTAGAAACGTAACGGCATTCATTGACCTCAAAGCACCTGTTCAGTCAAGTTTTGTCATCTTTTACCCACTTCAACAAATATAAGAGACATTGTCAAACACTAACTCAATAACTTCACTTTAACAACGATTTGCTTTTTATCAACAAACCAGTGGTCACTTATCCAAAGAGGGGGACAATGTTGTTATTCATTCAATAAGAATTCTTAGACAGCTTATCTTCGCTAGCACACCTACTCGACCAAATCTGTCCGCAGGGTTTAGCCTTAAAGTCAATAGCCGATTGTGCTAGTTCATAAATTATTACACAACATCCCAACCAGAATATGCCTTTACAAAGACTATTACCTGTCCTACTAAATGACATTTTCTTTTCAGATTGGAACATGGAACAACACATTCCGTTGTTGTAACACATCCGATGGACCTTGGTGGCAAAATAAGAAAGGTAATCATTGCTTAATAACATACATACATACATATTTGAAAAATAATCTAATAAAAATTAACCATATGAGTTAGTGATTCACTTACAAAACATATTAATAAAGTGTACCTTATTTCAGAAATGTACAATACGCACTTTAAAATAAATTTTTTAACATCATTTAAAATTCTAGGTGGAACTCTCGTGGGAGTATGACATGAATGTTCTGGAACCGAGATCTCTTTGTCTATTCTGGTGCAATGACCACCTTTATGTCAAATCAGTTGGTGTCGATGAAATGGAACTTCCAACAAGAGGGTAATTAATAATTTTTAAAAAATGTTTTCATTAATTATCTCAATGAAACTAATACCTCACAAAAAGATTTACAGAAAAATGAAATAAAATCATGTGTTAAAAAACAAAATGTATACATATATATATATATATGAAATCTTTTTGCAAATATTTTACTTAAAGAGAGATAATAATTTCAATAACACTTTTATTTAGAGATGTTTAATTTTGAATTTGCGCTACGCAGTTTATTAAAATATTATGCAGTAAAGGAACACTGAAGACATTTTTAAAGAGTAGTAACACACATAAAATAATTAGTTAAAAATTGTACAAATTTAACCAAAATGACTAATGTGATATCAGTAAACTATCTTTTAGAAATCGATTTACAAAAGGGAAGTCATAAAAAAAATGTAAAAGGTGACAGGAAATGAGTCTCCTGCTTTTAAAACCTTTCATTTTAAAATGTATCGAAACAAATAATTGTTTTTTTTTAAATTAAGTCCTATAATGTGATGGTTTCCTGAGCTAGCCTTTCAAAGAATGTAATTAATCAAAAATGATTAATTAAAATCATTAAAAGTGTAAAATTAAAGGCCACTGAAGATAAAAAAAAAATTTAAAACTTTTTTGATATTAATTATATCATTAAATAGTGAAAAAACCTTTGTTATTCCATTTGCAATAAAATCAAATGATTTTCTGAAAAAATTCAACATTATAATTCATGAACACTGCATAAAATACAAGTCACAATCAAAATATATCAAAATTAAAAAGATTAGAAAATGAAAATACATATTTTTAAGAATCGGAACATTTTTATCGATAAAAAGTTTGTACTTAATATACTATACATTTATTCAATCCATATTACAATTTGCCACCATTAGTTGGGGGATCAGCTTATAATGCTGGCCTGACTTCAATAAAAAATGTACAAATACTTATCATAAAAGTAATATAAAAAAAGTCAAAAGATTGTCTGACAAAATTACTTTTTGAGTATGTAATTCAAAGTAACATTTTGTGATCTATTTAAAAGAAATTCTATTCTTCAAATATTAAAAGAAAAAGTTATTACTGAAAATCGTACTAGGTTTAAATTTGTATTTTCATGTTCAAAAATCAACACACATTTGCCAACACCACTATATACACCTAGGAAAAAATATATTTAACAGCTTACCCCAAAACATCAGGAAGATTAATGATAATAAAGAAATAATGAATGCTATCAAAAAACACTTCAAAGATAAACATGTACCCCGAAACTTATAATATTTTTATATTGTTATTGCTATTAATTTATTATATTTTATTATTAGCTAGTTATTGTAAACAATAATTATTAATATATACTCCTCTTCTCTGCATAAGTATACACTTTTTAGAGAAGTGTAACACAAAAAAGATAAAAATTATTGTATTGTATCATTGTACTGTAACAGATTAATAAATAAATAAACTCTGTAAAACTTTCAGAAAGCGAAACATAGATTACAAGAACAAGCTGTGCTCTCCTAAGCGAGAGTTTGCAGAAATCCCCAACAGAGGATCAGCCAATTTTTACGATAACTGCGGCACACGAAAATGACTTCTGACATAAATGTTATATAGCCGACTGAAAGTTTAACAGTAATGATAAGTAACTGAAATTATGTTCACAATTATCCGAGTTTAGTAACTGTTGGACTAAAATATTGATTGTTTCCTGACTAGTCGACAAATATTAATTTAACATTTATGAACTCAGTAACATTAATGTTGAGTGGATGCGACATGATTCCCTTAATACACAGACGTATTCATTTTTATGATAATGAGATTTAAAGTACTGTGATCTGTACCATATTCCTACTGTGTAGGGACTGTTTACAATAATAAATTGTATATATTAGTTTAGAAAAATTATTGTTCAAATTGTTATGTTTAATTATTAAAAGCCATAACTATAATGACAAGTACATATGTATGACGGTTGTTTTAGATTAATAAAAAACTTATAAGAATAAATCATTTTCGTAAAAATAACCTAGTCATTGTTTTAATTCTTATGCCCGATCTTTTTCTCCCTTATAAATTATGATTGTCTTTTTTTCAGCTTCCTTCGATTAATTTGTTGCAGAAATTCTATCAACATATATAAACCGAAAACCTAAATACATACATATATGCATTTGAAACTCAAAGTAATCCCTTGAGTAAATAAATTTATATTAATAAAATATTTTTTTTCCACTTTGCCAGCGTTTAAAGGTTTTGTTATAATTTCAATAGAAGAAATTTAATAATAAAGTAGATATTCCGAACAAAAGTATGTTTTTTATGAAAATGGTGCTATAAAAATCATCCAACATTATTATTATTAACTATTGTACAACTAGAATGTATGAATGTAGGAGCAAAAATGGGCGATTTGATTGTATGCCAATGATGATGCAGTACTAATGGCGAATAATGAACAAGAACTACAGAGTCTAGTGAGTAGAATGTACGATTTGTGCAAGGAAAGCGACCTCATGATAAATGTTAACAAGTTAAAAGTGACGGTATTCGAGAAGGAGGAAAGCAAGACACCGTGCAAAATACTTATAGGTAATGAATGTTTGGAAAAGTGGATGAGTTTGTGTATTTGGGAAGTATGTTTGATAGAAACGGAAAGGCTGAGAATGATATCGAAAGAAGGGTGACTGTAGGAAGTAAAGTGAACGGCGCTTTGAATGGAACTATATCCAATGGGAATTTGTCAACCGAGGCAAGACTAGCGGTGCATAATGGAGTCCCGGGTACCGACACTAATGTATGGAAGTGAAGCCTGGAGCTGGCAGAAGAGGAACGAAAGTAGACTGAATGCAGTGGAAATGAGATCACTTAGGCATATATGTGGCAAACGTAAAGGTAAAGAATATAAAGCTGATGTTAGTATAGTGAGTAAGATTAAGAAAGGATCACTTAGGTGGTTTGATCATATGGAACAGATGAATGAGGAGAGAATGGTAAGAAAGATATTTGATGCAGGTGTTGATGGCACCAGAAATATAGGACGTCCGCGGAAGATTTGGCACGACCAGGTAAACCAGACAATGGAGGATGGCTCTGTTAGAAGCTTCAACAATCGGCGAGCTTGTATGAGAAGATGTATGAATGTGAATGAGGCGAGAATTGTCAGGACAGAAGAGTGTGACGCTCTATCCTCTCTGCCTACCCCCGCTGAGAAACAGTGTGATGGTAAGTAAACATGTCTGATAAATATGAATATTTTACATTTATTACTTATTTTTTTACACATTTTTATACTTGGATAGGTAGCCCTGGTATAAATTTTGAATATGTGCATTCTATTTGTGTAAATTTAAAACAGCAAACAAAAGCAAAACTGCTTCTGTTGAGATATGATTTTTAGTTCAGACGGATATATTTTACGGCGGTGATATAAAAAATTTTTTGTCTATTATTTTTCAGTTTTTGATTGTGATAAAGTTTCCGAGGCTAGCCAGCAGTGTTTAGAAGCTACAAGACTGCAAGGAGAGCGACCATCGGAGTCTACCAGTCCAGTTTCACAAAGGTTGGTGTATTTATATTTGCATAGATTGAATGAAAGTATTCAACATTACCGATAGAAATGAGAAATAAACATTGGTGATACATCTGACCTAGTCAACGTATAATCCACTACTGCAGGTACGCCAGCTACGCACGCACAGTGACGAGTACCGAACGCGCCCCGCGCACCGTTCTCGAATACTCGCTTTACTACATGGTGTTCCAAATAAAATCAATGTGTGCATAAAATCAAGTATGTATTTTAATTTTGTAATAATAGTAACACAAAAAATACATTTTGATAGAAATATATGTATACATTTAAAAAGAAAACATGAGTGAGTTATATAAATATAGGTTTAACTTTTGTAACTATAGTTTTATAAAATTACACTACACACATTTTGTTAAAAAAAATTATAAAAATGTAGAAAGTAAACAAAAGTAATAACAATATAGGCATTTACTTTTGTAATAATATGTATTTTTTTTAAATACCCAATAATAATAAAAAAATTAAAAAGTAAACATGGATATAAACACATAAATTAACAAATGTAATCAAATATTTGTATCCATTATATTGCAAGAAGTACATGAAACATTTTTCTCTATTCTATGGGATAAACAAACAGGTTTTTAATAGATATGGCAAATTAATCAGGTTCTTTTTTAATTTGCAATTTGAAATTATTTGCATTAGCCCTGGTGTGCTCCCTGATCTGCATTCTAGCGGAAGGTTTACATTATCTTCTACAGTAGCTTTGGGTGATAGTCGATAATAAAGGGAAATGACTTCAAGGGTACTATTTTTTCTTTTTACAATATTAGACATAGCCAACTCCAAACTAAGCTCTGTAATAAAACATTTTTGGCGGCTTCTATTATTTTCTTTCCATGCTGGATATTTTAGCGCTGCTATATCCACCATCTCCCTAAATATTCTATAAGGCGATCTCCTTGTCGACCTTATACAAGAATACTCTATTGTTATTTTGTCACCGGTCGTTGCACCTCTATTAGTGCCATATTGCGGTTGATTTAAATCCATCACCATCCGGTTCCCTTGATTCACCTCTCTACAATTATTCGTCTTATCTGTATAAACATGAATATTTAGTATATATACCGCTATCCACATTTTTATTTTTATCTACCGGGTTTTGATTTCATACATGCGGAATAAGCAATTATCTCTATAGGCAGCCAAACATTCATCCACAGTAACATTGCTACTTGGAGAATAATTTTGTTTACACGCATACACAAATTTATTAAAAATGGTTTTGATAGGTTCTAATTTATCCGATAACAGATTTAATCTTTACCGTCTAGTTTATTTGTGGTCAAAATGAATTTGACTAAATATTGTGATGAACCTATCCTACGACAGAGCTGCTATGAAAATTGGCTGGCAAAAAGGGCTTTCATTTGTCCACAATTCATTTAAATTTTTTGTGTTTAATTTCTGCCAGACGCAAGCATTATTTCGATGAATTCAAATAATTATTCTACCGATATCGGCTCGATCCATGGATATACGACCTAACTGATGATTTGTTTCATCGTAAATTTATCTCACCGTGTCATTTCTTAGAAGAACAAAATATTTCCCTAATGATATTAACACTAGTATTATCATTTATAAGTCCAGAATGTTCAGTGATAACGTGACACTACCTACGTCTAGAGGATGGTGGTGGTAGTGCATTCCATTCAAATCCATTATTTGATGTAAATATTTCTCCTTCGTCTTTATTCCCACAGGTATTCAATTCGGAATCCGCATCTTCCAAATCTTCAACAAAATCTTGTCTGTTATATGTTAATCTCAAAATCGAGATCACTATTATATTCAAACTGATTCGCTATCTCTTTATCTGTCATATTTTTTCCAGTCATTATTTTTTCTAAAATTAACAAGAGCTTTGAAAATATAATCATAATAATAAAATTAAAATAAATATAATACAATGTAGCAAAGCTATAAAAAAATAAGATTTAAGATTTGAAAAAATTATTACCGTAAATAATAATGACAAATCATATATAAATTGTAATAATTTTAGCCAATACATAAATATATTAGGGAGGAATACCTAAAATATGAACTCTACATTTACAGAGATATTCACATAATTTAAGGCAATGTCAATTCAGTTTACATCACCGGAGAGGAAGGGTTAAGTAATGTTAATTTTCTCAACTGCGGCATTCTAATATTTCAAAATATAATATATTTTAATTTGCAATGTCAAGTATTTACATATTTATTTAACTCTAGTACTTTGTCAATAATGTTGACATAATCCCTAATTAAATCTAAACATTGTGAAAAAATTACATCATTATTTTCATATGAGAAAGAAGATAAAACATCAAAGTATAAATTTTGTACTTTGTATAAAATTGGTTTAGCTATTTGAAATATTTTAAACTTGTCATTATCACACAAGTCCAAATAATACATGTTTTTATCCCACATGCTTTTATTGTCATCTGATATGATATACAAAAGGCGTGACAAATTATAGCTCAATCCGTCGAGATTAATAAATAAATCTGTATTAATTCTATGTTTAATAATATACTTAAACTTTTCTTTAGACAAAATAAAAGGCAAATTTTCATCTTTTACAATGTTACAGATATTATCAAACGTAAAATTAACAGTAGAAAAGGGATTAACGGGTAAACAAAAGCCATACTCTGTGAGTAATTTTAAATTACTGTGGTGTCCATAAGATATAAATATTTGATCATATTTAGAGCAAGCTGTAAGTGAAATTAATCTGAATATCGGAGGGGCCTCCGTTAAACTTTTTATTTCACAAATAACTTTATTGAATGGATATAGGAGTTTTGCATCTGTCTTAGCATCAGATGAATGGTTAAACATATCTAAAAAGGGTATCAAGCCTAAATTAGGTGTATCAGAAATAAAATCAAGAAATGACCAACTGTTTTTACAAGCTTTGCTTTGAACATTAACAATATTATTTATAATTACAGGATTTAAATAAACGCATCGGGTATTGACGGCAAAATATGCCCAGCTGTACAGTTCGAGAGTAAATTTTGGAACGAGACTCAGAAATATGCTATTTGAAGACAATGTTAAAATATTTTTGAAATAATGATAAGCGTCACTTATTTTAGATTTCTGAGTTTCTAGAATATTGGAAATACCATCATCAAAACATTGAGGAAGTTTAGTACAAAGATAAGGCACAGTGAAGCTATTTGGAATTGTTTGAATATAATAAGACCAAAACGAGAGAGATTCATTCATTTTCAAGAAAGTTAAGTAAAAAGAAATTAAAGCTTGACAACTTGCAGTTTTAGTTTCTTGCGAATCCTTGTTCAGATAGTTATTTACAAAAATATTTTTGAAATTGTCATCAGTTTCTAAGGTATGCATACTGAGTATTAAATGAAGAGGAATCTCCATCAAAACCTCTCCAGCTTGAATATTCTCATTTGCCATTACACCCCGACCAGTTTCTGCGAAATTTGTCAGTGAAATTTTTTTTAATTTTTTAAATCCATTGTTTTTAATCCATTTATTGAGTGATATTATTTCAGGACGGTCTTCTACTGAATACCTTGACTGTGTTCCGTTATCAAATTTTCTTTTACGTTTTCGGTATGTTCTCCCCATTTTGATTAAATAGTGCACTGCGTAAAGCCGAGGATATATTTTTAAATAAACATCTGAAAATAAAATATAAAAATAAGATAGAACACGGACCAGTTTTTTATTTTACTTAAATAAGATTTGAAACAATGTCAATTTTCAACTTTTAAATGAAACAAACTTTGTACTACACACAACTGTATTAGTATTACTTTTATCACAATTTGAGAGGAACTGCACCTCTTCGTCTGTCAACATTGGATGCCTTATTTCTCAAAAGATGAACTGTTAAACGACATTTGAGTATGAATCGAAAATAAGCTTAAAAATTAATCACAATTGCTTTTATCACACAATTATTCAGAAAAATATTAATAATTAATAGGGATTCAGATTTATTAGTCACGATAGCTATATATAATTATTTTTAATCATATATGGTTGGCTAAAGTAACAAAATGATATTTCGTAATTTAAAATGAAAAAATGATTAAAATGATCACCAGAAGACAATATTCGTACTTATATTTATATTTTTAATATACCTATGCTTAAAAATGGCTGATCAAAGGAGGATCACTTCCAAATTCAAACATATTAGCTGTTGCTGTTGAAATTAATGATAGTACAATACAATCATCTTTATTCTATGAATACAAAACATAACACATAACCCACAAAAAAGCGAAGAAATGTCAAATGTAACGTAGTCGTCAAATGCATAGATAAGAATAGAAAGTCAAATGTCAAATCCACACATAGATAAGAATCCACAACGTTTGCAAGTTTGATAAAGGGGTGTTTACTTTGAATTGAATATGAATTTGAGACTTATTTATGGACATGCCTGAACGGTAATCTGTGTTACGAGCCGATTTTGATTCGAATCGACCTATCATTTATTTGTCATCTGCGGATATTTTGTTTTCTTAGAAGTGCATTTCGCAAGAACCCTCGTCACACGAGGACCTTTTCTTCCGTCATTGGAAAGCTGTCCTTTGTTTTCTAGGCCATTCATCGAGAATATTTATCTCTTCCGCAATTGCGAGGGATGATCACACGTCTTACGCAATACGTTATGGAGTCAATCGGTTGCCTTTTGTCTGAGAAGAAATCGTTCCAAGAAATGTCGCGCTCGGGAGCGGCCTGATAACAATGTCCCGTCAGTAAATTAGGGAGTCGACAATAAGACAATGACCGCACAGAAAAGAAAAAGGACCATTAAGAAGCGGGTGCATTTTTTTCGCCCGAGGATAATTGACTCCGGGGTAATAAAGCATCTTTTGTTGCATGCGGGCCAGTACCCACGTGCGAAAGGGCCACCGTGGGCGGCGACTGACGATCTTCCACATTCATGCACCTTATATGGTACGTAGATCGGACTATTCGTCGTCAATTATTCATTCCATACGCCCAAACCGTTTGAGCAAGTCTCAAATCGACCGCGATTCGATCTAATCAAAGTGTGCCGGTGTAGTAGCACTTCTGCAATATTCAGTCGGCATTCGTTCTTGAATCTACTAGGAATAATCGAGTCGACTAAAACAAATAAGAATGAAGGCAGGCGGAGAGATTGCAATGTAAATAAATATAAAAAATAATGTAATTATAACTGGGCAGATGAGAAAAATATGGAATAGGTATAAGTGTAGGTAATGCGAAAACCACTCACGAAACGATGTAATAAAGCTGAAATAAAAAAATCCCATATGTACCTAATTATAAAAGTCTCAGAGGCAATAAAAAAAGAATAAGATGATTAGCTCTTAAGTAGGATCGTATGTGAAATATTTTTATACTGATTGAAGATGTACTTAGAGGAAAACCTAAAAATTAATTAGTGATAGTAATAATTCTGATAAGGAGTAAGCTAAATGTGAAAAATGTATAGAGTATAAGTTATTACTAGTTTATATTATGTTAATAGATTATTGTAAAGCTTTTAATGGACAATTTAAGTGAACAGTGGCATAAATGAATTTTTATATAATGAGGCAGGGCTGTAATTAATTACGAAGAAAGTGGGCGGAACCGAAAATTAGGCCTACAAGCGAGGGTGTAGCGAAAATGTCAACGGGTGGACCAATAAAGCGTCGCCAATCCTGTGACCGACCCCGAGCGAGAAGTATGCCTTCGCCAGAACGCCATTTTGAAAAGAGTTGAAGTTGAAAACTTGGAGTGGTGAGACGCAGTTGTAAGCCCGGAGTCCGACATGAAGTCCAGGAGGACGAGTGGAACGAGCTTCGGAAGAAAGTTGTAAAGTGAAGTAGAAAGCACAAGTTGCAAACCCAGAGCAGTGAGTCGCGGTTGTAAACCCGGAGGAGAGAGTCGAATATGAAGTCCGGGAGAACGAGTGGAACGAGGTTCGGAAGGGAGTTGTAAAAAAGAAGTTGAAGGCCAGTCGAAAGGAAGTCGAAAGCATGCAGTTATAAAACAAAGTCTGGAGGAGTGAATCGGAGACTAGGTTCGGGAGAACGAGTTGAACGAGATTCGAAGAGCAGTTGTAAACACGCGACGGAAACGAAAGTAAGAGCTAGAGGCGAGAGCGCGCTCTATTAGTTGGAAACGAGGTTCGAAAGAGACGTCAAGACAACCACAGTTGGGACCGAAATCGACGGAGGAAGCAGCCACGGTTCATCGCAATCCACCCAGAAGCAGCTGCCTAGACCGGTTTGCAGTCCTACGGAGCAAACAGCGGGTAGTCGCCCACGCCGGGTGCCAGCGGCATCACTCCGCCGGCCGGAAACAAGATTCTGGAGGAACGTCGCCGAGCAACCGAGGTAGAATAAATTTTAGATTAAGTTAGTTATAAGTATTTCCACCTGCCCGTAAATGTAAACATGTGTTTAATAAATATATAGTGTGCATCTTCATGTGTTCATATTCACCTGTATTATTCTTCCTATAACCATGGTAATAATGAAAGCATGATATCCGATGGATGTATGGTTCGCGAAACGAATATTCCATTAGAGTGCGGGGTATCGTTCTGATGAGCGATCAGGAGCATGGTATGAATCGTGACTCCTAACGAACCCCGACTCAAACTAAATGGCGCACAACATCGTGGCCCGGTTGTATCACTTGAAATAAACATGATCTACATCTAATTAATATGATAGCTCCGCGTTATTCCGCATCGGGGTTCAGCAAGTGCATCGAAAGATTGAGATGTCTTATTTAAGAACTTGTCTAAAAAAAATACTTCAAACGTCTAAGTTTATCATTTATCTACGGTTAAATCTTAATCTATGGTGGAATATGTCATTTTGATGTTTCGTAACGTCCTAATCTAAAATAATAATAAAAATTATCTAATGTCAGTAAAACTGTGTCAATGTAGAGTAAAAAAAAAATAACAATAATTTACCAATAGTGCTTGAAAATGTCTTTGCAATTGACTCTAAACGGGGTTAGAAAGGGGTTAAGTTTCTCTAATTTTAATAGTTTTTACGTTTTGCGACAAAAGGTAATCTTATCACGAAATAAACACATGTCTTATGTTTATTGTGGATGTTCTCCCAATTTCAATCTTATTATTCGGGTAAGTATCTCATTCGTATGATATGTCGTTCGAAATAATTTTTGTTAGTCATATTTGTTAATTACGCACATTGTAGAAATATAGAGCACTTCAATTCTGTAATCTATTTGCTATATACATATATATAAAATTTCGTTGTCTTTGAATTCGTATTCATTAAAATACCAGGAAATCTATTAGATATTTTCTGCCTCAAAATCAATGAGTATTCCAGAATAGCCTAAGATTTCAAGTATGTAATAAATATGTGTCCAAGAAAATCTGTTACTACTGCATTTTAGCTAAGCCATTGTATTATTTTGTAAGTAGAGATAAATTAAATGTCCGCTAACGGGATCTGACTAAACATGGGTATATTGACCACTCTAGATGAATGTTTAAGCAATGAAAGGGTTTTTGGGGATTAACATTTGTCAGATCTGGGTATGAATTGATATAATATATTCGGCTAGGTTGATTGCCATTTTGAATTGACAATTACAAAATTATTAATTTTAAGCATTCATATAAATCACTAATGAAAAAGTTAACTTACAGACAAAAGCGACAGTGGCGTCCAGTGATAAGTCTCAAAGTATCCGAGGATCTCAATCCAAGTACGGGAATAGCGTCCTGGCAGCAGTTTTAGGGAAAAGAATGAATAATTTGAAAATTCCCCGAGGTAAAAAAGAATGATGCAATTTTTTAAGATACACTTTATATAATATGAAATTATATATACAATATTAAAATTAAAAATTATGGTATCGAGGTATTTTCTTCCTAAATAATCCAGGCGATTTCTTTGGCTTTTTAAACGTTTCTTATGATGTACAACCAGTGTAAATAGACAGCTAAACTCATGTGCTAATTGACAAAAATAATTAGGTCATTTTGAACAAAATAAAGTAATAATTCAAATCTATTGAGATTATTTCATTGATCAAAAGAATGATCTCATAAGAAAAGTGTTTGCCAAAAAATGTGTCATCAAATTGTACCTAATGGTATAAAAAACCACTTGAGTGGTCGTCTTCTACAGTGGGCGCCGGTTATTGGGTCAGCGGTTATTAGATTAGGTCAATATTGTGCTCAATATTCAATTCATTGCTTTTTGGACTTCATTTATCAGCTGTTGATATTCATAAATAACTCAAATTTCTTTGTTTTTTGAAACTAGTATTCCAAGTGCACTTTGGAGTGAAATATGTAATAAGCAATAATAGTGTCATCCAATCTTAGTCGCCTAATCTAGATATCTATTTCTTTAAGTAATTTCCAGTGGCATTTAGCTGATACAGTAAAAGCTTGTTAATACAAACAATTTAATTTCGAAATTCGTTATAATTCAAGTTATTTTTCTTCAAGTTCTGTCATCTTACGCACTGGTTTCGGACTTTTAAAGTTTAACATATTCATTTTTATATGTCTATCTTTGTCTTTTTATACATTTAAAACAATTTTTAGTTACTTTTGTGTTGGATAGCGTGAAAATATTACTGTAATCTGACTAACATATTGGCTCTTTTTTGTACTTTTATTTGTGAATTTAAAAAAAATTTTAGACCTTTTATTAAGTGTTATTTAAAAAGTGTAAAGAATATTGCATATTTTTATTGCATCCTTGTGTTAAATTTTAATCTATTTCGTATTTTATTTTGCCTGTAGTTTTATTTTAAGTTTAAAGTGGCGCCAGATCGCAGTACATATAAAGTTAACAATTTCTAAGAAAATAAATTTAATTCAAGATGTGGATAATAAAATTGACACTAAGGGAAATATCACAAAAAATTATGGTACTGCAAACTTGTCCGTTTCAACAATTTTGAAAAATCACACCAAAATTGGAGAATCGTAAGGAAAGTAACACATGTCGGTGTATTCGCCTGGCAAAACACGAAGCACTGGAAAGCAGGCTATTTAAATTTTTTTTCTCAACTGCGTGTGATCAATATTCTAATTTATGGTCTGGTAATTCTCATTGAGAAAGGACGTTCATTTGCTTATGAATGTTTTTGGTGTCTCCGGTGGTTGGTTCTACAGATTTAATTCTAGGTTCAATATAACATGCTTGTCAATATGCGGCGAAAGTCAAAAAGTTGAGGAAATAGAGGTGCAGGACTTGAATGCAATATTGTATTGCATACATGTATATATTTTTAAATGTTTTGAAAAAATGTATATTTTAAGTACACTTAGATAAATGTTTAGAAAACTTTTTATGAAATTCTACTTTCTAAATTTGAAGTTTTTTTTTTAAATTTAAAATTTCATATTAAAGAGCTTTTACTGTATTATTCTCATAAATCTTAAAAGATGTCGGCTTTAGTATTGCCCTAACCTTGATCAAGACACTGCATTATTTTATTCAAAGTCATTGGTCATTGGTCATTGGTAAATTATAGCTTTGGCGCCTTCTTCTAAAAGGAGTTTAAAGCTGTGTTTCAATGTTTAATAGCTCAAAGTTTTGTGCTGTATTGAAAATCGAGTTAATAAACTGTTTACTGACTAGTAAAGATTCTGAAATTAGTGATTTGAAATAATAAATTGTAAAATGTGTTTAACAGTGGCGTAACTATAACAATTGGTAATGCGGTGGAAATATTGAAAGATAGGAGGTACTTACTTTTTCAGTCTGCCTGATGCTGAATCAATTGTCCCTCCTTTCCAACTACAAGACATGCGGTGTAGAATATGTAAACACTATTAACACTCGCGTAAAGGATTGTTTGTGTATTTTAGTGGAATTAAATATATATTTATTAATTAATATTAGCGGTAGTAAAGCGGATTGAAGCGACGGACGATTAGCCCGTATACAGTTCTAAGCACACACTGGACTCATTGCAGTTCGAGAGTGTTGATTGCAGTGACTTCTATGTTTCTTCCTCGTGCTCAAGGGACAGGTTAGGGAAAAAACAGAAGGAGATACTAAATTTAAATTTTGATAATCGCGCATAGACTATGTGCGTGTATGAGTGTGTTAAACGGTGCTAACACAATGCAAAATGGAAAAAAGGCCCCCGGTATGTATGTATTGTATATGAGAACTATGAATGTGAAATACTACACGTTAATAATAGTGGAATAAAATAAAATTCACTCTTTCTTTATAAGAACAAAAGTGTGCTTTTAGGTATTTATATGTACAACAAAAATCATTGCTTTGTTTTATGCCTATTTTGGCTATGGTATGGTCCCTAACCCGATATACAATATTTGCTGGGTAGGTACTATTCTGTACATGGATTACGTTTACACATATTTTCCTAATGCATGTGAGAAATGATTTTAAAATTTTAAAATATGTATTTCTTATAGTGGCGTATTATTATTAGTCCATATTCTTGCTGCGGTGTAGGTATTATTATTAATCCGTGTTATTCCGGTATTATTAATAGCGCCCATATAAATAGTATTCTAGGATACAAACAGACTTTTGGGCTCCAATGCACCGCATTACTTTCATTAGTGTAGTTACGCCACTGGTATATGTATTTGTTTTATGTATGTATAAGAAAATAATATTTGGATAACAGAATTGCTGGTTGTTACAATCAATATCTCTGAGGACCAAAGTGATTACAATAACCAATGTCCATTGTATTAGGTTGATGCTTAAGTAACGTTGTATTTTTTTTAAGAAAACAAAAGTTAGTATTTTCAGATAAACTTTATTAAATCAATCAATTATGTAATTCCCATTACTGTTAATGACTGTCACCCACCGTTCTGTCAACTTTTTAATCCCATTAGAATAGAAACTTTCGGGTTTCAATGAAAATAACATGTCTATTGTATTATTGTCTCATCTGTTGTATTAAATTTTTTCCATTTAAATAATTTTGTAGAGATAAAAACAAGTGAAAATTAGAAGGGGCTAATGCCTTAAAATATCCCAATTGATTTAATTTCTCCTCCTTTAATTTATGCTGTGTCGTCATTGCAGAATGAGGCTGCGCATTGTCCTGATGAAAGATGACACCTTTGCGATTGATTAGTTCACATTGTTTTTTTACGAGTGCCGAGTTTAATTTTTGCAGCAGTTCACAATATCTCCCAGCATTAATTGTTTGGTTAGGTTGCAATAATTCGTAATAAATAATGCCCTTCATACACAAAGAAACACATGTGGCAACTCAGTCCAGTAGGTTTGCGGGTGACAAGTTGTGCGGGACCCAAACGTCATACTTGGAAACCATTCCAATGCGATTCAGATGCCTCGCCACCATACATTGATTGATACCCATCTTCATTGCGATGTCCCTGGTATTTTGACAGGGATCAACTTCAAGTATGGCATTCAGTACATCATCATCGGTGGTTGAAGGGCGCCTCGCTCTTTCTTCATCAGCTGTTGATAAATTCCCAGATTTGAATTTAGCAAACCATCATTGACTGTTTCAAACATCGATAATACCTCTGCCGTACACATTACATATGTTTTGGTTGCGACTGTTGCATTATGGCCTTTATCGAATTCAAAAAGTAAACAGTGTCAAATATGCACTTTTTTCTGACATTTTAAAAAGTCAAAAGGGCTACAACCGCTGACAATAGACTGAAAAAAATGTTGGAAGAAACCCTCCTTTATATAGTATAAACACAACAGGTGTTAACATAGTTGGTTAAAAAAGATATTTCTTAGTCTAAGTAAAAATACGACATTACTTATGCGTCAGCCTAATAGATTATTTCTTGTTCCCTTTGTAACAAGGAATGCTTAAATGTTATTTAAAATTAATGCTTTTAAATATATTTTTTGAATACTTCAATAATGCTAAATGATTCCTAGTTTGATTGAAGTTTTGCCTTCCCATGGTTATTGTGTGTTCTTGGAATATTGTCAGTTAAATTGATGCATAAATTGGATACATATGTGAAATCCTGGATTTTATCATTGTCACCTGGATGAACAGTGATCCTGAAGTAGTTGCAAACATTTTGTATCCATAACTCAGAGGCATACTACACTGCGTGTTATTTTGATAACTGTACAGAGAAAATTACATTTAAAAATCATGTATTCTTATCATTATTTTTATAATTTGGAATAAATAGAACACATTTTTTATATTTTTATAAAAATACCACAATCGGGGAAAATACACACTTATAATTAATTTATTTTTGTAAAGTTTAATGCCTCTGGGTACAGATTTTCATTATTTCTCACCACTATTTAAAAAACTTTCACATGCATGGTTTTAAGAATTTGATATATGTATGAATTAAATAAACTTCACAATTTTATGCCAAAAGTCGCTTAGTTTGTTGATTTCTGGTTTATTACAGTCATTGAGAAAATATAGTTAAAGTTCACACGTAGGTGCCTGAAAATGTGTTTTACTTTTCTTACTTGGTCTTTATGGATTTGATTTTTGATTTATTCTCCTTCTTAGATTTTTATTCAGACACAGAAATCCCTCATCAAACGTGGAAAGATTAATATTTTTCCCTTTTATTAACATATTCTCAATTATATTTTTTTCACTTCACTTTATTTCTAGTAAATAATTTGATGGATATTTTGTTAATTTGAAACTGTAATTGAAGAGGGTTTACTGATTGTGTTGGACTTGGAATTGCATCATTGTATATATAAAAGTGATATTCTTTTTCCTATTGTTGCATTAATCTTAAAATGTATATTATTTTTGTTGTAATAGTGGATGATTGCAGTGCTTTATTCCTTTAACATTTTTTGCATACTTCCCTTTTCCATAGACGCTTTCGTTCCTAGTGAATTCCCATTCCTGTTCTCCTGTTCTACTTCCTTCACTGAGTTCTCTTCTCTCCCTTCATGTTAGGTATCCAAAAGCGCGACTGCTTTCATCCAGGTGCGTCTTTTTTGTCCCGAGAAGATGTCAGCCTTGGAAAAGATATTACGCCCGTCACGTCAGCTGATATGCTGCGAGGTATGATGGCTTACATATGGCCCAAGGTATGAAATCAAGTTTATTTATTTTGTTTGATTCCGAGGTGACACATTATATTTTGTTTTATTGCTTAAATGTTTAATGTTGACAATCATAAGTATGATTAATTATCAACACAGATGTTAATCTTAATTTAAAAAAAAAAAAATTTACATTAGAAACTTAGACTCGTTCATATTTTATCTCATTCTTATTCCACATATAAAAACATATAAGAAAGCTACATTAAGGATGATAATTTATGTGTTTGCAAATTTCCAATTTGTTATTATATACATTTTATGATGTCTATATGGTTCTGGATCACATTTTAATTTGATTAATGGTCGAACTCGCCTTTTTCATCAAAATTGGGCAAGAAATTGGAATATTATGCCTGTGAAAAATAATCACAAACTTTTGAATCTTCATACTTTGTCGAAGCTTATTATTTAACACAATTTTTCAAGTTTGAACTCAGAAAGGTATTCGGGATTGAAATTTTCCTGTTAATTTTATCTTTGAAGTCAATTTTTGTCAGTTTTTAAAATAGTTCCATATTTTCAAATGGTCAAGGATTTACACAAATTACAAGATGTTTGTATCATTTTAAAAAAAGAACATGAAAAAAATAAATTATAAAATAGGTTGTGTATCAGTTGTGTTCAGTTTCTTTATTACATTAAACAAATCGCAACATTTCATAAACAAAAAACCGGATATAGAATTAATAGAACTGTTGCGTACTATTAAGGGCGAGCTTTCATTTTTCGCGGTCTTTCTTATAATGCTTGTATTGTCTTAATTACGAGAAATAACATTCAGTTTATTAGTTTTATATTAGTGTAAAGGTCCAATCTAAGTAATACTTAAAAAAAAGTCAAATCTAGTGTATTACTTCTGATATAAATGAATAATTAAAACCCACATTTTCGTAAAAAATACAAAAATATGAATTATTTTTGTAATCGTGCCCTTAATATATAAATTACGAAATACAAATTATTTTAATTAGGGGTTACAAGGGTGAGTAGAAATATATAATTGCAACGCGTCGACAATAAAATTTTATAAAACACAACCGAATTTATCACTCAGTTCGGCTGTGGTTTTGCGAGCTCTAAGCGTGTCAATCTATTGCGATAAAGAACAGTGCCATGATTGGTTAGAGGGTGGAGTTAGCTACAGATACGTACGAAGGGATGATGAATGCACAGTCGCGCGAGTTTGGATTTTAATACATGTGAACAAATTATTTATTTTGTGTATAAAAAATGCACACAAACTGCGAATAATAAGGTTTTACAAATTATCAGTAGAAATTAGTATGAAATGTTATTTTCGGGGCTAAAATTTTTAAAATAAGGGTGAATTACGTGAAAATACAAAATATGAGTACATAAATTAACGGAGTTTTAGTGTATATATTAGATCGTATATACATATGTAAGGGAATATACCATTTATATTTAATTTCCTCTGTTCTGCGGTATACAAACTTGGTTTTACATATTTTAAATTTGTATAATTTTTTATAGTTATTTAGTTACACTAAAACGATAACATAGTAGGTATATCCTGTTTAATATTTATAAAAATTTAATTTCCTATCAATATTACTCTTATTTTTATAATAATTCTATATATTCAATTTGAGTTTTGAATATAGGATTGATTCAATGGCCGGCCACCGGTGGGATTTAACCTTTACGATGTAGCAGACTTGACTACGTATTCCCTCTACATTGTACATAATTATTATGGTGCTTATATTACATGGACGGTGTCACGTTTTCAGGATGATGAATTTATTAGGTCTCGTGTGAAACTTGCATTATCGCTTCTTGTCGGTGCCAAAGTTTTGAATGTGACGGTTCCATTCATATTCAAGTATGCTATTGATGGAATTAATGCAACAGCAACAGTGAACGGTGAAGCTCTGATGGGAATGGCCACGGTACCCCAAGCCTTGGGTACGGCTGGCTTTAGTTTACTTATTGGATGTAAGTACGTCAAAATAAAATATTGTGTGGAATACAGTCTTCCAATAAAATGTGTGCTATTGTCGTGTGAAATTCCAAAGATTTTTGTTTTGATAGATGGTATAGCGAGGGCGGGTGCTGCAGGGTTGAATGAAATACGAAATGCAGTATTTGCACGGGTTGCTCAGCATTCTATAAGGAAGCTGGCTTGTAACGTGTTCACACACATGCATAATTTGGATTTGAATTTCCATTTAACTAAACAAACGGGAGCTCTTTCCAAGGTAAACTAAATTTGTGTTACTAAATTAACACTAAATTGACATTAAATTACTAAGCTACTTTCAATACTAAGTTGGGTATCTTTGTCCTCCAACTCAAACTACACAATTTTTTTTAATGGTTAAGAATGTCAGAATGTTTAATTATAAAATTTGTTAAGTAATTGAATTTTTCAGCTATTATTTAAGAAACCTCTCACATATTATCTTATAAATACCTTGCACAGAGCAACTAACTTTGTTGGTTATTTAGTGTTTATCTCTTTTTTCCTTTATATTTCTAATTGTTTATCTCTCTCTGAATCACTACACCGAATCCTCATGTAGTTATAATATTTATAGTTTTTTATTCCAGACCATTGATAGAGGATCCCGCGCTATTAATTTTGTCTTGACTGCCATGGTGTTTAATATTGTTCCGACGATATTTGAGCTTGTGTTGGTGTCTTCAATTCTCGGCCTGAAAGGTGGTCTGGCATTTGCAGGTATGGCAAATATTATTTTAGTAGATACAAAGTTTGGTGCTTAAAATCAATATGATTCAATTTATTTTTTAAGCTCGTTAGTGCATGTTTATAGTGAATGATTTTTTTATATTCTGCATTATGAAGTTTATTTGTGTGTACAATGAATTATTTAGCTTTACGAACAGGCCGTGTAGACTCAAATATGTATAAGTATAATTAATTTATCTTATCTACTATTTATTGATTTTATGCTTGAGGCTAACGGAATGTATTAATTCCTTCTTAACTATTCCTTTAACTGTGAGGTTGTGAGTTGGATACCAGTACAATTAAATACAGACAATTCTCGATTTACGAACGAGTTCCATTCGTTATGCATCAAAACACGTAAATATGCATGTTTTGTCTTGGTGGTTCCTGCAGTCGCTGTACGCCGCTATTTAATTATTTATTAGATTGATATTAGTTTGTATTAGTTATCAAATAGAACGATACTAGTCGCCACGGCATGCCAATATTTGTCAAATAGATCGATATGCAACTGATACGTTTTATGTACTAGATAGATTTTATGTCTGCTGCACGCCGCTACTTTTCAAATAGATTGATACTAGAAGCTCTCGTTGATTTTTTTACTAATTTTGAGATGACCGATAAATTTGATCAATAGGTTCGGCGCAATAATTTATTTTTTGATCTCTTGAATTTCGAGTTCTCATTTAAAATAATTTAGTTGAAATTAGAATTAGAACAATATCGATTATCCTCCGCAATACACTCGCCACATTATTTGTTGGTTAACATAAAAGCAAGCAAGCAAAAATTTTTCACACATTCTTATATTTTTAGGGGTCTCCTTCGGTTGCGTGTTTATATATTCTGTCTACACTCTCAGCGTCACGCAATGGAGGACACAATTTCGTGTTCACATGAACCAAGCAGAAAATGATGCTGGTAATAAAGCAATTGATTCTTTGATGAATTATGAGACTGTCAAGGTAAGATAACGATAACTACACAACTAGTCATTCTGTAAAAATGGTGACAGTATAAAGTTCAAATAATTATGAATGCTATTGCGTCTATGCAATCCTTCAAGAAAATATACAATTTTTCATTAATAATTCTTGGATTTTTGAGCAATGTCAGTGTTCAGCCAATAATTTATTTAAATATGTAATAAGAACGACACTTTGTTTAAAACAACTATTTATTGCTATGCTATCTTCTTCAGGAAACAATGTATACTAAAATTAAAATATGCAAACTTTAAAACAAAAGTTCTTTCTTTGTATAATATCTTTTGGTGTAGCAACTGATGTGCTTAATTATCCGTATTTGATCAGTATCGAGCTATTTTTATAATTATAGATTATTGCTAACTACATTTGAAATATTATTTCTATCTAGTAATATTGTAAAAACACAAGTGTATTTTGAACCAGTTGTGTTGTGTTAAGATTTTTACCTGTAATTGAATGGGTTTATGAATACCAGCGTATTAATTTTTTGATTTTTAAACTAATGAGGTGCTTATTTTTTTAGTACTTTAACAACGAGAAGTATGAGCTGGAAAGGTATGATGAAAGCCTTAAGAAGTATGAAGATGCATCCCTCAAGACTTCGTCTAGTTTAGCTGTACTGAACTTTGGACAAAATGCGATTTTCAGTGCTGCTCTCAGTACAATTATGATATTATCTGCAAATGAGATTGTTAAAGGTAATTCATAAAATACTCTTATAATAATAATAATAATGCATTTATTCCAGCATGATTGTTTTTTTTTTTTTTACACATAATATGTATATATAAACAAAATATAAATACTACGTTTGAGTCACGGCTATTATTGTATCTGTAACTATTCTGTAGTCGTTGCCATTCTCTGGTCAGGGAACCAGCTTTCCATGAGAGCGCCGCTTGCACTAGAGGGTTGGTGCTGAGCTCCAGCCGCAGCTTTACACCTGCGACTCGATGTCTTAGAAGCGGAACGAATCCATTTACACGGCCTTCGACAAACATTGTAAATGCGCTACAATAACGTGCCGATCCGAACAGTATTCTGTATGAATTGTTGTATTGAATTCAGAGATGGTTGTACATCACTTGCTTGTATTTCGACCAGAGCTTGCAGGTATATATGCTGGTGAAGAACGATTTAAACAGGATCCTTTTCACTTTTTTACTGCTTCAGTAGAAACTCCATGACAGCATATTTGCACAAACGCTTAACTGTCTCTATCATTCTATGTCATCACCGTCTTGTCAATCTTTATTGAATATACGGCCAAGGTATTTAACCTTATTTTGAACGCTCAATTTCATCCCGTCCGGCCACACGAGAGGGATATTATCTGGCCCTTTCCATATTTGAACGTCATTATGACTGATTTTCTGGCATTGTATAAAATATTGTGTTCACTGGCAAATATGTTTCAAATATCTGTAAAAGCTTTCTTATGGCTTTTATAGACGGCGCCAGTATAACCATATCATCGACATAACATAATGTGGTTCACACTTGTCCCGCCCGTGTGGCAGCCAATTTTTGAATTCGATAGTTGCTTGTTCAATTTGTCCATGTACATATTAAAGAGGATTAACGACATGCACCCATTCTGCCTCACCCCAGTGCGCAGGTAAAGATGGCTCTTGTTCTCTTGCTGCCTGTGCCACCTATCAAGTATGTCTAAAACTGGTTGAGTCTAAAACGGGTTGGTTTCGTCCATAATTTGTCATAACTGAGACGGTCAAAGGCTTTGCTCAAATCTAGAAAGCCTGCATATATTGTGATTTTTCGACTTTTGAAATAGTCCACAATTTTCTTTATGACAAAGATCGCATTATCAGTAGACAGATTCTTTTTGAATCCCATTTAGTTGTCTCTAGTGTTCATGTTTATAGAAATCTGATCCAATGATTCTTTCAAAAAGTCTTGACATTATAGTGGCTAGCGATATCGGCCTATTGTTTTTGGGAGACGATATATCCAGTTGTTTCGACTTTAGTTAATCAGTACAATAATAATTTTCGTCATATTTGCAGGTATGTATAGATTACGATCTCCGACCAAGGTCGACCCGGAAAAGCATGGGGTTTTAGATGCATCGAGTCCTGGGAATGCTTATGTTGAGTCCTGGGATTCGTAATAATTTTGGAAGAGTGTAAATAAAATAATTTCATCCAAATTTTTTGTCTTACGAACGCAGTTAAAAAGAAATGTTCGGGTCTAAACAAAAAAAGTATACTTTTCGAATAGGTTCCAGAAAACAATAACAATGGGTTCAGGAAACAATAAATCATTTTGTCGCAAAATACAGAGATATAAATTCTTGGAAATTTGCTAGCATTGATGGCTGTCGGTGAAGTGCAATAAAAAAAACGAGTACATATATGAGTGAGTGCTTTCACTGAAACAAAAGTTTATGATTGTAAATATGTACATACAATATATTTCATTGAAATTAGATTTTTAAATGTTTTGTTTTAATATTAAAAATTTATTATATCTGTATTTTTATTTAGAAATAGCTTTTTTTTTTGTCAATACATGATTAATTTATTATAACAATTTAATTGAAATAAAATTAAAAATGTTTGTAAAAAACAAACAAAATCTTTTATTTAAAATTTTTTTTATTAACATATCATGAGACCCGGTATCCCGGAAATGATCCATAGCTGCAAATCGAGTCCTGGGAATGAAAAAAGTCCGGAAATAGAGAAACCCTAGTATAGATGCTTGATCATGTTACTAAACAGTGTCGCCAGGAGCGGGGATTGATACTCCTGCATTTTTTACATGCTCAATGCTGAGAAAATCATGTCCAGGTGATTTTCACGAGTAATCATTTCGCTTGCGACTATGGGTTCGGCTTCTTCGGTTAATCATTGTACTGTTGAAATTATGTTGTGAACTAATTACAATATTACTGTGTATTTGGTCCCATAGTTTGTCCCATTAAAGTTACTCATAAAGTTTCACAACTGAAATATTTTGTTATGTTATTAGATGCTTGATTCTGACTGATTGTCTCTGTATCGCAGGAAACATGACAGTGGGAGATTTGGTTATGGTGAATGGTCTCCTGTTCCAGTTATCAGTCCCTCTGGGATTCTTGGGGTCAGTTTACAGAGAAGTTCGTCAGGCGTTGATTGACATGCAAACAATGTTCACACTGATGACAGTGAATAGTGCTATACAGGTAGTTAGAATTATTTTACAAAATCCTAAGTCAGATTACATTTTAATAAAAATTAGTTATTATCAAACAAACTTTGGAATTTGATTTATTTTTACCTTAATTTTGCTTTAATATACAGAATACTCCGAAAGCACCGCATTTGGAAGTCAGCAGGTCCAATGCTTCTATTACATTCAAAAATGTTAATTTTGAATACGAAACTGGAAAACCAATATTTAAGAATTTGAGTTTCACAATACCACCTGGTAAAAAGATTGCCTTCGTCGGAGGATCTGGTTCAGGGTAAGTCACATTTTACAGGATGTTTATGTAGAATATAACATTAATCCATCCATCAATAGTGATGTTTTTTTTCATATTTTCAAGCTGAATATTATTAGGATCATCCAAATTCAAATGTTCAAACAAATTTTACAAACCGCAATCTGAATCTGTAATAAATTCTTATTCATTATGAAGATTGTAAAATTGATGTGTTAGTTAAGAAAGTGTAAAATGTGTAAAAATCATTCACTTTTTCACTCCCGTCAAGTTGATTCTCTTTGTTCATCTTTAGCTGCTTCATGGGACTCTCAAGTTAATGACCGCAATCACTAGCGAGCATCATCCATTCCTTGACATTGGATTGTGGTTCAGTTTGTTGGGCTCTCACAGGTCCGTCTTGATCCTGTTGGCTTGTGTAAGAGGACCTTGCGCATGTTACGCCTCCTTGCTTTCACTTTCCTCAAGCTCTAAGTTCTTTAAACTCCTCCATTCATGGATTTAGTTATATTGGCTTGTAATTCTTGCACGATTAAAGTGAGAGACCGAGCTTCAGTCTGCTTGTAGAGCTCACTCACACATCAGCATCGTGTAGAGTTTGATAACTTTACATTCAGTGACAACAACCTCAATGACAATTTCCATAGAGCGAAGAAACAAGTGTTTCCTAATTTTATTCTGCTATTTATTTCTTGTTTGATATTATTGTTCCTTGTCACATCCGTGAGCCCTGATATTTAGTCTCACTTCTGTACTGTGGGATATGTCCATTTTGACAATCACCGGTTTACTGTTAATAAAATATATATCATCTGCTTATGCCAATGAAATATATATCTACATTGTTGTTAGTCACTGTTTGTTGTTTCCTCTTCATATTTTCCAAAATTAGACTAAAAATCGGTAGCGGTAGTAAGGGCACTACTAATTTGGAAAGGTTCCAACATTTTGTCAGCAGCACTCACTCTGCTATGAGTCTCATCATTACGGAGTTTCTCGGGTATTGCCAATTTTTTTTAAATCACCTGTTCAACTAGTACTTTGATTAGTTGCCTTTTAATTGAGTCATTGGCCTTCTGAAACTCAAAAAACAAGAACTTGGTGCAGAGTGTACTCGCATTATTTGTCTGATGATGAACATCTGGTCTACCACAGAGTGAATCTATCGAAAGCCACACTGATAGTCCCCAACTGTCTCCTCAGTATACAACTCTTTTTGTTATTGTTCGAAGTTGATTCATCTTAGACAGTACTAATTGATTTATGTATGGATTTGCCACTATGATTGTGTGTTAATAACAATACAAAGGAATATGTGATCTGTCATAAAGTAATGGTGATTCCGATAAGTCTCCATCAAATTTGTGTTATTATTTGGATTTAGTTTGATTAGGTATTTAGTTTTCTTTTTCACAGGTGGTTTATAATTTTTTTTAATGTTTTACAATTGCATATAACAGATCCGATGATTTTTTGATTGTTATAAGAGCGGTTAGAAAATTATATGTAAGTGAGCAGTGCCGTATAAATGTACCACAAATCATTTTGTATGAAAAAGTATCAGAATCATAGACAAACTGGGATACATACATTGTTGTATGCTGTATCCTATATGGCATATTTTTGTCTTGTATAAGAGCTGTGCAGAATACTTTTGATACTACTCGATGAAAATATTGGTCACCATCAAACTAATCAACATGGTAGTTGCATGTTTAAATTAATAATGCAGAGGCTGCATAATTGTGTGATATTATGAGGTACGGGAAATTCCAAATGTTTGACTATTCAACTTTTATTTTCTACTATGTCTATGTGAAATTACTTTGTTCAAATGTTTTTAGAAAATCCTCCATGGTTCGTTTGCTGTTCAGATTTTATGAGCCACAATCCGGAGACATTTTTATCAGTGATCAAAACATAAAAGAAGTTGACATGGATAGTTTAAGGAAAGCGATCGCTATTGTACCGCAGGTAAATTATTTTTTGTGATATTTAAGTATTTTATTAGAAGATCGACGATATATAAGATATAAAAAAAAATATGAGGAAATTATTCTGATTTTGAAAATAATTCTGTCTTATAAAATAAAATATTTATAAAATAATTGTGATTTCATTACTTTTATAAAAGCGAGTTCTTTTATTGTTCCACACCGTTCGTTGTTTACCTTAAAATATTATCTACGCTTTTCCCTTCGGACAATGGATATTTAAAATGTTTCCAAAACTTATATTTAAATATGTAACTAGATTTATAAAATACCACACATGAATTTATATAAACAGAAATAAATATATTTCAATATTAATGGTAATAATCAATTGACACGCTTGCGGTCTGGTGATTAAGATGCCCGCCTGGTGATCTAGCAGTCGGGGGTTCTAGCCTCGTTCTAGATGGCCATTAAGTTAGTCCTATTTTCATAGTACAAGCACTTATTATAGCTTAGTTTGAAAATAGTAAGAATATTGATGTAACGTGTATTCTATGTACGCATTTATATTAATATATTTAAAAAAAATGAACTCAAAGAATATGAACTATCAAATGATATTGGAACACACCGAGAAAAGAAAGTCTAACCTGTAGAATTAGTAAAAGGTGCCATTGCAAATAGGTGCATTCATTCTTCACTCAGAAGAAAATCCCTTTCGAAAAAACTAATCAAAACCAACAGCTACCGCGGCTGACCACAGACTCCCAGCAATGGAGACTAGAAAGGCATCTAGCAGTTTCATGTCCCATGTTTGCAGAATAATACAAATCTCTAATAATTAAATTTCACAAGGCCACTATGGCATACGATATGATGAAGGAGCAAGGGGTCCAGCACACCCGGTACTCCGTAAGACCTGAGATCTGAGTCCAAGTCGAAAAAACAGAGTCAATGAGAAAAATTTGCTTTCCAAATGCATGTAAAGCGCATATATAAAGACAAAACTAAACATGGCGCCCTAACAAAAAACAGCTGCAGTAAAGAAATATTCAGTTCAGTAAAATTGTTATGCGGATTAAACAAAAATTAAATGTATATAAATAAGCAAATTGTTTCGTAGCAAACAATGTTGTAAGCGGAAAGACCGTCGAAATTAAAAAAATCTAGCCGTGGATTACACTAATCCGTGTACCGTGGGTGATATTTCTTGGGGTATTATATATTTAGAAGGAAAGATTATTTTAATATTTATGTATTTCCCAGAATTTTTAGTAACGCACAGCTCGTACAAATCGCGTGCCCCCGCTACCTAGTTTAGTTTACTACTTTTTATCTTCATATTCAGCTGTATATTGTTTTTCTATAATTCTTTTTTAATTTTTGTAATTCCTATCTAATATAATTAATATTTTTTCTTAATAAATTAATGAATATATTACATATAAATATTTTATGTAACTAAGTACAATTACTACTTTTTAATCATAATTATCACATTTACTTAAATGAGCTGACATTCAGTAATGTAAAAAAAATCAACGCTGATATAAAAATATTTATTAGTTTCTCTGATATTTTTTAAGTAGGTATGTATGCCTTATTATATTATGTATAGCTAAATTTGAATAGATAATTTTTTTTTTCAGGACTCTGTACTATTTCACGATACAATTCTTTATAATCTCCATTATGGTGACCTATCGAAATCCAAAGAAGATGTGGAGGTGGCGACTAAAATGGCCGAGTTGCACGAATCGGTATTAAAGTGGCCTAATGGATATGCAACTAAAGTTGGCGAGAGGGGTCTTAAACTATCAGGAGGTGAAAAGCAAAGAGTGGCCATTGCTCGGGCAATTCTGAAAAACTCTCCTATTTTAGTATTTGACGAAGCAACTTCCAGTCTGGATTCAATAACAGAACATGTAAGTTTACTGTTTCATATTTCAGATATTCAAGAAAAGATTTCACAATCCCCATCCGGGCACGTTGGTCCGTCTATTGATTCCGGCTGTCTTGAATACCGTGTCAGGCGTTGTTTACAATTATTACAAAATTAAAAACATAAAACAGGTTTATGGTATATCGCAGTCATTAAAACCTTTATTATAAATTAAATTGCTCGGTGGCGCTGTGCACTCAGCGAGTGTCTTTTAGTTTAGCGACTGCTCGCAGGCCAGTTCGCTGGCGTTTTAAAAATTGGCTTCACCACGGTCACTCGCTAGCGCTTCGCACTCTGCAAATTCAATCTGGCAGCTGACCGTTTACCAGGCCGTCCGTTGGCGCTTTACGCCCATTGCGAGGTGGTATCCTGTGCACCACAAAGAATGTCTCTAGAGGCCAGCATGCCACTCTAATGGCACTTGTAAATAGATGAGACTTGTCTGTAAAGTCAAGTGAAGGACAGTTAAGTGCAGAACAAGCTATGATTCATTGCCTGTTGAAATTTGTGTGCAGAATAGAATGATGATATTGAATATATGAACTGATACCGACCTTCACTGACAAATCTCAGAGACAAGAGATCCAAGTGTCATCCATATACATGCACCATAAGAGCCAAATTTAAATGCACGTTGCAGCTTGGGTGGACAATTATCATTGGCGATTTGACCGTGTAGTTACAGTGGTGAAGTATGTCAGCGTTGTGTAGTGTTGTGTAGACCTGTAAATATTACTGATCTTGGTATCTAAACAGAAAATATCCTAAAATTGGGCGATGTTGTGACCCTGACACTGTTCTAAAATAAGTGAAACATTGATGCGATTGCATTTTGTCACAATTCCTTTTCATGAATTAACAAAATTTATACAATTGATGTAAATCACATGGCTGACTGTTTCACTTGAAGCCCCATTTAATAAAAAAACTAATTAATAAAAAAGGATAATTATATAATAAATAAGGTAAATCAGTATAAAATAAATATCACATTCTATATTTTACCATGTCATGTTGACATGGTGAAGATTAGTGGAGGACCAAAGAGACGCATGGATACGGGGAGGTTTTCATCCAGCATTGGATTGATAACGGCTGATGATGATGAAGATATACAGTAAAACCGCGATATAATGAAATCCAAGGGACCAAAAAATAAAAATTCGTAATAACGAATTCCCACATATAACGAAAAAAATAAAAAAACCTACTATATGTTACGCGCCGTCGCAAAAAAATGTTGCGCGGCTTCAAAACAGATCGCAAATTCTGCTAACAAAGGAGGAAAAAGGCCATAGGGAACTGAATACCTACATATTTTTAGTAGTTTTGTTATTAAAACAGATAAGCAAATGGATAATCAAAGGAATTAAATTAAGAACAGAACCTATTCAACACCAATTGGAAGATATTTTTGTAAATTCCAGAATATTGCAAACACAAAACAATATTTTAATTGTGTTTAAATGTAGAGCCGCTTTAAACATAGTTTTGGGCATGAAACATACAAAATAATTCAAAAATAACAATTTTATAGTTGAATTGCGGCATTTTTATAAAATGAGTCGTATATAAATTATGAAAGTACTTGCCGGTAACGGCGGCAACCACTTCAAAATATATTTATAATCGTTAAAATTGTTCACTCTAAAATTATCGTTAACATTGTTCACTTAAAATACATGAAAACAATAGTTAATAGAAATACAAAATGCCGTACAAAAATAGTCCATAAAATATTTTAACGAATTATTTATATTATTGACGAGTTCATACGAAAACAATTGTCAAACGAAAATGAATTTATGTAAATATTCAGTTCGGTTATGCAATAATCGCGTTAAAAGCTGAACAAACTTAAATCTACAGAAGTTACACTGAGACTGACATTTCCAATAAGTACATACTGCAACTTTCGGGGGGTTCCTGTTAATTTTCTAGCTGTTTGGGTCTGGGATTGCAATACATATTAGAGGCGTATGCGTGCGTAAAACGTGTCTAAGAGAACGCCGCAAGAATTATGTCAAATGGTTTTATGGGCCTACTATGAATCCAAGAAGAAGTTTGAATTGTTTTACTACCTTGTCGGCCGACCGCCGCGCACCGCCGAAAAGGCCATAAAACCGTTCGCATACGATAGATGCATCGGCGCGGCTTTGTAAGTGCTAAATAATATTTTCATCTTTTAACATTTTTTTATTTCGTTATAAATTTACGTAAATGTGTTGGCATTTTTTCGTACGGGACAAAAATGATTTTGTTATAAATATTAACGGGATTTCGTTATATAAATGCATTTTTGTATGAAAAATTGGTTTTAGGGACTAAATTTCAATTTTTTTTTCGATATACGTCATTTTTCGCTATATCGGGTTTCGTTATATCGCGGTTTTACTGTATATACATATTTTATTCTCATTCACTGGTATCGCTTGTTTGAAAGCGTAAAATGATTGTAAATTGTTTGTAAAGTGTTTTAAGCTGGTGGAGCAAACCCAGACGTAACTTGTCTTAATCTAGAGGTTACTCATAATTCAAATAAGAAATGGGTTCATCATTTTTATTTGTCTAGTCAATAAGATAAATTTTTGGCACCTAATAGAGGTTGAAAACTGTTGCCGTGTCATTTTCAAGTTGCTCACTCGCTCACACTATGTTTTTTCTACAATTATAAACTATTTTTCAAAAATGTTGACCATCCCAATACATTAGCAGTCTTTCATGGACTTAGTAATACATATTTAGCCTCCAAATTCTTGCGTATATCATTCTTACCATCGTTGAATAATTTCAGAATATTCTGCAAGCTTTGAAGAGAGCAACAGAAGGCAGGACTTCTATATGCATAGCTCACAGACTGTCCACTGTAATGGATGCTGATGAAATATTTGTTCTTGAAAATGGATCTGTAAGCGAACAAGGAACGCATTCTCAATTGATTTCTAATAAAAATTCTCTGTATGCCCAAATGTGGAACAGGCAGAATCAAGCAAAAACTTTGGCTGGTGAAAAGAGTTAATTAATGTCAAAGTAGGAATCATAAATTAAACTAATAAATGTGTAATATATATATTGTTATTTGAGTATATGATATTTTTTACAAATCTATTTTTTTTTATTATTTCCTTTATTACTCGAAAAGTTAAAAAATAACAAAATGTTTCATGTTAGTGAGCAAAGTGGGTGTCTATTATCCAGTGTTCGGACATAATCGTGGAGATGGCTGGGTAACTGCAATATGAGAACTTCCTTAGATGCCGGTGGACCACTCTGAGAAACGCACACAACGGATCTGCAGTTTGGAAAATAATTATCATTGTCCATTTGTGAGAACACATTTGTGAGATTCTTCACGGTGATGAATGGTCTCTTTACTTTAACATCATTCATAAATGGTGCGAAAAAGAATTTCATGGTCAGATTTTATGTGACCTGGATGTAAACATCCTTCATTACTTGGTATGACTGCACAATAGAAAATATTTCCTATTCTGTACAGGAAATAAGAAATGTAGACAAGAGTGGATATCAGCTTCTCTCGACCAGCAATGGTGATGATGATTATGAGGTTGAAAGAAATGAAACACAAAAGATGTTCAATATTGGCTCACTGGCAAAATCGAGAATGACGTTCCTGCCTGTAGAATACCATGTTTTATTTCAGTTACATACAATATATACATTCATATAATATTTTCCCAGCATATTTGCAAGTGCAACATAGTGACAGACCGCCGCTGTGATGTTTTATTAAGAATGATAGTCTTTATTTCCCAAAATCTATCCCACGGATTCTTCGGCGCCACACCGATGATTACACCATTAAATTACTGACACGTTATCATATCAATAGCCCTAGTCCACAATATTTTATGGGTGGATACTTAACTAAATTATGAGTCGAAAATGTTCAAGGAATATGTGCAAATATTATTGTTTGAAATTTTTACAAAATAGTGTTAAGCTTAAAGTCTATGTATGTACTTCGAAATAAATATTTGCAAAATTGTTCCATTATTAATCTATATCTTTGCTAAATCATCTGACAAAAAATAGTCTAGCCGCTCGAAATTTGATGACCGTTAATTTGGACTCAATAAAATATTTCAATTAATAGAAATGGCATAATTATGATTTTTTTTAAATGATTATATCTTTAACATTTTCGACTCTTAATTTAGTCAAGTATCCATCCATAAAGTATTGTGAACTAGGTCTGTTATACCCTGTATTTTGGACAAGTGCACCTTTACTTTATCAGGAATCACATTCACATTCATCAGGAAATGCAATTAATTGTGATCCTCCGATTAATTGGTTTAACCGCCAGGAAAGCCAGTGTCCGATTCGGTTTAAGGCACATACCTGAAGCTCCCCATTATGTACTTAAAATGTGTCTATTATGCATCAATATTTTTTATTTGGGACTCAAATGAGACTAGCTAGAATTACAGAATGTGTACATTTAAAGATCGTCCATGGCCTATGAGAACGCATATTTCTTCCTTTTAAAGGTACTTTTTTTTTTTACTATAAATTCTCTATGGTAAGTTGTTATTGACTAATTTTTGACCATAGCAACTGTTACTAGGAAATGCAAAACATTTGCATTAGTGTGTTTTAATACGTGGTGATGTAATTTGTTTACTCATAGTATAGAACATATAATTTATTTACAAATTTATATTTATTTAGAGAGATTTAAATGTTTTATAGTTAATGATTAAAAGAATAATAATTTGCCATGTCAGTTTTGAGTTTGATCCCCGAGGAAAAAAAGAAATGCATGCAAAGGTCTGGTAATTTATTGCGGACTTTACATACATAAATGATTAAATGTGCTTTAGACAATTTCCAGCATCCTTCACTGCCATTAATATTATTATTAATACATGGACATCCTTTATCAAGATTTCCTGATAATGTTTACTGTTTTCTGTTTTTAAATATCTCGCTCTTGGATGATGCACATCGCATAGTTCAGTTTTCAGGTACATTTTTACTTATTACAAATCTCTGCAACCTTTTATCCGATTGCTGCAGATTGCGGTCAGATTGTAGTCGTGAGTTCGTTGATGAGATGGCCCAGATACTGTGATGGTTTGCAGTTCATTTTTACTTATAATTAATTAATACAATTTCACTACTCTATTTACTTCAGTATTTATATTGTATACACCCAAAAGTTAGTTTGTATTGTTGATTGGATCCTTCGGAATTATTATTATTTCATGAACTCATGCACACTGTGGTGGGGTTCACGATGTACATGATATCAAAATAAGTTTTAAAAATTTCTAGATCGTGAAAAGTACACAAATCTTTATACATCTAAGCGGTTGCAAAATATGATATCAGTATCAGTAGGGCAAAATTTACCAGGAATTTGATATTTTTTCTTTTTAATTCGATAAACAGGAAATCACAACTTTTTGCATTCAAGATAGTGGGGGCAGAATATGATTTTCAATAATTTATTTGAATGTATTAACTGTACGCGCCTTTCATTGTCTCAAAATATCCAATATATCTAAATATGTGCCGTGTATATTATCAATGGCTATGTAATCATTAAAAAAACCAAAAGTTCAGTAATGATACAACGACAACTCCATTCAGTGAGGGATTTGGAGGTAAATGTTCCAATCATTACACATATTCATATGTTAGATAATGGTTGGATTTGGTTGGCTGTGTATATTAGTATTGGTAAAGGTAAGCTTACAATAAGCTTTAAATCCAATTGTATTATTATGTCTATAATCCGAGTGTTAGATCTAAAAAGTTTAGGAACAAATTATTTTCTATTTCTAATGTAGATTGTATTGTATTCTGATAGTGTAAGAATTGATAAACAATGAAACTCAAGTTATTTTATATTAATTATTATTAATAACTTCTTTACATTTCTTACTTTAATGCATGTGTACAATTAACTTAATCCTTTAATGGAGGTCGCTGCTTTCTTACAAAAATGATTTATTATCAAAAAATGACATCACAAGTCATAAACTGCATTTGTAGAGAAGTATACTGGTCAATGCTTGTTAAAATACTTATTCAAATACACAAAAATCAATTAATGATATTAGAAAATATCAACACGAGAGTAAAAATCAACACAAGAACAAAATGCATAAACTTTTATTATACTTTTACTTATTCTCGGAGAAGATGAATATATCTACGTAGGTATCTATTGAAATATATATATATCTGAATGCCAGAAGGCAAACCAGTCAATCGAGCATTACATTTTTAATTTATGTTCAATATATATTAAACATATATGCAAGAAATAATTTTTTATAAATTTCTTATTTCACAGTTCAGAAAGTGTTTATAGTTCCAACTCATTAAAATTTCCGTGCGCTTTGAACAGAAGGAAAATCCTCCATCCTTTACTTAGTTCAACCACAATGATATCTGTGGCTAATAATTCAAATAGAGGTGGAGATAAATTTATCACCAAAAGAGTTTTATCTGCCAAAGAACATAGAGTGAAACAATTACAAAATCAATTGGCAGATGCACACTTCCACTTGAGTGTAAGTCAACATCTGGATAATTATATTCTCTTCATTTAATTCTAAATAATTACATTTTCAACATTGCTTACTGTATCGTTTAATTGTAGGAATTATCAAATGAAAACCGACTTCTCCGAAATTTACAAAAACGTCAAGATTCTGCACTTCAAAGGTTTGTTATTGAAGAATTTGTAATTATTTTTAATTTTTAAATTGTAATATTATATTTGTGATGTTGCGATTATTCAGAACATCATTCATTGATCATTAGAAATCGATAAAATCAATGCAACGTTTTACAGCTAGTTACTATAAATATATTTATGTATTACATGTATTACGCAATTCTCTTTCTTTACATGATTTTGATTTAACACGGATTAGTAAAAAACAATTCTATTTTTACACAGCATATTTTGATCTAATACGAATTCAGTTATGTTGAAATGTATTTGGCTAAAATTCCTAGAATCTTTAGAATGGTATATATATGTATATATAATGTATATATATTTAAAATAATGATGCTAGATGAACAACATTATATAAAATTACTTTAGCACACGCAGTTGTGGTGAAGAAGGATTTCATGATTTTTGTCTGTAGATATTGATGAATTTATGGTTGACAAATGTTAGTGATGAGAAAGTAATAGAAGCTGTCCTCGAGAATCCAGACGGGAATGAATAGTTTCCACTGACTGCAGGATTAATGAACGAAGGCCTATAAATGATTCAATTTCTGAACGAGCTGAACGTGAAGTTTAAATGTGAACTGAAGTCATGTATGGCGCAATATCAAAAATTATAAGAAGATGGAGTAAAAATTGAATCTCAATGATTAATTAAAGAATTTGTTTTCAAAACTATTTATGTCCTAATTTAATTCCTTCCACCGCAGAAAACATTTCACCGCTGAAGTTTGGACTAGATAGTCAAACTGTTTCGGCGAAGAAAGTGATTTCATTCCAGTTTTGTGCAAAGTAATACTTCTACCATCAGAAAGTGAAGACGAGTAAAATTGAATTAATAAGCACATGTCTGTGCCTACATTTGGCCTATTACAATTCTTGAATTATTAGTGATATATATACATACTATTCTTTTTATACAAGATATATTAGGGTCTCAATTTGCATCAGGGTTAGTTTTTAGAAAAGTGTGACGCACGTCGAAACAACGCACATTAAATAACATTTTACCATAAGATTCCATAACATTTTATGAGATGTGTTGCACAATCAAAAGGCATTGGTAAGACCCCACCCTTTCCCGGAACCGTTTTATAAGTTTTCACTCATGTACTGGTTCCTCAACAAAAATAAGAAAAGTTTAACTCCTGAGAATATATTTGCAATTATTTGAGATGTATTATACAAAAAAAGATGAGATGTTAGTTTGTGAATTTAAAAACTATTCCTTTTGACGCCCCTGCTCTTTCTTTATTGGTAACAACATACGAGGGCGGTTTGATAAGTAACTTACTAATAGATGGCACTATCGTCATTCGAGCCGTATCGCTGAGCAAAAATTACCCGAGCTGCGATTTGAACTGCTCCCGCATCGTGCCTATTCACCGGATCTAGCTCTCTTGGACTACCATATATTCCCGAAACTCAAAACTTTCCTGGTAGGATGAAAATTTGAGTCAAATGAAGGGGTTACAGAAAGTAAACGAGTATTCGTTATAGTCGAGTGTAGTCGGGGCAAGTGCGATGAACTTCGAGGGGACTATGTCGAAAAACAAAATACGTTACAATACTCTTTTCATCAATATCAAACCATCTTGTATGTACATATATAATGTTAATTACAGTTGATAATCTTAAATAACAATTATCGATACATTGGAAAAAGAGATACTGGGATTAGGTACAAACTTTATTATACATACCTACATTTACTGCCACAAGCATAAATTAGTGATGTTTTTACATAAATAGGGCAATTAATCTGACAATTTGCAATACGCTCCCTGAGCGGAAGAAAGGACAATACACGTATGTTTGAGTTACGCTGTCCTTTATCTCATTTCAGACTGCTAGTCTTCCCGGCATTTCCCATTGTGAGATCCATACCCTAATGAAACGCGGAAAAGCCCGAGGTTCCATTTGTGTGTTGCACAATCATTGCAAACACTATCAAATGCTAATAAAGTCTTGTGATGATAAAAAACTTCATAACTAAACAAAACCATTCCATGTATCGACGTTGAGAAGTTTTAATAAAATATTCACTCAAAAATTGTCAAATTAATTTTTCAGCATCACGTGTGGATCCCATGGAAGTGATAGGTAAATTAAGAATTCCTGCAATGTCTACAGCTTTCTATTCAACATCAAAACGACACAATATTTACAACTTTTTGCCTAGGGTTATTGTGTTTTTCGTTGTCTTTGAAATTGTGACACTCATTTTTATCTAGAAATAAAAAATACCGGTATAAATAGTACAGTGTAATTACAAACATCAGGTCCTAATGCAAAATGGAAGGGGTTATGTTGTATTGTATATAAGAATATTAAGTGCTACCTAGTTTTATCTATTAAATAGAAATATAATTAAAAAAATAAATCCTTCGACTTCTATAATATTGACATTTTAATAAAACAAATCAGAAGTATGTTTTTGGGCATTTATATGCTGAAACTGTAAAAATCCTCACTTCGCCTTATACTGATTTTCGTTTTGTGGAGATGATCTAGTTTCTTGTCCGACATATTAGTAATACACAAAAGAAATTAGATTTTATGTTTTATAATTACATTTCTTGGTGGGATGGATTTTAAAATTATTAGTCCGTATTAACGTTAGGAAAAGTATCCATACCAAATGTACTGTAGGGCGCTTTGGGCCCTATTTAGGGCGCCGATGTACCGCGTCGGTTGCATTGGCGTAATTACACCACTAAACATAATTGTTCAATGTAGTTTTGACTTTTAAAATTTTAAGAATATAACTGAACCTTTTTATTAAAATTATATAGCACGAATTATAACATCTTATATTAATATCTTGCGTCCAGTTTCACAGCTAAACAAAATCCTCACTATGTTGTGTGTAATTTAATATTTGTACGCAACGTATATTGTATATATATCAGCTGGGTTGCAAACACAAACAAGTTATCCAGGTTTGCCACGTAGTTCGGGAGATACAACTGCACGGGTAAAGCGAGGGCATACCTGATTTATTTCATTTGTAAGGATGGACATCGAATCATACTGACGGTTTTCAACCCTATATTTTTGATGCAACGCAAATTAAAACAATGCACGTCGAATTGACGCTAATTGAGACCCTAATATATTGTACATATTTCATAAATCTATATTATAAAAAATGATGAATTCAAATTAAATAGAGTTTTAATTAATGATTTTTATGTGATTAGTTAGAAAACAATGTATTATTTATATTGGGTTTTCATGCCTGGAACCGTTTTTATATTTTTTTAATGTGCACTGTATTCTTTTTTACATGGTTTTCATTTGCACGTTTTTTCGGGAACCAATCTAACATGTAAATAGAGAATTGGGTGTAATCATATATTTTTGTTATAAGTTTAATAAAACTCTGTTATTAAATGTGGATGTAACATCAATTTACAGATACGAAAATGCAAATGGTGATATTCCTAGGCTGATAAATAGTCACACCGAAGAAATTCGTTCTTGGCAAGTGAGGTACAAACAGTTAAAACTCGAGTTTAGGTTGATGACTCAAAGATTAAAGGACAAGGATTTTGAACTTCAGCAGCTGAGCGACGAGCACAAGCATCTTCTACATTTAAGTAAAGATGGGTATGTTTATTTTTGTCTCAGTTTTTGAATTTGTGATTGCGTTGTAGGTAGGTATGCATAATTTAAGCAGATAGTATTAAATGTTATATGTATTATACAATTGACAGCAATTCTTCACAATATCTAGTTTCTTGACCATTATTAATTAAGACCACTCGCGAACATCAAAAGTCATAAATCAATTATATTATTAATTTAAATTTAAGATTAATTTATTTAAGTTTTAGCGCCATTCATCACGCTTGCGGTATATTTTTGAGTCACACAGGGCAGACTAATCCAAAAAAGTGTCACATTCGAGACATCATTTTGTTTTTGTTTACATTGTATCTTTAATTTATTTTTAGCCCCACTCGCTAAAGCTGATAAAATTAATAATACAATAATTTCACAACATAAAACAGGCGACCGACAAAATAATATTTAGAGCCAATATTGAAAACGGGGAACTGCAAATTAGCAATTGTAGAATTTGGTGGACTTAATGTAGTCCAAGTTATTAAAATAGCACGGCTGAGGTAGGCTGGACATATTCAATGCTTGAATTTAGGATATAGGCGAATAAAGAGTTTGAACCGAAACCCATCGGCTGAAAGAGTATTGGAAGACCCAAACTGTGGTGGTCGGAAGGTGTTACTCAGTATGGGCATGCAGTCGGCATCACATATTGGAGGACAGATCGGAGTAGTGAGAGCTACTCGAGGAGGCCGGTACATATTAAACTGTAGGACTCCACGGCGCCAGGCATTAAGAACCTCCATTCTACAATAGTTTAATGTATATACTGTAAGATTTACTATGTTTTAGTTTTTTTTGACATAAGTTATATTTCTTATATTGCAGTAATCTTATTGAACGAGAAAAACTTCAAAGTCAAGTGGCAGAATTAAACGAAAAAGTAAAAAAACAGAATGAGATGATGAGCACACTACAGAGACGTATTCATTTGGAAGCCAAAAATTTTAAACATCAACTAAATGCAGAAATGTTAAAGCACAAGGAGACCCAGCAGCACCTGATCGAGGCCATCAATCATTCTGATCAACTTTCTTCCGTGATAGAGGTCATTACTCTTCACATGCGCGTGCCCAAATTAACCACTCGATCATAGAAACTGTCTACTTTCAAAAACAGACTTTTACAAATAATTAAATACAAATTAAATGTATCAACTAGAAAGATATATAGGAAATTTGTCGAAAAAATATTTTTGTTACTACCGCGATTCGAACCTGGATCCATTCCCATCTGGGTAAATGCGTTAATCGATTACACTTCATCAACATAGTAAATTGACAACAATTTTTCGAACTTACATGCTGTAGTTTCAAATTGACACATCTATTATTCTAAATTTAAAAGCCTTTTATTATGAAAATTTCCAATATCTTTGAGTAATACTCGCTAGGAGACACCAGAAAATAAATAAAATTCTTTTTATAAAATTGTAGATAAACTTTAATACAACTAAAATAAATAAATAATAATAAAATATATGTAAGTACCGTAAAATAAAAATAAATTTTGCAGATGAAAGAAAAAATGATCGCTGCTAATGTGCCGAAGAAGACGTTTCCTAAAATAAATATTGGAGGTTCTGGTAGCAAAACATCCTTAAATCTGTTCAATGCAGACGGTCGAAGTAAGCACAGTATGCTGCCATTTCAGTTATCTGCCAAAGGCAATTCTTCTTCGGACAGCCAGGTAATGTTTCTTTATATACAACACTACTTAATACTTTTGTCAGTGCATTCTACTTCGATAGCAATACTGAATCTCAATTACTTCATGGCACCTAATTATAATAAGAAAAGTCCACAAATGTGTCTAGTCTTGTCATGTGATGCTGTACATGGATAAAATTCTTAAGAGGTATTTTGTGATGTATGTATGTAATACATATGTAACATTTTTCTATCATACCTGTTTTTTATGCTTTTCTTTGTTTTGAGAGATTGAGTGCATTTTGCGTTTTTAAAAATTGTGGTGACGGACACAATTCCCCCGCATCTTTGTCTTCTATCAAACCTTGCTTTTATCTGGGAGATTGAGAGCTTTATTCGTCTTTAAAAATTCCCATTGTAGTGTGGTGGCAAGGTGACAATCTACATTATTGAAGAGGCTAGGGAGAAGTCTATAACGGACATGATCCTACTCAGCCCTTGTCCGCCCGAGTGATGTACTGATGAGAGGCATTTTGATTTTTCCATACGTAACGATACTGTTCCTGTCTGCTCCGTATATGTTTGTTTGCACGGTGGTCCAGATCCGAAATCCCCTGTCTAAAAATGATCCGGAATTGAGGAATTATCAACAACCTTAACCTTAACAATGAATAAATAATGGTGACGTAGCTCGAAAGCCTGCTACAACAAAAACCGACCAACGGTGGAAAAATCCAGAAAAAATTATATATTTTTTTATAAAAATATTTTCTATAATATTTGACTGATATATCATATAACAATACATCACCAGAAGCTTGCGAGAAATTCGCCCATGAATTAAATTCTTCTTCATTACTCTGAGATACACGAGCGTACTGTGTTACCTACCTTCTGGGGAATGGCGAATTATCAAAAGACGCGCAACAATTAAAAAAATAAAGATTTAAAAATGACGAGGAATTTGATTCACGAAAATATTTTTGAACTTCTACAAATTTTTTTCTCCAGATCCATTTATAATAAATGCCAACTTAATAAAATAAACTAAAATCACAGATAAAATACACAGAATTTCTATTTTTAGTTTGGACGGCTTAATTAATTTTTTTTTTATACGGAAAACTTTCGTGGTTAAGCAAGGAATATTAATTAAAAAATGAACAAAAAGTATTTTTTTATTTTTTCATTTTACCTCTCAATTATTTACCGCCTGTCAAAATTGTTTTATTTTTTAAAATTAATATATTTTTTGATTAAATGTTGATGATTAGAAAAAATTTTGAAAATTATAGATTATCGACCGCAGCGAGTCGGATCTGAACCACCCTGCAGCGGTAGCGATTGTGCGCGTGTACTATATATCGGAGCCGAATGTTCACATTATGCGATTTTCTTTGATAGTGGACTTGGAAACAGACAAATTTGTTTCTACTATGATTCAGCATCAAATTCAGGAATTGTCGCGAATTTAAGAACACCAGGTCTGATGAAGACGTCCATCACCAATATGTTTGAATTATTTTGGGAAATGTGCACGAGTTTCAAATAATAATTGACAGAAGTGCCGTGAAATTTTTTATATTTATGATTATTTCTTGACTGAAGTGATCTTTTAAAGAAAGCTAGTTTTTCACGCTAAAGGGGAATGGAGAAAAAGGAAGAAGAAATGTCATTTAACATATCTTGTTATTTACTTTAGTTGTTTATGTTTGATTTACAAATATTAAAGACTAATAGTCAAAGTTTTTGTTTGGATTTTTATTATAATCAAATCCCATTAACCCAGATATGCCCAAGAGATTTTATTAATCTATAATTGTTACATACTTGTCTTCTAAGTACGTCCTCAGTGTATACCTCGTAAATGTGAAGGTCCAAGAAAAACTCTTTGTGACAATTATACATTTATTACAGTATGGTACAATTTAGATATATTTGCATTTAGAATGAACAAAAAATATATTTAAAAAAATTAATAAGCATTAGTTTTCTGGAAAAGTGGTATCATATATATAGGTCAATGGGAAGTGCAGGATATTATATCCATATAAAAAATATATATATATTGAAAATGAAAAGTGCTTTATTACATCAAAACATGTAAAAAAATTAATAAATGTTAAAAATCTTTACAAAAATAAAAAAAATTATAAACAGGAAAATGTACAAGAATAAATAAAATAGTGGTGTTTTATGTATTGTTTGTATGATAGGAAACTTAGCACTTGGCGTGCAAACCTAAATCACATTTTTTACATCTTGTGTACTTATTGTGACATTATGCACATCGAGTTTGTTTTTCTGGAACTATAACTAAATGATTTAGCCTGTCGCATCGAACGTCAATACTAGGTTTCACGGACAAGCGTAGCTTTATAATGTTTGTTCTCTCCAAAATGTCCTAGTATATTATTTATTAGTCTTCTATGGAATTCTAGATGGTCAAGGTGTCCATTATTTATTCTGAATAACTGGCATGCATTTTGTTCAACTGTATCGATGAGGTGACTAATGATGGAAAAATGCAATTTTTTCCCCCTAATAGAAATAATACATAGACTGATATTTTGATCTTAACTTATTGTAATGGTTTGGTTGTTTAGTTGTTACAAATATCTTCTCTTTTTGAGAATATCGACAAATCAAATGTTCAGGTTGAGCGTTCAAATTATTACTGCACTATTATCATTCCAGCTTATGCATTCACTGTTTTATCGGAAGTATGCGTACTCATAATAACCTCTAGGAGTTTCCATCATTTCATTTATTTTTTTAAAACAAGAGTTTGGAATCCTGTATTCTCTAATGGTGGCTATGGCTCTTAAACCTCTTTTGTGTTTCTTTCAAATGATAAATCAATAATCTCATTATTTTTCCAATGGATATCTTTTTTACTTTTTTCTTCTGGAGGAATGTTGTCGATCGGCATTGAAAGACGGGGGAACATCATTGTCAGAATCATGTTTCCCGTTTCTGATTATTAATTCTGCTTCAGATAATAACATATTAGCAGATAGATTAGTCACATCACTATTCATTCCATTTTCATTTCCATCTTCTTCATCCGTAATAACATCTCCACTGGCAACGGGAGGAAAAATATTGATCTGAATTTCTTCATTAGACTTGTCCTTCAAATATTATATTATTTCGTGCAATTTCATTACCCTAATTATTTTTTGAAAAACACATTAAAAAAGGCGGCTTTCCATTGACCTATATGTAGTACAGTAATATTTGAGAACAATTTACGCCAAAGTAACAATCTCGGGCTTACAATATTATTGAGATATTTTATAATAATACAATATTTACGAAAATGTTTTTATTTTATAGACTTCCTTGGAAAGTAACTCAAAGTCAAGTCGTAGCTCTAAGTCAATGTTTTCTGTAATTGGGAAATCAATGCAAAATAATGACATCTTGGAAAAAAGTACCAGTGCGATTAAAATCTCCGAAAATCAAATTAATGCCAGTAAGTTTTCTAAAACTGAAAATGATACTTCCGATGGGTCAAATGTTGTTGATAATATTTCATTGGAATATGACACGGTTAAAGCTATTCGAAATGGTATTCCAAATATGAAGATGTTTGAAAGTGACACTGACGCCCCCAGGAGCTCGGATGATGAAGTTCGAGAGAGAGTAGAGGTCATGAAAAAACAATTGAGGAAACAGACGTACGACTCGGACATATCCTTTGAGAGACACGAAAAAAATGTCACTTACAGAGAAGTAAAAAAACACAGCCAAGGAAATATTAGCATTACATCGGAAGATTCTGTTCAGGAACTGCACGTTGAAGGAAGACCGCGACCGAGTAGACACGGGAAGCCCGGGGGTTTCGTAGACGATTTAGGTTTAGAAGTATCGAAGAATGTTGAAGAAAGTCAGAGTGAGAACCCAGATGTAAATCTGAATATTACAACTTTGGATGATTTTGCTGGTTCTCTAAGTGAGTTAGCGTATAAAGAAAATGATGCACTTTATATTGGCCGAAATATTAATGAGATCGACTCGGCAGCCACCGAGGGATTCGTCAACACTGCTGAGAATTCTGAAAATGTTAGGACTGTCGCCGTAAACAACTCATCCTCTGAACTAAACAACAATTCCCGTACAAATCGTAAAGTCACAACAGAATTAAATGGCGAAAAGAAAAAAAAACTCTTGGCTGCATTGAAAGCGATTGACAGAGGTGATGACGATGGGATGCATTTTGATTCTTTAAATAAATCAAAAACTCGTAATAAAATTATAATGAATAATGCCAGACTTTGAAATAATTTTGTATCATGGTTAAAGTAAATATCATAGAGGGCCTTGTGCATGTTGTGTGAATATTTGAAAACCTTTCTTATTTTCTATCAAATTTATTTTGTTATATTTTATTTTAATCAGTATTCAATTAAATTAATAAATACATGATTTAACATTGTTTGTTTTCTTTTTAAAATTGTTTTTATTAAAATATTGAGAAAGGAATGTTTTTGCTAAGGTAAAGCGGGGACTCGCCCAGGGCCACCGCACCAGTGGGAAGTCTACAAAGAATTTTATTTTATTCTTATATTTTAAGCACACTGGAGATGTAGCACCTGATTTATAAAACATCTGAGACAGGCAGCGCTCGTTTAGACCAATATAAGACGCACTGCTGTTGCATCATTTTTATGTGGTCTAACTATTCTTTATTTACTTTCGGCATCTGGAACACCTGGCACGGCGTAACTATGGATATTTACGGATTAACTCATGCAGTAAATATATTACAGGGTAAGCATATCATTGTTGGGGGCGACTTTAACGCTAATTCATCTCTATGGTTTGATAAAGATCCTGGTGCCCAGGGGCAGGCTAGAAGGAGAGCCATTGAAGACTTTATTTCTAGCTCAGGTCTGAGTCTAATAAATCGATATAGCCAACCACTGACTTTTTCTGGACACGCGGGAGAGAGCTAAATAGACCTGACACTGCTCTAACGAAGCTCTAAGATATATATGTAATTGGACGGTGCATGCTGGCGCTATCAACAGCGATCATAGACTAATAACATTTGACATATGTAAAGAAATAATTCGACCACCGCGAGCACTATAGAATTTCTGCATTAGAGGTGCGAACTGGAATAAATTTAAGGATACACTGTCAGAGCAATTGCTAGACGTATACAAGGTAAGTGAGAGGGAACCTGATAGTTTAGGTAGGAAATTTAATCAGGCAATCGTTCGGGCTGCGAACCATGCGCTAGGCAGGGCTAAGCCTGGAAGGATAGCAAAAACCAGGTGGTGGACCGAAACGCTCACTGGTCTTCGCAATAAATACAGGCACACGTATCGTCATTATGCGGGGGTGAGACATTTCTTGGTAAATTCATCGGTGTAACAGTCTTTGACTACCGAATATGTGCAGCTAGGTCTGGATATTCTAAAGCCATACAAGGTGCCAAAAAAGATGCCTGGCGAAACTGTGTATCCGAGGTTGGTTGGTCCGACCTGTGGCGAGTGTATGGCCAGACACTTATCTGGTATTCTTGTTAATGGCAGTTCTACAGTTGATCATGGGCCTACTCTTTAACACGGTTCCCGACTTATAATATAGTATAATGCTTAATGATCGCACGGAACACCCAGTGGTCACCGAATCGGAGCTAGATCACAAATTTAAAGACATTGGCCCCATGAAGGTGCCGGGCTTGGACAGATTAAATGGCATGATCGCAAAGAATGTATGGAAGAATGCCAAGGCTGAAGTTATCTATGTTTTCAACACTTGCTTAAGCAGGGTATTTTTCCTGCTGAATGGAAAAAGGGATTATTATGCATAATTCTTAAACGTAACGATAAACCACAGACTGACTCCGGTGTGTACCAACCTATCACGCTTCTTCCAATCTTTAGCAAAATTTTAGAGAAGCTTTTTTCCAATAGGTTGAACACTTCACTTTCACCAGCGTGTGACGGACAGTTGGGTTTTGTTTCCGGTAAATCTACTACATCGGCTATTAAATATGTATAGGAATGGGTCTGTATGCGTAATGAAAAATATACCATTGGTACCTTCCTGGACATCTCTGGTGCTTTCTATAATGCATCTTGGTTTATTATATTGATGCGCTTAAAAAACCGACAGTGTCCCATGTACCTCTTTAAGATCATCGAGCATTACCTAAGTGGTATAACGGTTACCATTACGTACGGAGTCAATCACGTGAAACAAACATGGGTTGCCCCTGAGGCTCAGTACTCGCATCAACATTTTGGAACATAACTTTTAATGACTTACTCCTGCTGCCATTACCGCTGGGGTGCAAAATTGTAGTGTACGCTGACGATGCCTCGCTTCTTGTTTCGGGATACAGCTATGAAATTACCAATAATAAGTGTAATGTCGCCCTTAAAATGATTTATGAATGGACCAATAGGAATAGATATGACCTGGCCCTGCATAAAACGGTTGCCATGTACCTTAAGGCTACTAAAGCAGCGGATGGATTTTAGAAGAATTTTACATAGTTTTTTGGCGGGGTGAAGGGAACACTTTACGGTACGCGGGAGTTTAGTGCCATTTCTATCCGTAGCGTTGCCGGTCGGCTGAGAGGCCTGGCAGAACAATTCCATTCAACGGGCGGTGCGTGGAAACGACAAAAATATAGTATATTACAAATTTTAAAATTTTTGTTACATCCTTATAAATTTAATTATATTTTTAATCTCCTGTTTTGCTACTAAACTAAACTTATGTAGAGTTGAAAAAGGTAAAACATTTTACAGGATAATCAATTTTTATAAATTTTATAAATCAACAAGCAAGGTCTTGACAATGGCTCGTGTTACCGTGCTGAAACGTTTGCCTAGATTTACAAAAATCGCGATCTAACATAGAATACCTAAAATTCCATATATATACGTGAAACCCTCTTAATACGTTCTCCAAGGGACCGCCAAATAAAATCTTATTAAGCAGGAAAACTTATTAACAGTGATTTCAATATTTCCGTGCTTTATTTGACCATAACATCTAATATTGTATTTTAACTAACATTAGAATAATTAAAATATTTTATTTATAAAAAAATTATTAAAAAACAATTTATTCCATAAAAGTTACTTATATAAATATGAATTTAAAAATCACGGCCATAAATAGGCATACCAAAATGAGTAACAAAAATGCAACAAATTGACAATAACAAAGAAGATTAAATGAATGATAATAAAATGTAATTATAAGAATGCTAATAAAAAACCTAGATGAAAATAAAATGATTAAAAACAAACTTATAAAATGTTGATGACTATCTAATAAAATACAATTAATCTCCTAATCCACCCTTAAAATATATTAAATACTACTGCTTATAGGAAACTAAATGAAGTATAAAATTTGAACTATCTAAATAATTACCTTTAAAAAAAATTAACAAAAGATTAAAAATTAACAAAAAAAAAAACTACTACTAAAAAGTAATTTTAAAAAAATAACTAAAATGGAATTTAAATTAAACTCACATAAAATATCTAACTAAATAAAATAAATCGACGTAACAAAGAGTAAAAAAACCAATGACAACAAGACCAAAACACGAAATGATTTCAAATTCAAATTATTCGGCGTTTTATAGTAAAATAAGGGTAGGTCAAAGTTATTCGGAGATAAAATACGCCACCTGTAAGTCCGACGAAAGTTCATACTTTTTACGAAATGTAAAATTGTTTGCACGGCAAGACGTTCGTATCTTTTCCTGGCCAACTTGACGAATGCACATTTAAAAAAAGTACTGTTTGTAAATAAAAAGCTGATGGACTGCATGTCTAAAATTTATCCCTTTTGATGAGTTTTACATAATTTACCTGTACACTCGACATATTGCCTTGATCAGCGTAATTGAGACATGGAATACTCGCCCTTACTGAATCTCAGTTCAGGAAAATATTATCGGCATTGACATCGACGATGGCAGGTCCAAACTCACAAAAATACGTTAATAGTATTTTTGTCCTTAATTTTACGATTTAAATTTTTTAATCACAAATATGATGACATTATTTTTGCTTTGTTTATTTATTTCGTGCTGACGTAAAAAATCAAACAAACAAATAGATCAGCCGGTTATGTTAATTCAGTTGTCAGTGCCTTGTGGTTTGCTCTGTTTTGTTTAATAAATTTTCAAATAAGTATCGGTCGCGAAAATAAATAATTTGGTCATTTTAGTTGTCAAGAAATATTAATCAAAGCTGAACCAGAAGTAGTTAAAATTAAACAGCTCCCAATGAAAGCAGTTCCCTGTGGTTTCTCCGAAAACGGATATTATAGATTTCGAACATAATAATAAAAAAAAATAATTTATGAGTTAAATTAATACATAAGCCGCTTTCGAAAAATTCCTTTTCTTTCACGCAAAAAACATGGTTTTAATTAGTTTATTTGATATTCTGATGAAGGAAAAGATATTTTACGAAACCGGTTGGTTTATTAAATTTAACTCATAAAAGTGGTTTAAAACAAAGTTATAAATAATGTATGTTTAAATAATTTCGTGAACTACAAGTGAGGGTACTAGTTGAAAAGTCCTCCATTATTATTTGTTCTAACTTTTAATGCAGCTGTCTTTTCAAACTTAACTCATTTTTATATTTATTGGTCATTCAAAATCGGTGTTGCAAAATCAGTCGCTTTTGCCGCTGCCATTTATATTAGAATTGAATCAATAGCAGTCTTCGTTACTCAGAAATTTAAAGGGCCACTAATATGGAAACTAGATTATTTTTGGAAAAATATGTTGCATTTATTATGTATTTCAAACCAGATTATGGGGATTATTATTTATAATAAGAAATGCATTAATAAATATATTGGTCTTTATGCTTCTATCAGATTTCATGTTTTCTCCAAATAAAAAATATGGAGGTAGCTGAAATTGCGACTAAGTAACAATAATACGAAGAAATATAAGCAGTTGTATTAAAATTGTTGTAGTCGAACATGTTCAAGGAGTGTGTACAAACTCTGTACCGTTACAGAAAACATTATTAGGAGATTTTTACAAAATCATGTTAGGCTTCAAATAAATATTTGCGAAATTGATCCATTATTATTATTATTCCATTATCATTGCTTTAGGCCATAAATCATCTAATAAAAAATAGTTTGGCTGCTCAAAGCTCAATGACCTTTATTTTTTTTGCAACTAACTAATTTACCATCACGCCTTTTCGGAGTAGGTAGAGAGGATAGAGCGCCACATTCTTCTGCCTTGAAACACAATTATCGCGTCATCCACATACATACATATTCTCATACAAGCTCGTTGATTATTGAGGCTTCTAACATAACTATTTTTCAGTATTTAGTTTACCTGGTCGTGCCAAGTTTTCCGCGGACGTCCTCTATTTATGGTGCTATTAATACTTGCGTCATATATCTTTCTAACCATTATCTTCTCATTCATCCGTTCCATATGACCAAACCACTTAAGTGATCCTTTCTTAATCTTACTTACTATATTAAGATCTGCTTTATATTGTTTGAAGTGTTAAGTAGAGTATATTATCCAGAATAGTATTAATGCTTAATTTTATCGCATAATATTTTTACTTGATGTATATATCCTTGAGTACACATTACATTTCGCATGTACTTCTCAGAAATTCAAAATACGCAGTTTAATTTTTTTTTTCAAATTTGAATAATTAACTCCGTGAATTCCTACTTTCTTAGCAAACAAGAACGAGAAATTAAACGTGAATAAATGCTCCTTTCAAGATCAGCTTTACATTTTTTCCTTATTTCTTCATTCTTTACTCTGTCATAAATAGATCTGCTGCATATACGCCTAAGCTATCTCATTTTCACTGCATTCAATCTACTTTCGTTCCTCTTCTGCCAGCTACCGACCTCACTTCCGTACATCGGTATCGGTACCGGGACTTCATTGTGCGCCTCGGTTGACAAGTTCTCATTAGTTATTTTTTGTATTCAATATATAATTTCGAATCAATAAAATATTTCAATTAATCGAAATGATCGCATAACTAGGATTTTTTTAAACACTCGTATCTCTGGCATGATTGAGATTAGGTACAGCACACGCAGATTCAACATTTTCAACTTGTATTTTTAATCCATATGTATTTACTCCTAAAATATAGTGTTCCACTCAGTATACGTAATAAGATTACACAAAATTTATTCATTCAATTATAAACTCAAAATTTGACGAAGCAATTCGATACTTGGAATTCCCGAAATAAATTAAAGGTTCAGGCCAAACATAATTAGGGTAATACGGGCAAACAAATGAAAATAAAAATGTCAATGTATTACATATTTTGTCTATATGTTATTTGAAAAGACAAGCTTGTCCTAAAATAATTCAATGCGGATTATCGTAAGAGTTAAGTAAATTGTTGTGTATTCCAAGAATTTATTTTAAGGGTTTTTCTGCCTCCAAAGCAATTAAGAATATTTAAAGGTAGATATTAGTGGAAATACAGCAAAATTACCAATGCGGCTCTGGTATTGTACATGCTGAACGTATTGTTTATGACAGCTGGGGTTTTGTTTTGTTGATTTTTGGGATTTATTTTGCTTGGGCACTATGTTTTATTAGCCTATTCAAATATTACCGTCTTTGTAAATGGATAAACTTTTATGACACATGGAAAAACCCATTTAAAGAGAGTTCATTTTATTGCACCCATTGAAAGAATATCACTTTCATTTTTATAAATGTCAAACAAAAAAAATTCTGCGAAAAACGTATTACTGGGGACATTTCGTAGGGATTAACTGAGTTCTCTCAGAAATATTTTAATTTATTAGGCGGGAAACTTATTATTTGGAAAACGTATTAAGCATAAAAAAAATACGTAATTTGTATGGGACTTTTTCGGGACCGAAAAATGTAATCCTATTAGGCGTGAAAACGTATTAAAGGTGATCGTATTAAGAGGGTTTCACTGTATATATGCCACTGGCTTCTCTTCTGAGTTAGATCGCGCTCTTTGTATATGGTTTCTGTATCTTCCTTCATATGTTAGTTGAAAATGACTTTACCGCCATCAATAGGTTGATGTTGTTAAAGGGAACCATATACGAAGAATGCAATTTAACCCAGAAGAGATGCCAGTTGCATACACGAGTGCTCGCAGAAACCTTAAATTGAACATGTATGTATAGAAAACTTATACAAAGGGTTATCTGCAACATATTTAAAGTCTACTCATATAATTCTGCTAAAAGTGTACCCAACAAAATGCATACAATGGTTACTAATATTCTTAAAACAGATTTTCAAAACATTATCACATCATTTTTTTATGTAAAATTTGAAGCTCCTTCATAATAAGTTTTACGTACATAACTTTTTATAGGGTCGGTGTAATAAAAATTAGGTAGACGTGTTATTTTTTTGAGAGTACTCTTAATAATTAATCACGTTTGCGACGGTTAATTTGATGATGTTTTATTAACAATTTTATATCACCAATGAAACGATGAAAATGATAGAATTCTTACTTACTTTTAAATTAAGAAATACTAATTTATATTGAGACATTAACGGATCTAACCTAATCCTGAAGTTTATAATTTACTAACTTTGAGACATCTAGAGTATGACTAAATTACTTTTAAGAAATTACGTTCATCGATAATATCGTTTTCTTTTAATAACTTTTCATATCCTGGTTTGGTTTCGTAATTTATTTATTAAATAAATAATTTAGTTTTGTGTGTAGTTTATTTTAAAAAATATACTTGCATTTAAAATATATGGAACTTATTGAATTAATTAAAATTTCATAACTTTCCATAGAAAAATGTGATACAACATGTAAGAGAAGTTCGAAAATTTGTCAAATTTTTACCAGGCTGACTTAGTGTAATTGTTATCGCACTTCCCCATATAGGAAGAGTTTCTGGTTCAAATCCCGGTGTCAGCTAAAATATTTTTTCGATAAATTGAGTTAATCGTTGTATATCTTTCTAATTGATGTATTTAATTTGTATTAAAATATCACAGAACTATGTTTTGAAAATATTATAACTTCACAAATAATGTGTTCTCTTTACACCAATTACTTCAATGTACACCTGTAGATGGGAAGGACTGCTCTTCCCGAAACAAGTAGTGATATTAAATCAAAATTATGTGTGTGTGTGTGTGTGTGTGTATGTGTAGTGCAAAGTCAATATAAAAATTACATATTTTAAAAATTATAATTTTTAATATATGCCAAACTGCATAACAGTTTTACGGCAAACATTGCCACTAGGATCAACGATTTCTCTACGTTCTCCATTCCCTAGATCTTCTGATGACTCCGATTGCCCATCTATCACATTTATAATCGTTTGCAAATCCATTTTAATCGGAAAAATGTGAGTAAATATTATTCACTGCCTACTTTGGAAAATTTAAAGAATCAGTAAAAAAATATTTAAAACGTGTTCAATAAGACAGTATATGTTAGTAATAATAATTCGATTCAATTTATTTATTACTTTGTAGAGTGTATTGCACTGATAAATAAAATGTAAGAAATTAAAAATGCACAGGAGAGGCGCGGATACGAATCCTCAGTGCTCTGCCTATCGGAGCATTCTGACGGATATTTTTAGTGTTTAGTTTAAATAGCTGAAATCGAAGGATTGGAATAATTTTTAAATTTTTCTTATGTTAATTTTTAAAGAATAGTGTCCATTCTTTTAATTTGTTGATGTTAAAAAGTTGTTAACATCATAAACAGTGTTCAAAATGACATGCGATAAAGTATATTATTTTTAAGTATATGTAGCGACCGGAATTCAAATCCACCGCCATCTCAGTCGGCATCGACGTTAGCGACACCGCTGCCAGCTGCTGCTACAAACCTGGCTCGAAATTCACCGCTAAGGAGTCTCTCTAGTTTCATCGTTTCACAACGGCGGTCTTGCCGGCTCACGCGCCGAGCAAGACCGCCAATTCGCTTCATTTCATTTCATAATACACGTGCACCTTCTACATCTTCATTCATTCTTTAGTTCTATGTCTTCATTCTTTTATCTTAATGTCACAATAAACCGCCACACGCCAAATCACATATCTTTCATTTAACCACCGACATAACCCCCAAATATATTATCTCTTTTGGAATATAAATTGTAAGAAAACCGCTTAACGGCTGACCTGGAAATTCTGGACACCTGTGCCCGTAGGAATTTTAAAATGGGTCAGGAAGTAACTTTTCTAGGCGTCACTTTTAGACCAACGGACGGGTCCTCGAAAGATCTGGTTCTAAGAATGAGGCAGTTAACGCTTGGAAAGTGGTAAGAGAGATGGGATACAGCAACGCAGGAAAGATGGACTTATTCCTTTCTTCCTAAAGTCGCCGTCAAGTTGAAAAGCGTGATGAAACCTCCAGACCTAAATCATTTGGCAGAATGGCAGATGATTACGGGGCATGGACAATTCTGTTTGAGTTTAGACTTGTGGATGTCCCGTGGTGTACATATGGGAGAGTGGAACAGACGCCTGACCATATTTTGTGGACTTGCGAGATACTAAGAGATGCACGTGAACGTATGATTGGTGGTTTGATTAGACTTAGACACCACCCGCCCAGGAATGCAGACCTAATTAGTAATGGGATGAATCTTGTTTTGTATAACGAATTTATTCGGATATGGGTGACTCGTTGGAGCTCCTAGATGGGTAGTCAGGCCGGTCTGCGTGGGTGGGACTCCACCTAGGCGCCTACTTCTCACTTTCTATGTCTCGTGTTTTGCACGGTAATAGTCTATCTGTGTAAGTGTGACTTAGACCACTGTCCCTCTTTTGGGAGTGTTTTTGATGAATGGATCCCTGAGTGTCTGCCTTGAACTACTGCACCTTAATTTTCCGTCTGTGTGTAAAACTATGTTCTATGGATTTATATTATATGATTTTTTTATGAATAAAGATAGAGGGTCTAAATTTTTATTATTGAATTTCTTCTCCTTTTACCATATTGAATTTCTTCTCCTTTTTCGTTTTGTAATTGTAAAAATGTAATTGAATTAAAGTCACATATTTATTAGCTTTGATGAGTGGGACCGACAAGATACTCCTAGCTTCTAAACCGGTCCCGGGAAAGAGTGGGTCCCTCCCTCCAGTTGTCCTTTTAAAAATATTGGCGTAACTACGCCAATGCAGCCAGTGCGGTTATATAAGGGCCCAAAAGGTCCTCATTCTGCAGTACTTTCGGTATTGATACTATTCCCAACGCTAATATAAACTAATCATTTATAATTCCACCTCAACCAAAATGAGATTATAAAATTAAAAAATGTATTACGAAAATATACGAAATCATTAGTATATAATAGTTGTTCACTAATGTGTTGAGTTAGGAACCAAACGAAGGAAGGTTTTTTTCCTTTCCTTTGGATAAAAATACCTAAAAATATATTTTTGTTTTTTTCACGAAAGTGAATATTATTATGGGCTCCCTTTTCCATTTTGCATTGGGGCTTAATTTTTGTAGTTACGCCACTGATCTAGCTTCGGCGTCATCTTTCTAACGGTCAACGTCAATATGGATTGTGTTCTTGTCTATTTTATCGACATTATCCGAGCGAATTCGCTGACCGCCGCGAGACCTCTCAGCTCGGCAAAGTTCGCCACTCGGAATTCTTTTGAGTAAACACGCGAGACACGGACCTGGAGGGGTGCCGGACCATTTCCCGATAAAATATAATCAGCATGATATGTACGTATGGTTTTGCATATTTTTACGAACAAAAATTAATATACGTGTATAATTTCCATCTACATACCTATGATACGATTTCTAATAGTCTAAGTAACTCTAGTATTCCTGCCGAGTATGTTCTCTATTAAGGGGTTAGTTTTACCGGCAAATAAGATTATACAATATTTGTAAATAACTAAGCTCAGAATATTCGTATCAACTTCTAAATATATGTAATGGATAATTAATAGGTAACCATCAATTTGTATAACCATAAGTTTTAAATATAAATGTATCAGTTTGATGGTTTTATTAGGCGAAGAATTTACGCACATTTTAATAAAACAAAAATAAGCAGAATGAAGAGGAGAGGCAGGAGTCTCAAATCTTCACGGAGAAACACGAGTCCCCAACATCAGATTACTCACCTTTTCAAAAGAAAAATTTACGTTCATCACTTGTGGAAATTATAATTTTTTTTTTGGATATTGGTACAAACTTAATTTATAAATCTCAAAGTAATTTCCAATCAACGTAACTTACTCGATGAATAAACAGATCTTATAAAATATTTTAAATTTAGGAATGTTTATACTGCTGGATAATATTATACTTTTGTCAATTCTAAAAATAGATTGGTAATATGACAAGAAGCGTTGAAATCAATTGAAAGTGAATTATTCGGATGAAATTTACCAATCAAAGCAAACTTCATACGCAAGCTAAGATTATCATTTTCAGTGCAGCCTAAAATATTCCTTTAAATTTTTATATTTAAACGTATTCCACACTAGCAATAAATAAAATTGAAGTAATCAAATATAATGAAATAATATATTATGCAGATAAATTCCAATGGAATGGCTCTTGTAATGTCAGTTTAAACACCAAATATTTCTAGATTAAAGAAAAAAAAATCACTCTTTAACCTTTTGATCCCTGAACATAGATTTAGTAGTTTTTCTAATAATTTCTAATGTAGTGTGCCATTATTATTGTCTACGTTTCACTAAACTTCCGTTTAAAATAACTGAGTTTATGAAGATTCAGCTCCAATCCTATCTGGGGCTGATATTGAAGGCTTAACAGTCCCATTAGTAGCTCTCACCAAACGCATAATACGCCATCGGTGACACAAAATATACTCCCATTATCAAAATCATCTCCATCATAATAGAAGATATCAGTAAAAAGATGTCCTCTCAATTATATAGGGAAACTACACGTTTCCTAGAACAAAAAGAATTTCACAATGCAACTTAGGAACTCATATTTTACATACAGGTGTACGAGAATTTATCTTTTAAAATATTTACCTTTTAAATAAGGTCGAATGATTACATGGATTTTTACATTTTTAAATTATCTACCCGGAAACGTTAAAAATTCGCCATCTTCGTTCCAGCTTTGCTGTATTGGTCGAAGCGAATCTGTGAAAAAAAATGTGGCTTGTATTTAAAAATAAATAAGTGACTAATTTCGTAACATCACATCATATCTACTAATAGGTATATACAAAAGTATGCAAATACGTATGTACGAGTACATATATATTTCATAAAAATATGTAAATATATTAAATTATTGTTTGAAAAATATTTAAATGGAAATCTACGTTTTTTTCATAAAAGAATGCAAAAACTTATTTACGTACGTATGTTATATTTTTTCGGGTAGTCGAGAAAATTTGTTTGTCGCTAATTTGGCTGTTGAGAAGTTGATTGCAGGGAAGTTGGCTGTTGGAAAGTTGGCTGAAGGGAAGTTGGCAACGCAAGTTAAAGACATTGACCCTTCTGTCATGATCTATTCACGTTAGTCAGGTCTCACACGCTGTGTACACACACCTTTTCATGGCGATAGTACTCACAGCGTACAGTGATGGTGGAGTCGCTATCGCTATCCGGAGCAAGTCCAATAGTTAATAAATGAGATAATAAATAGGACTACAGTCATTTATGGTAACATTGGTATTGGTATGGAATTTAATATAACATTGGACAAAATCTGAGAACGTATATATTTATTCTGTTGTTTTGTGATAGGGAACATTCTGGAAATTAATGTTAATAACAAACCCGATTTAGCCGATTTCTGTAGTTAAGGCTATTGGTCAAAAATACAAGCAAAATTCAGCGGCGACGGCACTTTTTTTCGCAACTTCTCTTGCATCATTTTTCTATGGAAGATTATCAAATTATAATTTAATAAATAAGTTCCATACAAATAACACGAACATAATTATTTATTCAAAAAATAAATTACCAAGCCAATAGTGTTTTAGGACAAAAGAAAATTTGTCCACTTTGTAGGTTTCATTTAGCTGTATAAACACGTGGGTGATTATTAATATTATAAAGTAAACTATTACCTTTAATATATATTAAGATAGTTTAAATCGGTCGAGCGGTTTTCTTACAATTTATATTCTAAAAGAGACTATTTTTAAAAGATAACTTACTTTTTGCATCTCATTTTCAATACATTTTACGATGTTAACAATTTTTTTTAATCAACAAATTAAGAGAATGGATACTATTCTTTAAAAATTAATACAAAAAAAAATCTAAAAATTATTCTGATCTCTTAATTTCAGCTATTTAAACTCAACAGACTTCGAATGGCTGAGCAGTGACAGAAGGGTGGTCTCCTTGCTCCTGTGCATTTTTAATTTCATACAGCTTTTTGGTTATCCATGCACTACACTTACAAAGCAATAAATAAATTGAATTAAATTATTATTACTAACTTGTGCTGTCTTATTGAACACGTTTTAAAGATTTTTGTACTGATTCTTTAAATTTTCCAAAGTAGGCAGTGAATAATATTTACTCACATTATTCCGATTATAATGGATTTGCAAATGATTATAAATGTGATAGATGGGGAGATTTAGAGAATGAAGGACGTAGAGAAGTCGTTAATCCGAGTGGCAATGTTTGCCGTAAAACTGTTATGCAGTTTGGCATATATTAAAAACTATAATTTACAAAATATATAATTTTTATATTAACTTTATATTACACACACGCGAAATTTTTAAATTAATATCACAACTAGTTTCGGGAAGAGCATACATCGAAAAAAATTTTCGTAGATTTTAACCAAATTTGAATTGTCTGCGTTCGAGATGAAATGCAAGCGAAATTCAGCGGCAACGGCACTTTTTCTCGCAACTTCTCTTGCATGATGTATCACATTGTGTATGGAAAATTATCAAATTATAATTTATTTAACAAATTATAATATATTTTAAATGCGTGTATATTTTTTAAAATACACAAACCAAATTATTTATTCAATTAATAAATTATCAAACCAAAACAGAATATGAAAAGTTATTAAAAGAAAACTTTATTTATTTTTTGGAAATGGATTATTTATCGATGAACGTAATTACTTGAAAGTAAATTAGTCACGCTCTAGATGTCTCAAAGTTGGTAAACTATAAACTTCAGGATTAGGTTAGATCCGTTGTCTCAATTTAAATTAGTATTATATCATTATTGTTATTTTAAGTGTTTCATTTGTGATACAAAATTGTTATTAAGGAGAACACATTCTTATTGTGGAGTTGTAATTATTCAGAACAGACGGTCAGTGTTATTTTTAATTTTAATATTTTAAATTGTTTTTTATTATTTATTTCATTATTTATTTTCATTAAATTATTTTAATATTTTAAATTATTAGATATTTTATAATTTTAAATTATTTTTTCAAATAATTCACAAATTTAAGAAAGCATGTTAAATGTTTAAATTTAAAAATAAATAATTTGCCCTATAACTTGTTTAATTGAGACAGGGTAACATTGGCAAGTACAGTGTACAAGTGACTGGCAAGAATATTGAGCGTCTGTCATGTCTATTGTGTCGTAATTTCTTTTATTATCTATGGTCGTACTGTTAAATGTGACGCGTTCGTAATGTTTACGTCTGTTCAATAATCATTTATTTAAACGTGATTTCAGTTTTTTTAAGAATGTTTTATTTTGAAGTGGATATATATATTTCAAAATTGATACGTAAGAACACCGTTTGTTCAATTTCAGGAGGGAAATACAGAATGCACGAGCAGAAAAGCAATCGGCGATAGCTGATTATTTTTTGCTGTTAGGACCTGTGGACGACTATTATAAGCTGAAATAATTCAATATCTGTGTGTATTTAGTCTGTGGCTGGTGAGACGGAATAGTCAGCGACGACGACAGTAGTGGACGACAGCGGCAGTTATCCAAGTTAGTTATATTTCCAGTGTCACTACACGAGCTGAATAGGAATCGGGACTTAATTTTAGTCCTGGTATTAATGCTGATGTCAGAACGTGAGTCGTCACGTCTTTATTTAAAAAATATTAAATAAACATACGTTTTACTTCGTATATAGGTTTTCGTTCAACAAACGATTTGAACCTTTACAACTTAATTAAAAGTTATGACACTCTTGTTTTGTTTGAAAATAATAATGTACGAACATTTTACAATGCCGCGCGCTGTGGGTAAACACGAGGGCTTAGAGAAACTTCCAGAGGCAGCCTCGAAAAAATACTAGTCGATCTCATTAAATTATTGTCATTCAATAATTGGAATCTTTTTATTTCTGCTGGCAATATTTGAATCATCACTTAGAATTTTTGTTCAATTTTGATGGTTGGTGAATTTGGTGTTTTTTTATGAAAATGGATAGGCTGCGCTCCGTTATTAAATATTTTTTTATCAAACACAACGAAACAATCATACAAAGTAATGCCGGAAATATTGTCGCAATCTGCTCGGTCATATGCAATTGTTGAACAATGGACACTCGAGCGTAAACCCGAGCGGTGGAAGGCCATCAACATGTGCAGCAATTTCGCTTTGCAGATCGATGAATTACTATTTAGAATATTGAAGACACTCTGAAGACCTGGCAGTTCTGAGTGGAAATTATCTTAACTTCGGAAATGCTCTTCATATTCCTATTCTGCTCGCCGAGTGCCGAGTGCCGAGTGTTAACTTCACGGGCTTGTGTGTCTATGTTTGTCCATTTATTGATACCATTTGTGACTATGGATGATACCTGGATCCGCCATTACCAACCAGAGTCCAAACAACTACCGAAAAAGTGTCGATTTGCCGCCTCTGAAGAAGGTAAAATTTTGCCTCTAAGAGAATTAAAATGATAGACTACTCGAATAAGGGCAAAACGATAGTCGAACAATATGCTGTACAATGGACAAAATTAATGTAGATAGTCGGACAGTATGATGTCCAATGGAGAAAATTAATGTAGAATAAAAGACCCGGAATAAATAAATAATAATAATAAAAATAAAATAAAATAAAGAATAAAAGGTGTCATCTTTCTTATCAGGATAATGCGTCGGTTCGCACACGTGTGAAGGAATCCTTCTACAAACATGGATATAAGCTTTGAAGCATCACTGGGATAACTCGGTAAAGGATTAATAATTAATAATTTAGAAAACGTTGAAATACAAAGGAATTAAATTCTCAGAAAACACTAATTAGCAACATAACATTTCATAACACTTCACTTTATGTCTATAATCCCGTTAACGACCGACGCCTCTCCCCTGTCCCCAAGTCCCGCCCCATTACCTGAATAGACTATTAGAATAGTTTAGTTATCACCTGATGATGAGAGGGACTGCACCTCTCCTAACTAGTGTTTAAAACTCGTCCAAGGGCGGGCGCGAAAGCCGTAGTATGTAGTTATTGCTTCTGTGATTAACCTTCTGGTACCGGAAGATCGAAAATATGATAGAGAGCCGGAGCGGGGTATAGAGTGACCCCATTAAAATTTCCGTTTTAATGAAGTGTAATTGTTTGAGCATATTCTATTATACTTTTAATTAAATTTCTTATACAATGCGAACAAGATGCGATTAAATTTCTGGATGTAAACAACATTCTATCGAATCAACAATTTGGTTTCCGATCGAAACGCAATACAGAAGATGCACTCATGTCTCTCGTGGAATATATCGTATCGAACCTGGACAAGGGAAACAAATGCATGGGGATTTTTCTTGATCTTGCAAAAGCATTTGACACCGTACCGCACCTACTATTGCTAAAAAAACTTGAAAACATAGGAGTAAGGGTCATAGCATATAAGTGGTTTAAGGATTACTTAACTTAAATAATGAAAAATACAGCAATCCATCATTGATAACACACGGTGTTCCACAAGGAAGCATTTTAGGTCCTATATTATTTCTAGTATACATTAACGACTTTTGTAATACGACCCTAAACAATGGAAAAATAATCACTTTCGCGGATGACACCGTGCTTTGCTTTGAGGGTAAGTCTTGGGAAGAGGTCAATACTCGTGCACAGGATGGTCTGAACAAGGCGAAAAAATGGTTTGACACGAACCTCCTATCACTTAATACAAAAAAATCAAAATATGTATGTTTCTGTATTAACGAAAGAACAACACCACGTCAAAGTCTTACACTCATCGTTCATGACTGCAAAGCAAACAAGACCATGGCGTCCGCATGCCAATGTGAAAAACTGACAAGAGTTAAAATTATTCGACATCTGGGAGTACTGATCGATGATCATCTTAACTGGAAAGAACATATATCGAACCTAGCAAAACGCATAAGAAAACTAATTTACTTTTTTAAAGGAATTCGATGTATAGTTGATTGCAAACTCGTGAGATCGGTGTACTTTGCACTGTGCTACTCTTTAATTAATTATGCTATTTTAGTTTGGGGAGGAGCAGCAAAAACAATATTGGAGTCGGCTAAAAAAGCACAAAAAACAATTCTCAAGGTAATAATTGGTCGTCCCTTTAGATATCCATCAGACCTTATATTTAAAGAGTACAATATCCTTGATATAAGACAAGTCTTTATGTTGAGACTCGTTCAATACTTCCATACTAACAACAACTCTCCCCAAGCAATAAATCATAGACACAACACTAGACAAACAACAAACATCTACACACCAGTTCCGAGAGCAACAACGACATTTTATCAAAGATTCTACATGTTCCTAGCTCCGAAACTATACAATACACTCAGTACCAACTGGAAATCGTACAATTACTATAAGATTACACAAATATGGACCCAATATATGATTCAATCAGGTAGAGATGAATCAGAAGCATGGATATCCAACAATTTACTATAATGTATACAATTATTTTACTAATAACTCACTAGTCCTACAACACTCCCACTCCACATGTTTTTATTATATTTTTATTTTATTCTTACATTTTTATTCATATTTGATTTATTTTTTTATTCCAAATAACACAACAGCACGAAAAAAAAAAAACTGGCTACTTTAACACAGACTTTAGTCTAGAAAAGTAGCCAGGACAACGCTGTATATATCAGAGGTAAAGTCTATTCCATCCCACACATTAAACTATGTATTATGTATGTTTATATGTATCCACCTCTGTTATTACAAAAATGTGGATGTCAAAATATATATATAAATAAATAAATAAATAAAAGATACTACTAAATTTGTCGTCATATTATAAGAACTCGTAGTATTTTGGAGTGTAATCACTCAATAGCGTCCGGCCGTCGAGAGCTACGCGAGCAGAATGATGCAGGCGGGCGTGTCGCGTTCGCGAACACACCGCGCATGTGCATGTCCTAAGTTACGAACGAACGAGTGTTCCGAAAGTTACGGTCCAGTATTATAATATTTATTTCAAAATGCATACAACTAGAAGTAGGATGAAATTATTGGAATTATTTTTAAATACACACAAGTGCAAATGGGATAGAATTGTAATATTTTACGTTCATCATATAGTAAAGTGATGTATAAATAACAAATTAAAATCTTCACATTTATTTAATTAAGTGAATAAATCTTAAAAAAATAAACAAACATTTTCATTATTACAAGGAAAAAGTCACAATAGATCGGAAAAAAGTAAAAGGGTTAATGCAGGAGTTAATTATTCAAATAAAGCGTAAGGTGTGAAGTGGAGTACAAGGAAAATAAATTTATGAAAGCCGAAGAATTTTTTTTTTGCAGAATAAGTTTAGGAATACCAATACCAGTAAGTACTGAATATAATAGAGATCATCTTAAATTTTGAAATAAAAACTTCAAGAATATTACATAAAATTCCGTAGCACGCACCGACAATAGTCAAGAGAGGTAAGATGTGACTTAAACACACTGTAGTACGCTCGGTGAATAGTCTATAGCGAAAAAATCTAAAACGCGACTCATCTAAATACGTGCATTATATCTGCCGTTACCTAATAAAGGGAATTACCTCATAAAATTGTCTTGATTGACTATGGAAAAACCTAATTTTCTACACTTTTTGCTGTTTTACTATAAATTATTGTTATTTATTTTTTGTGCGTTGCATTCTTTGGGATATTTACGAGGATTATAATGAATACCAGCTCAATATCATTCATATTTTATATAAATAGTTTTAAAAATATGATTTTTGGGGTTATGTTGTACCCCGTTCCGGAACAGAAGTGTTAATAAAATAAATAATTACCTACCCATGACATTATAGAAGCACTACAATATTCCGATTTTAAAATCTAGTTACTATTTAAAAAATGTATCTATAGAACAAAAAATCATATATGCACATTTCAAAGAAAATTTACACTATATTCCAATGGAATGCACCAATCCTACGCGTAACACACGTAAAGGCCTTGGGATTTTGTGTATAAGATGCTATCAACTGATACAACTGTTTTAGCAGTTAACTTATTTTTGTGTTTATTTATATCTACGCCCTGCGCTTACGGGGTTTTACAACATTAATATTCACTTAAGCAGCAAAAAATAGACTTTAAATACAATACACTAGAAGAACATCTATTTTTGACAATATTTGTCGGTCCATCATTAGCTTGAAAACTCATTTTCTTTTTTGATTACGTAACCTTGGTGTTATTCTTTGTTTCTTATAAAATTACTTATGAATGAAAATTTAGTAGTATCTTGTTCACATTGTTTAAGAAATTTAATTTAAAATGTGATAGAACATGCTCAAACCTTTATACGTCATTAAAAAGCAAAGTTGAATGGGGTTTCTTTGTACCCCCGTTCCGGCCCTCGATGTTATTTTCGATCTTCTGGTACCCGAAGGTTAATGATGGGTAAAACGTGCTGAGTTCCAAAAAATCTAGTACAATTGCTTAGATGGGAAAAGTGCGACATATCATAGTAATTATTTTTTAATTAATTGGGTTAAGTACTTTAAAATATAATGGAACTGTCTACACATCGCTAATTAAGAAAGTTTCCATTAAAAAATATACAGGGTACCATACTGACCACTGAGTAGACGCACTTCCCCCACGGTGTAAAATTTATGGGGTAAGTGTATCCGGTCTTATAATTTGTAATTCGCGGAAATAATCACAAAACCAATATATACATCACAAACTACAACTCAAAATAAAGGTACTTACGTAATATAAGCGTCCTGGCACAAAGGATTATCGAGATGTAGGAAAGATTGAAAAGTCATACACAACTCGCAAGTTGACATCAAACTACTGATATAATTTGAAATGGTATTGCAAGCAAAGTAATATTCAAATTTGCACCATCTCTGGACTGTCTCTTCAAATATTGATTTAGAACATTTCTTAATAGATTGCGGCACTGGAATCCAATTTCAAACGTAATTAGGAATAATAGATGCACTTACCCTGACACACCTTACCCTGAATCCCCTGTGCACGAGTTAATGTAAACACTCATTATTTCAAGAGGAGATTTGAAAGCTAACTTAAATAATTTAAACCTATCAAACATATTTCATTGACCTGGCTGTATATATAATATAAACATCCATCTCTTTGTCCTGGGATCTTTTAATTCCAAGAGGGACTAAATATATATATTGACCTGACTGGTTAATCTAAACAAACGAACGCAATAATAATTTGTAACGAATTGATCTAATTTGATAAGCTAAGTATCAATAAAGTAGTTGGCACATAATCTGCGCGGCCGACATTGAGGTACATTTATTTTGAATCGAGTATGTCATGTATGTATGTATGTATGCATGTATGTATGTATGTATGTATGTATGTATGTATGTATGTATGTATGTATCGTCAATCTGCTATAGTTGCGTAGCGAGGACTACCTGCGATTGTTTTTAAAGCGGGTGAACGATCGCAATAAATAGTATCTAATGTCAGCATCAAGCTTTATCTATTGTCGATTAACGGGGGATTCGGTGTTTGTCACGAGTTTCCCCACGAGTTTTTTGTCATAAGACTCGTAGTGTCAAGAGTCATCGCACGATCCAAACTACATTCAACCTATTACATCCGTTATCTATTGAATGATTCCAACCAATGATGTTCCACAAAAAAATTATCAAACAGTTCTCTAAAGTAATTTTGGTAACCTCTCGTATATTCCCTTTTACATGCATTTTTAGTTATTATTTTCGACCATGTTAAGTGTATTGTACTTAACGGAATTTCTCAATGTTATGTCTGATATCTCAATACCTGATTTTATAATAATATAAATATTCAGCAACAAATGGTTCGTGGTTCAAAACGTTCTAACGACCGGTTATCTAAAAATAACCCATAGACATTACTGCTTCCAATCTACAATAGATAGAAGATACGGTGCTGGAAAAGGATAGAAAGAACAAGTTGGACCGAGAAAATCACAATCACAATTGGAGCTCTTTTCTAAAGAGTCCATAATAAAAGCCATCGAAAATCGAAGGAATAATGATTAAGACACATTTTTAGACACAATGCGTCTTACTTGTTGGTGCAGTGGTCAAGACGTTGGCCTAGTGATCTAGTGGTTCGTGTGGGTTCGCTCCTTGTTCCAGGACACCAGCAAGTTTGTCCTGTTTTCATAGTACAAGCGTTTAGCTTAGTTTGAAAGTAGTAATAATATTGATGTAACATGTATCCGTGTACGCAATCTTTATTTAAAAAAATTATATATATAACACTAGTCATCAATGAAAATTTTAGCTCATATATTATTGAAAAGCTGAGAGCGGGAATGAGGAGTCACTGTAGACGTTAGTTTGTTCATTGTATACTTACAGCTTGCTTGGAGTGAAGGTTGGAATGTGAGTTTTATTTTGTGATCATACTTAACTTGAAAATCCAGGATGCCAAGTAAATGTATTAACATCAGATAATTTCTGTTACGTGTGTGGTGATGTGACATTTACCGCCCAGAAACGCTCAAATACTCATTCCATTCGAGGTCGAGGAGAAATAACTCGCCATTTGCGACAACTGAAATTGCATCAACATTACTCAAGGATGGAAGGACAGTTCACAGCGGTTTCGAACTTCCAGTTCTATCGCTTGATACATCATTCTCATCCTTGAGACTGAATTCACCTGAAGTTGATAGTTTGCGAAACGCCTCTCTCATTTTAATTGATGAAATCACGTTGACGTGACGATTGCGTTGCTTTTAAAAGTTACAAGCTTTTAAAATAAATTGTGGATAAATTTTGGAGGCAAAACAATAGTTGTCGGTGGAGATTTTCGACAGACGCTTCCGGCCGTACCCGGAGGCGCGCGTGCGGAGATCATAGAATGCTGCATTCAATCCGGTCCCCTGTGGAATGATTCTAAACAGCTAACTCTTTCAACAGACACGAGGAGTGAGCACAATCATCGGCTTCTCAAATTAGGATCAGCTAAATTGCCTCGGGTAGCAGGAGTGTATGAAGACATTATTGAAATTCCCGCGGAAATGATATCGACGGCAGACTTGATTGAGACAATTTTTGGCGATTTGAAGCAAATGTCAATGCAAAAACTTTTAAAACGACTCATTGTCGCGCCGGCAAATGCGCAAATATTAGAAATGATGTTAAAAACAAACATTTTATCATTTCATGTATATGTACCAGAATTAGTTTTCATTTGCACAATATTAAAAGAAAGAATTTTTAATAATATTTAATATTTCGTGTGTATTACATTAAAATGTTTGTTATATTGATCATTTTTAACGGGCGTCCGGCGTCTTACGACTAACTAGTACTATTATATTATCGTAAGATGATCATAAGTACAACTCTGGAGTGGGCAAATAAAATATTCATCTTTGAATTTGAGACATTACCTTAGTGTCGCATTTGTAACACGTTCCAAACAAAGTAACTAATTTTACAATAATTCCAAAAGGCAACCGTAAACTGTAATGTGAAGTGAAACTTGTGCCATTTAACAATGTCGCGTGCGGTGTGTTTGTTATTCATTCGTCTACTCTGAAATAATATATACATGATTAGGTACATTATTTTGTTCTAAAACTGTATAAAATACGTTTATTTCATTGCAAAATTATTCAAAACTTTATTTCGATTACATTCCACGTTCACAAATGTTTGGATCTATAATATTGATATAAGTATGCATATAATAAATAACCGACAATCGCAAAATATGTAACAATTAAACTAGTACACGCGTACCTGACTTCGCCCGCGTTCGGTCGTATCGCATTGAATTACTTTCATCTGCCAGCGCGCGTACATATGGAGGTGTTTTGGATATTCCGCTCGCGACACGGCAATCTAAAATTGATCGTGAGAGAAGAATCGTCTCATTTCCTAATACATCGAGCGACTGCCCTCGTGGTATTTGTTGTCGCGATGAATGTAAAGTAAATTGGGAAAGGAAGCTGCTCGAAGCGAAAAGGCAAATTGTTACTGATCTTTGAGATTTGGTAGTAAATACCTGTATTCTTGCCATTGCGCAGGTCAAAATTCCTCAGCAGCATCAGGTCTGTTGGCTGAAGTTGAAAACGCCATTCGAAAAGTGAAATAGTCACAATAGGGCAAAGACAGAAGCCGGTGAACTTTTAAGGTAATAGAGCCTTACTAGTTATCTGCAACCAAATCCGGAAAACATGAAGATGGTCAAATAACTGGGTGGAGTCTGTTTTCCTTCCCATCCATAAAAAAATATTAACTATTCCTAGTTCCACTTTCGTGTAGTAACTATCGGACCGTGTCGCTCACCTCACATGCCAGCGAAGTCACGCTACATATAATTAAACAGAGACTAAAACATTACCTTGATTAGCAAATATCAGCAGAACAGGCAAGATTCGTGAAGGGAAAGGGAACGAGATAGCAAATCCTCAACATCCTACCGCACAATAGAAAAAAGCCGAAAGTTTCAAGAACATTGCAGGGAAAGATTGATGGAAGTCAGGGTCCTGGAAAAAGAAGAACATCATGACTATGAAGGCAGACCCGCCGTTTAGCCAGGATCGTTTATAAGCAAAAGCTCCTATATGGTCCTGCTAATTCGCCATCAGTTTCGTATATATTTAATGCTACTATGATAACTTTCAACAACACAGTGACAGGGCGGTGCCGCACAGTTGTTAACACAAAATTGCCCTCATAGACCCTGAGAACTTCTACTTTGTTGAGGTATAAACAAAAACATATATAAAAAAAAATTAATACAATATATATAAAAACAAAAAAGCGAAAGCACAAATAACAGATTGAAGTAACACTAAAAGTTAATCTCCCCAGAGGTGGCGCCTGCATCCGATGGCCTGAAGGTGTGTCCCAAATGACACACTCCCGAGCCCTTCCTTAGAGCACGCCGGGCACCGAGAGATCTGCAGGCAGCACCCCCGCAAGCACCCCAGTTAGTGGCCCAAGTGGCACTCTCTGCCTCCTATTTAACGCGGAAGCAATGACAACAGTTTGAAGCCGATGCGCCTATTCCTGAGTATATGAGGCGCATGACTGGAGACCTAATACCACATTCAGCGGTTGACATTCTCTTAAGTGAGCTGAAAAAGTTCACCGCGCGCTCCGACACTGCCTCATGAAAGGAACCTGACACATCCATTTTGATCTTGTTTACAAAGGATGTTTTTTTTAGAGGTATAAAACTTTAAATGAAATAAAATAATAATCGTGATAATGGTATAATGGCTTTAAGGTAAAGGTAATTTGATGTCATTAGTGTTTAAATATGATTTCGCGCATTTGGGAGTCGCGGCTGGCTCGAATAAAGCGCAATATGGAAGTACAATTTTTGATCACTTTTTTGAGCAGCTAAGGACGTATATCGACAATAACGCGACGAATGTTGACTTTCAAGTCGTTTATCGTCTCTGGTTTATCAGCGTAGACTATCGATTTCACATATCCCCGCATAAAATAATCCAAAGGTGTTAATTCACACGATCTTGGAAGCGTTGGTCCATTACGCAAAATCATGCGCTCATTGAATATTTCCTTCGATAAATTAATTATGGCGCACGCTGTGTGGCATGTTGCGCTAACTTTTTGAAATGACAGCTCTTCCACATTAATACTATTCAATTGGGGAACGGAAAAGTCAGTAATTATGGATCTATAGCGCTTTGACTGTAACGTTCTGGTCGGCATCATTTTTGAAGAATCAACAGTTTCTCAGGTGCCCACTGTATAACGTTTTTGCCGATGCGTATTATCAATTATGGTATGCGTGGTGCAAAAACTATCCACGGTTATTCGAATTAGTCGTACGGATAGACGATTATGTCGACCGTAAAATGGTCGTAGCGCACGGTAAGTTTCGCGAACTGAATTGACCTACGCCGGGACAATTCCCGGCGTAGGTCTATTCATAGTGAAATGGCAAACCAAACTGAGCAGAAATCAGCTATTAGCTGTCGCTGGAAAAGTGTTGCTAATTTGGAAAACAAACCTCTAAAAAAAACAACATTCTACACACAGTGACAGGGCGGTGTCGCACAGCTGTTAACACAAAATTGCCTTCTGAATCCCGAAAACTTTCACTTTATTGAGGTATAAACAAAAATATATTAAATGAATAAATCTCAATACAATATATATAAAAAAAGAAGCGAGAGCACAAAAAAACAGATTACAGTAAGACTAGAATAAATTTAGTCGGGAAGTAGAGAGGAAGATGAAAACACACTCCCGATAAGCAAAAAACGACAAAACAAAAATAATAATAAACACAATCTGACTTGCAATCAGAGCACAACTGCCGGCAGATTTATAGTCCAAAGGAAAAACAAGAAACTATTAAAACATTACATGGCTGAAGAATCTGAGGCAATGATTCACAAGTCGGTCGCTGTAGGTGGAATAATGTGTGTTCCAAACTACCGATCCGAATTCAAGTTGACTGCGTACAAATGAGAAATATAGAATGATAAGAGTAAACGGTGATTGGAATGAGTTAGACGTTCTAGCAATGAAACCGATTAGTCTATAGGCCTTAGCGATTACCGATTCTATATGCGGGATAAAAGTTAATTTAGAATCCAAGATGATACCGAGATCATTCACTTGAGTGCAGACGCTAAGTTTGTTAATATTAAGTTGATACGACAAATTAGATTTTTTTCTTTAAAATTGAGATGGTGTGACATTTGGCAATATTTAGAAAAAGTTCTATAGACATTGTCTCGCGCAATACCCCTTTCCGGTATGGAGGAAATATAACTTTTTTCTGTCATAAAAATTAAAATCTCACCGGTTTACTTTATCGTCTGCTCCTTACGTTTCTACGGAAACATCAACCGAAATTCGTAAAATACGGTGTGGTCCAGTCTCTTCGCGTTATCCAGTCTCGGAAGAAAATCGGCCGGAGATATTTCATCGGACTTGCGAACCTAGCGGGTTCATAGATCGATTTATTTTTAAAAGTTTTATATCTCTGCGCTTTTCGGTCATTGAGAAAGTCTCCCTCTTTCTATTATTTTTACAACTTGCGGGATAGACTTTCCGTTCGGTTCTCCGAGACACCGAGTAGGACCTCATCAAAAATTCTAAACTGGACGCATTTTTTGCATCGAAAATATTATATTTCGCGATTTCTGTGTCGTGAAATAAACAAGTTGTCAGTTAGAGAGTAGGTGCTGTTGCAAAACTTTATTTTAATCACGAATTGTTTTGCTAAAAATGTGTGTTAGATAACTTGAAGGGTTTATTGCTCGGGGCAAACTTAGGGAATTTGAAGCGGCAGTTGAAATGGAAGATTTTATGAACATTAATTTTGCAAATAAACCGTCTTCATACTTTCAACTTCGCGGAGTTGGTGAAACGTGATACGGCTCCCTCCAACTTTGGCAGGGCCACACGATTTATTTTCGTGTTTAATATTATATATTTTGTATCAGCAAACAGCGTCAAGTTTTACAAGTACAGGTAACATTATGCATCCATTTTAATAAATCTATTATTAGTATATTTCATAGAAAGCAAAAAATAAAAGTAATCGCGCTAATCTTTGATCGATGAGTACGTGTCGTGAGTTTTCCAAAGACAATATTACACTACACGATCAAAACATTGTTAATAAGGTGAGGTCTTTCACTGTAAATAGTGAACACTTGTTTCTGTTTTCGTGTTCATTCAACCGCTGCAAAATATTAATCTAGCCGGGGATCGAACGAAACGAGCCGAGATCTCGAACCCGCGAGGTTAATCAAGCGATTCGAGCGGGCTATCAGAACCACCCGACATTATTCATTAAGTATTTTATATCAACAATTTTCTTCCGTGTAATCTGACATCGATTAATGAAGTTACTAGCGGGAACAGATTTAGCAAACCGAGGGCCGAGGGCCGAGTGCGGGCTCAGGGTTCAGTAAACTTTCGGTACTACACACCGCGCTGAATTCTCCAGTAAAGTTGCCCTCGAACACCACCGACATCTATCGCTTAAGAAATTAATCCAGTACTAAACGAGTATATTATCTTAATTACCAGTAAGAAAATAGCTCAATGTAGCGATATCGTGTGCCTTATATACATATTATATATTGTAGAATATTTAAATATATTATTGTGTATACGCAAGGAAAGTGTGTGAATGCAATGAAGAACGAGTAATAGAATAAGTTTACGGAAATAACGCCTGCAGCATTTTAGAGGAGGCGTAGAAAGGAAGATGAACGAAACGTATGAAGACATGAGGACTAAACGCTCGGATGTACTGCGTATAAGTGAGAGTATGACGAAAGGATATGGAACCGAACATGTCAAGGTGTTGCAACGCTGCTTTCTGAACTGAAATAGAATACGCTCGTTACTGGCAGACGCATGTGAATCCGCTTCAAACTTTGTATTTTATGCCCCTGTCGACTGGAATAATGGTGAAGTGAATTATTTTAAAACTTTTGGACGACTGCGAGAAATGTAACGAATATGAAAATAATAACGAAGGAATAATTTTGACTGGGGATCTGAGTGGACGGGACAGAACTCGAAGATACGGTTTCGAGACAGCTATCGGTGTGTACGGTGACAGAAAGACTAATGGGATTGGCGACAGATTGCTTAAGGTGTGTCTGAAATGGAACCTTTTTGTATCTTATATTCTTTTGAGCATAAATAAATCAACGAGTACACGAGGGAAAGAGAAAATATAAAAGCCACGATTGATTTTGCGGTAGTCGATTCTGGACTGAGGTCCGCTAGGTTGAGATCAGGGTATTTCGGGGTGCCGAAATTGAAAAGGAACACTTCTTTGTTATTTCAAGAGTGAATCTGTTTCATGGATGGCGATTCATGAAGAAAATAGTGGCGCCCCCGACCAGGGTTAAAGTTGAGAGATCGCTAGATTTATTGCAAGATATTTATCCAACGACCTTTGTATTTAACGATTCGACGATCGTGTTATATTAATATTGAAGTACATCGGGTTATGATGTACTTCACCACCAAATTAATTCAGCCCTGCAATGTGCCAACTGACTGTAGTATATTTTACTTTCAACTCTTGCTGGGCTCGGTGGCAGAGCACTTCTCACAGACATTCTCAAAATTACTAATTTACAAACCTAATCAAATTTTGAAATTTTTTTATTCAATATTTAAAAATAAAAAAATATTAATACGCATATTTTAATTATTATATTTATTCAATATAGTATGTCCAATTAAGGATATTTTATTAATATTTTTATTATAATACACACAAAACGTGTGTCTACTTTTTAGATTTTTCAATTAATCACTACATTAAATTCGCGGCTGAGTACAAATCAATACCGCTCGTATACATATAATTCCATAAATTTCTTATTCAAAACGTTCTAGTCAAATCCAAAACTTCTACTGTTCCAAATGGTAAATGGCCGAGTGGATATTCTTATCTGCATTTTAAAATGATTCCTTCAATTTTTATTTAATTTTGGTACCGTGCGGCAAATGAATGGAAATTGTGAATTTGTATTTTTAATATCTATCTGTATACAAAAAGTGCAAAATGTTTGCATCAGCAAGGGCAAAGCCAAGTGACAATCGTAATGTAATAGTGAATATAATAGAACGTAATATTTTTATGAAAATGATCACAAATGAACAGAGTTTGTCAGACGATCCGACCGATGAGCGGCGGATGAGACGGTGTGAAATGGGAGACCGGCCTTTGGATGCGGAATATCAGGTCCCGAGTGGAAACTACACGACTGACACTTCTTCAGCAGTCTCTATAAGACAAACGCCAAGAATCGGTACACGGAATGTCAGACTCCTATCCGGAAATCCGGAAAGTTAGATATTGTAGAAAAATTAATGACACATCAAAAAATCGGAAAGGTAATGGACAATTCAAAACTGTCAATAGAAACACCGTCTACTATAGGGGAAACAATAATAATCTCACCACAAATATAAAAAACTATTATAAAAATAATTATCCATCTTAAAATAAATGACTCCGTGAAAAAAACTAACTGCTGCATCAGAATATGAAGGTTTTGAGACTTTTTATAATACGCACTTTAATAATGCAGTTCGACGAATTCCGTCTTCAGATATGACCATCAAATTAGGAGATTTCCTGCAATTCTGCACTGAAAATAAGTTTTTCATCATGAATACCCGATTCAGTGATCACATACGCGGATTTCTCCCGGAGACAGATGTCAAAACCGAATTGATTATATCATGTTTAATTCGCGGTCGAGATCTACAATACACAATATACCATAATATAATACTAAGTGCAGATTGTGATTCGGATCACCAACTTTCAGTTGCGAGAATCAAACTCAAAGACTCACAAGACTGAGTTCTCTACAAATATAAAGCTCAATAACGAAGAGATCGAGACGTTTAGAACAAAAATGCCAGAAAATCATTCCATAATCTAGATCTCAAAGGGTTAAAAGTAAATAAAGAATTTAAATCATAAATAACAAAGTGGTTGCTCGATGTGGGTACAAAACAAAATGAAAGTATTTTGTCGTTTGTGCTAATCTAGTTACCGATACATTTTTGTCTCCAACCTTATTATAGATAAAAAACATTTTATATTTAACATTAACTTTTCTATGCTCTTAGTCTAAAAATATAGAACTTTTAAAAACTGTACAGGTATTTGCTTTGGAACAGACCTGTCTAGTAAAGCAATCACCTTTATTTAAATGTATTTTTTTATGATAAAAAAAAAATAATAATCCCACAACCCGATCTTACTCAAAATGCTAATGATGACTGGAGACACCTTAAAGACGTAATTACTAAGACTGCAAAGAAATTTCAAAATCCATCCCGTTCAGAAAACAAGAAACCTCGGATCACAGAAATGACTTGGAATTTGATCGCAAACAGAAAGGATTTAAAAATGGACAAATAACACTCGATGATCGTGCAACGTATATTAGGTTTAACAATGAGGTGGAAAAGAGGTGTCATAAAGACAAAAGTGCTTGTATTGACAACACATGAAGGGAAATAACAAATCAAAAAAGCTCTTTTAGAAAGTTAGGATTTTTTCAAAAGATTTCAAACCAAAGTCATGAGCTATTGAAGACAAAGAGGGTCATCATACAACAGAGATGGACAAAGTCATGGAGAAATGAGAGGAATATTGCACAGAATCGTATTAGAATGAAGAAGATCCACTTTCTATAGGAATGGAACAAAACATAGAGCCAGATATAATGTTTAGTGAAGCATCTGTAATAAAGTTAGAAAATCTGGTGAATGACTTCAAGAAAGGGTGAAATCAACTTTTATCGCATTACACAAGAACGGAACTACTAGGTTAACTACACGTGTGAACGGAACTACACTAACGTGTGAAAATTATAGAATAATTGCAATTGGGATATTCCCATGCAATCAAAATACTTTTGCACATTATTAGTAACCGTCTAAAGCACTGCGTAAGCTGGTAGATACCCCAAAAACAGACTGGCTTTGTAAAGCCTGAGTAGCTTGTCGGTGTAGTGGTAAGACGCTGGCCTAGTGATCAAGTGATCGGGGGTTTGCGCCTCATTCCAGCAGCAGGATACTAGCAAGTCCTATTTTCATAGTACAAGCGTTTAGCTTAGCTTGAAAATAGTAAGAATATTGATGTGACATGTATTCCGCGTACGCATCTCTATTTAAAAAAAAGGGTAAAGGAACTCGAGAGCAAATATTTAATATTCGCCATCTTGTGGATGATTGTAAAAGTAGAGAGTTCCTATCGCCAGTCGGGTTATGCTTTATCGACTAAGAAAGCTTTTGACTGCGTGAAATAGAAATATATTTGGATAATACTGCCACAGTTCAATTCAACTCCATTTCTTCCTCTAAAAAGTTTCAAGTGCAAACAGGAGACAGGCAAGGATGCATATTGTCTTCAGACCCTTTCAACACATGAGTATATGGAGAATACATCATGAGAAATGCATGAGTAAATGGAATGGTGGAGTAAAGATTGGAGGCAAAAAGATATCCAATCTCAGGTGACACAACTTTGACCGCTACATCTGAAGAGGAAATGTATGTAATAAAAAAGTATACAATTGGGCCTTGAGATAAACAAGGAACAAATAAAGCTAATGATCATTGATCGACAAAACCAACTGCTCTTCCAGACCTTGAAATCGTCGAGGATTTCAATTATTTCAGGTCCATAATCACTGATGACGGTAGTTGCGAGTCAGAAATTAAACGACGTAGAGGTATAGCGAAAACTTCTATGTCCAGAATTGATAAATTGTGAAAAGACCTCGGTATTTCTAAGACAACGAAGGTCAGGCTTGCGAAGTCTTTGGTGCATTCTATATTTTTATATGGTATGGAATCATAGACTCGGAAGGGCGAGAAGACGGATCGACGCCTTCGATATGCGGTGCTGGAGACACGTGTTGCGCATACCATGGGCGAGAAGCTCGTTGCGGTGGGGCCACCTCGAAGAACCAAGTGGAAGAAGAAGATCCCGCACCCGCAGACCGATCGAGTAGTAGTGACAGCCCTGAGGTCTGCAGGATGCCGAACAAAGTGGAGGAGCTCAGTCAAGAGGGCGGAAGTTCATGGAGATCTCGATTCTCAGTTACAAAGAACCGACGTGGATGATATTAACGGAGCAAAATATTAGCATTGCGTTTTCTCCTTCAACCGCATCGTCAGCACCTTCTCAATATTTTCACGGATAGCTAGCTCGTAACCCGAATTTTAGCACTCAATTCAAAGCAAAAAATCGGCCGAGAGACGGCTCGTATCTCGAAAAATTCGTCAGTTGCGACATTCGTAAGTCAAGGTACCACCGCATTACACAATAATTATCAAAAGCACTCATTTGTTGCAATGAGTAATGCCGTATCTGTTCGTGTTATATTGAGTTGGGTGATGAACTTGTTCTATTGACGTATTATTTTATTATTTGACAACAACTACAAGAATAAACAAGATCTAAATAACAGCCATCAAAATTGTTTTTCAAGAATAATGAAACAAATAATAAAATATCAACTAAGAAAAAATATTGCGTTAAAATATAAATAAACAGTTAACAAACAGAACACAATAAAATTTTAATAAGATTATTTAACATGGATAAAAATCAAGAGAATATCAATGAAATACAATAAACTGCGGGGTTTATAATATACATTTTAAAGAATTTCACTATTTAAATGCTTGTATGCGTCAGGCCGTCTAGACGAATAGGTGAAGGAGATAGAAAGGTGTTTTTTGTGCATTGACTTTGTTGGAAAGACAATTTGATGCCATTAGTGTTTAAATATGATTTCGCGCGTATAATACTCGAATAAAGCACAATATGGAAGTCCAATTTTCGACCACTTTTTTGAGCAGCTGGGACCGTATATCGGAAATAACGCGAGGAATGTTGGCTTCCAAGTCGTCTATCGTCTCTGGTTTATCGGCGTAGACTAGCGACTTCCCATATCTCCACAGAAAATAATTCAACGGTGTTAAATCGCACGATCTTGGAGGCTAATTCACACGCGAAATTATGCATTCATCGAATGTTTCCTTCAATAAATTGATTATGGCGCGCGTTGTTTGGCTCGTTGCGCCATCTTGTTGAAACCACACGGCTCTTCCACATTAATGCCTGAACTGAACCACGATTTTCAAAATAAATTTGCACAATTTGCAAGCGTTATTCTGGCTTAGGTCTATTCGTGGTGAAATGGCAAACCAAACTGTGCACAAATCGGCTGTCAGCTGTCAAATTGGTTATCGCTGGAAAAAGAGTTGCTAATTCTAAAAACAAACCTCTACGAAAACATCGTTTAGATCATTTGGCTTTTTGAGCTGTACAAATTAGAATATAAAAATTAATGTTTTATATGGTTGACCGACGATATAAAATGGAAACGGGGCAAAATACTAACCAATATAGTTCGTTATTATGGTTTCATACGGTATTTTATTATGTACTGCAAAGGCGAGAAGTTTGATGATGTGATGTGGAGTGTAGAAATTTTGTAATTACGAGGAAATTCGTGTGCGGCAGGACACAAGGGATGAAACACAAAATGTGGCGGTGTACAATTACTGTAAATTAGACCTTGTTAACAGACGTTTATCTGGACGAATACTAACCGTGAGAGTATAACGTGGTCGAGGGATGCCCACGTTTCCTATCCTGCGACATTATGCCGAAGAATTGCTGGCGGCGAGGGTGTCAGAAACTTTATTGTGCGAAATGATTTGCAGGAATTCTGTTATAGGAGAGACGTTCTAATAAAATTAGGTACTTTCCTATACTTTATATGGAAGTCAAATATTAATTTGCCATTGACATTACAATCGATTAATTTATTGATAATTTGGATTAATTTTCTATCTAAATCTATTTCAGAATAAGATTTTCAATACCGATCTTGGTAACTTAATCCATTACTTATAATGATAACGAAAATTCATTAAATAATGCGAACATTCGCAAATATTCCTGTTTTATAAAGGATCTGGTGTCTCGAAAGTTAAAGTAAAAGTTTATTTTTACTCCTTCATCTAGCGTGTCAAGAGTTTTCTTTGTAATTTTGAAATTTTCAGTTATTTCTGTTATTTTAAATCGATTACCGCAATTAATATTCTCGATAATACCATAATTTTTTTGATCTATCGCAGGTTAATACACAGTTTTATCCATTGTTATTTCGGTATTTAGTTTGTCTTTTATTTTCGTGTTTTCCGGGTTTGAGATTTATCGATAGAATAGGTCTTCCGCTGTCCCTTTCGGTTAATTGTTTGGCAGTTAAGTGGCGAAAACGCTGCGTCACTTCGGCTTCAGCAGCTGTTCTTCTAATGTTACCTTGATAATCGTATATGAAATTGTTGTACTTATTTTGCGAATATATACAAATTTCTCCCTCTATTTCCAGCGTCGCAGTTTTTTCTAGAGTTGGGGGATTTCTCAATCTTACGGCCGGTCTGATCTGTCCCGAGACGCCTCTTAAAATGATTTGAAGTGTCATCTCGTCAGGAAGGTTTCTTTTAATAAATTTCTCTTACGCGGATATTTCTAATTACTGGACCTTTGCAATAAGAGAACCTCCGATGTCTCGGACTTACATGCCGAGTTAATAACCAGATTCATCTCTATTAGGTTTAAGGTATAATACGCTTCGAATAGGGCTGTCGCCGGTCGCCAAAATTATTTTGCAGAAGTGTTTTCACACCGGTCCATTTTATGTCTTCTTTGTTTCCCATTAACAGCAAGGCCCTTCCTTCTATGATATTTAGTTTATTATTACTCTGGAGAGATATTCAGGAATCGCACGGTTGACATTACCGGCGTAGGATTCGATCAAATATTCGCGAGCGCACAGAAAAGTTGACAAGTTCTCATTGAATCCATTGAATTTCGGTATTATGTTTATTAAGTTTTTAGATAAGTCATTAATTGTAGTCATTTTGACTTAAGTTATTAATGTGCAATTATTATTATTCTAATAGACATTTAATTGTCTTTAATAAACTTTCATTAAGATCTCACTATATATTTATTATTATTTTAATTTGAATTTAGTTTTCTTCAACAAATTCTTATTACAATATAGTCTTAGCGTACATTTATAATTTAGTTTTCCTAATCCTTTAATCCTTAATCCTTAAACTTGCTGCATATATTTATTATTATTTTAACTAATACATAAAACATTTTTCAACAAATATTAAAACTCTTAATTTTTTTAAATCTTTTCAACAACAATATTTTTATCTTTTTCACTCGATTTTAATTAATTTTAATTTTGAAATCTTTTCTTCAACTGCATATTTTGTTTTTTTCACATTTTCAATTTTATTTTAGAATAATTTTTTCAATAATACATTTTATTCATCTCACCTAATCTTCAATTTATTTATTTTGTATTTATGCCATTTTCTTCAGTCACATTTTCAATTTTATTTTAGAATAATTTTTTCAATAATACATTTTATTCATCTCACCTAATCTTCAATTTATTTATTTTGTATTTATGCCATTTTCTTCAGTCACATTTTCAATTTTATTTTAGAATAATTTTTTCAATAATACATTTTATTCATCTCACCTAATCTTCAATTTATTTATTTTGTATTTATGCCATTTTCTTCAGTCACATTTTCAATTTTATTTTAGAATAATTTTTTCAATAATACATTTTATTCATCTCACCTAATCTTCAATTTATTTATTTTGTATTTATGCCATTTTCTTCAGTCACATTTTCAATTTTATTTTAGAATAATTTTTTCAATAATACATTTTATTCATCTCACCTAATCTTCAATTTATTTATTTTGTATTTATGCCATTTTCTTCAGTTACATTTTCAATTTTATTTACTAAATCATTAATTAAAATTTTTGTTTTTCAATTATAAATTAAAAATGTATATGTATATATTTAAGGTAGGTCTAAGCGAAGGGAAGCGAGAGAGAGAGGAGACACTCGCGTGTCTTCCGATTTGTTAATTGCCTTCCAGATCTGGTCCTCTTCGTACGTTCTGCAGATGACTGGTTCTGGGGTTCGAAGTCTTCTGCGGTTCGAATCCTCAATTAAAAGTTAAAACTTAAGTTAAATCTTGGAGAGTTTTATCGAAGTTTTCTTCGAGAATTATATTTGTCACGCCAGCGCGGTGTCGAAGATAAAGATTTTATTTAAACACTTTGCAAAGAGAATGAATTTATTTATTTAGGATGAACTTCTCACAACCGATATTTAAAATACAGCTAGCTGTAAATCCGCCGCTTCGGGCTATCCACCATCAATCTTTCGTTTAGGTAAATGTAAACACTTTTTGTTTTTAAGGGAAAATTTTTTGGTAAACCTAAACAATCTGTGCGTCCACTGACTCGCCTGGTTAATATAAACGTTCGTCCCAGATTATTTTATCCCAACAAGGAAGGACTAAATGTAAACAATACATTCGTTGAATTGGACACAATAAGGATTTGTAAGTAAGCCAAGTATGAAGAGAGTAGCCGTATATAACACGGTGTTACTGAAATGCCGATTATCTGATTATCTTCGTCAGACACCGCACGCGACAACTGGGCCCACCCGGATCATCTCCACGCAGAATAAGATCATACAGGATCCAGTTAACGGGAGCTTTTCGACCTGCAGACGCGAACGGCGTCGTAATTACAGTAATTGGAAGATAAAACGCATTAAAAATAATCATATATTTTGAAGAAAATCATCACGAAGTATACTCAGTAAATCTCTCGGTATCTTCGTAAACAAGCAAAACAGGCGTATTTGGGAAAGTGAAAATCCGCCAGAGATATGCAAGAAGTCTTTACATCCTCGGCGAGTGACAATATAGTGCGCCGTTATTCAAAGTCCCCGAATAGGCTCTTCTAAAGTAGAGGATATACCAACAAGCCACAGTCCATTAAGTAAATCTAATAGTCGAGAAGAAAATTAAAATTACATGTTTAAGATAAGATGCGAAAATGTCATGCGATCGAACGAGCGCACGTCTACATGACTAGTCGAGGCGACCGTTTAAATTTTATAGTATTCCACATATAACGAAACATATTTAATCTAATGTTGGCAATTACTTCATTTTTAGTAATTCGAAAACAAAATCTCCCTGCTCGGGATATAAAGAATTCACTCTATAATCTGCCCACCTGTTAATGTGAATCCTATTGGGCTCACAATAACAGCCCAATGAGGCTATTCTCACTTTCTAATTGGATCCTAAATGGTGGCATTCGCGTGACGTCAGTCGGCTGAGATTTACACCGAATGATATTCTGCCCTCTCAGATTCCAACCTCTTTTCAAACGTGCGGAAGGAATGCCAGTCTGCGGTTAAAGTAATTAAAAAATACGAGTTACTTTCAGGTGTTGCACGATGTTGCGTCGTACCGTAAAATACATCTCAGACCTAATTTCCTACTAATTAATAATAACGATAACTCCTCTACTGACGATAATATATTGTAGATATACATTTATTAGTTATTGTTAATACCTGCAGCACATGTTTGTACATTGAGTTATTTACTTATCGTTGAAAATACCATTTTTAGCCACCATTTTGAAAAAAATATCACCTCAAGAGCGGTCAAAATTTAAATATTTCGGTGACGCTTTCAATCGTCTAATGTTGTCAAACCCTAGATTACACCGAGCTGTTATTGGCACTAGTAATCATTTATGTACTGTTGTATCTGCAAACTATATATATGGTATACATATCTCTGAAATACTATCCAAAACTGAATTTTATATGCCTTTGTCATCGGATCTGCTAGATTTTTGGCCACTATCTTCAAATATACAATACTGCTCAATGACATCGTAATAAAAGTTGTAAAATATTGTTACGTCGTGCGCTATCACCAGTGGATGGAATGCCAGCGCACCACGCCACTAGCTACCACACCACCACACTCAGTCTGCGGGTTAATTAACATTGTTGTCGGAATGCCTGTCTCAGATGGATGGGGTAGGTCTGAACAATGAAAAGCACTTTATACACTCAGAACCGTTTATTCACATATTGTTCAGTACAGGAACAAGAACTGTAGCAATCACGTAGGAGTTGGTTCGCCGGTTCACTCTGGGCAGGTCCAGGGGTCCAAATCATCGTCCAGTTGTAGCAGCCAAGTCGTAGAATCTTCCGGGATCAGTCCAAATATCGTAGCCAAAAGTCCAATCCAAGGAAGAAAGTCCAGGTGAAATAGCAGGGGTCAAGCGGAGATAAATAAAAATACAATTTTCTTCAGAGAAGTCCAGCGGTGCAGAAGCGAGCGAGGGAAGTGATTTTTGCAACCGCTGGACCGTTTATTTATCCTGGAGATTCATCTACTGGGAACATAAGGCTCCATCCGGATGCTGGGACCGATCAGGGGGCGAAGACACTCCCCGCGCCACCCCGATTCGGTCCAGCGCCGACACCACCTGGCGGCCAGACTCCGCAACTTACTTCATCCGTTTGCCATCGCTTACCGGCAGTCTCCCCGCGAACAGTCACGCGCGAGTAGATCGATGCTTCGACACCTCTAATTCACCACGCCTCATCCAAGATTTGTGTTTGTGCCTTACCGCCTGGCGAGACGCTGCCACGGCGCTCTACCTCCGGCGCGCGCTCGCTATGAAGTCCCCCGCTACCTTCCTCCGACCTCTCTCTCCACCGGCCGCGCCTACTCGCATCGGTAGATGGCGCCCTCGGTCTTGGTGCGTATATTTGAAATGTCACAATATATATGACGTTAGTGTTGATGGCACCAAACATAGAGGACAATATCTGGTGAACCAGATACTGGAGGATGTTCCCCTTAGAAGCCACAATGACTGGCGAGCTCGTATGAATGTGGATGTGGCAAGAATTGTGTGTCGGGACAGAAGAATGTGGCGCTCAATTCTCTCTGCCTACCTCTGCGAGATGGTAGGTAAGTAAAAGATGTATATTTTATAGTATTTAATAAAATGCTACCCTCGGGCAAATCAGAAAATGCCACTCTTATATTTGTGCAAACTTAATAATTGTCAAAATATTGCATTCTTTAGGTGTCACCGATAAAGAATAGAATATTGGCTGGCTCCAGCTCTAGGGTAGTTTGAAGATTACTGTGATCTGTGATGAGGATGATGCGTAACAGAAGGCTCCGGAGCGAAGGGTGCCCGCCTCTAATCTCAGATTCCCGATCGGTGTTCGTTATGTAGGTGTTTCTCGTGCATATCAACCCCTGACCGAAATTTTAAGTAACAAAATATTATTTTACATAGAATGTGAATATAATTCTGCAGTTTGGTGTTTATAAAATGAATACCAGATTCATTAGATTTTTTTACGATCACAAAACTATAATATTATACTTATGTAAATTACAAACCTACATATTTACGTACGTAAAACTACGTACTTACTAATTAAAGTCAGAAACTTCCTATGGTTTTAACAAAAAGGTAAATTTTATGTTGTCATAAGCTTTGTTAACCTACAATGTCAGACAACCAAATTAATTAATTTAAACACTCTTCGATGTTTCAATGTAACATATTAATAACATAATGTAACATGTAAGGTATTCACATAAACTAAAAATGAATAAAACTTATTTTATAACGTACTACATACCTTGTACTTCTTCGTCCATAACGGTTACTTACATTAACTGCGAGTGCCGACTCAAGAAACTAAACAAGACGGAATGTGAAAACTATACCCGACGACTAGACTCCGATTGGCTGTGTGGCGGTTAAACGAGCTGTTACAAAATGACGTTCGCCTTATGATGTAGGAAGGTTTGGCGCGCCGCTCCACGAGGAAGGGTCTGGAGGTCATGTTGACATCGGGTCACCGCCTCGCAGGGGAGATGGACTTACGCCTTTCTCCCCTCCGTGGCAATGAAAATAAAAGGTGGGGGCGGTTCTCCGGTGCTGGATCACTACGAGATGCAGTTGATCTCGGGACGTGGCCATTTCATGAGTAAACTCTTCGACTTGGGACATGTCCTTGAACCGTGGTGTGTTTGCGATCAGGTGAGGCAGGCATCCTCGTGGAGCACATCCTCCGGGACTGTGTGATTATGAATGATGCACGTGAGATGATTATGATTGCGGGATTAGAAGGAATAGGTCGTCGGATCCCCCGGAACGATGACCTATTAAGAAATGAAAGGAATCTCCTACATTTCCTGGATTTATTAGGATGTGGGTCTCCAGCTGGGGGTTGCTGGGATGGACGATGCCGGGAAGAGCGGTGGTCAGGATGAATTAACGGAGAATTACACTGGCTCTCCCTCGAACCCTGTTGCGACCTGGACGGGATGTATTTTTGGCGGACTGTGACCGAGTTTTTCGACTTCAACCAAGGTGGCCGCCTTCGCCTTGAGCAGAGAGCAGCGTGCGCTGAAGAGGCCTTACCAAAGTGTGTCTGGTGCCGGTGGGAATTAGTTGCTTTAGAAGCACGTGGACGCCATTTCTAAGTTTTATAATTTTTGTACGCTGTTCTCGAAAACTGATTTTTCATTGGGACTCGTGAACTTTAAATATTTTAGATTTAATAGATAAATATTTTAAATTATGACGGATTCGACCGAGACAAGAGGAAGAAAGGAGATAAGTAATCACTTGTTTTAATACAACAATCCGTGATTATCTTGTATTCTACTACACCTTAACTTAAAAACTCTTCTTGCAAATAACCATTAAGGCACAGCTAAGATAAACAATATCTCCAAACATATCTAATACTCGCGGCGCACGGTGACAGCCTCTATAGCGCAGTATAATACCTGGTCTACCTACACTGTTTACATATGCCAGAGGGCAGCGCGAACAGACGTACCGAGGCCGACAGACACGAAGGCGGCCGCGAGGTGGCGCCCACCGCTATTGCAACAGCCGCTAGCGGTAGGACCCCGACAGATACAAACGCTGGATGACTTTAGGCAAACTATGGAGAATAAAAATGAACAGCTAAACATTGTACCGCAAGACTTCATAGACGCCAAATTTAATGTTACCACATAGAAGTTAATGACCATAGAAAGTCAAATGAGCGAATGCCGCAATGACTATGAGAAAGTAGCGATTGATGTATACTAAAAGTGATTAATTCATACTCACAGCACTACGATAAGTTAATGATAAAGTCGGTGACATTCAGAAGGATATGCAGCGACACACTGCTCTCACCAGCGCTTTGGAGAAAAACCACTCGGCACTTGCAGCAAAGATCAACTATCTGGAACAAAAATTAGACCGCATTGAATTCACAAACATGGAAAACGAAATAGAAATCCGAGGAATCCTTGGCTCTAAATCCGAAAATATTTCGGAAATAGTTGATAAAATTGGAAATTTAATTAAATCCGAACTACCGCCAGGATCAATCTCCGCCGTTCATATAAGACCCAGACCATTAAAGTCGGACACGCCCTAATTATTGTTAAATTCCATTTAAAAAATATTCGTGAAAATTTTCTTAAAATGGCAAAAAATTACAGTGTGGGACGCAATAGTCTCAACACCACTGATATAGGGATGTCAACGAAAGTTTAACATTATATCTAAATCTCTGAGTACTTGCCAAATAAAACCAAACGCCTCTTAGCTATATTATAATAAAAAAATGGGTTAGAGAAAATAATATTAAATTTGTTTGGAACCTTAATGGTAAAATCTATGTACGGAAAAATGATGGCAAAAAAGTTATAGGTATAAGTGACTAACGAGTCATGCCTCTCGTCCATATGAGTATCCTATACTATATTTATCTGCTATCTTATATTTATTTTTTATCCTATTTATGTTAATTTTCCTTTTTTAAAGAAAATCTAATCTAGTGTTTATATGATGTTTTCCACGCTTATATATAACATCTAAAATATTGTTTTATTTTTCACCATTAATATCTCGACTCATCATCACAGACTATTCATATCATTATAGGAGCCAGCAACAGAACGAAAACGAATCAATCTATGTTTTTTAATTTACTGTCAACAATTTCCAATAACATTTCATACACACGCACACGCATGCATCAGACTAAACTGTAACACCACTAGCACAATAAGTATGCCTAATTCAATTCAGACTAAATTGTAACGCCACTAGCACAATAAATACGCACAATTCAATTCAGACTAAATTGTAACGCCACTAGCACAATAAGTACGCACAATTCAATTCAGACTAAATTGTAACACCACTAGCACAATAAGTACGCACAATTCAATTCAGACTAAATTGTAACGCCACTAGCACAATAAGTACGCACAATTCTAATTTCGTTAAAAGGCTTTGAAGACATTAATTTTAATGACGTCCTAGAAGAATTCGAATCTATCGAATCGGAATCTTGCAAAGAAATAATGAAAGAAATTTAATTATTAAATTACTCAACGTCAACATTCAAAGCATTAATTATAATTTCGGTAACTTGCAAATGCTACTCCAACGTACTAATATCAATTTTAATATAATTATTTGTACAGAATGTTGGCTGAATAACTTGTGCGTACCAAAGCAAATAGAGGGCTATAATGTACATGCTACAACCAAACATTTCAACCAAAATGACGGAGTGATAGTGGTAGTGCATACTCATAACAAATTGTATGTCACAAATGAAGAATCATCAATCATACAAGACGCAAACTGCCTACACCTAATCATTCATAAGTCTACTCATGTTCTAGCGATATATCTATATATATCGATATATAGCCGCGACATTCCTACTATCACTAGACACTTTCCTCGCCACTCTCTCACAATCTAAGGAAATAATTATCACACGCGACTTTAATATCGACGTGTCAACCAGTTACTGCCTCCTATCGCCACATCAGAGCCCTACACTAATCGTACATGACTGCAAAACAAAAAAGAACACGGCATTCTCATGCCGATGTGAAAAATTGACTCGAGTTAAAGTTACTCGACATCTGGGAGTACTGATCGATGATCATCTTAACTGGAAAGAACATATATCGAACCTAGCTAAACGCTTAAGAAAACTAATTTACTTTTTTAAAAGAATACAATGTATGACTACACTCTTAAGATCGGTGTACTTTGCACTCTGCTACTTCTTAATTAATTATGCTATTTTAGTTTGGGGAGGAGCATCAAAAACAATATTAGAGTCGGGAAAAAGAGAACAAAAGACAGTTATTAAGGTAATAATTGTCTTTTGTTCTTTTTAATTTTTAATGGTAATATATTTAAAGAGTAAAATGCTCTAGACATAAGATAAATCTTTATGTTGAGACTCATCCAATTTTTCCATGCTAACAATTCACTGCAAGCAATAAATTATGTACATAACACAAGACAAACAACGAACATCTACATGTCAGTTCCGAGAGCAACAACGATATTTAATCAAAGATCTTATATGTTTTTAGCTCCGAAACTGTACAACACACTCAGTATCAACTGGAAATCGTTCAACTCCAATAAGATTACACAAATATGGACCCAATATATGATCCAATCGGGTAGAGAGCAATCAGAAGCATGGCTATCCAACATTCTAACATGATCATTATACAGTGCCTACACAAATAATTCACTGGTTCTACAACACTCCCATTACATTTTTATTAATAAATATATTATTATTTATCTCTATTTTTATTTCTATCGAATCTTTATCTTAAATAACAGCACAAAAAAAAACTGAATACTTTAACATAGACTTCAGTCTAGCAAAGTAGTCAGGACAACGCTTTATATATCAGAGGTGGAGTCTACTCCATCCCACACAATAAACTACGATTATTTATGTTTATCATGCTATATTATAATATATTCACCTCTGTTACAATAAAAATATGTCTGTCGATAAAGTCTAAATAAATAAATAAAAATATTTATTTTTTGTTTTGTTTTTTAATTATTCAAAAATAACATAGGCCTGCAACATACTATTCACCCTGCATTTTCAACTCAAAGTGATAATTTATAACATTGAATATCGTGCGCACTCACTAGAAATATTTTAAAATGTTGCGATGTTACAAAACTATCGGTGAATTAATAAAAAAAAGTTTCTAACAATTTTATTCAGCTACCGTTTAAATATATGGCTGGGTACGTTTTATTAAATGTTTTAATTACGTGTACCCATTTTGTGACGTTAAGCTTATTGTTTCGAGTTCCAACACGTGTTTTAGTTTCTTAGAATTTTAAATATTTTTTTCATCGTATCTCAATCTCAGCAGTTCAGATTTAAAAAAAATATTTAAATTTGTTCCTCTTCATTCCGTCGGTCGTTCGCTTAAAAACACATCAATTGTGACACTGATCATTGTCAGGTCCGCCTTTACGACGGGGCGAACGGAGCGCCCGCCCCGTCCCGGCCACTCCGGATGCTCTCAGATTTGTCATAAAATTATGGTAGTGGTAAAGCGTTAGCAATACCGGCGGAATCAAGTATTTTTTGTTAGATATATTTTTTATGTATAACTTTCTAATTTGGTTTATCTAATATGTATTTAATACACAAAGATTTTCCTACGAAATACATGAGATGTGATATTGAGTGCATAATTGAGTCGCATAGCGGCAGAATGGCCTATATGAAAAGTGATCAAATGGAGATTCAAGGCATTTAAAAGTCTTAAAAATTTTATATTTTTATTGATTAATAAAAAATATTGTATCAACATAATTATAATTCCATAATGTTTCTATACATCCATGTATCTTAAATTAAGCTAATAAAAAATAATTAATTTAGAGCGTATCAGTATATGTAACTTAAAATATTAAATTTTTCACTTGGCCAATCTGCCGCTGTGCGACTCAATTATAGCAAAAAAATACTTTTCGTAGTATGTTTCTAAATAATAATTTTTCGTGTAGGTATCAGTAGTTTATTGTAAATAAAGAAGCATATTTTACAAACCATTTATTTACAGAGCTTCCGCATTTGTTAAATATAAATTCTAATAGTCGTGTAGTGGGAATGGTCCTCGGTAGGAGGAAATGGTAAATGAAATGTCCACTCTCGCTAGAATATTAACCTTAAACAAAAATATGAAGGCTTTTATAAAAATAGTGATATTTATAAGATGCGCGAATTCTCCCAGAGATAATTTAGCGGAACATTTGCAGCTAATGCGATCCACGCGGCCGACCCGCGAGTCAACTGTTCGTCATCCGCCGCGGCCATTTACCGCTAAAAGCTCCGGACTCGCCGAGCCAAAGTGTCGAATTTTTCAGCTGTCCCGAAGACAGATAGTCGGACGTCCCCGGGCGGTAATGGCGCGGGGGCAGGGGGGGGGGGGAGCGCGGGGGTTGTTAAGGCTCCTCGCGCCTGGGGAAGTGACGCTCGCCTAGATATCCAATTGATTTTTTACGATTGTCGGTTCAAAGTGCTATTATCGCGCAGTGCAAAGTGCTTTTAATACCGTCGGAGGGGAGGCTTTCGCTAATATTATTATTCAGCTTGTTGATTCAGCACCGTGTGCATTTTATTATTCTTTCTGATACGCAAATCACTTTATTAATATATATTTATAACTTTAATAATATATAATTTTTAAACCGAGAATTCAAAGTTGTTGTATCTGCCGCAGTTTTATATTTAATACGCTTTTCGTAGCTAAGTAAAGAAAGTCACCAATTCACGTAAATCATTGGTAACTATTCACACTTACAACAATTAATAAGATCACGGTTAAGGAAATTGAATTAAAATAACAAGAAGGAAGAAATCAAATACATTCCCGGTACCCCTAGCAATAAATACTAATTTAGAGACACCACGCGTGTCGGGAAAAGCCGTTTCAAGCCGATTGGAGCGATATTTATTTCTTCGTAATTTGATAAAGAAAAGTCTACATTCGAAACTTCGGGAAAAACATTTTCATATTTGTTAATAAATCTTTAGAAAATTCGAAACATCACGAGACTTCAGGAGGGTTTCCTCACAAGTGAATGAAAATGCATTTCCCCCCACTTAATTATTATCACCTTCTTTGTGCTACAATTACCGTGCAATATTCTACTTAATATGTACCAGCGCGCAGCGGTCCGGTTCCTGTACGGCGTTGTCTTAAAGAGTAACTATGCAAAATTTTAAATGGATATAATACACATTTATATTATCGGGTGGTGGGGTGGCCTGTGGGGGGGGGGGGGTAGTTTATAACATAGGTTGTGTCCATAGCTACAAACTCTATGTCTGTGTTTATGTATTGTGCAGGGTCTTAAACAGTAACTATTACATTTTAGGTTTAGATCGGTCCACGAGTGTAGTTTGCATAGAAAGCATTCCATTTATTTTTATAGATGTGTAAAAAAGTCCAGTTACTAGAATTGTACCTGTTTCACTTGAAATTTTTTTCTCGTTTCTGTCATTAGAGTGTAAAACGGAATTATTTCCTTCTTTATGGAGTGCTTCATACAATTTGAACTGCCTGTGGTAATTTGACGAGTTGCCTCGCATTAACAAATACAGTTGTTAATAACTGAAATTTTAGTGTATACATATTTTAAAAAGCGTTTTCATTTTTGTTACACTAAATATCCAAGAGAAATAGTCCCTTTTTAAAATTGTATACGAGAATATGTAAAATTAGCTTACAGTCAATTTGATGAACTTTATTTTAAAATATTGTCGGTGTAGTATTGAGAAATTCGGTACATCCGAGTACGGGGTGACCCTATTTAACCATTTGCTCGGATCAGTTTTCGAAGCGGCCGAAAGTAATATACATATTGGCCATATAATATCGCCCAGAGTCCACCAGTAAATGGGATGACCAAAAGTTACCCTTTTTGATGTTGATTGGAGCGTTACTGAATATATACATCGCCGCTCATCCTATTCATTAAAACCCAAGAGCGGGGAGCGGTGCGCGCTCGGAAAAGAGACCAATATAAATGGTAATCATCCTGTAGTTAAGTCAAAGTACTTTCATCAACACCAGCTCTACACACGCTGTGGTCCGACCCAGTGCTCGAAATGGACGATATTACTATTAAGGTACACTTTTCAGAGGTGGAATGATAGTCCCGATTGTACTTTGAATTTATAAAATTAGTATTTAATCAAATTTCTACACAAAAAAATTCAATAGTAAACCAAATCAAATAAATCAACTAGAAAAATATACAGATAAAAAGTCTATCTATCGATTCGAACCTGGACCACTTGCTATCTGGGGAAGCGCGTTCTCTATTTCCTCAATAGCAATCGAATACATTTTCTACAAATTTTTAATTTATATTCTATATTATTTCCAATTGATACATCGACTGTTTAATTTTTAAAAGTAATCAACTGTATGTATTACGGTGGGTAGGTGACGCCAGAATGAAATTAATAGATAGATTTTATTCTGTATGTAATTTGTATTAAATATCGCAGAATAAATGTTCTGAAAATGCAACTTCACGGCAAAGATGTGTTCTCCTTAATATTAAACCATTTGTTTTACTTTTCACTGTAGGGTTGCACGTAATATATCATCAAAATAGGTTCCATCTTAATTAACAGTTTGAATTATATATTTATATGATACATCTATGAAGTCAATAGCTACTGGCGACCACGATGGGCTGCAGGCTGCTGTTCACTGTTCCCCAGGCTTCAATTTCATCTAGTCCGACTATTACAATCGCTTAAGCCGACTTATGGACTTTAAGGTAAATAAATTTAGGTTCCGAGCGTTTGAAATTGAATTACAATCACTGGTTGCCGATGGAGAAGTGCTGATTTCTATCTAGAAAAGAAACCTCGAGGGCTTTAATGTAATGAGAGGCGAAAAATATGAAGGTTTACGAGTTATGCTACAAAGGAAAGATTCGAAGGAGACGCGTTGCAGGAAGAAAACCAATCGTCTGGTTAAATAAGGTATTCATAGCAGCTTACAATTATTGTTCAGAGCGGTTGCCTCTGTCCAACAGTCCTGGCGGGTGGATGAGACGCGTGCGACGGGTATGTGTGACCATATATATAGAAACGTGTGCGACGGGGCTTGAATTTCGGTGCTGACACCATTACTGATTCTGTCATGTCTAATGATTTTTGTCTTTATGTCAGCGTTTAATAAATTGTAATATTATAATTATCATCAGGAGTTTGTAGATATTACGGAGATATTTTTTTCAAGCACTGGTCAAAATACAAAAGTTGATAATATATTGTGACCACATCCGTGCAAAATGAAAATTTATTCCCTTTTACTCACGTTCATTTCGAGCACTGGTTAGTCTTCATCCTCCACATGTGAATCTTCACTTTGATTCTTGCTACGTACACCCCACGGGCAGATGACAGGAATATGTAGAGTTTCAACTATGCCAACAGCAACCCTAATCTAAGAAATTACCCACTGTAATTTTATTTACATTTCAGTTTTATCTTTAATTTTAATTGTTTACAAACATGTATATGCATATTGTTTGTCTATATATTAACCAAGAGATAAACATAAATATAACAAAATACGTTTATATCTGAACAAACAAAAATTGTTATTTTGAAAGTATGTTTGAACATTAATATTTTTTGAAGCGTTAAAATAAATCAATAATACGGATAAAATCTGTTATTTTCATTATCATGCTATTGTGATATACTTATATAGATAAAAAAATAAATATAAAATAAGGTGATCATGGATATATTACGTTATATTTGGTACCAACCGCGCACGAGATAGGTTGGGAGTTGACATTCACTAATTGGCAGCACTGACCGCGTAAGGAAAAGAGTTCTCGCTACCGTCTTTTTCCGTTGACAAGTATCGACGTGCACGGGCGTTTGTCCGATGTAAAAATAACGAAGATGTGACTTCGTATAAGTTGAGGAAGGATGTGAATAATTAAATATGTTTGGCATTTGTGTTATACTGCACCATATGTAATTTTCTATTCGCTAATTGTATGTGTAATTTCAGGATGTACGCATCCCTTCTTCTTTACCTTCTTCGTTACCTTCTTGGTTACTTTCTTCTTTAACTACTTCTTCTGACATGTCAGGAAAGTGGTCATGCCATGACAATACTTTCTATTTCAGAAAGGATTTCTCCTGAAGAATGAAGGAAGGGGATACGATTTGATCTCTGCCACTGAATTTTGAAGTGAATTGATAATATTGAGTGCTGTAGTCTTATTTTATTCTTTTCATTTTTTAATTTAAAATTAACAACTTTCTAATCGTGTTGAACAAATTTATATGATATGATTTTTTGCTACATTTAACCTTACAAACTAGTCAGGTAATAAAATTTGTGTAATGTTATTTTCTAGGTGAAGGTTTTCACATTTTAATCAAGTATTTTCTTACACTATCACTTGTACAATAATCTGTCGATTTAGATATTCAAATGGTGGTAAAATTTTATTATTTTGATTGAGGCAAAAATGGCCAATCTAATCTTTTCATCTTATCACATTCTAGTAATGGATTTCTTACTACTTTCTACTAAAATATTCATATGTTTTCTTGTCTATTAATTAAATTTTGTGATTATAAAACTTGAACTAATCTTATTATTTTCCCTGAGAATGGTGGCTAATGTGAGTGGCAGGCGAAATGGTGAATTCTGTGAACCAGACTCACGCACTTCATGCAATATCCTGAGCGAGTCAGTGGACGTGCAATACACGTCACAATATATATATTATAACGTTATATGTGGTACCTACCGCGCACAATATGTGTTGGGAATTAACATTCTCATGTTGGCAACACTGACCGCGCAGGGAAAGAATTCCGAGCAACAGTTTTTTTCGGGTGACAGCTAGCATTGTAAACGGACGGACGTCCGATTCATAAATCGCATAAATGTGACTTCATATAAATGAGGAAGGATGAGAATAATTGAATATTTTAACATCTGTGTTGTCCTGCATCATATTTGAACTTATCTGTTGACTAATTATATGTGTAATTTCAGGATGGACGCGTACCTTCCTCATTCATATCGTATTCACTTTCTCATTTCAGGCATTTTCTCATTCCTATTTTTAACTTATTGCCTCGTTCCTAGTTATTTTATTTTTAAATTTCATAAAAGTGATGTTATTGTTACCTTTTGTTAAAACTTCTTCTACGGACATGACGGGAGAGGAGTCATGCCACTACGTATTGAATACCACGGGAAGAATTTCTCCCGCACAATGGATGTGGGCTACGAGTTGATCTGCCTCTGGATAGTACCCAACGAGATGATTTTTTCAACCAAGGGAGCAATCCATGAAGAACCAAATGCCAATAGATGATCCAGTCTTCCTGAGGTTTCGGCGAGTAAGAGTTACAAGTTTGAACGGGTACCTTGGACTGGCCAAATTAAAATGAAGACAGTGAATCTCTGCAGTAATGCATGTAATGTCTCTGCAGTAATTACTATGCGTAACCGGTTGTAAAAAAATAATTTTGTTGTGTACTAAAAATTTCCAATTTATGATTTTTTTTATTGTAGCATTTTATGATTAAAAACAAATAATTTTCTATTGTAGGATATTCGTTTCTTTACATTTTATTTAAAACTAATGGTTTTCCTGCTCGCGTTAACTAATTTATTTGCCAAGTTATTTCTGTACAAACTGTCAGGTGACAAATGATGTTTTATTTAGTTCTGGAAATAATAGTAAATTTCATTATTTTATTGTGGCAAAATTGCCAAAATCATCTCTTCCATCACATCACTGTTTTCTATTTTAATATTCTATTTTCTTGTTTCTTTCTGTATTAAACTTTGTGATTTAAATTTGCAATAATCTTTTTATTTTTCCCTGAGAATGCTGGCTAAAGTGATGGGCAGGAGACTATTTTGAATTCTGTGAACCAGACTCACGCACTTCATGCAATCCTCTGAGCAAGCCGGTGGATGTGCAAACATGGCGTCATATCATGACGACCACACGTCACAATATATATACAAATATCTTTTTCTTCTCTTTCACAGTTACTAACATTCACAATTGATTGCCATTCATCCTTTCACGTCACCGTTGTAGTCCAGCCTCTTGCAGGTCCGTTTTGTCATTATCCGCCGGTTTACGTCTCGGTCCTTCCGTCGATCTCAATCCTGCTGGCTCGCGTGAGAGGGCTTTGTGCGTGTCTACGCTCATCTACTCTCGCCACATGTCTCGCCTGCTGCATATTTCTCGTTTTCACCTTCCTCAGAAAACCTGGGGTTTCGTACCAATTCCGAAGTTTCAACTTAGACATAAAAATGAATTAGACGAAAATCTACAAAATATACCGTATTATTATTATCATCATTAGAGTATTTTTTATTTATTATCTTTGTTTTATTAACCACTGAATTGAGTTTAAAATCATCTACCGTTTTCGAAAAATACTATTTTCTTCTTCAGGATGTCATAACTAACTAAAAATATATATCATTGTTTCTTCACCAGAATCTATTTTTAAAAAAAGAACAATTATTTAAAAAATAAATTTAGTACCTAACTCAAATTGTTGCTTAATACAAATTTAGTCGAATAATTTTTAGGAAAAGATTTTAGAATGGGACTCGTAGTTAAATTTAGTTGGTTTAGTTTTTACCAACTAAATTTAACTACGAGTCCCATTCTAAAAAATTATATATATTTTTAGTTAGTTATGTTTTTTAAAAATAGATTCTGGTGAAGAAACAATAATATATGTTTTTAGTTAGTTATGATATTCTGAAGAAGAAAATGGTATTTTTTGAAACCGGTAGATGTATTTAAACTCAATTCAGTGGTTAATAAAACAAAGATAATAAATAAAAAATATGAATTTTAACCACAAAGTTAATATTGCTAATTTTAAAAGTATCATCATTAGAGTGATGAAAAGTGCATAACCCCGATAGATAAATATTTATGGATGTTATGGATGTGATGGAATGACATGTTGAGAAATTTGTAGATGAATTTTAAAACTGCAGAAAAGAGCAAACCTAGAACTAATCCAAGGCCTTTTAATTTATATTGCGAGAATACACTAATCGCATCTTTAAAGTGGTTTATTATTTATTTATTCTTAATACAGTATATTTATATACTTATGCTGTAATATGTACCTTTTATTTACAACTTATCTTGCACTTATTTGCTTAGTTTCATTTTGAATCAATGTAGTTAGTTTCTCTTCCTTTCTTATATCTTCTGGCATTTCATTAAATATCTTCATCGCATTGTTCATCATCGATTTATGAGATTTAGCCTTCTTCTTGAATGGCGGTCTCAGTCAAACTTTTCTTCTTGTATGATGTTCGTGTTCATGTTGATTTGCATCAGTTCTGCCGATATTTACATTGAAATATATTTTCAGTGTTATATATTTTATCATATCCGGATATTTCAACATTGCACTGATCCGAGTATATTTCTGAGTATTATTCCTAAAGATTCATTTTGCAGTGCTGATAGGTAATTATATTCTAGTTGATATGAGTCTAAATCACCAATTGCGTAGTTCACACTCCGCAATGTCAAGCTTCAGGTTGTCAGCTGCTGAAAAAATACGCTTCCCATCCTGACCAATAACGTGCGCGGAAGACAGCTATCCTTGGCCGATTATTTCTTTCATTTTCTGATACAGTTTTTGCTCAGTATATACTTATTGCTATATTAATTCACTTCTAAGAGATCACATTTATGGAATCCTAAACAGGAAATACTATAAAATACGCCCGGATGTGATATCGAAGGGTCTCGATGAAATGGCACCGTTGCACATTTCTAAAATGTGTGTACGAGACGTGCTAACATTCTGGAAGCACACTTTACTCTTGCCAATAGTTTGCAAATGCCAATAAGGAAAAATTGGGCAGAATGATTTGGTAAGATTTTACATACAGGAACAAAGTGAACATACTTTATTAGATGAGTAAAAGAGTACTTACATTGAATTTGGTTAATTCACAAAAAGTTACATTTAATACGCTACTAAAAATTGGGTGAAGTTACGATGGAATTAGAGTTTCCAAATATTTGATACTTTAGAATATCGAATAGTAAAAGATAAAATATTCGTACAGTTATGAAAAATCTAAAAAAAAGCTCGAGTTATACAGGTACATATATATTTATATGTCATAAAAAAATAATCAAAAGACTATTATTATAATTAAAAAAATAAATCCATACATATGATATACAGGTACATATATATTTCTGTCATAAAAAATAATCAAAAGACTATTATTATAATTAAAAAAATAAATCCATACATATGATATGACACGGCTAACTGATTTAAAAAACTAAAAAATATATTTGTATAATTGATAAATTGGAACTAATAACATATATTCACATAAAACAATAATTACCGGTTGCGGTCTCGTCAAAAATGTAATATTTTTGGGGACAACTTTTCAGTTGCCCCCATTCCGTTGTCCGTGGTGTTGCCAAGGTAAACAACAAAAAGAAATTTCTAGTGAAAAAAAAAGAAAAACTACGAAAATCATTTAAAACAGATTAAAAAGACAATAAATTTAAAAAATAATTACCACAAATGGTACAAATAATTAAAGCAAGAAAAAAAACTATGTTTTTATAATTATAAAAACAGAAAAAACGAAATAAATCAATTTAAACGAACCCCAAGCCAATGAAGCTGATGACGCTAAAACGGTTGCCAAGCAACTCGAATAAAACATTTACATATTTAGAAATTAATAATTTCAAAATATTTGCCTGCAAATATGAACCAATATTTTACAAATTGTTAGACAAATATTCGAATATCGAATAGTTTGAAATAGGTGAATAATTCGGAATTCAAATTGGAGTCCCTAGATGCCATCGAGTGTTGTCGCTGGCCGAAGTCGTCAGGAGGAATGGTTGGCAATTCAAAAATTTCGTTCTTAGTGTATTTATTTTTTCAGGGTCAAGACGTCTTCATATTAGCAATACTTTAAAAAGTATTTGTTAAACAATATGTATTTGAAAAAAAAAAAAAATTTAGTTATCAAACATAACATTTTTCATTTTAGGCATTTCTTAATAGAAAACGGTATGATAGATTTTTTCGTTATAATAATAAGAGAAATCTTCGTTTGCGGGTTTACAGGTATAACTCACAATGTATAAAATAATAAAATTGAAATATTATTTAAAATTGACTTTGGACACTTAAGTTTAATTCAATTTAATCACTTTACCTCAGTGTGTATGTTTATTCAGTTCTTAACCGTAATTTCAATATCACGTTTTTACTTTTTATTTCACATACATGAAAAATAAATAATATTTCAAACGAAAATGATTATTGCTCGCAGATTGAGAACCACCATTAGTTTTATAATGCTTAATAGCCCATTGTAAACCTCAAGAGTATACTGATTCAAGTGAAATATTAAGTATTTTTATTTGACGTAATTTATGACTTTTAGTTCACAGATCAATATTTTTTTAGTGTCTTTCATAAATATAATAATAATAATGTTATACATTATTATTATTATGGCACAAGCTGCGGATTTTGCATGAAGCGGTAAAAATTGATTTAAATCAATTTGTTTCGTCTGATTTTCAGAATAAAATTACAAATTGTGTAGAGTGCTCCAACACTAATATTTTATTAATATAAGTGTAACACGGTCAATGAAGTTTATCAAACTTAGCTATGAGTTATATCAAATAGAAGAGGAGCACGTTACTTTCATCAATTTAAAAATTTATCTTTTATAGAATATTGTTTGCGTAAATGTGCATTATTAAATTAATACACAAATTAAATTAATCAACTAGAAAGATATGCAGAACAAATCTATCTATCAAAAAATATTTAGTTGCTACCGGTAGCAACGGCAGGTAGATTTTTTTATTTTTATTTGTATTAAATACAGCAGAACTTGGTGCAACTTTACAACATAAATGTGTTTTCCTAAATATTCTTATTATATGAAATAATAATGAAGGCAATAAAATTCACGGATGAACACAAAACGCCAAGTATAAATATTTCAAATTTTTCTTTGGTCGAAAGTGCAAGTCAACCAAAAAATATCTCCAGTTTAAATAGAAAATGAGAATGAATCAGATTTTTCCAAGTAATTATTGTAATTTGTTGAAAAATATTTGGAGGATATTACAAAATTATTATAAACTTCAAATCTACGCGGCTTAAAACAATGTCTGTATTTGTCTTTACTTGGAGATTATAAATCATATAAAAAATTACTTTCAATTCATCAAACCCTTCACTGACTATCATTTATATCTCTGAAATGGTCGAGAATAGGACGCAGCAGATTCAACATTTTCGACTCATATTTTTATAAAGTATAGCCTCCTAAAGTATTGTGGACTAGGTCTGTTACACCTGTATATATATATAGATATTGCCCGTAGTATTACGTTATTAAAGGAGCGACCTTCAAAAATGATGAACGTTTTCGCCCTCCGCGCTGCTGCCTCGGGGTCGGCGGTTTTTTTATAATTCCGAGAATGTAACAAAACAACAGGCCTCGTTTCCCGCCGAGTATGATTGAGTTATCGTAGGCGACTGCTTAGCCCGCTTACCTGGGCGCTCGTGTCAATATTGGTATTTCAAACAACTTTGTCGGTCTAAGTAAACTCGAGACACTTAACGGTCGTGTACACGCTAACTTAGCGCCCACTCGGATACACCCCGGGACTCCCTCGTCCGGGGATGTTTCCCGTGGCACGCTTTTTGTCTGTTTAGATCGGCAACGGGAAAGTCGGCAAACGGGGATCATTTAAAAATGTCTCACGCGCTATTATTTATAACTATCCAACTGACTCCCTTAAGGAGAAGATAAAAAGGAAGAAGACGACTCCCTTTTACACTTCAAATTGAAACGGTAAATAACGAAAATTATATATTAGGTTTAGTTTCACAATGACACAAACTATACTTACATATTATACGTGCTCGCAGATCCATCTCGGTCTCGCGCATTACTCTTTTATCATAGGTGAATTCTTTCAATTCTTACGTCACGGCAATACTCAGGAATTACTTTATCAAAAGAAACACAAGCAAGAGGAAAAATCATATATTGTGCGTACTATAATATGCAGAGAAACAAAAATAACAATTACAAAAACGTAACCCTGGTGACAGTATTTATCTCTAGCGGACGTCGCAAATTATTTGACAGGAATATTTCTTACGGAAGTATACACAATTGTTCTAACACAGATGAACCGAAGAAAATAAAATGTCCACGATGCTCTCCGGATGTATGTTCACTTATTTAAAAAAAACAGACGAAATGAGTCTACACTGAGTAGAAGATTGCGGAATATAGATGTGCGTAAAGAATGTAGTCTATTTCTAACCTGACGCTGAAGTACACTCGAAGGCGGATCCAGGTGGACGATGACAACCGTAGTTTAGAAGACACCGGGCTAGGTTTCGCCGCCGAGAGATGGCCGCCCGATTTGGCGTGTGACAAATGAAGAGTCCGTGATGTTACATAGTCAGATATAGTCAGGCAAGGTGACGTATAAAGATGTTTTAGTTGCTCCAAGTTACTCCCTTACGGCATATCCCTTCGGAGATTCGAAGCGCATAGCGTGTACGAAGCCTTAGTGGAAATGATGCGATGTCCCTAGATGCCTGTAGATAAAGTGACCCGTTTAATACTCGATAACAAATTAGAATGCGTACATCGTTTAAGTACGGAAATTCGCGATAAATAGTTGGAGAAATATTCACGATGCGCGAGTCGGTAATTGGATTACCCGTATTACCAATTCCGACTTTAAAGCGGTTTTATATAAACCGCAATCGTTTCAATTATAACATGGTGACAACGGTAGTAGTTTACAGAATGAGAAAATAATATTCCGGAACCCAGGGACGATGAGTAACCATCTTCAGCGGTTGTGTCGGAGGGGAGGACATCGGTTATAATCTGATGAAGGATGATTTTGGGCACGTTACTAGCTAAAAATATTCCACGTGGACTAAATGGAGTCAAATTGACGAATCAGGGCTGTCTTTAGATCCTAATTTAGACCCTAATGTTTAAATCCACCAATACGAGGCGTCAAACATATTTTAAGAGATTGATGTCATTCAAGATAGATTTGCGTACACATATTTCATATGACGTCAATGGGTAAAACTACTGACACCAATGATTGTTAATTTTGAGAAGAATATTATTTTTTAAAATAAGTCACAGCTATAAAGGAAGTGTGAATGACATAAGTGCAAGCGAGATTTCGTATACGTGTTTAAAAATAGCTACTTCACGACACTCCACAGGGTTAGACAGAGAGTCCCGGAGCAACACTTTTTTATCTGGCACACAATTCTCGCCTCATTCACAGTCGTACATTTTTTGACGCAAGCTTGTCGATTGTTCAAGCTTAGGTCATATATTTTTGTCACTGTTCACTCCTCTTTTATTCGTTCTACACGACCAAACCATCCGAGAGATCTTCTAAAATCTTATTCGCTGTGGTTAAATCATCATTGCATTCCCTATTAGGTTTGTTCTTTTCTCTATCGTTAATGGATTCGTTACATATATGCCTAGTTATTTTATTTCCGTTGTACTTAGTCTACTTTCGATCGGCTTAAAATCCATACATTTAATGCTAACAGTGTGACAGGATTCCGTTGTGTACCGCTAGTCTCGCTTCGTCTGATTAGTTCTATTTGAAATACCTATAATAAACCCAGGACTTTAGAGCAAGGCAGGCCAGGTCTATCTGGCATTATTTTCCTTCCTGAATCTACTTCGGGTTCCGTTAACAAATCATTATAATCCAAATATTTTAACGTAACCGGTTTTATATCGATTTATCATTCTTAAAAATCACAGTAATTAGTAACATTAATGGAATAACTCACACCAGCGGCGGGCTGCTAATACGTTAATCACAGAGCTATTCACGGTGTTCCGGGGAATGGGTGGATTTTTTTATTACTATTGTACAATTATACGTAATAATTATTAAAGCAATCTTAACATACTTATATTTTGTAACTGAAGTGACTTTCCAATTTGACTACACCAGTGTGGTGCCTTTGGAAATACTATCACAGATTCTCTTGAGTTATTTCCTATTATTGTACACTCGAGTTGATTGAAGTGAAACTCGGTATGAGACTTGTGATAACACTTGTTTATTCCAATAATATATTTACAGTAATGTACAATAATATACTCATATATTGCTTATTGCTAATGCGAAGGAACGATGGGGATAGAGCCCCGTTCTTTTTACTTTTATCTACTGTATAACGGAGTACCGGGCTCTATGAGCCCCTTGCTCCTCAATCTGAAGTTGCCACTCGGGGCTGAATTAATATTTAATTTGGCTTCTTATTATTAACAGATATTTTTAGAATTTGAAAATACGCGCGAATTTAGCTGCTACTTGACGCAGGAGATAGGAGCACCTGTTTAGGGCGTCTGATACGTGATGGTATATTTATGTCATAGGTTGAGAGCGATTTAATCGTTGGATTATGGTGCTTCGGTAGTTCTGCATAAAAACGTTTAGACAGATGTTTGATGAATTCCTTTACTGGGGGAATACCCGATTCGTGATGGAGTCGTGTTATCCTCGTCCATTTCGGGGCATTCAGAGCGAGTCTGAGTACCTTGTTTTGGAAGGATTGTAGTGTCTTTATGTGTGTTTTGGCCGCGTGACCCCAGACGGGGGCTGCGTAGAGGAGTATAGGCCTGAGGATGGCCTTGTAAAGTAGCAGCTTGTTGGTGCAGGCAAGATTGCTACGCCTGCCTATCAGTGGATGCATTGCGCAGAGTGCACGTGATGCAGCGCCTATTCGTTCCTGTATGTGTTTGCACCACGAGAGCCTATGGTCCAGCGTGACACCAAGGTATTTGATTTCGCTGGTCCATGGGATTTTCTGTCCAAACATTTTTATGCTGATGTTCCGACTTTGTATTTTCGGTGTCCGATGTGAATAGATAGTGGCGGCACTTTTTGACGGATTTATTTCGACTCGCCATTTTTTGCACCATTCCTCTATGAGGCTGGCTTGTCTTTGAACGCGCTTAACTGCTAAAACTGCGTTTACTGATGACGCTAACACGCCGGTGTCATCCGCGAATTGCGCTACTGTTGTGTTGCCGTCTATCGGTGGTGGCATATCGCTAGAGAAAATTATGAATAATAACGGAGACATTATTGAGCCTTGCGGGACTCCTGCTAATAGAGGTCGTATCGACGACAATATTCCTTCTAATTTAACCCTAAACTTTCTATTGGTTAGGAAACTAGCTATGAGTAAGATGAATCTTCGGGGGATTCCGAACTTAATTGCTTTGTAGAGTAGGCCGTTATGCCATACTCTATCAAAGGCTTTGCTGACGTCGACCGACAGGACTGCCGTGAAATGACGTTTGTTGATGCCGTCGTTTATTTGCTCTACTACGCGGAGGAGCTGATGTAATGTTGAGTGCTTACTGCGGAAGCCGTGTTGGAAGTCAGGAATAATTGATTTTTCTTCCACGTAAGCGTTTAATCTGTTTACTATTAGTCTTTCTAAAATTTTACCCGTTGACGGTAGTAAACTTATTGGTCTATGGTTTTGCGGTTGGAGTGGATCTTTTCCCGGTTTCGGTATTAGGATCACATCTGCAAGTTTGAACGCTGATGGAAAATGGCAAAGTCGTAGAGATGCGTTGCAGATGGCTGCGAGTGCACAGATCGCTTTTGATGGTAGTATTTTTAGAATTTTGTTCGTGACTTTATCGGGCCCCGGGGCTTTTTTCGCGTTAGTTTTCTTGATTATTAGCGCGACTTCCTGTGGCGTTGTGAATTTAAGAGCGGGCCCGTCCGGGGGCGCGGCTAATATTTCTTGTATTTCTTCATCTACTGACCTCGTGAATGCCGGGTCGTTATCTTTGTTCAAAGTGAACTGCTCTTCGAGGCTGTCTGCGAAGGTCTCGGCCCTCTCTGCAGAGGAATGTATCATTCCGTTTGGGCCCTGAAGAGGCGTTACACGCGTTTTGGGCTTTCGTATGGATTTGGCGACCTTCCAGAACGCGTTGGGATTGTCTTCGACTTCCGTCAAGAAGTCTTCCCAGTCCTCTTCGGTCTTAGCCCTCATTTCTTGCTTGACTCGTGAAGCGAGTTTTCTATAGAGTGCGTGATCTCTTGGATCGCCGTATTTTTGATAGTGTTTTCTTGCGCGGTTCTTTTCCCTAATCAGATTTTTAATCGTTTCGGGTAGATCCGGTCGCGGTTTGTCCGCCGGGGACGTCGTCGTTGCTTTTTGAATTGCGTTGTTTATCGATTCAGTGAAACTGTTTACTGCGGCGTCAAGTGTCGCGGAATCCAGGATTCTAGTCGGGATTTTGACATTCTCTTCTAAAAGTTTAGGGAGATTGCGCCATACTATTTTTGACCGAGTCGGTTTCGGGCGACTGGTTGCTGATCGTCCTAGAGCTATGTTTAATAAAACCGGATTATGATCTGATGAAAGTTCGTTTATTGATTGTAAGGAGTACACCGGGCAAAAGTTTTTAATTATTATTATATCATTTGTGTCGGTGATTCCGTCGTTATGAAATAGTGTTGGGGAATTAGGTGCATCTATTTGAATGTCATTTTTTGAAAGGTAGCTAAAGAGCGCCTTGCCCTTGCTGTTTTGGACCCGGCTATGCCAGGCGTGGTGTTTCGCGTTTATGTCGCCTGCTACTATCGTTGGTGTTCGGTCTATTAATATATTATCGAGTTCGGCGGGAATTATTAGCTTAGATGGAGGTCCGTAAGCGGCGACGAATTTAATTGGTCCGGAGTTTAGCGTGTTTATTATTACAGCGGTTGTCTCTATGTTGATGGTGGTGGGGCATGGTACCACACAATGGTCGATAGAATATTTAACTAAGATCGCGGTGCCGCCACCTCGCGTGTGTGTGCGGTCAGTCCTGTATATTAGATAATTTCGGATGAACAGTTTAGTATTTGGCTTTAGCCAAGTTTCGTTAAGCAACATTACGTCAATGTTGTGCCTGAATAGAAAGTCTTCTACTTCTAAACATGTACTTTTGACACTACCGTTCGTGTTCCAGTAGGCCGCGTTGATGTTTGCCGGTTTGTACGTTGATCTAGACATTGCTGTTTCTTAGAATATTTCCTATCCTGCCCATAAAAAAGGCCGCTTGGTCCATGAACCTTTTTAAGTCGTTCATGGTTTCGAGGAGCATTTCCTGTTGCTCATTTGTTAGCTGCATGGCCGGCTGCGGCTGCGGCTGCCTGGTATCTTCCCTTGTGGGCTGACGGTGAGTGGTTTGTTCCGCGCGTACGTGTGGGTTGACATAGCGTGGGGGAGGGGGAGGTGATTCGGGGCGTCTTTCCAGGCGCCACTGTTGGGATTGGGGAGGGGGGTTCCTGTTCTGGTTCCTGCCGGCGGTAGTGTGTACCGTGGTGGGGGGGTGGTGGGGGGGTGGGGGGTACGCCCTGACGTCTGAGAGCGGACGTGGCTGCGGCTGGGAAGCAGCTTGAGGGGCACGGCTGCCTTGTAGCATGTCGCTATATGAGCGTTGTTGATATTGACTGTGGAATTGCCTCTGAGGCTGACGGTGGCGGTGAGAGGGGTGCGCTGGGCATCCTTTATAACTGGCGGGGTGTGGACCCTCACACAGTGCGCACTTGGCCGGGGTGTCCCTCGGCTTCGTGCACTCGGCCGTCGGATGATCACCGGCGCATTTCACGCAGCGCGGTTTTCCGAAACAACAGGTCGCGGAGTGACCATGCGTTTGGCATCTGTTAGAGCCCCGTTCCCCAGTGACGGCCTCTTTTATCCCATGACCCCCACCGCTCATCTCACACACACACGCACACACACATACCCACACATACCCACACATACCCACACGTACACGATTGAAACTGAAGTTTTCTTTAGTAAATGATGGTACAAAGTAATAAATATTAGACTATCCTTCTCAAAACTGAGCATAATTACGGTAAAGGGAAAAATATGTGCACGCGTGAAGTATGAAGGATAATCGCTCAAAGCGTCGTTCACAAAAATGTTGCGGTGAACATCTAAGAACATCTAGAAGCAATATTCAAACATCGGCATTTTTAAGTATTGTTAGACTAAAGACAAAAAAACGGTTTCTTTTATTATGCACCTGAAATAAATGTATTTTACGAGAAATTTCAAAAGGCAACAAAGTCTAATGTTTCATAATACATTTAAACTATCTCCAGAAATTGCAATTACATATGTACTGATTTGATCTGAAAATGTTGTTTTTTCTTAATTTAACAAGGGGCTCGCCGGCCAAAGTCAAATTTAATATGGAGACAAAAATGGAGAGATATTGATGAATAACGATATAAATAAAAATGTAAGCGAAGATTCCTTCGAGATATTAACTGGGTATATGAAATAGAACATAGTGCGGACTCGAAATGGAAATGAAAGGAGCATTACAGCAATACAGTACTCCTTTAGTGATCATTAGATTTAGAGCCACACTCTAATGGATTAAAGAAGGGTTTCGATTATACATATAGATAAAGTTAAAGACTCTCCTTTGGATAATGATATTTCTATATTTCTGCTCTGTTTTCCCTCATGTCGGTACTGACACAGAATAGACTCGATCAGATGAAACACAGCTCGCGTAATGCACTTCACAAGTCTCGCTCCTGGGTCACCCTCGCAGTTTTATTAACATAAATAAAGATGCGTACACGAAATACTTGACACTTAGATATTCTTGTTATTTTCTCGGAATAGTTCAATTATATGCCAGTTATGACGAAGATACGTCAGTATCGAAACCGGTTGACGTAAAAAGTGACAGTGGTTTAAAAAAAGTTAAATATAAATACAATTTTAAATTTATATTTATTACATTTATTTAATACATTTTTATTTTGTAAGTTCCGTTTTCTAGTGTAGGTCCATATTTTTGTCTTAGTGTTTTGCGTTAAAAACTGCTAATTTATTTTCTTCAATTCGTATTAGGAACAACGTTACGCGATCGTGAGTGGCCACTGGTCTTATTATTGTTTTATATATAAGCGGTTCGCTTTGTTAAATCAGTATTTTCCCGCATTCCAGTCGTTTTTTATTGGCATAAAAGTTTCTACCGGCCAGAAGACAGATCTTCAGTTCGTCCGTTGTCCTATTTAACGTATTCAAGTTAGAGCCGAGATATGTAAAATTATCAAGTTCTTCTCATATACTCGTAAATGATGTTCTACGCGAACATCTCGGCGTGCCTTCTGTGCACGCGTATTGACCGTGTGATTTATTTTTGAGGCGCGTACGTGCACTCCAAATTTTCCGCTTCGTTGTTCTTTCGTTTAGATCGGCTCGTAATAACTGAATCATCAGCATAAATACAAATCTGCGATGCATTGTAGTCAATACAGCCCGTAATGCTAACCTCGCGAGTTATCGCCTCCAATACCAGATTCGAGACCGCGGTAGAGAGCGCGTCGCCTCGTATTACTGCGGTTTCAATTTGTGAGTTTTTTGTAAGAGCGAGCGCGCACTGATGACAAAACCTTCGTCCGACAGTTTTCAACAAAAGTCTCTAACAGACGGTGGAGTGGCGAGTTATAAACCCAGTTTATGATAAATAAGTTAAAATAATAATTATTACCGGTAGAAGAACTCCTCGAGCGCAATATTTGAAAACAATTATTGCGAAATATACTCGCTTACCCAGGCTTAAGAATTAATAATTATTAATTCAATAATATTTGTGAACGTTCAACGCGTATCCTCGCTCTATTTGATTTGACCAGTTAATTGGCAATCAGTCGTTCTGATTTACTTTACCTGGACTTTAGTCGATGGTATTACGTAGACGAGTAACTAGCTGAGAGTTTTAATCGAATATTAAGAAAAAGTCGTCCTTTTGAAATAAAATACATACGTACGTACAATTAATGTCATTTTTACTATTTAATGTTTATAAAATAAAATCTAACCAATCTACTATTGTAGATAATGGAAGGTATCATATTGTCTTTATATTTTTAATAGATATATTGTTACTGGCTGTATCCGCCGTCGCATCGTTCCATCCGTCACCGGCTGATCAATCGGTAAGCATAAATGTGTGGGTTCGGCTGGATGAGTACTTTTAGCAGACGACCTTTCTCTTTCACCTGCGGTCAATTATAGTAGTGTCGTTCCATATGTAGTGGTCACGTTCCAGGACTCCAGAAAGTTAGTCCTATTTAGTACAGAGTTTAGCTTAGTTTGAAAATAGTAAGAATAATGATGTGACACGTATTCCGTGTGCGCATCTCTATTTAAAAAAAAAATTCAGACTGGGAATCTAACTTAAATAATGACAAAGGTTAATTTAACTGGACTTGTTTAATACAAACAAATATCAAAGTTTAAGGAACAATCAATAAACACTAAGGAATAATCTAATCAAATTCTGTGGCAAGTTTTTCGGATCTGATGTCACCCCAAGTATGCTTCACGGACAATTCGCAAGTCAGAGAAGCAATCCCACTTCCTCGGTGGTAAGCTGTCGTTCTAATGGCTAATGAAGAAGAAATGCAACAATTGTCAGTGTTACAAAACAAACGCAAATATACTCAAACCGGTGCTAAATGCTAAATGATCTGAATTCGATGACCTTTAAGCAGAAAATATATTTCAATGTAATGGTATTTATTTATAAAATCCTCTCTAAGAAAATATCGGCAAAATTTATACGAAAAATTGATGCAAATTAACTTGAGTACGAACTTCATACAAGATGAAAAGAAACTACCATTAAGGAAGAAGGCAAGTTAAGTTGTAGTAAAAAGGAATGATTTTGATCTTGTTGATATTAGAGCATATATAAAATGACTTATGAGTGCACTGTATTAACAATAAATGAATGAATAAAGTACAAGAGCAGTTTAAAAGTGCATAAAGTTGTTAAAGAACATAATTTGAGTAAAATAACATTTCTAGAATATGCGCGTTGATTAGAAAACATAATTAATATAAATAATGTAGTTTTCCCGTAGTCAGAGCCAATGTTCTTCTTATTAGACCGAGACCTTCAAAAATAATTATTTCTTACATTGCCACACTCTTCTGTCCCGGCGTGCACTTCTCTCTTCCCCTTGTTCATCTCCTCGTGCACGCTCTTCACACGAATACCAAAAGTATAAGAAGTACACCGCAATTTCTTAGAATTTGATGTATACGACCGAATACAATTTGCCAATAAAAGTCCGCCGTAATCTCTGAATCCGACCTTACAATTATTTTTAAAACGTGATTTATATCGCGTGATTATATATATATCGCCGTCGAAAGAGAGCGGATATAACTTCATTATTTGACTAAAGTATTATTAAAAATACAAAAAACGGGACGACTGAACTAATACTGAATAACTTTCAATTGCACAGGTACAATTGAAACAAGCCTCATTAAACAACGTTTTGCATATTTGCGCTGCAAACTTGCTTGCAGCAGGTTTCAGAAGCTATCCGACTACATTTGATTAACTACAAACCATATCGACTGTCCGTGTTTCATATTGTTTAATTTTTTTATTTTTTAGTATCTACCTACACATCATTTTTTAACAATATTAGTAGTAATATGGTAATTTCCCATTTAAGCTACGCCTGATCTAGAGAAATCGTCTCACATTTTAAAATAATTGATGTTATTTAAAATAAAATAAAAATGTGAAGACATATTATAAATAAAGGATGTTTTTTCAGAGGTTTATTTTTAGAATTGGGATCACTTTTTACAGCGATAGCCAATTTGATAGCTGACAGCTGATTTGTGCTCAGTTTGATTTACCACTTCACCATGAATAGACTTACAGCGGAACAACGCTCGCAAATTGTGCAAATTTATTTCGAAAATCGTGGTTCAGTTCGCGAAACTTACCGTGCGCTACGTCCAATTTACGGTCGATATAATCGTCCATACGAGCAAGTGATTCGAATAATCGTGGATCGTTATCGCACTGTACATTCTCTAATTGATAATACGCATTCGCAAAGACGTCGAAAAGTGCGCACCGAAGAAGATGTTGCTGCAGTAGAGTATAGTGTTGAGGAGGATCGAATGAGTCGATTCGCACAGCAATAGACCTAGATTATTGATTTTTTCGTTCCGCAATTAAATGGCAATAATGTGGAAGAGCTGTAGTTTCAATAAGACAACGTAACATGCCACACAGCGCGCGCCATAATCAATGTATTGAGGGAAACATTCGATGAGCGCATAATTTCACGAAATGTACCTGTGAATTGGCCTGAAGAAATTAAATTTAACATATAAAGTTTGGGTGCTGGGTATTGGAAATATCTTTGCCTAAATGCAATCTTTATATGTGATAGTTGTAGTATGTTTGTGTTCTTGTTCTATTCGCGTAATGGTGTGCAGGCATATTATGTTATGAGATGTTATTGTGATAAAATAAATTGCTTATTTAGAGGAACGTTGATGAATTTTAGGCAAATCGAGTGATTTGAAGAGTTATTCCGTATGGTGTAAAAATGTTTTCCTAGATACACTCCTCCACCCTATGATTCCATAGTTTAGTATTGATTGGCACAGGGCGCAGTAAACCATTTTCAGCGACTCCTTATTCAGAATATTAAGAAATATAAATTAGCTTTCTGTCACGAGCGGCAAGATTGTTTATGTGCGTATCCCATCTTAGGTTCTGATCAATCCGAGTGCCTAAATTTACCATTCCACTAGATTTTTTCACACATACATATGTATAGGTGGCCAGTTTGGGGAACCCCAAACTTTTGATATTGTCGATTAGTATACAGCGTGTCCTTCGAAAAATATAGCTTCGAAGGAGGTTCAGATGTTTCTCGCGAATGTCGTTGTCAAATATATTTTTCAAGATGAGTTTACGAGACCTAGCGTCGAGTTTACGAGCCTAGCGTCGAACGCTTCAGCCAAATCTAAAAACACTGCCAAACATTTTTCCTCATTATCAATATGTTTCATCAAATAAGCGGGCGTGATTTGTCACGCGACCTTCTCTAAATTCGTATTTATTATTTATAAAATCGAATTTTGCTCTAGAAACTTAAAAAGTCTTCATGATTTGTCGGTAATATTGATCAGCGATATGGATCTATAATAATTAATATATAAACAATGTTTTTGAAAGAAACAATCGCAAATTAAATTTTTATTTCATTAATGACGTAAACTGGTCGATACAGACATACACACACACATATATATATATATATATATGAAAGGTAAGTGAGCAATTCTGAAGTAGGTGAACCACACATGTATGTACGTATTGTGAGGGTAAGATGGGGTTGTCTGACACCTCTACTGATAGATTCATCGGAAAGCATAAGATTAGTGGTCACCTACTTCAGAATTGCTCACTCACCTTTCACTAACAAGTTGCCTCCATCGTTTGTGGAAAAAATAAAATAATTGGGTAAATAAATATCAGGAATATGATGGTAGAAATTAAATCCCAACATTGAAAAATGTTAATTTTATCAAAAGTTGTACAAAATAAAAAATGTATGAATTTTAACACACCTAGTAACTGGTCTTCATTTAGATAACATTAGCAAATAAATGAACCATTTGTCTAAAATGTGTAGATTATTGAAAAATCAAAAATATAATAGAATATTACAGGATTCAGGATCACTTAACTCATCAAACTCGAGTACTGTTTATAAATACAGGATTATACAAGGTAATATTTCATAATTTAAGCTTACAAAATATTTTTTTTTAAACCTCAAGTTCCTGATTACAGTGGTAACATGTCTATAATAATATAGCGTAATTACCTTTGTGTTATCAAGGGAAATATGATAACAGAGAGAAACCTGATGTCGGCTTCAATTTCTTCAAATTAACGTACGACCTCACAAAGTTTGGGCTGGGATGCTTTTTAAAGAATTTCCTCCGTCTTTCAAATTTTAGCTTGGGTTGGAATACTTTGTAAGATAACTTCTCCATCCTTCAAAATTCTTTCCAGAATATGGTGACATTCTGGGTAATTGAGTGGTAGGCTTCCGATCACCGATCAGGCCTACCACTCTACCACAATCAAATCATTAAATGTGTCGTGCGTGTCTACACTCACAGGCTAGTTCAGTCTAGAGACACGAAGTGTGAGTACGAAACTCAGAACTCACCTCGCTGATGACTTTTCTCTTCACTTGTGATACATTTATAATAATTTATATAATTCGTATACAATGCGGATAGAACGCCAGGGCGACGCCACCGGCTAGACAGTGGTTGACATGAAAATGTGGGTTCGGCTGGAATAGAGTCCTGGGCACTCGCCTTCAGCTGTGGTAAATTTGTAGTGTTGTGTAGTTCGGACTAGGTATCAAAGGTAATTCATGAAAGATATTAATTTACAACAAGATTGTTTAATACAAAATAAATATCAAGTAATCGATTCATCCATTATGGCATCTGTTCACAAATACAATTTGACAATGAAGTGGAACAATAATCATCCCGAAGCATCGTTGAATCGTTTCATGTGGCGAGCCTCTCCTGACTTTCATGTATATATATATAGATATATAAAAATTGTAAAAACGATATAGTGTCCCCTGGAACAACACTTTATATCGTTTTTACAAATGGTGTTAGATAGACAGAGCATCGGGCATATTGTACTCGTACTATATAGTGTTATATGTGCTAAGATCACTTAGAAATTGTGTATAATAGTATGTTTATTTATTGGGAAGGTGTTCAATGCACTGGTATTCATAACTCAGATCTGCCAATAACTATATATATATATATATATATATATATATATATATATCTTATTTTCTTATAATATATCTTATTATATATATATATATATTTTATTAAACTCAAATGGTTAATGAAACAAAGTTAAAAAATAAAAATAATGTATTTTAACCACAATGTTAATTTTGCTAATTTCAAAAGTATATATATATGTATATACCTTATATATTATTCTATGTCTGAGTATCACCGCCCTTTGGTTTGCTTCAACGGCGACAGTATTGTTTATTTGTACAATATGTCGAAAAGTATTTTTATATTTTATAAATAATAATATTATTTCACCCTGAAGACCAGTTTTTCAGTGTACGATGATTGTCCACCAAAGTGGAAATTGCTGTTCCAAGGTAGACATTTAGATATTACGGAAAAACAGGCTCGTCCTCAGCTAAGTCACTCTTCACGTTCCTCCGTAATTACTTATTACAGGGATCCTCGGGTCGCTATCGCGTACATTAAAAGATCAAGGAACATCCGAGTTAAATATTCATCCCCCTGAATATATAAACACTTTCGGGGCGGGCGGAGGGAGGATGCGGTCCCCGCGATGCGAAAATGGTTAACTTTATCTTTTCAAAATATTGCACGGGGAGTGGAGGTGTTTTAGGTGTGGTCATATAGATAGACTACCTCGGGTACCCAGAACTCATTTGGGACGAAAAGCTCTCCACAATGCGCGGGGAAATAATTCTCCCGCACTTTGAGAACGCCGCTAGTCGAGACGGTAGACGAGGTAGGCCGGAGACAAAGCTGAGACGCACCGGGAACGGAACGCACGGTGGCCCGACGACTGCGCGCCGAGAGTAGCGCGCAATACGAAAGTAATTAGAAGTTAGTCGTCAACACTGCAACATATTAAATAAAGAAAAAGTTAATGAAAAAATGCCGAATTCGATCAATAGGTAGAGTCAATATGCATCCTCATTTTGCAAAAATAATATATTCGAATATTAAAGAGATGAAATAAGATGTTCTTTTATGTCCGCAATATTCACAAAGTATTACAGTTACAGATTATCATCTTTTAAGGTTTGCGAATACTCGATGAGTACTTCACAAAAATATTAATAATATAGAAGGAGTGAAAAAATATTTACTTGCATATTTTAATTCAAAACCACTAAGTTTTTTTGGAAAAATGGGATCGAAAAGTTGAAAAATAGGCAGAAGTTAATTATGAAAAATGATGGAAATCAAATTATAAAATAATATGCGTAATGAAACTTAAAAAATTGATTAAAGTCTTTCTTTCCGAAAGATCTCATTAAAAATTGTATTTAAAATAAGAACATTGTTTGTTTTCTCCAATCTTTTTTTTCTGATTTTTTTCATATAATGAGTATGTTTTAAATTTCAAATACCCTTTAAAATGAAATACATGGAAATAAATGTCCTCATTTACTTTTGTATTGCGCGCATTTGTTTGCGTGCTATTATTGGTGTTGTACTGCGCGCTTTGTCTTGCGCGCAATTGTCGGGGTGCAGGAATGTATATACGAGGGCGAAGAGAGAGATATCGATTTTCAACAAAATGGATATACCGAGTTCGAGAAATGACCCGAGCCTCGCTACTGGCTACTCGCTGCACGTCGCACTTCACTAGGCACGTTGCGAGGTGGCAAGCGATTCGCGATGTAGATGCAGGTTAGCTCAGTCACGAGCGCGTCGATTGAGAGAGAGTGGCGTTCGGTCGGATCGCTTCATCTTGTGTGTGGTCCTAGTAAAATGCACGTCAAACAATGGTAGAAGGTTACGATGTTCGAGTTAAAATGATTCTGTGTCAGTTTTTCTTCAGAATCATTCCAAATAGCAATGAAATCTGAAAGTCGTTTCCTTTGCTCGGTATGTTGAACATCGACACATGAATTTGCGACAACGACAACGACAATACAACAAATAATTATTCACTGTATTTACGAAATTTTCATTAAGATTTTGTCTTGGAATTAATCTAATTATAATACATATTTGGTATTGTTATAATTTGTATATATTTGCTTCATATTTAGAACCGATTTTTTATTTATTTCAAATTATTATAAATTCAGATTATGCATTATAAATAGTATAATATATATACAAATAAAGCGAACATTCAAACAAACCTATCCCATACAAAATTCATAATGTAAGAGATGTTCACTATTTCCCTGACTAGACCGTAGTCCGTGCTAAAGGAGACAGGTTCACCCGATATATCTATCAATATAAATATAAAACCATTATTCTCAATCTAAATCAACAATATTAAAAATGAAGTAAACAAGGTTATAAAATAATATAAATAACATATCTAAAATATTCTCGCTTTCTCATGATTGAAACACAATACAAAACAGAAAATTAATATAAAGAAATGATGTTCTGTTCGTGTGATCAATTCCATGAATTTTTGCTCAGTTTCCTTTCCGAGCAAAAACACACTGATGGTATTTGAATGTCCATCGAGAATTGTTTCATACTATTCGGCAAAATGTTGAGGCTTTGGGGGCCAGAAACATATGGGAGGATTGACCGAAGATCGTTCACATTTCGGGCTTCACGGTGAGCCTATTCTCTTTTGCTATCGTTGCATAATTATGTGATGGATGAAGCTTTTTGTTGAAATGAAAATAAAGAATCAGTTTTTTTACATAGAGCTGTCGAATATCAAGAAGCTGGCATTCCTAAAAGAGTGAATATGGTTTTCTGTAGACGATTCTGATAATGGATTTTTGTGTTATTACTAATTAAGGTTAAGGGTAGTTTTTCCAACTCCACCCTAACCTAAGATCGCATAGCTCAGAAGGGATTGGCAGACAGTAATATATATCATTCTCAGCATACGTTTCTCTAGAACATTCTTAAGACTTCTGAAGAAGAATATGAGTCTTCTTAATTTAGCGCCAAGTTTATTGATATTGTTTATGTAAATGCCTTCGAGGGGTGGTTCCCAAGTTTCCGATTGACAATAAGTACACATATGATATATGAACTGTACTAACCTTTTATTTTTGCTGTCTTTATGGTCCGATGTTATTGTTCTTTTAGCTGGGTTGTCTTCTTTACATTTCGACCGGCCGAAGCGCGCATTGGTGGTTTATTTTGACCTGGACTGGACGAACGGAATGTAATTCAACCGCCGGTCGTTTACCGTCTTCTTGGCTCTCCAAAAAAAGGAGATAATATTCACATGCACACATGTACATTATTATAAATCAGCAAATCCAGTGGTGCCAATAGAAGTAAAAATACGCGTGAACAGTTATGCTTAGACCAGTTTAAGAGTTGGTCAATCCAAATGCCGAGGTATTTAATACTTTTTACTCTCTCTAACTCTTAAAATTTTCATGCTATTTATTTAATTTAATTATTTCATATCATATGTTGTGAATACTTTTGGTATTTTGATATATCTACCTAACTGGGCTTTGCCCGTGCCGAAGAAAACATTTTCCATTTTTATCATCAATCATATTATTCACAAATAGTTTATCAACTATAAATTTAGTATAAGAAAGAAGAAAAATAAGTAACAAAATATGATGCAATATTTGATCTTGAGAAACTTATTACCTTCCTGAAGGATAAAACATATTTGACCAATATTAAATAATACGGCACAATTTAATTTAACACACACGATGCTCACTCATCGGTGTTGGGTCTGAAGTCTTGACTCTGCATGTGTTCATATTGAAGGGATGACCATGCTATGAGTTTTGCGGATGAGTTTTTTAGCCAGAATTTTATTGCGTCTTTGAACTTAGAGAGAATTATACAATTTGGGTGCCCTATCTGGTGCACATTCTAGGAATAGCTAAATTGTTCTCTGAGATTCTTGTAATTTTGGCATTACCATGAAAGCTCCAGATGTTCTTATTGATGAATATGTAGGTAAAAATATTTTTAACATGGATCTGCATAATGTCCAGTATCCCCAGACTGCTGAAAAGTATATTAATTATAGTAATTTGAATATAACTTTAAGTAATATTTTTTGTGGTTTTAGGCCTGTTTTTGTAGTGCATCCCCATCCTACTATTCCATATTCAATGATACATTGAGTTAGGGCGCAGTACATCGTCAGTAGAAATTGATTGCTCATAATATTCCTTATGTTTTTGAATATCCATAACAGTTTTTTGATCATTTTGCTCGTCATTTCTATATGTCGGTTCCATTTTAGGATGGGGTCAATAATCACTCACAGGTCTCTGTGCGTGCTATTTTTGGACACGCAATTGATAGGTTTGGATGGTTTTCTTCGCAATCATGTAATTTGAGAATAAAATTGTTCAGTGGCTGCCCCCGATGCACGCTGCTAAAGGCCATGCCTCATTTCATTAGCAATTCTAACCGTTTGTTGTATTTCCGTTAGATAACTTTTAAACCAATCTACAGCTAATCCTCTAATACTCGAAGCTTCTAGTTTCTGCAGAAGAATAGGGAAAGAAACAGTATTAAATGCTTTGGCTATATCCAGGAAGACGCTAATACAACGCTCGCCTTGGTCAAGACTGTATAATATGTAACATATATCAGTGAGTGCAATAACGGCATATTTTGTGATTTTTTTTGGATATTAATTAATAGTTTATGTTTGTCTAAAAACTCTGTAATTCTTTTATTAACGACTTTTTCAACCATTTTTGAAATAACGCGGGTACTACGCTCTGAAATTTTTATTTAGAGCGATATATTTCAATACAATCGCTTCAAATGTAGTTTTTTTTTTTTTCCTAAAAATTCCCTGTATACTTAATAGTTCGCAGATTATCTAAAGTCATTGCAAAAGAAGAAAAGCAAAAAGTTAAAGATCTACTTTTTCAACTTCTCACGTCTGAGTCCGCACAAGATGCATGACTTAGAAATGTGGGATACGATTCGTGATATCATATCTTGCAGAATAATTAAATTAAAAATAAGTTTTTAACATTTAAAAAAATAAGGTTCACTCGTATGTAGGGACGTATATGTTTCAAATGCGCCCATAATTAAGTTGATTAACAATATAAAGACAATAAACTTCTTTATTCAAAATGGCGCCTGCGGTGAAAAAATACAATTTTGAAATTACCTAGAAGATAATTTTATAAAAAAATACTTTTAACTGCGAGAATAATCAACAATGGTGGTAATCCACAAATACAAATGTACTGTTTAGTTTTAAAGAAACGTAATCAAAAAGATTGCGCGCTTCCATTTTATTGCAGGGAATGTACAAAATTGTCCACGGTCCTTTCTACCAGAAGCTGCCGGATTTAAGATTCAGATTTGGTTCACAAGTCCGTCGAGTAGGCGCGGCGCTTCCGCGCCGGTCCCGCGGGAGGCACCGCGACAAAAGTTTCCTTCTTGCCGGGGAAGTTTGCCAAACGACCCTCCGCCGGAGCCGCCCTCGTCCCCCGGTGCATGTGAAGGGAAATTGAATGGCTCTTGATAAGCAAAAGTTTGTGCGAAAAACAACCGGTATGAATTTTTAAAGCTTTTTGCATTGATCGTTAGCGGGCCGAGCCGCCACTGTGGAGTGGTACTGCCGGAGTCTAGCGGCAGTAAACACCTACGATAGCTTTGCTCTGTGCTTATTTTAAATATTGTATAATCTACGCGCGGGCAATGAGTGAAACAAATGCTAATAATAAAATAAGGACACATATTTGCAATATGCTCCTCAGAAAAATGGTAAATCTAGTTTTTGATATTATTAATACAATTTTATAACAAAATACTTAAGAACATAACACTTAAGAAAAATCCATCTAACGAAAAATATATGTACCACCGGGACTCGAACTCGGAACATTCGCTTACCGCAAGAAGCGTTACCATTTACACTGTGTTAAATATATGTGTAAGACAATATAGCCAGTGAGAGATATATTATTTTATATTTTATCGTTGCATTGGGTGAACAAATTTTGGTAATCCACACAAACTATGTGTCAATACTAAAATGTTCAAAAAAAATTTGACACGACGCGACGCCGTCATCGCTATCTTATAAACTTAATAAATTAAGTGAGTAGAGATAAACGAAATTGTAGATTATATTATGTATAATTAATAATATAAGTTAATTTGGTAAAGGTTATACAAACTAAAGAATAAAACATATTTATTAAAGAATATTCCTTTCCTCTCCCGGCACGCCGCCGAGTCAGTCGATTGGCGACCTTGAGCGGGTGCGATATACGTGAACCGAAAGATTACAATATTATACAATTGAGACTTCGCGTCTATATAGTGTCGTCTAAAGAAACATTGTTGATTTGAACATACAGTCCACAGTTTGGAGGTGCCTGCCGAACTGGATTGTGGTGAGTGCCAAAACTCTTCCGTATATCCAGACTTCTTCCGGCGTCAATGCTTATACACTACCACATTATTACTGTGAAGTTGTAGTTTTTTCAGAAGATAGTTATGTGGTATTTTAACACAAAATAAATGTATCAATTAGAAAGATATGCATTTAATTTGTATAAAATTAATTTATTGATTCAAAATTACAATAAGCATTAATTTTAGTAATTTAGTTTGTCACAAAATTATATAAAACCTTCATATATTGGATATTTACTCCTTCATTTATTTATTTCTATCAACGCCCTTGTTGACTTTTACTTGAAAATAATAATTGATTTAATTTAAATATAACAGTACACTTTAGTATGGCATTTCAATACATCAGTTTAAATATAACGAAGAAAACAAAGTATAATTCACGTACAAATATTTATTCAAATCAGGTATACTCCTGCAACGAAAAATGTCAAAGAATTCATCGAAAAACACTTGTTACCGAGCCGAGGCTTCCGTATTACAGGCGAGTTAACAGTATAATTATTTCTATGGGTAACTACAAAGAACACTTCATGTTTTGTTTGAGTTAGTACTTTATACGAAACCATCGGTGTCAACTCAGGGCAGTCCAGCATGCTATTGATCATTTTATATAGCAATACTATATCGCTCAAATCTCTTCCCCAGGATAATTTTTTCAAGTGAAGTAGACTCATTAAATAATCGTAATATGTGAGCCATAATCGGGAGAGCACAAAGTAGAGTTAAATTCCTGCGTACTTCTTACAATAGATGTGTATAAAGTTGTCAGAGAGCGGAGCGAGTTCAAGTTTTTGGCTGTCCTTAACTCAAATCCAAAGGGTTTCATCGCCTTGTAGTAATTTTCACTTAATTCTAATCAAGTAAATATCGTTAAAATATTGATGATGTAATAATAAAGTAATAACAACAGTAAACATATATTTATAATCAATTAGTACTTAATTATAACCAACTATCAACAAATAACTATATTATGATTCTAAATGATAGGACAATCCACGCAAATAATAATTGATACGTCAGTTCTATTATAATTTTGCAATAATATTGGTACGCGTCTGTTAAGCTGAACATATCTATTTTTGGAAGGATATCCTGCTTGGAAACGAACATATTGTACCTCTATTTGATTCTGTACGCGTGAGAAAAAAATGACTTTACATTTAATTCTTTCGGCGCCCTGTGTGCTTTTATTTATTAATACATATGTAACAATATACAGAAATATAAATGTATCATTACATAACAAGAGATATATGAGACAATATACAAGTAGTGCAGAAAATATAATACACTAGAGAAACAAAGAAAACAAAAATAATGTGAGTACTTATACAATTTTAAGTTATATAGACATACAATTTATTGAAAAGGTGACAGTTATCACATACACTCCCTCAGTGGAAAAAAATACAATGCGGTCAGGCTTGACACGCATATATCTGTAAAATAAATATTTTTCTTACTAATGTGTACTCGAAACTCAAACATATTTTTAAATCTCGAGATAATCAAAGCAAACAAATTTAAATATTATATTTATTTAGCATGTAACAATAAAATCCTGTTATTTGAAATTCAAGGGGCTGACAATTTTTTCCAATTATGTATAAATCAGCTATTTCAAGAAAAATTGCAAATTTCTGAATTTTTTAAAGTGATAAATACAGACGTAGGGCATTTCCATTTTAGTAGGTGGACAAGAGAAGATGTTCTGAAGAGAAAAATATTTATAGAAATATAAAAATAAATGTTACAGAACAGCAGGAAGAAGGTGAGAGATAACTCTCGTCATTCGTCGGTCTTCTCAATATCTTCCAGCGGGTTAAATCATCGTTACGGGGCGAACGATGATCATTATCAGTTAGGCCATCAACCATTTCCTCACGAGCATCCCTAAGAAGGCGATACCATCAAATATGTTCTGGCATTTCCTTACGAAATCGCAAATGCACCATGGCTCAGGAGTAAGTCTCTGATCGAAAAGTCTGCTCAGAAACTGACCATGCTCGGTTGCCATCTGATTACCTAATATACGTATTTTACATGTTCTCTGTACCGGTATTTCTGTAGTCTAAAGATGGTGCCGAGAAGCTCCACTTCTCGACCACTACTGCCCAGACTGAGAATCGGCAAGTCGGCAGGTAGAACTCTTACCATACCGTCGAGACTGTCCTGTGTCCTACCAGTTATGGCTAATAGTCGAGTTCGCTGACCACTGCTTGCAGCTGCTGCGATAACATCAATTTTTAATCTGTAGGCCCAGACTTCAACGGCTCAAGTGTAATGAAACCGAGGTAATGAACCGAGGTAATGAACCCAAGGTAAGGAACCCATGGTAATGAACCCAAAGTAATGAACCCAAGGTAATGAACCCAAGATAATGAAACAAGGTAATGAACCCAAGGTAATGAACTCATATTTCGCCCGAGGGTTTGGAAATTTGTCAACGTATTTTTCTAAGTGTGCATCATTTTCAACATTGTGTTTTCCGAAAAAGTTATTTATCTCTGAACCAAATGATGACCAGGTAGAGGACTCGACATCGTTCATAGAATATTATGCTTTCCGATTTGAGGCCCATCAAAAATCCCGGCTCTTTACTTCTCTGTGCTTTTTTCAGGAAATTTTTTCAATAAATATTCGAAACACGAGCTATTTTTATCCAAAGCTTTAACAAATTGTTTCATTAGGCCAAGTTTTATTAGAAATTGTGGTAGGGTAATTTTATCTTTTGCAACCGAAGGTTTATTAATTATATTTTATTTTCCTGATGTTGTATTTGTTTTCAAAGGCCATTTATTTTTTACTCAGTGTTCACGTTTAGCTCTACTATTCCAGAGGCCGATGAAACCCGGTGACTACTTTGTTGTCCAAGAAGAAAATATCGAAAATATCTTAATCTAATTCTCACTCGAGTGTATTAGATGAAAAGTGAACATGCTGTAATATTTAAAGCTAATACAGGAAATCTGATGCCATTTTTGAAATCAGGGATCCAAATGCGTATAAAGTCAGGTCTAATTTCCAAGGCGCCAAAGAAATAATTGGGTAGTGTAATATATTGCAAGTGACACCCATTACAACTATTTGCCTGATTATACAGGTTGGATATCTCAACGAATATTATTCTATGCCTCAGGAGAAGGTCGAGAGTCGGGACTTATTGACAAATACTCGCTTTTTTATTTATCCCCACAAAAATATATCAGGAGCCGTGGCACGCCACCATTTTAAATTTATTATTATTATCTTTTTTATTATTAACCTTTTTGTTACATTTATTTTATGTTTATAGCGTTGATTATATGGTTGAATATAATTATTAATAAAAAAATAATTATTTTGTATCAACCATTTCGCACACTGTTTGTAAATGAATCAAAGTGGTTCATAATTTCTTTTTTGTTTTAATTAATAACTCTGACTTAACATTTTACATTATTTTTGTTTAATTTTGACAGCTCTTTAAATAATATTCAGCTGTCTAATGTTTTTCATTTTATATCGGAATTTAGATTACGCAAAAAGTGGGCAGCGTAATTGAAAAACGGTCGGCATGATGTTAGAAACGACTTTTGCAGTGGAACTTTCAGGAAACGTAATCAAAATCATGAACATGATTTTGCAGATCGATGAATTGCTGTGAGAAAGATAACAGGTATTTCAAATATTTCACGTAAATGAGTAAAATTTTGCTTGACTTCGTAATTAGTTGTAGAAGCTTTCCGCGCGGTGGGGTACCGACGCTTCTGATGACGGAATAAGAACGTGCTCACATAGTACTTCAGAGCAGTGTAGCCAAATACTATATTGGACTTCAATCCCGACCATTTCTTAACGCGACTTGTCGCTACGTGTGATACCCGAATCTGCCGTCACCGATCATAATCAGAAACATCGCCTCCTAAGAAGACCAAAAACATACGAACAAATGTAAAATGTGGATAAATTGTTTTTAAAAATATATAAAATTATTATTTTTCGCAGCACGGCACGCCACTGTATCGCTTCTGTAGCGGCGTATGCAATTCTATCCGAACTGTACTTTGAAATAAGCTGTAGGTTCTTAACTAGAGATTCTGAGAAATATATTTAAATATAATTTCTATCCCGTAATATTCCCAGTACAATTATTATTATATTTTCAGATTTAAATATGTTATAATATTCTGTCAAATAAATATTTAATTTCGTTTTATTTCCCAAAATATATCGTTACATTTCATTGCACTAACTGCACGCGCCTGATGAATTGTTAACCGTTAGCCATCGCGGACTTTCGGTTTGATGTTATCATATTTGCCTACAAATTGTTGAAAGTTTCAATCGTCAGTTTTAATGAGAGACTCATTTAAACGTAGAGAAATTTGGAAATCTGTAATAATCTTCGAATAAATTAGATCCCAATTGCCGAATCGTTGATAAATTAAGTACGGTTTTTTTAATAAAGTTTGTAATAATACGGCGAAGACGAGATTACAGTTAAACTTCATTAATATTTTTCACTAATGAACAGTGGAATTTTCGGAGGAACTTTTGGCCCAGGTGAACGGCAGGCGGGGCGCTGAGTTATTTTGTACAATATTTAATCTAAAGGCCATCGGATTAAAACTCTAAAGGGACTGCTTGAAAGCCTTCATTATTTTGTTGGATATTCAAATATTAAAAAAAATAGCAATTCAGAATAGTAGGACAAACTTATAAAGGAAATTAAAATTTAAAAACTTAAGATAAGATAAAATAAGGCATTTTAAAATATACAGTTAAGAATAACGATGTATTTTTTTACATAGTATTTAAATGTATACTTAAATCGTAATTATTAACATATTTATGATAGTCGGCGGCTGTTGTGGCACCTTTAGTAACGAAATTATATTTTTTGTTTTAGATAAGTTTAGTAGATTACACAGCTTCTTTAACATACACGTATTTATTTTTCGTTCTTTGCTTTTTCTGGGAACTTTTTGTCTTCATTATTTATCTTAATTATTTTGAAACACAAAAAAATGCTTGTTACAACAAACTGCTTAATTTTACATGTCGTCGTTATAATATATATTAAAACTCACGAATAATATTTTATTTAAACCAATAAAATATTATACGCGAGTTTCGGTATTGAGCTTGATCAAGAAAAAATTACATCCTTTTTATTGAAACCGTTACTGAAAATTTTCAGTCTCTTCTTTCGCCTTTTACTTCCGATCGTGTCACTAGCGAAGCATTACGAAGCGTCTCTAGGCAATACATTTTACGAAGTCATTTTTCACGCTTTGTATTTTATATATATACTCCTTATACAGGGTGTCCAAATCACTAGCTGTGGCTGTGGCAGTCGAAAAACTGATCTAAGGTGTCGATTTTCACGAAATTCATAAAAGTGTCAATATCTGGAAAACTAACGATTTGTTGCAAGGTCATATATTTTGATATTCTGGTCAGTTATGAGTAAGTCCATCAGTTAGAGATGACGTTGACTTTCGTGACATACTGTGTATAATCCATTTATGAATAATGAGCGAGATTAAGATAGGGTCACATACACTACTGGAAATAATTATTGCATCAACTGACAAAAATGACTAATATTGAAATGGTTTCAGTTAAAAATAAGTTAAAACTAGAATGAAATAAAATAAGTCTAATTAAATTTTTTAACAAGATTTTGTTCTATGACATATAACTGAATCGTCCTGATAAATGCAGTTTTCGATTGTAGAAAACTACTCACTAATTGTAGGTAGCAATTTATCTTTGCATTTGCTGTGCCTTTAATAAACTCCAATCTTCTGGTAAAATTTCTTTTCCCTCATCGGAAAAAAAACTTTCTCTCAATCCATTAATTTTTTTTGTCAATAAAGGTTTTTTCCTTGATCTTCTTGCATTCAAGTCAGCTTTGGAAAATCGATTTCGTACAGTTCTACTGCTAACTGCTACTTTGGATGGTTCCAGCCCGTTCCCTTTTCAATTCATCGATTTTTGAAACAAATTCTACTAAGAATTCTGTCATCATTCTTGGTAGGCTTCTTTATATTGACTATAGTCGACTGATTAAAGATAACTTTCTTAGTTATTTCATGACTATATTTCACTTTCTTTTGATAATGCAATAACAACACATTTCTTTATATGTTCTACTTCTCTTCCCATGTTTCACACCACCTACTTCGCAAAACATCAAATATAAACTGAATCACACTAGAAAATTACAACTTTTGTACAATGTTGCAACTAACATAAATGTGTTGACATTGTAAAAAATTATATACCCTTAATTTGTGACAATTATGAATACAAAAATAGCGTCTTACTTAAAATTTTGACGTGAAGCAATAATTTATTCCAGTAGTGTAGATAGTGGTCGTATAGAACGGATGAATGAGGAGAGAAGGCTAAGAAAGATATATGACGCAAATACAAAAAGTAACAGTTAAATTAAGAGAAGGTAGAGAAAAAGTAGAAAACAAAAATATAAACAGAGGAAAGACAAATACGAAAATTTATCAGGGGAACGGGAGGGTGAAGGAAAGGCAAAGGAAAATGGGATAGGGAATAAAATCTGTATGATAAAAATATAATGAAGGTCATTAAAGCTTATGTATTGAATTTAGATTTAATTGAGGTAACTGGAGTATTGAAAATGTCTGCGGATGAGGCGAAAATCGTATGTCAGGATAGAAGAGTGTGTCGCTCTTTCGTCTTTGCCTACCTCCGCGGGGAAACGGCGTAATGGTGAGCCAGTTAATTATTTTAAAATAATTTGTCGCTGATAATTTTCGTCTCACCAACTTGCTTGCGAATGTTTTCTCTATTATATACCATTACATAAATAGTATATCTCGCTCTGGAAAAAAAATGCCACGAATGAAAATTTATTTATAATGCAAATTTAAATTGAATGGAATGGAGATGACTCATTTCTCTATATATTATTCATCTACAGAATTCGTGACAGACGCCGAGCAAAGATACCGTTAGTAGTTAAAACTTCTAATTAAGAAACAAATGTAAATGACTGTTATCTTTAAACCGTTGAAACGTCGTCATTTAAACAAAAATAAGAGGAGAAGGTATATCCTTTTAATTTCCTTAGCGCACTTATTATTAAAAAATATTAATTTCATACCCCAACATGACACTAACTACTTTACTATTGAAAGGTAGAGTAAGATGAATTTTTAAATAACACGTTCAATAGTTAAGATATATATGAACTTTGTAAGACATTATATATTAGAATAATGCTTTTTTTATTTATAAAGAGATCTCTGCGTATATAGAAAAACCGTAAACTCTTCTTACTTTGACCGGCATCATAATATTGAGCGAAATATATAAAATTATTTCCTATCGCATACTACAAAAGAGAATGATAAATTCAACTTGTATTCGAATATTAAAGAAATAGAAAGGTGTTATCATATATATTGTTACGTCGCGTTCTGGTTCCGGTGGATCGGACGTCAGGCAACGCCACCAGCCAGATAATGGTTGACATGAGTTTGTGAGTCCTCAATCCCGCGAATGCATACTGATCTCCTGCTACCGCACTCTGCTTCCATCCTTGACTGAGGAATATTTATAATTGACACAGAAAGCGGTTTTGCTGTTAATTAACAATATAATTCAAGAATTCTACAAATACAATCAGATACAACCTGTAACACGATCTAGATACACCTCCGTCTAGGCATACACAGTAGGTAGCTGACTCAAAATAGTAGGTTACATCTACGAAATTACCCCCCTTGTAGTTCTCAGATGTTATTCGTAACATTAAAATAATAGGTAAGAGACCAATCCTTCACGAATCGTATTAATTACAGTGAATTAACAAAAATTAGAATAAGTCAATAAAACTGTACAAAGTTACGTTGTGACATGTGATGCATTCCTGCGAAATCGTCATGATGCCGGTCACGAATATATGTGAGCGGTTCTCCCACCTTAATCTAGTCGAAGTCCTTTACCGCCGATCTGATGGCGATAACCCGACCGTCTGACGTGTCCGGTATCCTCTCCTCAGGCCTGCAGCCGCCATGGAACAAGTTTGGATTGCCTCCATTATCCTACGCCAGCGAAGGAAATATCAATTTCTGTAAGAACGGTATATCATGCGAATTAGTTTGGAACAATTCAACAAACGGCGCACTGGTGATTGCAAAGATTGATCATTTTACCCTTCTACTGATGATTCTGCAGTTCTGACATGGCGCGTATTGTGGTCATTGTTCGATCTACGGATCGATGTCTTCAGGTAGTTTTAAGTGAGCAATTTGTATCGGATTTAATGAAGGTGTTCTGCACGGGTATAAAATGTTGCCTTGGATTATTTTACTGTCTAACCTAAATTCTGTATGTCGCGTAATGAAGGCGACTGTTTCTTTCGTACGGACACTTGGTGTGTACCAGTTATTCAATTTTATTTAATATACTAAGGGTACCCAAAAAAATATAATTTCATTAATATAAAATATATTATTCATCGATAGATGCAATCTTCCTCCACCGTTCAAGCAAAATTTTGATTCCACGTTTATAAAACTCGTAGGTAAAATACTTTGTTAGGGCTATTTTTACTTCACTAACATTATTAAATCTTTTTCCATGTAAATAACACTGCATGAACAAACGATAATAACATGGTGCTAGATCAAGCTTATTCACAATTTTCCACCGTAGTGCGTTAATTTTTTAAAACATACATTACGTAAAAAAACAGTGTCCGGCCGTCCACCGGTTACACCGGCCAGGCAGAACGTGCGTCAGTCGGTCTTCACACTTACTTACTATATCACTCAGCTCCATTGTCTCCTGTCCACGTGGAATATTTGAGAGTGCAATGAAACAGGTTTTAGTAAAACGAAGGTTTCCATTCAAACAGAAACATGGCGGAACAATTTGTCACGAAATTGAAAGAAGATTATCAGTCCAACTTACTTAAAGTAAATATGCACAAGCATGACCCCACAATGGGAGTTACAGTAAAAATGCTTCGCAAAAACAATCGTGAAAGCTGTCCACATGACATTCTGATAAAAAAATTAATGTTAAGTATTATCAGAACCAATTACATATTACGAGGCGCACATTGACTGTGCTGAATTACAGGTGGCATTTAAATATTTCCTACAAAATGATGAGTGTTCGCGGACGAAAATTCAAATTCATTCCAGAGAGGCCTTGCGAGGGCTGGTCGACAATTACTCGGTTTAATAATAGAGTCTGCGTATCGCTTCCTGAGCACTGGAGATGGCGTCCATCGTTCACCACCGTGAGATTGTGTCCCGCATGCTTCGGGCCGATCGATGGGACCCTATCCTATATCGCGGTATTACACGAATGGTGGTGTTGATCCGCTGCGGCTAGCTGTGCGGAAAGTGAGAGATCAATCTTATCAATATAGGGCTGCGGATGTCCGATCAAATTCGAGTGAGTCAGATCAATTTCGATAATAATATGGTACAGTTCTAAACCAAACATTTATTCGTAAAATTTGGCAAATCATTACGGAAGATTCCTAAATAATGATGAGAGTGAGATGATCCTTAGAACTAAATTCACAAGTAATTTAAACACACGACACAATAGTGATCGGAGTATTTGACTTATACGAGTTTAACGATGGATAACTTCTTTTGCCGGGGCGCTGCAGAAAGTACTCACGCCGCAGAGAGCTGGCGGTTCCGAGTCCTGCACGGGTTTGCGACGGGCGAGCGTTTTGAAGGGGTAAACGCGGGTCTGCACTATGTCGGTTAAAGACGGTACACTGTGACCTAATATAAAAATCCTGCGACAAGCATAATTGATAATTGATCCCTTCGATATCATACTGCATCCTTGTAACATTCCGCATCTCATCGTGTATAGAAGAATTTATAAAACGCCATCGCCCTTGGTGTATCGTCTAAAAAGTGACGTTTCCAATAAGCGAGTAGCAATAAGGGAACATTACTGTTCCAGCAATAAAACAAAAAAACATTCACATCTGAATTGATCCGATTACATCTCCTCAGTGCAATAGTACTTGTAATTAGGCACGATCTTAACCTTATATATTTAAAATTAGACACAAATTTGACCATCTTTTTTAATTTATACCGGCCGAAGACCGGCATACGCTCGCACGCTGCGAGTCGAGAGAAACGTGCGGCAGCTCTCCTCGACGGAAGCGATAGGGTCGCATCTTTAAAAGTGTGCAGCGTCTATCGGACATCGCGACTGATCGTATTACTGTTACTTCAAAATAAATTAATGTTTCTACTTTTAATATTACAATATACGAAGACACTGATTAGTCACATTTGTGAAAATAAAACACGTGTTTTGATTCTACTCGTTTAATTTATTTGAAATTTGTTTCGGGCATTATCGATCTAACAATTTTAACTCGACAATTTGTATTTAAATTAAACGAGTAGAATCAAAAAACCAGTGTTTTATTTTCACATATGTGATTATGGAGTTTTACAAATTTACCTCGGAAACAGTAAACTGATTAGTTGTTACGTTATTTCTTCCTTCTACCTCGGCTTCATGTTCAGGGAGGAGGCATACAGTCTAACTGGTTCTTTTTAAAATTATTCTCAAGTCAAATGGTTATTAAATGAAATCACAAAATGCCATTGTTTACAATAAAATTTATTATGTGTGACTTGCATGTATTAACATTTGAAAAAAAGCATTTTACCTTATTCTTATTAACAACACTATTCAAAACTGATTACAATCAATTTAACATTATTTATGTGCCCATCATGCCAACATGAAGTTAACTAGCAAATTTTCTGTATCAATTCTTGTGTGATGTTGACTATGCAGATCCCTCATGTAAGGGATTACCTTTTGGAGACGGCTTCCATGTGTAGATGATTGTGCTGGAACCGGCATGTGAAGTGTCGCCAATAGTTGTGGTGCCAGGGTAAAGTGACGGAGTTCAGGATTGACCACCAGACGATGTCCAATTATCCAGGCAAACCGGGGCTCTGGACGCGATGTTCTTAATTACAATTTGCGCTTGACGCTTTTGATATTGTCTCTTTTGATATAGATCCACCGGGACCCTTTTTACGCTTTAACATCAACGATTAAACACAGAGAACATCACAGTCTAAGCTTTATACTCGAGGTGCACAATTTAAATTTACCCCGGAATTACAAATTACAAACGCTCGCTTAATTAATATTAATGATAATACTAATGAGACGATACTAGTTTTGTTTTCTTATTGAAAACTAGATCGTATTTACGGAGCGATCTCTCCCGGCTGAGATGGGTAGAAAGACTGCCGCATGAAGGTGCATCCCTTATGGTGCATTTGCCTACGTGACCAAAGTCACGTTCGCCAAAACTTTTATTAGGGTTCCCACGCCGCATTGGGGGTCTAACAATGCCGACGTTTATTGCAAGCTTGTCCCTTACTCCGACTAAGTGCTTTGTTATCCTTGAACAACAAAATATTGTTTTGGATGATTTTGCATTTTAACATAGTCTTTAAGTAAAATGTGCTAGAAGAAGATCAACTCAATTATTTGTACTTTTAAAATTAGCAATATTAACTTGGTGGTTAAGATTCATATTTTTTATTTATTATCTTAGTTTTATTAACCACTTGAATTGAGTTTAAATACATCTACCGGTTTCGAAAAATACCATTTTCTTCTTCAGGATGTCATAACTAACCAAAAATATATAGCATTGTTTCTTCATCAGAATCTATTTTTAAAAATAAAAAAAAAACAATTATTAAAAAAATAAATTTAGTACCTAACTCAAATTGCTGCTCAATACAAATTTAGTCGAATAATTTTTAAGAAAAAAATTTAGAATATGACTCCAATTATCATTATTATCATTATGTTTTATCTGTGATTTATATAAAAACTGATTATTATATTCTTTTAATTTATTTTTTAAAATAGTGTCTATCAAACATGTATTATACCCATTATTAACTGCTATTTTTTAAATTGTATTCAATTCAATATTGAAATTGGATGTTGACATAGGAATATTGACTAAACGATGTATCATGGAGCGGAACCCTGAAAGTTTGTGTGATAATGGATGATTAGATTCATTGTGTATGATAGTATCTGTAAAAGTTGGTTTTCTAAAAATTTTGAACTCAATTTTATTATTATTTTTAATCAATGTTAGATCCAAAAAATTTAGGGTCAAATTATTATTCATTTTTAATGTAAATTGTATTTTATTATTAAATGAATTAATAAAATTTAGAAATTTAGTTGACGTTGTGAACCCGACCAAATACACAATACATCATCCATATACCTTTTCCATAACAAAACATTATTTAACAAAGAAGAATCACAATCAAAAATTTTTCTCTCCAAATTGTCTACAAAAATATCTGCTATTAGTGGACTTGTGGGTGCTCCTATAGATCCTATTATATTATTGAATTTAAAATAATTTTGGTTCATACAAAGGTTTAACAAACGACATAGATCTTTTACCAAATTATTAGGTAAATTAGATGAATTTAGTAAATCAGAAAATATTTGTATTCAATAACAATAGTAGATGCGACAGTATCTCAATTGATTCAAAATACGTTACTCAGCAGAATTTCCTTGTGGTGGTGCACCTGTGGGTCTTCTATTCAGCTGTTGTTTTTCAAAAGCGCAATAAAACAGAGACACAACGTGACAGGAAACCGGGACAAACGTCAGTAAACCTCGAGCGCCATCGCACCGTCGCACCGTCGCACCGTCGCGCCGTCGTGCCATCACGCCAGCAAGACAGTTGGAACGGCCGCGTCCGCCACCGTCACCCGACTGCCGAGTAGTATAATTACGCACCCGTGACTCGTGACGCTCAGCGTGCGCTCGTTTCTAATTACTTATGAATTCCCTGCTCAGAAATCACTCTCGTCTGGAATCTGCAATTATCAAAATTAGATTTCTATCTGTCTAGTGAGTGTTGACATTATTATTTATTCGTCAACCTGTCTACTGTCATTAATATTTACTATTTGGCGGGGATGTTATTTTAATCCTCTATACTCTACGTTTCATTGATTCATTTTTTTTCATGCCCCCCGGTTACTCGGATTAATCGGCAACCTTGAACGTGCGAGGTTTAAAATAGTAAAGTTGTTTTTATTTTATTGAATTGTTACATACAATACACGTATCACCATTAACAGCCATTGTCGATCCACTGCTAGCCGAAGGCCTCCCTCTGACTCTTGCACTGTCTTGACTTTTGTCTCGCGGATACCTTTCTATTAAAATCGTGATTTAGTTGGTGTGGTAATTTTACCATACCGACTAAATCAATTTGCGATTTAACGAAGAATAATATGGGCAGAACCCGTAGTGCGCGAATACATGATGAATAATGCTGTGAGCCATCTTCGAAGACTCTCAGACTCGTCGGCAGACCCAGATTGAAACAGGCACTCTGCGAGTGGGTTGACCCGGGACAGAGGCGCCCGGTGAAGGCCGGGGTTCCCGTTTTAAACTTGTAATTTTTACTGTAACTCGACGCGGATGTTTTTCATCCACTTGAGGGTTTTCACTTCGCCGAACGCGACAATTTTGCTTATTTAAACATTTTTTTTTTTTTAGAGAAACAGTGTAACAATAATAACTGATAATTACATAATACTTTCTTTCGGAATTAAATACACTGTACATAATAAACTAAAAAATAGTATACTCAAACAAACCTATAAAGAAAAATACTTTTATACTTTATGATTATGTCCGCTGAAGTAAAAGTGAGTTTGTCATGAATCAAGGTTTTTAAATATTCGGCGAAATTTTCATGAATTTTAACAATGTTTTAATTTAAACATTACAACCGCACACTGGTGAGTTTGCACGGAGAACCTACCAAAAAAAAAAAATAAGTTGCGAATCGCGCTATGCCTAGACTGCCTAGATTGCGACCAAAAATAACAAGAATTTTTCAAATTGTATTAACAAGAGAAAGGTTCACAAGATTGGTGCGATTTTTTATTTTGAATTTTTTAAATTCATTCTGATGAATTTGCTCGGTTTCTAGTTATTAAATGCCAACTTACATAATTTTAGGTTAAACAGTTCGAAAATGGCGCCTAATTCAAATCAACAAAATGAGACACCATATTTTAAGAATTTCAAGTATTATTATGACGGTATTTTAAGTATAATGTGACAGCCACGCAAGTTGCGGGAGGCGCAAGTATAGGTACAGCAATAGAAGACGAAGAAGACAATGATGAGGTGGAATTATTATATGATTTATCAGCAGTTTTTAAAACAGAAAAGCGTCTTTCTCACAGATAAAAATAGGTGTGACAGAAAAATGTTCAACATAGTTAAATACCTCTTAACATAGTACCGGGTACAGCGTTTCTTGACTGGTCCACCGGTGCACATTCTTCACATTTTAATATGCTAATAATTACTGATGATAATAATTAATTACTCGTTACTAAGATATGTCAACATACGTTTCCTTTATTTCAATTTATTTTATTGCAGTCTTCTGGGCTATACTCTCGTGAGTATTAGACCTTTGGAATCCATCCTATTGTAAGGTCCATAATCAGAATTGTGCAATCTTCAATATATATATATAATTAGGTACGTCTATAACTTATTATTATTATCACATTACGAGTGAATAAAAGTGATTGCCTAGTGTATTGATGAATTCACGGGCCCGCTTGCGCCCTGTACGGCATTATCAGCGGACTCGAATCTCGCTGGTGTGGGTGTGGGTGTGCTTGTTGCGAGCAGCACGTGTACACGTGTACACGGCGTTGTGTGCGACGCCGTGTAGCGCGGATGAAACTCATTACGATTTTGACAATTTATTCATCGGCCGCCCCCGCCGCCCCGCGGCCCGCCCCCGCTCAGACCGACTCGATATTCTCGCGCGGGAAAATTGGTCCACGCAAAGGCAGCGCAGTTTAAAATACAGCCTGGCGGGCCGGGGAGGGCTATTTACTCTCGTTATGTTTACAAACGCAAAAATTTGCTATTCAAATCTAAAATTTATTGCTATTCCAAAAATTGATGAAGAACACGTCGCTTTAAAATATAATAAAGTTAGGTTATTCAACGCCTACAGTAATCTGTATCGAGATAGTTAACATATTGACGAAATGTTAACATATTGACAAAAACACGATTAATTCTGAAACTTGGCCGGCAGTCTGATCGCCTATGGACGCCGAATCTTATACATAAGATGAAAACCCAGGGTCGAAATACGTGCATTTACCCCGCTTCCGACTCTATTCTGATCTAGACCAGGTCACAGAAAGATTGATAAACTGTGTTACGTTGCGATCTGGCTCCGGCGGATCGAACGCTAGAGCGACGCCACCGGCTATACGGTTGGCATGATATTGTAAGTTCTCACACGCTATGAATGCATACTAACTTCCTGTTACGTACTCTGCTTCCATCCTCGACTGAGAATATGTAGCTAACGAGACTTCCCGCGTAGGATTTCATCCATTGACAGGATTTCTATCTTTAATCTCCAAATGATACGTTAAATCTACGAAACTTGCAGTTCCCAAATATCATTCGTGACACTTAAATAATAGGTAAGAGACCAATCCTTCGCGGATTGTCTGGATAACGATAGATTCTACGTTATTACAATGTTACGTGGTGATGTGCGAAACTGTCACGATGCCGGCCACGAATTCTACGTGAGCGCGGTTCTCCCACCTCAATCTAATCAAAGTTCTTTACCGCTGATCCGATGGTTAGCCCTAAACGTCTGATCGCCTAGAAAAGCGTCCGGCATCTTTCCCTCAGGCCTGCAGTCGCTACGGAGGAAGCTTCGCACCGTCACGCTGTCAATATGGGATTACCTCCATTATCTCATGCCAGCGAAGGAAATATCAATTTCTGTAAGAATAGTATATCATGCGAATTAATTTGAAACAATTCAACAAACGGTGCGCTAGTGATTGCAAAGATTAATCATATTTACCCTACTACTGATGAGTCGGCAATTCAGACGCGGCGTCGCCTTCACGAGGCGATCGCCAATCTCACCGAGTAATGTAAGGCCAAGGCAGCTTCTGCGACGGGAGCGGTCCGACCGCGGCTCCTGACCCTATTCGCCTTTACCGACGTGAAGTTGTCGCGAACTTAGCATTGCCACGATTCAAATATGGTGGTGACACTAATTTTTGAATTTTCCATTAAATATCAACGGCAATATTCCTGTAAAATTCTGCAGCTAATTTCATACCCAGTATGATTCAAAAGTGATCGCTCGAGTCGACATTTCACTGTTTTGCCAAATTGTTGCATGCGGTCAAGACGTTGGCCTAGTGATCTGGTGGTCGGGGATTCGCGCCTCGTTCCAGGACACCGGCAAGTTAGTCCTATTTTCATAGCACAAGCATTTAGGTTAGTTTGAAAATAGTAAGAATATTGATGTGACATGTATTCCTTGTACGCATCTCTATTTAAAAAAAAAATTCACCTTTAAACTGTTCATCTCGCACCGGAGACAGCCCTCCAGCTGAATTGGTGACAGAAATGAACACGTGAGGCAAATAACTACGATGGATCCAGGATTTAATCGTACATAGCAATTAGGTTAATTAAAACGAGAGTTATTTATAAAGACAATGTTATGCCGCGTTCCATGGAATGATCAGCTTTGCCTAAATGTAGGTTTGTCCATTTTTTAGTTAATTAGTACTTCACGCTAGACAGTAATGCAACAGCGCACTTGACATCAGTTGACGTATGGTATTGGTTGTGTATAATTCCGATGCTACAGGACAATATTTGAAATGAAATTGCTGAAATTACAAGCGTGCGAAATTGAATGAATGAATGAAAAGTGTTTAAGAATCTTATGAAAAATATGGTTAAAAGAGTACGCATTTGTGCCGTTGCCAGAGGTGGCTACTTGGCCGTTATCGTATTCCATACATAATTGTAATAAACCAAATAATCGATAAATAAAAACAAAATACCAAATTAAAAAAATGAGTTTCATTTTCTAGTTATTCGAAAATAAAATAGGTTCGGAATATCAGATTCACCCTGTATTAGAATGGAGAAACAATAAAATGTTAAAAGGAGAAACACTTTATGAATTCTTCTAACCCTGTGAATATTGTGATCAAAGGAGAAGTATCTTCCTTCAGTGAGTCAAACGGGCGCAAGTGAAATCAGACCAGATCCAACAGTGAGCAATCACCGACTGTACAGTCCCATGAGTAACAAACCAACCTGTACACAGTAACAAGATAAGAATAATATTAGGTTCGTTTGTCTTCTATCAAACACATAACACAAACGCTTAAAGTGTCTTCTTTAGACCAATGAAAAAGAAGTAGAGTCTCTGAATTGAGTCTCCCTTGCAACAACAATTGTTTTTTTTACAAATGTTGGTAAATACATGGAGCGTCGGCATTTGGAATTATACACAGCGTTGTTGCAGGGAAGATCACTTGGAAATTGTGTGCAATAGATGGCCAAAAAGATATACGATACATATACATTCATAACTCAGATCTGCCCATATACGATATACAGTGTTGTTGCAGGGGCGGTCTTATTTGTATGTGATAAATACAGGTATGAAGCTGTATTTATCACATACAAATACATTTATTTAATTAATGAAATTTATAAAATTACCTTTTTTTACAAAACGGCATTCGAGATTAATTTTTAGGTAAATTGAAATGAACCGTGACGTGTCTTCAGTTATTATTCAATATATGAAGCATGTGCGCCTTCTTAATGAGTTGAAATTCCATACGCTATCGGACAGATGTATAATAAATGAGGTAATATTTTTGTTTAAAATAATAAATTCTACTTTCGACTGTTCCGAACTCCTGCTATTAATCAATTTGCGAGTACCTATTAGGTAAACGGGGCATCATTCATTATTTTATTGTTGTCATGCGGATACAATCGCAAACTTTCCTCTGCCCTTCGGATTTTACTGATTTTACTTCCGATAGACATATTCAATATGAACTTGATGAGTTTGCCGAGGTGGCTGGGTGAATTTTTTTCGCAAGGGGTCCGTTTTGAGATATTAATTAGTTTATGAAAATAAAATGAAGAACATCTGTAATTTATTGTTTATAATTGTACAGTTATTCACTATATTTGTATGAAAACTTACTATTGTATTTGTCTATTAATTATTAATGGCACTGCGTACCGTATGTATTAATAAACAAATAAACGTCCAAGAGAATAAAGCAGTGTTTACCCAAAATGATTGATTATATCATTTGTAGCTACTGCATTTTTGTTAATGCTATGATGGAAATTAGTGTGTGCTGCATTTAATTGGTTGATACGTTTAGGGAATATCCAAATATTTGTTGAAATTATTTTTTAATGAATACACACAATGGGTGAGTCCTGTTACACGATGTTTAGAATTATATCCAATTATTAAAATTGAGGGTTATGTCAGGGGCTTGATTAGTGTAACGCACTTTTCTAGGTTCAACAGGCTCGATTGATGTAGCACGTTTGTCTAGGTTCAATGGGCTTGATTGGTGTAGCACACCTATTGAACACAACGGGCTTTATTGGTGTAGTACACTAGTCTAGGTTTAAGGCGCTCGATTGGTGTAGCGCACCCATCTAGGTTCAATGAGCTTGATTGTTGTAGTACACCCGTCTAGGTTCAATGGTGTAGCAAAACCATCTAGGATTAAGGAGCTTGATTGGTATTACTATACCGATCCGATATATGGTATTATTGTATCAGTCTAGGTTTAATGAGATCGATTGGTATAGAACACTCGTCTAGGTTCAATGACTTGATTAGTGTTGCATACTAGTCTAGATTTAAGGAGCTCGATTGGTATAGTACACCCATCTAAGTTTAAGGGGATTGATTGGTGTAGCATGCCAGTCTAGGTTTAAGGGACTCAATTGATGTATCACACCCATCTAGGTTTAAGGGGCTTGAATGGTGCAGCACACTCGATTAGCATTCAATCGAAAGTAGGTTGTTGTTGTTGTAAGTCTTGGTCTTCAATGTAAGATGATACAGAAGTAGCACTCAGATTATTTCACAAGCTCTTTTCATTGCCCAGGCGTAGTTCAGAAACTTGACTTTTCTGACATCTGAGCCATCTTCCTTACTCGCACCCGTAGGCACAGCGGGAGCTATTTCTTCCAGAGTGAGGTTACTCCCAAAAGCTGCCAGGAAGTAATCATTGTACACTATCAGGACGTCTGTCTGTTCGGATCATCCATCGGAGTTTACTCCCTTAGCCTTTCGCTTCCCCGAGTGTGGTAGCGAGGCAGCACAAGCTGCGCTTCTGCGGTTTTCGCATGTTTGTCACTCAGTATGCTTTATAACCCTTATTGAGTTTGAACAGTGTTCAGAGCCTGCGTCAAACCGCTGAGAGTGTCTCTGTCTCTTTTCTACCGGTAAGCTGGATTCGTCGCGCATCGTCTCACTCTGGTGCTAGTGCAGCGAATATTTAGAATAATGTCCGGCGGTTTGGTTGCAGTGGCGCTGCCGATAAATTAGCAGCGCGGGCACGCAGGTACTCGCAGCTCAAAGCTTTGTGTGTACATGCGGGGTGGTAGTTATTACACGTACACGGTACATGTATGGTAATAAAGCTCCTGCAACTACGGGCCGCGGTGTGTCGCCCCGCGTTACTTATTCAAATTAATAGCTTTGGTTGGGTGAAAAATTTAGCAGTCCTCGTTTTATACGCGTTTGGAATTTGCATCTTTCTCGCCACTTTATTACTGCTGGTTTTATAAAGATTAGTAATGTAGGTCTCACCATCGCACAAACTAAATAGAATCCTAGCTTTATCCTTTTTTTTTGTAAACTTTGAAACTGATCAAAACAGTGTAAAGTTACACTAGTTCACTACATCAGTGTAAGTTCACTTTTATTTGAAATATTAATTAGGTACATATTAAAATAAAAAACAAATTTACCGTTAGATATTTTAATATTAGAAAACAATTCTGGATACTGGAAAGCGTGCTGTGCTAATCCCGACTTAAGTTATAAATATTTTGTTATTTAAACTACGCATTTATAATCGTTGTATTTTCACTTATTATTTATTAAGGAAAACACATTCTTATTGTGAAGTTGTAATTATTCAGAACAGACGGTCTGTGATATTTTAAATACTAAATTAATGTATTAATTATAAATATATACATATAAAATCAATTTTGTCGAAAAATATTGTTTTTGCGTCACCTTAACTTATTATTTATCTTTTTGTTCTTCGGCCGATCTGCATATAATATTGAAATAGGCTCTCTGTATGTACTTTACTTCCTATTTTACACGATAACTTGTTTCACGTTTTCTGACTATGTGATATTATATTATGAGTATATTGTTAAATGTAGTGGATCATTGGATTCCTTTACTAAGTATCATCATCTACTATGTAAAGCAATACAGTTGTTAAATATTATCAATCCACTGTCGGATGGAGGTCCTCCCGTGGCTCTGCTCCCGTAGACTAGATACGGATATATAATGCAAGATTGTTATTAGGTTAATTCATTTGAACTTTGTTTTATTTATACATATACTCATAACAATGTTTCTGATGGAGATCGGTATCTATGAATCATTAAAGTGAATAAGCGTGATCCACTCTTCTTGTCGTTTTCCGCTCGGGCGCCTAAGGTAGTACCTAAGGTAAGGTATGCCGGGCAACATCAATGTTGTGTCTCCCAATTTGAAGTTCTTTTGTTACAATTACCGATGTCTTTGTGCTATTTTTGAGACTTTATGATTCGGCGGGTGGAAAAGGTGACTTAGATACTGAGACTAAAAAACATTGTAGGTACTTCAAATAAATCATCGTTTCTTTTGACCTAAGGTAAAATATTATTGAAGGCGACAGAAACACGTCATATTTCTCCTTGACTTGCATCAGCAAACTGCGTGGGTATATTAATATAAACGTATGAATATTTCAAATGTACAGAAGATATAATAACTTTTACGGAGAACGTATCGTTGTTGTGAAGTTGCAGTTTTTCAGAACATAGTTCTGTGCTATTTTTAAACTACTCAGTTGAATGGGGAAACTATGGCGAAACTGGATAACGCATTTCCCCGAATCCTCACAGCAACAAAAATATTTTTTGAATAATGACTCTTTTCTATATATCTTTCAAGTTGATTAATTTAATTTGTAAAAACAAAGTAGATGGCTTTCAAACAATGGAACGATAGATGTATTCATTTGAAAAGTGTAACATATAGGTTCAAAAATTTGTCGTCAATCCACTGTGTTGATACAGCGTAGTCGGATAATGCACGTTCCCCGGATTGGAAGAGATCCAATCTGGGTATCGAATCCAGGAGCGACAACAATATTTTTCGATAAAATTGATTTTATGTGTATATCTTTATAATGAATACATTTAATTAGTATTTCAAATATAATCACGAATGCTCATTTTGATAATATCCATAATAATATTACGCTTCCCCGTCTATATTTATGACTTTCTGGATGTTGCGGCTTTGGTATGTCGGGGTGCCATTATGACTATGTAGTGCTTGATTATACGGTTAGGTCTGTGAGACGCGAGCATGGCAAAAACGAACGTGTTTTTAATATCTCTAGGTTAAGATTACTTGAATTTTTTCTCTTTTATATATTCAATAATGGTACGAAAATATAAATTGAATATGAAATTAAGTGTACATTGTCTTTATTAGGAGTACGAAAAAAAAACATATTTTAGTGAAATCGTATATTGACACCTGTCATCTTTTCTTCTGTATATGGTAAGGGAGAAATCTTACTTACCATAGAAATTATCTATCCACGATTCTTACGTCATCTAGATGATGTCATTTTTGTTCGTTTTGTCCTCTAACTTACAAAGATGGAATAATTTTAATTACATCGACATTTTATTTATGTGTGCTCTGTTTTGGGGAAAGCTCTATAATTGAAATATAGATTTTATTGTAACTCGTGATTAGCAGCAAGTAATCGATGATAGCCGATGAGACCCTGATCGCTCAGCGGTCACCGATGGCTGCAAAGGGGCTACAATAACCTTTTACAGGACGAGCTAGTTTAAATACGAATAGAGTACAGGGCGGATCGACCAAAATATGAATCTTCATTCAACTTTTAGATCAGTCACCTACACTAAAACAAATGCATTCAACTTCAAAACTAATCTCGTTGATTTTTAAATGACTTCCAATGTATTATGTTTAAAGTATTTAAAACATAATTAAATTACTACATATTTAAGCGTGAGAAAAATATAATGTAAAAATATACGAGTATAATATTATTTGTATAACATATTTATAAATACATACATAACATAACACAGGTTCCAGGTATCGCTTAATGGGAGCGAAATTGAAATAGATCAGGCGAATGGGATTAACTGTCACGTGTATCGCCCATCAAATATGATCGTGACGAGTGCGACTTGCTTGTGTGCGATTTGGTATTTTGTTCCCAGAGAAAGTACTCCAAAATAGATCAAATGTTATTTTAAGCACGGGAGGTACGCTCTTGGAATACTTTCACACAATTAATTATTTCATATTTTTGGGATCCGTTAGTGGGAAAAAGATTAAATATCACTCCTGTTTTATTCATTAAAAAGAGAGTTAAAGGCGAAAATAATACAATAATAAAAATAAACACGACACATATACTTTTCTTTGACATGTTGCATAATTTATTGTTTAATGTGAGTAAATTTATTAATTACAAATTTCCTACTACGTTTCAAGTATAAAATAGTTTTAAAAAATGCATTTGTATGTAAATTTGAATTAATTCATGGAATGTGTAATTTATCTAGAATTTTGTACCATTCATAGTTACTATAACGTGTACATGAATGGCGCACAATTTATTTAGCAGTAGTATAAATATAATTAAATTATATTTTGATCGTTTCTATTTTAATACATTTTTAAAATAGTTTATCGGATAAAAGTAGGTAATTCATTTAATAATGATTTATTTCAAACAATTACAATAGACAGTATGTAAATACAATGTAAAACTTAAAATAAATGCAATGTTCCATTTATAAAAAATCAAAAAGAAGTAAGTAAAGTAAGAGTAAATAAGTAGATAATATTCAAATATGACGCAAGCTTAAATAAATTTCGAAAAAATATTTAGTTGCAACCGGAATAGGAAGAGATCCCGGTAGCAACAAAATATTTCTCCAATATATAGATTTTTTAAGTATATCTTTCTAGTTGATTACTTAAATTTGTATTAATTCACTTTTAATTTTCCATCAATGTTACCGACTAGTTTACGAAATTTGCAATTGATTTCGGGAATAAGTACAATATCAATTCCCATTGTTGCCAAAATATGCGAAAATATATTTTATCTGAATTTTTCTTTGAAAAATCGGAATGTGCGAATTTAACGTGGATTCAGCGTAATGAAATTAATAAAAAACTAGCCTGCCCACACAGCTACCGCACGGTAGCAGACGTATCCTGCAGAGACGCAGTACTCTGTTTTCAATCTCACCCAACAAAAAAAAACCCCACTTTTCTCGGTATCCCAATATTGGAAGAAACAGAGCCGACGTCCATAGTCAACAACCTAAGGGGTGGTGGAGAAATTGTGCAGGAGTTACAAAGACTCACCCCGTGCACCTAAAAAAAAATACCACTTTTCTCGGTATCCCAGAATTGTAAAAAATAGACCCGACGTACACAACTAACAACCCAAAAGGGTCAAAGGCCTGTTGATTTTTCAGAAGCGTTAGGTTAGATTAATAACCACGTAAAAAAAACACCACTATTCTCGGCATCCTAAAATTGCAAAAAACAGAGCTGACATACACAACCATCAACCCATCTATATTCCCAAAAATGGAATACTTTTGAAATTCTGTAGATATTGGTTTCAAATGAAAATACGGAAGCGTAGGTAACAAATGTTTGTTGTATGGTGGAGATGTTTATTGGTGCAGGTGCATCTAGAGTATGTGTTAGTGCTGAGGTTAAAAATGTTGTATGGTGGAGATGTTTATTGGTGCAGGTGCATCTGGAGTATGTGTTAGTGCTGAGGTTAAAAATGTTGTATGGTGGAGATGTTTATTGGTGCAGGTGCATCTGGAGTATGTGTTAGTGCTGAGGTTAAAAATGTTGTATGGTGGAGATGTTTATTGGTGCAGGTGCATCTGGAGTATGTGTTAGTGCTGAGGTTAAAAATGTTGTGTGGTGGAGATGTTTATTGGTGCAGGTGCATCTGGAGTATGTGTTAGTGCTGAGGTTAAAAATGTTGTATGGTGGAGATGTTTATTGGTGCAGGTGCATCTGGAGTATGTGTTAGTGCTGAGGTTAAAAATGTTGTATGGTGGAGATGTTTATTGGTGCAGGTGCATCTGGAGTATGTGTTAGTGCTGAGGTTAAAAATGTTGTGTGGTGGAGATGTTTATTGGTGCAGGTGCATCTGGAGTATGTGTTAGTGCTGAGGTTAAAAATGTTGTATGGTGGAGATGTTTATTGGTGCAGGTGCATCTGGAGTATGTGTTAGTGCTGAGGTTAAAAATGTTGTATGGTGGAGATGTTTATTGGTGCAGGTGCATCTGGAGTATGTGTTAGTGCTGAGGTTATAAATGTTGTATGGTGGAGATGTTTATTGGTGCAGGTGCATCTGGAGTATGTGTTAGTGCTGAAGTTAAAAATGTTGTATGGTGGAGATGTTTATTGGTGCAGGTGCATCTGGAGTATGTGTTAGTGCTGAGGTTATAAATGTTGTATGGTGGAGAAGTTTATTGGTGCAGGTGCACCTGGAGTATGTGTTAGTGCTGAGGTTAAAAATGTTGTATGGTGGAGATGTTTATTGGTGCAGGTGCATCTGGAGTATGTGTTAGTGCTGAGGTTATAAATGTTGTATGGTGGAGATGTTTATTGGTGCAGGTGCATCTGAAGTATGTGTTAGTGCTGAGGTTAAAAATGTATACTCATAAACACACAATTATAGCTTGCACAAAAGGCGAATTATTTAATAATTATTATTAATGGTATCTGTTAATATCCAAGAATATATGAACAAACTTCCATCGTGTCACATGTTTTTATCAGCAGTTACAAAAACAATGAATGTTTAATACATCCCGGTTAGCATAACATGATTTTGTTAAATAGGTATCTTGAAAAGTTATGCATTATATAATATCCAATTATTTATCCAATCATTAAATTTATTGTGGAACAATTGTAGTTCTACTTCTTGGCCACTGTTTGCAGCTGCTGAGATTATACCAATTAAGACGTACGCCCAGACTTCATCGGTAGAAGTGACTTACGGAACGTAAGTGGCTCCATAAATTAGGCATTAGGCGAGCGATTTTAATCTCCACTCCGAGTTTTTTCAATAGACAGAAAAGACCCGCTGCTTTATTCGATGCAGCTCTGATACGAGGTAAAATTATCCAATGTAACACCTAAGTTGGCATTCGGATTTAAGTCTTTCATTATCAATATTGACAACGAGTCTCCTATTGAACCTGTTCTTTAAAGTCAGGGCGACCGTTTTGTGAGGTGCCAGAGTTAATCTGTTTCGCTCACACCGTTAGCTGTATTGACCTGTTGCACTGTTCTTGAAATTAACTCTACATACTGAAACTAACAGAACTAAAAGACAGGACACTAAAATAAGAGCGGGCGAGATATAAGAAATTATCTTTAAAATTTTAACTCATACAAATTTGCAAAGTGATGGAATTGGTTAATGATTATCTGATCCGCTGCCCGCTCTTTCGACTGTTTTCTCACCACACCCACACCCACCCCCGACCTCTCGCAAACCCCGGCCCTTCGGAGACCGCCTCGAGTGACGGGTTTACACTCCACCGCATTCCTCTTCCCGCGCAGTAAGGAACACATCCTCAAATTAGTCCAAAACTAACTTGCGAAATAAATTTAATTGAGATATTAATGAAATCCTGCGATGCATAATATCATAATCGCTGCAATTTATTGTAATTGAAGTGCGTTATAAAATATGAGAGTATAAAAGTTTATCTGTTAACTGTTTCGTTTTATATATATTATTGTAAAAATGAAGTGCGTAGCCAGATCGCCCGAATAAGTCAGGTTAGTGATTACTTACTTCGCAATGTATCTATAATATAAATCCACTACGTTTAGAACTAATTGGGATTTTGAAAATGAAGTGATGGTTATATTTTTTCGACAGATTGATTTTTTAAATAGAGGTAAAGTGTTAAGAAATGTGATGATATTAGTTAGTGCTTTTTCCAAATTGAATTTAAATTAGGTGTAAACACCGCAATAGAAAGTCCCGGGTTAAGTAAGGTCGGGTTAGAATGGTTTCGGCAATGGTTCTGTTTTCGACAGATTGATTTTTTATGTATCTTTCTAAGTGATGAATAAATGTGTTTTAATTTTCATGGAACACTATTCTGACTAAATCGTAACTTCACGATTAAAATGCGATTTTATTAAATTTAACGTATTTGCATGTTTCATGTACATTATTATATACCTAGATGTAATAATATCCAGGGCACGTCTTTAATTATTCACAATTTTTAATAAATCCAAAATCATCCGTTTTTACTTCCTTCTTGTCTCATACAAGTGCAGAGAACGTCAGATGATTTCAGAATTCCCTATGAGGTATATTTATTCTATTTCATCTTACGGACATGTACATCGCACTCATTACTCTACCGGCTCTTCGGTCAATGTTTGGATCAGGTTAGGTTAGAACAAAAATATATTTTCAGCATTAAAAGATTATTTAATTATTATTGAATAAAAGATTATTATTCAAAGTGATAGGCTATTTAAAAATTAGTTTTCAGAACACGTATCAAAAGTATCAGTGTACCTGAACACCCACAAAGAGTTTTGTGTGGTATAATTAACGGTTTTGATTGTGTGTCGAATTTTCCCACCATGTAGCGGGCTAAACGCGCGCGGCACCGGTGCAGCTCAAATTTTCTACGTTTTATTTATTCCGTGGGAGAATTCATTAATCTATCTTTCTCTGGCGCTCCGTTCGGTCCGGGCCGGTCGCGTAGCGAGCGATTTTTTTCGGCTAAACGGCAGACACGTTCGGTAACGGGCGACCCGGCCGCTCGATTACATGACGTGATTTAGCCATTAAACCTGGAATCCGGTAAACCTAATACTTTACGAAAACTATTGATAATTCTTGTCTCTCGTGTGAACTAGAAATCTCGCCAACTTTTGTACAACTTTACTCCTACAACACAATCTTTGCGTATTAACGAGGTGATTCAGTTAAACTAAATTCTTTGTTTACGAACTTTGGAGATCAGACTATTCTGACCGAGAATACTAAGAATGAAGAAAAATTCGATTATTATATATACCTAACTAGAGTGAATGTGGTTATGAAATAATAAATAAATATGACCATTTACTGAGGTTTTCTGTGTTGCTAATGAATCAGCTATCGAATTTAATCGTGAAGGAAACGTTTAATGTATTTTTTTATTATTTGTATTATTTGCCAAACTACATAACAATTTTACAGCAAGGATTACCCTTCACATAGTATTATAGAGTTTTTATCAACATTTATATAAGAATGTGTTATTTTTCACAATATTTAATAAGTCTATTGATTTAATGAAATATTGTTGGCGCAACGGATTCTCTCGCTCTCTCTTATTACCCGCCACTGGCCAGATAACCCCTTCAACACGGTACAAGTATTCTAAGTTAACTTTTGATATTTTACCAATACCATTTGTATTCAAATTTGATCGAGATTAAATCAAAGGACCACGTGTACTTTGATATCGCACACGTGACATATTTTATTCATAGTCCAAAGTTTTTACAAAATATTTTTATGTATCTTTTTATTAAAATATTATTAATAGGCAATAAATAAATTAATGAATACATTAGGCAGAAGACCTGTGTTTGTGTAATTTAATCGAGTACCACATCTACAGCTAAATGCTTTGATATTATTAAGTTTAAGTATTGAAACGAGACAAAAAAATGAGTATAATAGATAACAAATACAGTTAACATTTTTGCAGTAAAATATTTTGGGATAATATTATAGAAAGTAGAAAAGGGAAATTAAAAAAAAAGTTAAGGTATGAAAGAAAATGAAGAAAAAATAGAAAAAAAGAAAGAGAAAAATACAAATTTAAAAATCATTTGAATATTCTCGGAAGCCACCGAGAGAGATAGTAATATCTTCAAAGCCCGAGAATTTAAAGGTTTCACGTTTATCAAAAGATATTCACATTTGTTAAAAACATTTTTTTTCAATATAATCGTATGCAGCGAAGAATTGTGCCCGGGCTGAATTGTGGCCGGGCTCAATTGTGGCCGGGCTGAATTGTGGCCGGGCAGAATTGTGGCCGGGCCGAAATGATGGCGAATATTCGCGGTTGAATAATAATAATACTAATAACTATTTACAAATAATACAAAGTTAAAAAACAAAAATATATAATAAGACATCGGCGAGAGAAAGCCGGATCACAAGAATCTTTAAAACAAAAATCGTAGGTTGGACCACACTGGCAGGAGGCATTTACCCTGAAAAAAAACACAAATAATAAATAACCACATTTCTTTATGCCCTTCAGTTGTGGAGCATTTCATTAAAGAGAGGGAACCAGATAGTGTTACATTATTTAATTTCCGGGTTCGAATCCCGGTGGAAACATTTCTTTTTTCGACAATTATATTTTTTCCGTATATCTTTCTAAGGGGTTCATCTAATTTGTTTTAAATTATTTTTGTAACGGACTAATGACGACACGAATTCGATTCTATGTTATTAGTTATTATAATTGAAGTTCATTTAGCCGTAATCACGATGTCCAACGTTATTTATTGTCTTGTGACAACCCAAAACCAGCCAAATGCAGGAAATACATATTTCTGGATTCGCGAGCGGTTCAACTTCGCGTACGTAACACACGATTAAATGGCTCGCTCGAACTGCTCACGTTCATGCAAAACCTGGAATTCGAATTTATTTCAGTTTTCGTTAGTCTGTCCAAATAAATCATTACATTTACGTATCTTCTGTATCCGCGTAATTAAAATGGATCGTAAATATATTAATTATCTTTATAATTAACATATAAAATCAATTTTATCGAAAAACATCCGGGATTCGAACCTAGATCTCTTTCAATCCGAGGAACGTGCATTATACGATTATGCTACACTAACACAGTGGATTGACGACAATTTTTCGAACCTATATATCACATTTTTCAAATGAATACATCTATCGTTCCATTATTTGAAAGCCATCTATTTTGTTTTTACGGAATTTAAAATACCTTATATGTGTATCTTTCTAATGAATACATTGAATTAGTATTTAAAATATGACAGACCGTCTGTTCTGAATAATTACAGCTTCACAATAATAATGCGTTCTCCTTAATAATATATAAGTTGTATTAATGTGTCAAAAATTCAATAAAAATGAATTGTTAATTCTGGCGTCTCCTACCGGTTTACTCAAAAGGTATTTGAGATTCCGTAAAAACAAAGTAGATGGCTTTCAAATAATGAAACGATAGATGTATTAATTTGAAAAGTGTAACATATAGGTTCGAAAATTTGTCGTCAATCCACCTTGTTGGTATAGCATAATCGGATATTGGGAGAGATCCAGGTTCGAATCTGGGTAGCGACAACAATATTTTTCGATAAAACTGATTTTATATGTATATCTTTCTAATTAATACATTTAATTAGTACTTGGAGCATCAAATGCATACGTTCTGAATATTTACAACTTCACAATAAGAATACGTTCTCCTTAATAATATCGTATAAAATGTAAAGTAAGATTGCTCTCATTGGACCGCTTCAATATATCAAACAAAGCACGTTAGAAACCGTTAGCGACGTTACGAAGCAGGCAGCGAGCGTCGCTACCGTCGCTGCCCCCTGTACTTAGCTCGTACTCGTACTCGTACGCTGTACCGGCGAACGAGAGATGTGCATCGATGTGCCGATTGTGCTCACAGTATAATAATTACATCCAACCAAAACGAATGTTAGCGTTTTATACTTCGATGGGTAGGTCTGGTATTAAAGTTTGAATATGTGCATTCCATTTATGTAAATTTAAAACAGAAAAAAAAGCGAAACTGCTTCTGTTCAGAGACTATTTTCGGAGTCGGTCATATATTTTTACGACGGTGACATATAAAGCCATTTTGTATTGTATTTTCCTGATTATCGGTTAAATACAGTTTCGGAGACTGGTCAGCCGAGTTTTCAGAAAATTCAAGACACCAGGGAGAGCGACCATCGGTAGAAGAATTGGTGAATAAAAGCCCAGTTTCGCAAAAGTTGGTGTCTTTCATTTAAATAGGTTGAATGAATATATTCAACAAACCGATTAGAAAACCTAGGACTTGCTATAGAAGTTAATTACAGTAACAGTTAGTATAATTGACTATATTTTAGTATACTTATCAAAAATAAAAGGAGATATATAATGGTTTATACCTGTGATAATGGTTCTTAGGCAAATAATTTAGTTTTTTTGTGAAACACGTTTTTGACACCGTAGTTATTGTTGTTTTAGTTTTGAGTCCGTAGTTGCTGTCAATGGACTGGTATCTTACCATTGGACCGGACCAATCATGGCAGCGATTTCTTAATTTTTCTCAAAATTTACAGAAACCAACACACGCTTAAATGATCGCATAAAAACTAAAAAAAAATAGTTGAAAAACACAATGCACAACAGAATTGATATCGTTAATGTATAAAATAACTATGGAGCAAGTAGGTATCAATATGCCGAAAGAAAAGGCTAAAGAGTCGAAAAGGGCAACAAACCAAAAAGCAGATATTGAGAAATGGTTTACGAAATCTGTCTCTAATAGAAGATTTGACGCAACACTTTACGTGTAAAGCCTGGTCCAGCAGGATTGCACTTGCGTTAGTAAATGTGTAAAAAATATATGTTCTATATATAAAACATAAATACCTAGGTGTATTTAAATGTTTCATATACTTTTCCACGTTCATTTGAATGTGATTATTATAAAGCACATTGATTGGATCGTGTATGTAAAATATTCAAAATTTTCCAAAGTGCAATGAACGAAACTTAGCGATCCAATCGAGGCAACTGTGGTAAAATGAAGACAACGAACAAAAATTCCCCGTTTATCTTAATTTTTGAAGATGGTAAATTTTATTGTACTGTTACTAAGAATACATTAAAAATAACTATCGGTTTTATTTATCAATCGTGGATGATAAATAATACTGTCATAAAGTTAAGCGGTCCAATAATAGCGACCTTACACTAAGTCAAATAAAAAATGGAATTTTGCTGAAAGAAAAATGCTTGAAAGTACGTAATATTAGATTATTCCGAAAATAATGGCCTATTGTTAAATTATTTTAAACGTTCTTTGTTACGAAATATTTATTAATATAAGTCTGTTTGACAGTTAGGAATCTGATTTATTTATTTATTGAATCGAGCATTTTTTTGCAGTTCTTTATTCCTCTGTGTCGTGATTGAAAAACATGAAGTATGTGAAATTTACTTGTATAAATTCAAACACACGAGTTATGCACCTCAAATAGGACGCAATGTTAATCGAGTTAAACTATTTCTGAACGAACAGTGAGACGTTGGTTCGAAAACTTAAAAAACGGAGATATAAGACTCGATGTTGAAGAGGGTTCAGACGTCCCGCTACTGTTGAAAGTCCTACTAATCGAAAGCTTCGTGGAAGGAACTATCAGCACTAACTGACCACTTTGCTTCGTGACAACTTTCACATTTTCAAGCGCCTCGATAAGTATTTACGGCAAATAAATTCAATGACAGAAAAGCAGCACAAAATCTTATTATTTTACTTCAGGCACAAATAAGGTTGTAATTGAACGGAATTAAATTAATCTTACTTTGATTAATAATGATTATTGAATTTGAAGGTTAAAATTGATCCTTGTTTTTGGATGAATCTAATATTTTATTTAAAATGTTTTATTCCTTAGTAAAAATGCACTTATACGTACAGACTAAATTCTGATTACAATATTATTTATTTTAAAAATTTATTACAGTTTTTAGTTTATAACTATTTGATGTCTTAAAATGTCTAATCACAAATTCAAACAATAAAAATATTAATATTTATACTTCACACTTGGCACTTTTATATTTCACGCTCCACTCCGGGCTCAGCCATCGCCGTCGAGCTCCCCGTCATCAACCTGGCCGTGGAGCGACTCGCGACGACGCTGTGATAACACACAAACCGGGGTTAAAACTTTGACCAAAGTGCAGCCAACCAACTCACGAAATTACAATGATGTGTATTAAAATTATTTCATTATATGTAGGCATAATGATTATATCTCGGTAGAGTCGAGGCGCGGTGTTGGCGTTGCACATACCGTGGACTGCGTCGCACGTCGCACTAAACGAGGCCTTTCGAGGGTCACGAAAATTAGAGGCAAGCAATCAGAGGACTCGAGGGTACTCAATAATGAGCACGTTGGCCGAAAAAGAGAGATAAATCAATAACAAAATTCCAAAATGTTTTCTCCTTTTAAAATATCTTCTCTGACTAGGCCTATTTTAACAACCAATGTAAAGAATCAACCTTTTCTCCCCGGTGATATAAACTGAGTTAACATTGCCTATAATTATGTGAATATCTATGTAAATATACGAAATAATATTTTAGGTATTCCTCCGTAATATGTATTGGCTACAATAATTACAATATATAAGTATTTACCATACGCAAAGTTGTCAATACGTGTATGTGTACGTGATGCGGACGGCGCAGTGCGCGGGGCGCGGGGTGGCAGAGCGTGCGCTGGCCGATTTAGACGTGTCTTATGCTGTCGTTCGTGTATTATAAATATTCACATGTATGTATATTAACCATTATTTGAATGGTTAATATAAGTAATGAATGTAAAATAACCATATTGATCCGACTTAAAACTCGCCAAAGTGTACATGTGCTCTAAGTTTACAGCACCGGGATGCGCGTTTTTATTTTAGCACCGTAAGGGAATGGTTAAAATTTTTATTTATTATTTTGATACTTGATGCCGCAGATCCAATGTTTTAAATTATCAAACAGAATTTTGTTATCCTACTTTAAAAATTCAATATTAATGCGGTTCTTATCTCAATTTTTGATATTAACTTAGATACGCTCATTGCGGTTTCAGATTATATATTTTTGATGGTATAAATATAGTATATTTTATCCTACGAAATAATACTGAAAGGACAAATGAATCGCAAACTCGTGTCTATTCTTAAATATCGCTAACTCTCGCGGTATCTTGAAAATTGAGCTTTGTTAGCTATTGTACTATATTACAGTTCTAGAGCATTATAACTGTAGCGACCGGAATTCAAATCTACCGCCATCTCAGTCGGCATCGACGCTAGCGACAGTGGTGCCGGTTGCTGCCACAAGCCTGGCTCAGAATTCACCGCTAGGCAGTCTATTTAGTTCCAACGTTCCACAACGGGGGTCTTGCCGGCTCGCGAGAGCCGAGCGAGACCGCCAATTCGCTTCACATCATTTCATTTCGTAATATACACGCACCTTCTACACCATTGATTCATTCATTTCATTATATGTCTTTCTTGTTTTCATCATAATGTAATAAACCTCAAAACGCGCAAACAAATATATTTTTCATTTAACCACTGACATAACCCCCAAATAACTTACACATCTTGCCGTTGTAATGGAAAATTGATTAGTAATAACGAATGTTAAAATTTGACGTTACAATAAATATAGAAATTTGATACGAAGGTATTTTACTAAATATTTAATAATAAACATTACACGGCGTGTACGTTCTTAGTTGTGATATTATTGTGACCATTATTGTATCATCGGTGTTCGATTGTAAACATTCCTAATTCGAGCGATGTAGACTCGAACCTAACATCGTTACAATTACACACCGATAAAAAGCAGTCATTATTATGGTTCAACTCAGACTATTTTTAAGTGTTTGACAGTATTGTTATTTTGAGAAAAGGCTGAACCATTAATAATGTTGTTAATTCAAAAAATAAAGAAATATCTGCCACGTAGATACGTTTAAATATACAAAAGAACGCGTTTGAAAACGGCAGACTTCGGGAATCTCAAAAAACCGCAGCACATAATCGGAATAATAAATAAAAATACAGATAACTTTCAGTATTCACGAACGATAAATCTCCGGCGGAAGTTCTTCTCTGAATTGTGGCTTAAAGCTTTCCAACTCAAGAACGGAACTAAAATATTTCATACAGTGCCACTTTGTAACCATAGGACGGAAATAAATTGGTACAATTTTTAACAAAAATTTTCAACATTGGTGATTTTTTCATTATAATCTAAGGTCAATAGTAAATAGTTATGTATTCAAAAGAATCATCCAACGTTGCTTCCACAATAAACGAACTAAATCATTATTAAAATTCTTAAAAAATGCTACAAATAGATAAGTAAACATAAACCGTTTTATTTTTTCAATACACTAAACTTTGTACGACACTCGCTGCGCCGTGGTATTGTGCAGATATCGCACTCCCTCTCGTGATGCCGAGATGAAATGATAACTAAGCTAAATACCTCGTCAAGTGAAGGGCGGGGCGTGAAAGCGGGGTAGGGGTGTTTTTATTTAAATGTATCTTATTAATTAAGTTATCAATTGCTAATCCTTCATACGTGCAGTTCGTGGGAGTGTTAATACTGTAACGACTTTCTCAGGAGTCGAGGATATCGAGCTCCTATTTCCTCCTTGGTTTCGTTTATTTAACATTATCAAAGGCCTTCGAGTAGTCAATAAAGGAATAGTAGAATGAGTATTCTCTATTATCTGACGTACATAAAACATTTTCTTTCTAGTAGTAGTAGTAGTAGTAGTAATAGTAGAAGTAGTAGTAGTAGTAGTAGTGGTAGTAGTGATAGTAGTGGTAATAGTAGTGGTAGTGGTAGTGGTAGTAGTAGTAGTAGTAGTAGTAGTAGTAGTAGTAGTAGTAGTAGTAGTAGTAATAGTAGTAGTAGTAGTAGAATTAACATTAGCAACTTAAATCAACATTAAAAGAATGTCTGAACTAAATATTTGAATATGCGTTTGTTATACTTATATTATTCGATAGTGGTGATGTTGAGATGTTTGCACCCCTGAATGATAAAATGCTTAGTGTTCGGGAGTGGTTTTTATATCCGACAAATATGTTTCGTTTATTTTAGAAATCATGGGTGGCTGCAGCTTCCCGGCAAATATTCACAGGGGCCGAGGTGAACTCGCGAAAGAACCGAAGATTTATGAATGAGAAAAGGATGGGCGCATACGCCGGCAACAAGTGCGTAAGAGAGAGAGATCAATTTAAATTCGAAACGGTATTGAACACCGCTGGCTCCGGTTATTTATGACCCCGACGTGTGAAATATTATTGGCAAAATAAACAATAACATTTGGGGCTTTCTTCGGGAGACGGGTTTAACTAGACGTCTCATTTATATTAATGTACCCGAAGCTTTCAATGGTGCTGAATATATTTCACAAATGGGACATTTTGAGATGATGTAGTTGCTACATTATATCATACCTTTAATTTAATGAGCTTCTGCACATTAATATTATATTATGTGTATTTATTATTAGTGTAATTATAGTGGATCATTTTATTTTTAAAAAATTATAAAGATTTTGTGGTAATGTGATTTGACATACACTTACTGGTATAATGTACGTCATTAATTATTAACTAAAATCACTGCACATTTTAAATTTTTTTCTTGGATGATGTGTAATGAAGTAATAATACAAATTAAATATATCAACTGGAAAGATATACAGAAAAAATATTTTAGTGGCTACCGGGATTCGAACTGCGTTATGTAACTTGCGTAAAATGCGTTACCGGTTACACCACGCCAACCGAGTAAGTTGACCACAAAATTTCGAACTTATATAATAAAATTAAATTGATAATCTTTAATATGTATTAAAATAGCACAGAACTATGTTCTGAAAAAATAGCAACTTCACAATAATAATGTGATCTTAAAAATGAAGTAATAATTAAATCCAAATGTAATTAAATCGTAACGAACGGTGCGGCCGCCTTCGGTGTAGTAGAGCAGCAGTAGAGCACGAATCAGTGAGTTCTCAATGCCAGGAGTACACACACACGCTATTAGGTTCCCATTGTCTCCTTTACTTGCGCTACATTTATAATAGGTAATCAACATTCGGAGAGCATCGAAAGAGATTTAAGTTTGGCAAAGATTTCAATTCAAAAATAGCGATTTATTATTTTTTGACAAAAAAATAACCGTGCCAATAGGTTCGATAATGCTTCCTTTATAAAATATATATTATAAAAAATAATTATTATTGATTGCGGAAGATAAAAATAAGCTAAAATAATCTCGACAGCAATATGCCATCGTAATGTTAATTAACAAATCATCATATAATAGATCAAATTATCACGGATCTACGTTATTTTAAAGGATTATAGATTTAAAATTCAATCAAATTGTTCTAAACGTATGACAAGCGATGAATTACATTTTTATAAATTAGGTTATGGCGGGCGCATTCGTAGTCATTTCATACTTACAATTAATGGGAAATCAGTACAAAGTTCAAGTATAGAAATGAAACACAATAGAAAATAACGAAACTTGGTAGACTTGGATGAGCTTCTAGCAAAGGCTCGTAACAACAATAAACTCAAATTGAACAAAAATGATGACATAACATGATGACATAATCTGCGATATGAGAAACCTCTTCATCCTGGCTAGCCCGATATATAATCCTGGTCTACGGTTACAATCCTGACTCGGCCGACTTGCAATCGTCGCGTGTAGACCATATCTCGCCATAGCAAGACCGATCCCCCATAATTCTGCATCAGAATTTTCAATAGTTAACGCCACCATTACATATGATAATGAAATCGATCGTTCACTTCGCACCCCGCGAGCTATCCGTAGGTACGATAAACTGATCGTACCACAGATCTGGTCCGAGTCCCGATACATCGTATTCGCTAGTATTTGGCCGCTCTCATTTCTCGATCCAGTATTATCCACAATACACGCGATGGATAATATATACATACGCATTCCCTCCACTAGTTCGGTGATTTCATAATGTAGTTTGAAATTGGCGATACTTGCACAAATAACAATAGCCTCACAGCCAGTGTAAATCTTAAATAAAGGGTGTCCAGTGGAAAAATTAAATTGTAATTGTTCGTAAACCGTCAGGATGAGGTAAGTGGGAGGTGTGAATCACTAGTCGGGAGCGCACCGCGCGTTCGCGGTTGAGTAATATTTAAAGTATGGTGATTCATTTATTCGCGCGCGTCGCACGCGGAATAGCACGAACCCTTAGAAACATATTGTTCACTGACGAAGCACGTTATCATATTGATGATAAACAGAACATGAAATACTGGTACCCCGACAACCCGAGGGAACACCATCAAAAACGTTTGCATTGTCCAAAAACGACAGTGTGGTGTGAAATTTCTGCCCGAGGGATGATCGGATCTTATTTTTTTAACCGTCACTGCTGACGTGTATTGGCGAATGATCGACAAGTTTTTAGTACCGCAATTGCAGTTATTTCTCGGGTTCAATAACAGAACACAATTTCAGTAATATGAGGCATTTCAATGGAGAAGCTGAGGGGAATTCTTCCCAAAAAATTAATCAGCAAGTACGGAGACATATCCTAGGTCACCGGACCTTAGACCGTGCGAATTTTTTTTGAGGGGATACCTTAAGTCGAGAGTTTTCAGCGACAATCCTCGAACAATTCAGGCCCTATAAGAAAATATCCGCCGTGAAGTTGCTGCCATTGAACCGACGCTTTGTTCTCGCGTGTTCGCAAATTTAAGAGTCCGATTGCAAGAGTGTCTTGAGAGAAATGGACAGCATTTAGACGTATTGTTCATAAAATGTAAAATCCGTATCGGTAAACTGCATTTTGTATAAATAAAATATGAGAATAACATTGTAGTTTTTTAATTTATTTAATATTAAACTTGAAAATTTTCGGCTGAACACCCTTCATCTCGATGTCCTGGTTCACGATTGTGTCCACACCATGTTGTTTGAGAATGGAGTTCTTTCCACCTCTGGAGAAATCTGGATGAATTGTTATAGGAAGTGTAATCACCGCTATCCTTCGGTCTTTCTATGTGAAGGTCAACTCCATCACCCATGATCCAAACGGACGCCGCAATCTTGAGTGAAAGTGCTATCGTGAAACCTAAAATCCAGCCTTTTCGTACAATTATTAAATCGCCGACAGGCAGGTATACGAGTATATATATCTATCCATAAAAGATCCCCCTGTTTAAACAAACTTGAAAGGAATCAATTAAAATGAGGTGTTAAATATCTTGAACTGTGAAATATCTACGTCACATTATTTAGTGTCCAAACTACCGATGCTGACGTAATATGTGTCAATATTTTTTATGTTGAACCTTACAGATTGACGCAACATAATCCTGGTCGTGGAATCTTCAGTCATATTTGTGTACACAAACTGCTCTTAGAACATTAAAATTGTGCGCTATTTTGTAAACTATATGTATATATATATATATATATATATATATATATATATATATATATATATATATATATATATATATATAGTTCATGTTCCTAATTTGTTTACTAAATGATAATTAGGCATTAATAGGGCATCCTTATTCAATTAATATTTATACTCCCGCAAGTGTATCGTATTATATACAAAGATAATGTGTATTTATGGCTATAAATTCAAAATTAAATATATTGAATATATTCCATAATTGCCACCTGACACATTATATATGAATAACTTTCATCAACTCTTACTCTTTGTTCTTTGATCTTTCATTATCAATTTATTAAATCTAACTTTGTTATGATATATGTTTTTCCATCATTTGTGTATTGTTATTTGTTAGAGAGACCCACGAATTGTTACAACTATATTCCAATGAAAGAATCCATTTACCCAACAGCCCTGAGATCCGAGAGGCGTGTTCTGTCATGTATTTTATAAAACTGTACTCACAAGAGGTGATATTAAAGAATATTTGTTATTCACAGACATCGTTTATCTGGAATTTAATATCGACGACGACGTCTTCCGAGATTATCCTCCATCTAAAATGTTCAATGACTATTTTAATATCGTAAACATTTTTACTGGAAATTTAATTTTCCTATGATGCAGTAGGTATATTTAATTTGTTTTTTTGTAAGGCAACAGTAAAAGTGAAAAACTGGTTAAATTATTTAAGCACGAGTGAGTTAAAACTGTGAAACAATTTTCAACTTACAATATGTACAATGAAGTAAAAACTGTTATATTTTCGTATAAAGCAATCACTTTGTGATTTGACATATTTTCTTAATTTTTATTTAAAGTGCCTTTGATTCAAAAATGAACATTTATTTATTTATTTAATTCTTGTTACAATGTGCTATTTTTTTTATTTCTTCTTTATTACATATATATTAATTTAGTTTAACTTTTTGCCAAACTGCAGGGCAGTTGTACGGCAAGCATAGCGTGATCTTATATCTAGGTACACTTTTAATCAGTTTATCGAATGACGCTGCTCAACTAGGCGACGCCTGTAACAGAGCAGTCTGATTATATTTTCTTTAATTCATTATAATTCACATTCATATTGATAGAAACACATTATAGGTATATAAGAAAAATAAAGCGAAGAGAAAGAAAAGTGTGATGGTGTGTAGGTAGTAAACATAAAATAGAACAGTCATTCTAGAGTGAGTCCATTTTGGAAGGTTAATTTTGCGTATCGTGTAAAAAGGAGTCAATTCTGTTATGGTTAATAATTAATTTTATATACTAAATTAATGTATTAATTATAAATATATACATTAATTTAGTATTTAAAATATCACAGACCTATGTTCTGAATAATTACAACTTCACAATAAGAATGTGTTTTCCTTAATAATTAATTTTATTTTTAAATTAAAAAAAATAGAATAAAAAGTAATTTTCAGTTTCCTTTCTGTATTTTTTTTGAACCAGCGGGTGATTATTTATTTTATTTTAGATTGTGGATATGCTCTCATTTTTGGATACTCTTTTTTAGTAATTGAACAATTCGGGAGATACTCGTATGTATGCACAGTTGTTCTGTACTGTTGTTGTGTGTAGTTCAGTAGTCTGCATCTAGTATTGTGTTGACACGAGTTGTTGAGAGTAATGGCAGGAGTAGATTTTTTTATGTAAAAAATGACGGTTGTCTAGATAAATAATTTTCTTATATCTAAAACCGTCAATTCACTAAAAAGTGCGTTTGATGGATAAGTATGTGTTTTTTTTTATTATTTATAACCGGAACCAGTGTTTTTTGTGCTGCTTATTATTGGCTTTAATGTTGTTTTATATATGCCACCCCAACTCTGAGTACTACAGCTTAAAAGTGATTATACATGTTAATTTGAGATTAGGGCAAAGTATATTACGGATAGCTTTAAAGAGGTACTTACTTACTTACCATCACGCCGTTTCTCTGCGGGGGTAGGCAGAGAGGATATAGCGCCACACTCTTCTGTCCTGACACACAATTCTCGACTCATCCACATTCATACATCTTCTCATACAAGCTTGCCGATTGTTGAGGCTTCTAACAGAAAGATCGTGCTAAGTCTTCCGCGGACGTTCTCTATTTCTGGTGCCATTAACATTTGCGTCATATATCTTTCTTACCATTCTTTCCTCATTCATCCGTTCCATATGACCAAATCACTTAAGTAACTATACTAACATCAGCTTTACATTTTTTCCTCATTTCTTCATTATTTACTCTGTTTTAAATAGTTTTGCCACATATACGCCTAAGTGATCTCATTTCCACTGCATTCAGTTTACTTTAGTTCCTCTTCTGCCAGCTCTAGGCCTCACTTCCATACGTCAGTGTCGGTACCAGGACTCCATTGTGTACCGTTAGTCTTGCCTCGGTTGACAAATTTCCGTTAGATATAATTCCATTCAAAGCGCCGTTCACTTTATTTCCTGCAGTCACCCTTCTTTCGATAACATTCTCAGCCTTTCCGTTTCTATCAAACATACTTCCCAAATACACAAACTCATCTACTTGCTCCCGAAATTTATTACCTACAAATATTTTGCGCGGTGTCTAGCTTTCCTTCTTTTCGAATACCATCACTTTCGACTTGTTAACATTCGTCATGAGGTCGCTTTCCTTTCATACATCGCACATTCTACTCAATAGACTCTGTAATTTTTGTTCATTATTCGCCATTAGTACGGTGTACAATAAACAGCATATAATCAAATCGCCCATTTTTGCTCCTACATTCATACATTACAGTTCTTTCACACATTTATCCATATACAAGTTGAACAGCCATGCAGACATTACACAACCCTGCTTAATACCCTTTGTAATATAAAAATGGTGTGAGTGTTCCATTGATTCTTACACATGCACTACTTTCTTCGTATAGGGTTGCGATTGCGTGTATAAGTTTACTTTTCACCCCATAATCGTATAGTACATTCCAGAGAGGTATATAAGTTTTAAAAGTTTTCCAGTCGTGTGATCTATATGTGCTTTTCAATTTAAATAAGGATCAATTATGATGCCTAAGTATTTGATACATTACATATTTGGAAGAGGTTTGCAGTTACAATCGTGCATTATAAGTTTACTATTAACAAGTGGTTGGCGTCTATTATCAATGGTAAAATAAATGAGAAAACGACTAACTCGCGTCAATGTGAAAAATTAGCTCGAGTCAGAGCTATTCGACATTTGGGAGTACTGATCTATGATCATCTTAACTGGAAAGAGTATATTATAAAACTAGTGGAACGCATAAGAAAACTTATTTATTTTTTCAAAGAAATACGGAGTACAATTAACCCTCGACTTAATTTATTATGCGATATTAGTTTGGGGAGAAGCAGCAAAAACATTATTAGAGTCGGCTAAAAGAGCACAAAAGGCAATTCTTGGGGTAGTAAATTGGGACCTTTTAGGTATTTATCGGATCTCTTATTTAAATAATACAATATTCTAGATGTACAAAAAATGTACCTGTATGCTGAGACTTGTTGAATATTATCATAATCATCATAGTCACAACACACTGCGACACTCCATCATCGCATCGCTCTTATATATTATTAGGTCTGAAACCACTCAACACACTCAACACTAATTGGAAATAATTTTAAAAATTGATTTTATATGTATAACCTTATAATTAATACATTTAATTAGTATTTAAGATCTTCCCCGGATTGGAAAAAGAGATCCAGGGTCGAATCCCGGTAGCGAAAAACAATATTTTTCGATAAAATTGATTTTATATGCATATCTATATAATTAATACATTTAATTAGTATTTAAAACCTTCCCCGGATTGGAAAAAGAGATCCAGGGTCGAATCCCGGTAGCGAAAAATAATATTTTTCGATAAAATTAATTTTATAAACATATCTTTATAATTAATACATTTAATTAGTATTTAAAAATAGATTTGTTAGTTTTTCTATGATATATCTACCTATAATAATAATTATTATTACTGATAAAAAACAAATGTGATAATATTTTTTATTGTATCAGTTGAAATGTACAAAATACCCCTGTGTATATATACAATTGAATGCATATCTTTTTGTCTATTTTTATTCAACTAAACGCTTTTTACGTGATCTAAGACAAATTTAGGATAATTATTGTTGATCCTGTGCAAAATACCGTCAGTTATCGCCTTCCACGCCTGCGCAAACTACTGGGATACAATAAAACATAACTTACATAACGGCTTCTTATCCATAATACTTATTATTTATCTTTAATATATTCTTAATTCCAACGGATTTATAGCTTCCTTTCTAGTTAATGCTATGGCGTTAATGTTATAAATCACTTTAAAATAGATTTTAATACAACCTTTATTTATTTGATGTTAACTCATTTTTTGCCTGGTATTCGATATTATTCGACTTTCAGAAAACCTACAACTCAATTAAAAGGTAACAACAAATTAAAGTACTCGTATAACTCCGCAATGACGAGACTCACAGCAGTGAGAGTGAGAGTCGTTAACAAAATTTCGGAACCTTTCCAAATTAGTGGTGGCCTTAGACAAGAAGATCCACTGTCGCCACTGGCCTTTCATTTAATTCTGAAGTATACTTTGAGAAAACAGCAAAGATAGACTGATGACAGCATAGTATCTAATTGGCATATGCAAATGATACACGTTTCATTAGTCGCAAGCCAGGGACTGTCAATACGCACGAATAACCTCATATCGTAGAGCAGAGAAGTTGAGCTAGAGGTTAGCGCTGCCAAAACAAAATGCAAAAACACGATGCACGAAAAGTAATGAATATGGAGTTAATTCGATTTCTTTGTAAAATTTGTGTATCTTAATAATTGTATCCTTATAATTTTGTTTAATAAACTATAAAATAATTATATACAATTTAACTCTCAAATAATTTTGATGATAGTGTGGAATGAAGTATTCCTCATTATCTGCAGTATGCTGTCAAGCCATTATTATATAAACACGCACACCTGTAATAGTATATATACAATTGTTTAATGCCAGAAGCATATTTCCGACATAAACGTGTGGTGGTGGGTATAGGTTAGATGCTGTAGATATTAGTGAAGATGCTCACATAATAGTTGAGGCTTTGCTGTAAGTGACGTCGATGGTCTGCCCGCCACCACTAACACCCTCACCGTCTCACCCCTTTTCATCCTTCGTAGCATAAGTATCCATCTTCAGCCTAATACCATCACATAAAATTGATTAAAGACTCTCCATAAAAGGAATGGTAAACATTTATTAAGTAATTTAATTTATAATTCTATAATTAATATGGCGACTGTTTTAAAAATATTAAGTTTCGAATAGGTAATATACACACCAATTTTTTTCGACAAAATAAATTATAATACAGAATTATAGCCACGGATGAGATTTCTCTCTTGCAAGTATCGATTATTTTCCCAGAGCTAATATAGACTAATAATTTTTCATATCAACCAGCAAGAAGAAGAATAATAAAATTTAAAAAATGTATTAAATGAAAAAATGAAAAATATTAATGATTATATAGAAGTACCCCGGAAATATGTCGAGATAGGAACTTTGATGCTAAGTGAAAATCACCGTAATGCGAAGCTAGAATTTTGCGATGCGAGTGCAAATAAATGCCGAAAAATACAATTTTATTTAGTGTGAATATTACAGGAAACAATAGATTTTTTTACTATTTAATGGATACATCGCAAAGTTATAATATTCTTATTATAACTTAGTGATTTACCCATTCATTCTAAGTTATTCGAAGCACATGTTGAAACAAAAAAAATGAATGGAGTAAAAATGAATGGAGTAATAATCCAATGTGTACAATTTCTGTCAATAAAATTCAATGAATACTTGAAAAAACATAATAAATATTTGAACATGATTAATAATCAGAATTAACTAAAGTGAATTAATTGAGGTGGAGAAATTAGACTTAACTGGAAGAAAAAACAATATTGAAATGCGAGATTTTCAGAAAACAATATGGAGGGTGGTTTCGTGGTAGCCTAATGTTAATACAAAAAAGAGCATTAAAATTTGCTGTAATTAATGTTACAAAACCCTTTGGAATACCTTGTATTTATATAGAAATCTACCTAAAAGCGCATTTTGTGAGCTTACTTTTCTAATTATTAATTTTAGTTCATTCGCTTTGAATGCGTTTTTAAAAGGGTGCTTCGCTTATTGCTTACCGATTTGGACTTCGCAGGAGAAAGTCAACTGTTTGCCTCGAGTCGCCTTACTCGGGGGACATCTTGGAGCGGTACAGATTGCTATTCAACGTCCTACAATGCTTTTACTTTTCAATAGGTGCATTTTCGAAATTACTCCAGTACCGAATAATAATGCTTCGGAATATTTTCATTGAAGAGTTTTTTTAAGCTTTTGTAATGTAGGACAATTGTACGTCAGGGCTCGAGTCACAATCTATTGACGGTGTCTTTCAAACATGCAATTAAGTCCAATGGGGTTAGCCTCGATATCGGAGCATTTAGCTTGATAATACACCGGTGGTAAATATGACAAATCATTCTATATACATTGTTTGTATACCCGACATAAATAAGAAGTATATCAAATCACGATGAAATAATTCTTGACACCTTCCTAATCCATATTTTGAACGCGTTATAGGAAAATGTATAGATAGCATTTCTCAAAAGGGTATATTTTTTCTAATAATTGGAACTATGTTTTACCAATAGTCAAGTAATATAACGTCGGTTCAGTAATGAATCATACGTAAAGTTGCTACAAACCTTCATTAGGACCTTACCAATATACAATATACAAGGCCAATTTTGTAATTTTAATTGAAAATGACAGTAATACATAAACAAATATATTTGTATGCATTTAGTTGAATACTTCACTTGCCGATGAGCACTACTCGAGTTTCTCTCTAAACTCGAGTAGTGCTCATAAACTCAAGTTTATTTATATCCATACAATGTGATGATGAAACTACAGAGTTAATGCCTATTCTATCAATAATATGAAAATGATAGGTTCACAAAAATATATGGACTAAAAGCAATTTTGCTGTTTGAGAGGAGACAATATTTTTGCATGAATTATCGGTAAAACTCAACTAAATAAAATGAAATACTTATGCCATTTTATTACAAAAAAATAAGAAAAACCTTCTTTATTTATATTTGACTATTTGTCGTGAAGTTGCTGACGAGCATGTACACATTTTATTAAATTCACACAAGTCTTCCAAGTAACGAGCCACCGCGTGACTTGGAAAATTGAAGTCTCACTGAAGTGATGAAATAATGAACGGCGAACGGAAGTGCAACATCGAATTCCGTCCAAGATGAATGTCGCTGTTTTAGAAGGAGTTCGCAGTCCGCAGAGATGAAGGCTCCTCCGCCTCGCGGGAAACTTTATATGGACTTACGGTAAGGAATCATTGAATATTGGAAGAGCTTCATCGTGTGATGTTTTATGAACGTTACTCTAGAAAAATAGAATACTTGTATCTTAAAGAGTGGCGTGTGCTTAGTCGAAGTTATAAATATACAAACAAATTATTAAACCTAAAGAATCCGGGTATCATATATTTTCATATAAAGCGACTTGCTCCTTCGTTCATTAAAAACTATTCTTAATTTATAATATCACATTTGTCTTTGAATTTATTAGAAAATTTAAAGTAAAATAAAATATAAGATTTTAAGGATTAATTTTATACTGGCTTGATACTGATAATGTATAAAACGCTACAAATTTAAATGAATATTTAAATCACAAGTTTTATAATTTAAAATACAATATTTTAGAGAAAAGAAAAAATAACACAGGTCAACAATATTTTTCGGTGTCGTGACGCTGCGTTGATATCAATAATGGCTCGATCATTGGACCAGAGCCATTAATGGACCGCTGGTGTTTCTTGAAAAATATAGCCGTTACAAACAATTAAATGTAGTATCACGCTAGGGAAAGCCTCCGCCTGTCCTCCGATCGTACGCCAGTGCTGCTCGAGCGGTCGTTAAGGGTAGTCTCGTGCGAGTTTTTAGGGAGTCGCTGATAAAAAATTTTGGCATCGAAAATATTTACGTAACTTCTAAATATATAAACATTTTGAAATTTTCAATGCTATTTATTTTATGATGATTCTTGAGTTACTTTAATAATACCCCCTTCTGTACTGGATGTTTTTTATACTTCTATAATTAATATATATTATTACGTTATGAATTCTTAATATAAGAAAAAATGTAACGTTAGTGTACCTAATTAAAATAACGATCAAACTGGTTAGTTAATTTCCCGCGTAGTTCGAAACGCCTATTACTGATTGCGATATTTGCCGCTTGGATCGCATCCATCGATTCGAGTGACAGGCCGGCGCTAGCAGGTACGTACACTTCCATTCGCGCTCCGAGCTAGAAGGGTTCGCCTTGCGGGCGACTGTTGTGGGATTCACATTTGAAGATACGTTGAAGACGGGGCCCGTACAAGATCCAGGCGCAGAGCCAATGCCAGAGAGGCGTTAGGAGGTCGCGCCAAGGATAATAATTGAAGGGTAAAATTCATATAATTAATCGATCTCACAACGCACTCATTTCTAGTATTACGAATTCTAATTCAATTGTTAAAATTTCTATTGTTACAGGAAATAATGAAATTTCCCTTCTTTATTTTATTCTTATTCTTTGATTTTCTTCTTACCTCAAACGATCGTACAGGATTAAAGATAAAAGGCTCTTGAGAATTAGTAATGGTATTTACTAGAAACGTCGGGAGTATAAAAGTCCTTCTCAGGACTATTTGACTCGGGTTCCCCCAGAAAATAATTCGTGATCTTTTATCCGTGAAAACTTTAAATATAACATATATATGTCAATTGATGGGCTATCCTCCACCGACCAGAATCAGCGGTGAGATCAGACCAGAATCAGAAACAGAGGCTACCTATTTACCATAATGTTGAGGTGCACCTTAACCATCTCCCGGGATTTTTTTTTACTAAAATGAAATACTAAGTATGTAAATGTAACAAACTATGCAAGATAATATTTCAGAATAAAAGAATTGTAACAAATTATATTAAATTATAAGTTTATTACAATGAAGAAGAATAACAAAAAAATAATGGAGAATGATTCATTGTTAAATTAATAAAAAAATAGTTATAAATACAGAGCTACAACCTAATCTCCAGATAATCGAATTTTGCACCAACTGTTAGAATAAACTTGGTGCTAAAAAGGCGGTGAGGACAATAATAATATTATATAAAAAAAAAATGTCCTGACCTTGGACTGTAGGAGGATCATCCAGCGTTTGCCATTAAATCCATCAAATAAAACTTCATGGGCAATTCCAATACAAAATCCTGGTTTGACCCCTCCGCCATCACTAAAGAAGAAGGAAAGTTTGACTTATTTCCTGTAACAAGATAAATTTTTACGATACAATTAGGATTCGAAATACTAGAAAACGAGTGCTTGAAAAATTAATGAATTAACTGGATTTACCCTTCAAGTATTTCCATCTTGTTTCGTCAGAGTAAGGTTCACTGGCGTTTGCCCTTTCCTCAAGCAATTGTTGGTTTCATTGGAGATCTCCATCATTAGAATATTTAAAAAGAGTACGCGGATTAACGGGTCGACGGCCCTATCTATGCCCCGCCGTCCGGCGACCCATCCAGCTCGAAGCTACGAGTAGAATAATGTACTAAGGCCAACAAGGGCTCCTCGATACTAGGCGACCGTCGCGATCCCCGCGGCCAACATTGGCACTACTGCTTGACGATTTTGCCGAGCGCAAAAATACATAACCAGGGTGTTTATCATATAAATTAAGTACTTACGTCACATTCTTTTGCCACCGTATATGTGTGTATGCACACATATACGGTGGCAAAAGAATGTGACGTAAGTACTTAATTTATATGATAAACACCCTGGTTATGTATTTTTGCGCTCGGCAAAATCGTCAAGCAGTAGTGCCAATGTTACATTATACATTAAGGTCGGCGTTCTACCCTTTCACCGGCTAGTCAGTGGTGAACACGAGTTTTTTACCTCAGAAACGCATACCCACCTTAATTTGTCACATTCTGTCTTTATCCTGAACTTGGAAAAATTTATTAATAATACCTGGAGTAGATAAATGAAAAGGTGTTATTCGTTATAAAATGGAATCTAATCATTAAAAAGAACATAAATGAAGTTAAAAATACAATTCACTTTATCAAAACTTAATTTCGTCGGGTTGTTCTCGATGCAGGCTGGTGACAACAAGATCGAAATATTACCATAGATTGCATATCTTCAAACCATGTTCGACATGGCTGAGTCGGGATGGTGTCCGGCCTATAATAATAATATTGGATAATTTGTAAAGCTCCATTTTCGTAAAAAATTTCACCTTAAGGGCGCTGTCTTCTGGAGCAAAAGATGAATCCCGGCGCGGGCGTGTGGCGGCCTGGGTTCTCAGCTGCTTCGGCTAATGTTGTGCAAACAGATAAACTTAAGTCACTTCTCTCAGAGGAAAGTTAACCTAAAGAAAGTTATCTGCATTCAATGCTGGAATTAATTATGTTTTTTGAATAAAATGTGAAAAGTAGTTTCCTTTGAATTTATTATCATCTCATCCGAGGTAGCAGGCGACACCAGAGCACGTGCTCAAGCGCTTGAGACTCAGACTGAGCTAGTGATATTTTAGCATTAGCCACCTTTCTGTCGAATATGGTTTTCTCTCTTATATATGGAACATGCGGGAACGGTGGGACGATGGAACGATCGCATGCGAGCGGGTGTAACCATTTTATTCTGGGCTCTGACAATAGTAAATACCGCCGGCGCGGATTGAATTGACTGTGCCTCGCAGAAGAGACAGCGTCGTGGAATACTAATCCAATTAAACGAAAGGTAAATATCACAAATCATTTTAATCACTAGTCCACTGCTTATCATATTGCTCATTGTTAATTTCTTTACAAAAATCTTTACAAAAAATAAATTTCCTTCGTTCGATACGGGGAATACGTGTGATGGTGTGATGCTCCCGGCAGTCAGTTTTGGTGGCGAAATCTTTCATGGTGACTGCAGACCTAAAGGGAGATGACTGACCGAATCTCCAACGCGATCAGACATTGAGCACAGGCGGTTGGAGGACCACGCTTCGTAACTTTGTTATTATTTACTGAGGATTTATTTTTATTGTGTTTTACTAAGGAGTTAGTAGGTTTTGAAAGGTTGCCGAGAGTCGCCTTATTGTAACTAACCCTTTGTTATCACCGCCATGCGTGTAGGATTGGTAATGTCAATTATGTTTTTAAGATTTATAATAGCATTTAGGCACTGCATCAGTGATTATTTTATTTGCGATATTAGATTGTGATATTAGAATGTCAAATTAGATTGATTTTTATACTAAAAACATATTTTATTTATCACTCCAAGGTATTCACAATAAATTTTCTCAATTTAGGGCGACGGCAGAATATGACAGATCAAGATTGGTATGCATTTCTGAGGTGGAGAACCCGTGATTCTTATGCTTTCCTCTGACTAGTCGATGAGGATGATAGAACTTCACTTTCTACCCCTTTCACTTCACTTTCATGTGTGTATATATATATATATATATATATATATATATATATATGTATATATGTACACAAAATTGCAGGAAAATTGGGATCTTATTGCTATTTAAACAACGAATTATTTTATTTTTCTATTTTACTAGTAATAAACCTTATTTCTTTCAAGATGTAAGAGGTAATGCTGTAGCCATTTAACCCAACGCCCGATGCGAGAAGGAATCGCTCTCCCAGCGCGACGCACATCATACGATTATTTCGTCATGTACTTCTTACAGCGCGGCAAATCGAGCGGGAAAATATACCAAAAATTAGTTCGATCCGTACTGTTGCTGACATCTTGCGTTGCTCAAGTGAAATATTGTTATTTGTTTATATAAATCAGTTTAAAAACGAAGACATCTTGAAACACCGTCGAGTTATTTGAATTTCGCGCGGCTGAGTCATCGTCCTCTCGTCATGTGTTCGAGGTCACTGGTATTTGTCGGAACTGTGCGTTGAAACGAAATATTGATATCTCGATCTGTATTTTGTGAACAATTGAATCAATATATTGTATCGGAAAATACATTTATTATTACTACGTGATCTTATTTAAAATTGGTGTTTACATTTGAAATGTTAATATTATTTTGACTGTATTTGTGTTTTGAGGGTGAACGATTGTATTTACTAACAATATTCTTTTACTTTTCATTTTTAATTATTTTTTATTACTATTAAAAATATAATACAATTTGAATAATCAGTGGATATATATATATTTTAACATTTATTTCTTCTCTATGAGAGTAAGACTCGTGTATAGAGAAGAAGTATATACTAGTTAATTTATGTTTCAGTTGGTCTGCGTACATACTTTTTTTACTTCAGTTACAAATTTATGATAGTCCGTAATTTTTCTAATTGTGATGGGGAGATTGATTGAGAAAAATTTGATGCCTTGATAAATATATTAATTTTGAGTTGCGGTATATTTTAGTTTTGGGATATCAATTTGATCTCTATATCTTGTAGATCGGAATTCGTATCGAAAATTTAATTGATTTTTAATTTTGAAAATTTGAATTATTGAATTTTTTTTGCATGTCTACTATTTTTGGTACTTTAAAATCTGTGAAAACAAAAGCTTGTGTTATGCTACGTATATTTATCAAAATTATTTAAATTTAATAATTGTATACCTTTTAAAATGGCGGGCATGCGGAGGAAGAAATATTAGAAACATTTTTAGATGTGGACTCCGATTTAGAAATAAATGAAGATGAGCAAGATGAAATAATTAATGTAGATGTCAGTTAAAGTGAATCTACTCTTTTCGTAGATAATTGGGATAGTAGTCCTCACTTATTTGATTTCATGCACAAGAAAAATACTAATGAGTGTGGTACAGTGCCTAAAACATGGAAAGATAGGGCCACATTTCGTAAATTAAAAAAAGGTTAAATGGACGCCAAATATCGTGGACCTCTTTTGGCGTTAAAATGGCGCGATAAAAGGAAAGTTCACATTCTAACAACCGATGCATGACGATTCCATGGAAACGACAGCTAAAATACACTGGTCAACCTATTATTAAAGCGAAATATGTCAATGACTATATTAAGTGTATGGATTCTGACGATAAAGTGGACATGATCTAGAGTAGAATAAATTGTTTACGGAAAACGAGAAAGTGGGTTTCCATATATTTAATTAGATTTTATCAAACTCTCATATACTTTGCAAAATGATAACGAATAAAAATATTATAGCGGGTGAGTACACATGAGCGGACATCTCTGAGACCGGTACTTGACTTGTGATATCTTAATGTTTACATATTCTGGCCGTATCTGTGCTCTTTTGTTTATTTATGTATTCCAAAGAACTTTATGAGACTTTAAACATTATTTTCAAACTTCAAGAAACGTTAAAAATATACAGCGTAAGTGCATATTGAAGATCGGCGCAGCAATCCGGTTGAACGAGATAGCTATGATCGTATAAACAATGTGATTGCATTGGTGACCGTGTGATTATATGAGATTGATTATTTTGTTCAGTCAATATTTACATTATCTTAAGGGTTTGTACATCTCAAGTGATCGTTTAAATTAACAACATTATCTGTGAAGTCTCATCAAGTAATAAATCGTATACAGGATGCCTTTATGACTGTCTAAACGTCGCTTTAAAAGTAGTGTTCAACCGAATACACGGCTTTCGAAAAGAGGCCCGAGTAGGGAGGTATACTTGGAGTACATTTGTTTAGCGGCCGAGAGATGGCGATCGCTATCGTCACGTATTGGAAAACTTCTCGGCGGCCAAATCGGGTCGGTTGGGCCTGCAACACATTTCAACAGGACGGTGCCACTTCACACATAGCCCGAGCTACGCTTGAAATTTTGTGAGAAATTTTTCCCGGCCGCACAATATCAAAAAGTGATGATATCGACTGGCCTCCCCGATCACGTTATTTGACGGCTCCCGACTATTTTCTGGGGAGGTACTCGAAAGAAAAGGTCTACGCCGATAGGCCAACAACAATTTCGATACTACAGGATTATATTCGAAATTAAATAGCCGAAATAACACGCCAAGTGTGCGAGAATGTTATGAAAAATATGGTTAAAAGGCACCCATTTGTGCCGCTGACAGAAGCGCCCACTTGGCCGATATAATATTCCATACATAATTGTAATAAACCAAATAATCGGTAAATAAAAATCAAAATTGTGTTTCATTTCTTAGTAGGAACTTAATGGGACCACTTAATTGGGTTTAGTTAGTGAGTCAGTCCGTCGATCGATCGTACGGCATGCACAACTTATATAATTTTCCATATTTCAGTATGTAACTAAGTTACCATCACGCCGTAGGGAAGATGAAAGGTCGCAGTCTTCTGTCCTGATACACCACTTTCATACATCTTCTCATGCGAGCTCTTATATTTGGTTTATCTGATCACTTTAGGACTTCCACGGACGCCCTCTGTTTCTGTTGCCTTACATCTTTCATTAAAATAAAATAAAATAGTAGAAAGTTTGTTTGTCGACTAATTCGCTTTACAACCGGGTCGGTGGAACAAAAATTGGTCGTTAAGTGAAGACTGACAGTATATCCCGTTTCGTAATTTATGTATTACGAAGCCAAAATTCCAAAAAGTCTAAAATAAAGCGCTGGATTAAGAATGACATTAAGATGTTTTTTGTTTATACCTTATTTAAAACAAATTTTTACTTTTCTTTGGAAATAGAGGCGAAAATTGAAACATTAATCCACTCTTGTACAGGCACTTAAATGGAATGTTGACGAAGTAAACACAATCACTTTTTAACCTGTCTCTCCTTCCTTTCAACAGCGCCCGGGGACGGGGACGCTTGCATGGCGTCATTAACTTTTTACGTCCGCCCCCCGCCCCCGCCCGCGGCAGGGGCGGAGGTCCTCTGAATATTCGCACTTGATTTGCCCTCCCCTCCGCGCCGATGAAAATTTAATAGAAAATTCGATATACCCCAGAATAGAGACTAAGCGAATGTCTCGAGACTCTCCCAAATTAATTTCCCTGGCGAAACATGAATTTCCCGACCGCTTAAAAGAAATGCACACTCCTCGGCGACAAAAACCGCTTAAACTTTTTACGATATCAACAGCTTATTTTGTAAGCGCTGAGAAAACCACCGCCGAAATAACTTTTGACGTTCGAAGTTGTATTTCTTCGTGTAAATGTATAAAGTTTTTTTAAATATAATAAAGAGCGGAAGAAAAAGGACGTTGGGGAATTTTTCTAAATGTTTTACAAAGTTTAAAATCTTTCAAAGTTAAATAAAACCTAGGTGTAGTTGTAAAAATAAATATTCCGCTTATTTTGAGGGTGATTCTCATTTTCAAGAATCACCCATAGTGAATAAATTAGTTTTTAAACTTTAAGATTATAAAAATGAATAAATGCATTAACGTACATATATATTTATCAAATTAAACCGAATCGATTCGGTTGTCAAATTTTATTGTAACGAATTTTGCAAAAATCCGTTTGGGCAATCTTGGGATAGTTACTCGGGTCAGGAGAATGGACAATAGACAATTGTAAAATGGCAGTCAAAAAATACTCGGCAGTCGCCGGCTATTGAAGCGATATTTTTTTAAGGTTTCTAAAATGTTTTTTTTTAATGGTTTTATTACCGGTAAATTATTGTTGATGCAAAAATATTAGATTTACACGCAGCATAAAAACTGCGCCGGGAAAAATATTTTAGAAAGTTTGTCTTCAAAATAAAGGGTTATTGGTATCTCTCTGTTATAATGGCGGCAAATATAAAGTTTCTGACAGAACATAAATCAACTGCAGATCTATGAGTGGAACCAGGACATCCCTCCGTAATGATTGTCCATGGGTAAGAAAGGGACGACTTCCAGGGTATAAAAGACTCCAGAGTCTTGAAGAAGTAAGTGTTGGTTGGCGCTGTTTTGGGACTAGGATCTTATACTCTGGGACGATATGGTTGAATACCCTAAATGGCGCGGAGTTCGAGGGGAAGGAAGGTAGAACGTCTAAAGACTCTAGGTTTTACTCTCTTTTCGGACGGAGGCTCGAATACTGAAGATGTTCTACCGAAGAAGACGGAGACATTTGAAGTCTCGGAGTGCTCCCTTAACATGGAGTTCCGAGTACTGAGAAAGCTTCCAGAGCTGATGCGAGCGGAAATGGAGGGTCTATCGGACACAGTAGTTAGTGTGTGGGACGCTCTGATGGATATGCATTTCCAGCGTATCCAGAGCCCACGAGCACCTGGGAGTAGGGAGGATTTCTGCTGAAGTAGATGGAGCATTCAGTAGGATGCGTCACGCTCAGATAAATACCGTTCAATGACGACCCACGCAACATCAGGAGGGATCGAGAGATGACACCAGGATCAGCGTCATTGACCCTGAAGATGGCTGGTTTAGGTTAAGCTTAGGCTTAAGGTTATTTGTAGCTTTACGGTATTTTTAAAGTATCAGGATTATTGGATTAGTTTAAGTATAGATTTAGCTTAAGATTAGATTAGCTTAGATTAAGTTAAGTTAGGTTGCCTCTTACTTTCATAGCATATAAGCCTTATATTTTTGTTTGAGTGATTTTATCGTTAAACTTTTGATTTGATTTCAGTGCATATGAATCGGTGTTAATAAGCATTAAATATTATACCTATAAAACTTGTTCTGTGGTTGGTAGCATTAGAAATCATTAGCTATTTAATATTCCTGAAAACTGATATGCGCATAAGTAAGAAATAAGGTAGAACCAATTTAAACTACTTTAATAGTAAGAAACAGAAAAATCAAAAAAAGGGACAAGTAGAGAATAAGTAAAAGCAACAAAGTAAACATTTAGATACAAACTAGACATGTAAAAAGTAAGGAACCGAGTAAAGTACATTAAAATAAGAGCGTATTAAAGAAACGGAGTTAAATGTAATAACAGGGTAAAAACATAACAAGTAGACATGATAAACAAGTAAAATAACATAGTAAAGATATGGTAAAAAAGATCAGAGAAGAGTAAAAAGGAGAACAGAGTAAAAACAAGGTAAAAATATATATTCTGTAAATACATATATTTTTATTTGATCAAAACCAGACTTCTCGTTAACATTTTCAGATGTATATCTCAAGTATCAGCAACTTATGCTTGCGAGCGTGCATTATGTAACAGCACGCTCGGTAGTCGAGTACCGCTCGGTTTCATCGAGCAGAGAAAAAAACCGCATTCATCTCATTGAGGTGAAATGCGTGGATTACCATGGGTTGGATACCACCCACACCACTCCCTTCTTTTTAATTTTTTGAGTTCTTTATTAGACGATCCTTGATTCTTGACTCTCAATTCTTCTGCCTTTGACCGTTGCATTCTATGGTGATCGTATTGAAAGCAGGTTCGTTAATTACATTGTTAGTGTATTGATAGTACGTAATATGTGATCTCTTTATGCGTTGGGGTACATTGAACTAATCACCGCGCACGTCGGCCGCTAGATGGAGATGACTACCACTACTGTACGTAGTAGGTAAGTTTTTAATTTTTTTTACTTGTTAGTAAAAAAATTTCTTATAAGTTTGTCTCTTAAAAGTCCGTCGACTGCTGACATACGATGGACTTTTAAGAGACAAAGTTTTAAGTGAATCTGATATGTATGGTTTATGTACATACTTTATTATATTATTTATTAACGATATTCTATAAAATCTTTAATATAAAGTTTTCCTTGTATTGATTTGAATTAAATTGAATTGAATTTGATTTGAAAATAGATAATCGAATATTCATTCAATAAATGACACAAATTATATAATAGAGCCAAATCCAGATAGTGGTCTGGTCTGTCATATTAGGAGTCTGCAAAAAAATTTCGACGAATTCCTTGTAGTTGCAAATTCATTAAACAGACTGGACGTGATGGTGTTAACAGAAACGCACTCATAGCGCGACGTTAACTTACACATACCAAACTATACAAACTTTGCAACTAAGAATATCATTAACAAAAATAGTGGAATAGGGATATTCGTTTGAGATACGTACACGGTACGATAAATAAATATAAGAAATGTTAACATTTTAAAATAAAAAATCAAATACAAAAGTAATTCATTTAACATATTAGCCATCTATAGAACGCACTTATCATCGATTATAACATTTATAGAAGAGTTAAAAAATGTCTTATTAAAACTAAAAAACGAGAAAACTATTATTTCGGGAGACATAAATTTAAATATACCTAAAGACTACTTATGTAATAATAAAGATAATTACTTAAATTTGCTAGCTGAGTTAAAATTTATGTCATGTATGAATGGATACACTAAAAACGTAAAAAATCAACTACCTTCTTGCATTGACCACATGCATTGTAACATTTCAGACACAAATTATGTTATTTTTGGTATCGTTCATACTGAAGTCACTGACCACCACTCGACTATATTTACTTACAAATACAACAAAAATATTAATCCTCATGTGATGGGAAAAAAATTGCAAACCAAAAATATACATGCGATAAAATTAAATGACACACATGAGTTATGAAAACAAATTGAATTCTAAAAATGGACTAAATTATACCAATGCAATAATGTCAATGAATGTTGCAACATATTTGGAGACGCATTATCTAATCATATAAATGCCGCTAAATATACCTTACCTAAATGCAAATCCTCTAAATACAAATCGATAAAACCATGGATTACTCATGGTCTAATCGTTTCAATTAGACAAAGAATTCTTAATAAAAAAAATAAAGAACTACCAAATAACGAACAAATAAATAGATATTTTAAAGTATACAAGAAAAAACTTTCATTCTTATTAAAAAATACTAAAGAAAAATACTACAAAAAAATTCTAGAATCTGCAGAAAATGATATTAAGAGAGTTTGAAATAACATTAATAAAATTATGGAAAATAAACAAGGAAAAAAAGAAAAAATAAATTTTATCACACATGACGATACAAAAATAAATTTCCCAGAAAAGCCCCAGGAAATAGCAAACACTTTTAATAATTTCTTTGCTAACGTCACTAAAAACTTGGCTAGTAAAATCACAAAGAAATGGAATACTGACGTAGCTACTTCTAATATAGTATATACAGGAAATAATTTTCAACCCACAACAATTAACTAAATTGAACAAATCATAACATGTATGAAGGGGGGAATAGCACGAGGTTATGATAGACATACTGTTAATACATTAAAATTTATAAAAAAACAAATATCCAAACCCCTAATACATGTAATAAACCTAAGTTTAAAAACAGGGGTATTCCCAACATGCTACAAACGAGCCATCATTTTCCCCATATATAAATCAAATAACCCTGAGGAAATAATCAATTACAGACCAATCTCTCTTTTGTCAAACTTTGGAATAATCCTAGAAAAAATGGTTAAAAAAAGATTGTCTCAATTGATGAAAACCAGTTTGGGTTTATGAAAACAAAAGTACACAAGTAATAGATAGACTATTTAATATCATCCAAGAATCTCTAGATAAATCTCTTAAGTGTATTGGAATTTTTGTGGACTTGAGAAAAGCCAACAACAAACCAATATTAAAATTAAAATCCGTGGGTATAGACGCCAAAACACTAAGCTGGATTGAAAGCTATCTTCACGAAAGACAGCAGATTGTAAAAATTAACAAAACTCTTAGCCAACCCCTAATCAGTGAATTTGATATACCACAAGGGACAGTTTTGGGCCCACTTCTTTTTATTATTTATGTCAATGACATTTTCATACTAAAATTGACCGGAAAAATTATATCATACGCCATTGCCACTGCTATCATTGTTGACGGACAAAACTGGAATACTACAAACGAACATGCAAATAACGTCATGAACACATTAAAATCCCGGTTTGATAGTAATTTACTCTCTTTAAACTCCGAAAAACAACGACGACAACGACTCATGTCAAACAAACTTACAAAGTTAAGCCCAAAAAAAGAAATCAAATATCTCGGTGTAATTATTGATCAATATTTAAAATGGCAGCCACATTAGTGAATTAGGGAAAAGAATAAGAAAATGTATTTATATATTCATACGATTAAGAAACATTTTAAGTATAAATAATTTAAAAATTGTATATTTTTCTATTGTTTACTAACTACTCCAGTATGGAATAATTGGGTGGGAAGGAGCATACAATGATATAATGAACTCTGTAAAAATAATATATAGAACAATCATCAAAGTAATATTAAAAAAAGATCAATTTTTTATACAAAAACACTTTTTGCAAAATTCCCAGTTCCCAAAATAGAAAACATTTACAAAAAAAACTCAATTAATTAAAAAAAATAACGCTGTAAAAATTTGAAACAGCATATTATTAAGGGTAAAAAATAACTTTAAAATCCCTAAATTTAACACCATTACAACATTATCAGCAACATTTTATATATTTAGGGATAAAAAATTTCAATAGCCTCCCTTCACAAATTAAAGAAATAAAAGATATAAAAGAGTTTAGAAAAAAATTAAATAAATACTTCAGAAGCACATAATTAGAAAATATATAATATTATAGAATACTTCAAAAGCACACAAATAAGACAATAAATAATTATAGACTACAAATGTATAACTCTCTATATAAAATTATTATAGTGTAACTCTCTCTCCAAGCAAAACAGCTAGTCTCTTTTTTGGAGAGGAAAGCGAAAAAAAAAACCATATATTTTATTAATGCAAAATACTTAATTCACGTTATATAAAATTGTAAAAATGTCAAATAAAAAAAAAAAAATTGGAATAAATTAATTTTGCAAATACACATACGAGTACAGCCGTGGCGAAATTTCATAAATGAATTTTAAACATTCTATTATGCCACGTTTCTCTAATATTTTCCACAAATACATTACATTTGTCTCGCAAATCAAGTGAAGGTGCTTAATGAGCCGTGTTCACGGAATGAGACACGATGAGATATATCTTATAGACTTAGATGGGAAACATCTCAATACTATATACAAGCATTAAGATTTCGATCGGGAGATAAACTCAGAGATCAGCTAAAGATTGGTAGAAATTGGTAGATAACAACATAAACACCCTCTCCCACCCCCATGGTCATCTTTCGATACAAATGTATATTATATTATTATGGAGCCTGAGGTCAAGGGATAGAATAAAGTTTGATACCTGAGATGTGGTGCTGGAAGCAAAAATTGCGCTTTTAACTAAATGTTAAGGTGATCGGCTACTAAAGGGGCGGATGGATTTCGGAAGAATTTTACGTTGTTTTTTGACGGGATCCAGGGAACGCTTTATGGGTCATGGGAATTTAGTGCCATTTCTATCCATAGCGCTGCCGGCCGGCTGAGAGGCCTGGCAGAGCAATTCCGTTCATCGTGCGGTACGTGGAAACGACAAAAATGTAGTATATTACAATTTTTTTAATTTTTATCGCATCCTTATAAATTTAATTACATTTTTCATTTCCTGTTTTGCTAGATTAAACATATGTAGAGTTAAAAAAGGTAAAACATTCTACAGGTTAATCAATTTTTATAAATTGGCTTAATATTGATCAAAAAAATTAATAAGAAAATGCATAAATATAGTTTCTCGGATAATAAAAAAAAATAGAAGAAGGTTAAGAAACATTTGAAAACATGAAATAAGCATTCCGTATGCATTGTTGTTGGTTATTGTTTGGCAGGTGTATATTAGATGTGTGTTTGATTTAGGATTTTCGCAAGCACTGGTGTATGGGACTGGGTTCTCTTCTACGTTAGATCGCATTTTTTGTAGATAGTTTATTTGGGAAACTTAGGCCAAAGTTTCAGTATGATAACAGGTGCCATTATCAAGGAGTTACCTAAAAAAAATACGGTATGATACTCGAAATGTGAGATTTATATTTATATAGGCCTCGACAATGACTCGTGTTACTGTGCCGAAATGTTTGCCTATGTATTCTCAAGGAAACTGTCTACAAAAAACGCGATCTAACGTAGAATAACTGGAATTCTATATGTACATACATATGCCACTGGCGTCACTTCTGAGTTAGATCGCGCTCTTTGTATATGGTTTCAGTATCTTCCTTCATATGTTACTTGCAAATGACTTTACCGCCAACAATGGGTTGATACTGTTAAAGGAAACCATATACAAAGAATGCAATCTTCCCCAGAATAGACGTCAGTTGCATACGTGAATGCTCGCAGAAACCTTAAATTAAACATATATAGAAAAATTTATACAGAGGGTTATCTGTAACATATCTAAAGTCTACTCGTATAATTCTGCTAAATGTGTACAATGGTTACTAATATTCTTGAAACAAATATTCAAAACATTATCACATCATTTTTTTATGTGATATTTAAAACTCTTTCATAATAAGTTTCACATACCTTTTTATAGGGTCGGTGTAATAAAAATTAGGTAGATGTGTTATTTTTTAGAGAGTACTCTTAATAATTAGTCACGTTTGCGACAGGTCAACTTGATGATGTTTTATTAACAATTTTGTATCATAAATTAAACATTTAAAATAACAATAATGAAAGAATTATTAATTACTTTTAAATTAAGAAATACTAATTTAATTTGAGACATTAACGGATCTAACTTAGGTTACATAATATAAGGTTAATAATTTACTAACTTTAAGACATCTAGAGTATGACTAAATTTGTTTGTATCGTGGCGTGGCTTATTACACGTCCACCGACTCGCTCAGGGTATTGCATGAAGTGCGTGGGTCTGGTTCACAGAATTCACCATATCGCCTGCCACTCACACCATTCCAGCATTCTCAGGGAAGATATAAGATTAGTTCAAGTTTTATAATCACAAAATTTAATTAATAGACAAGAAAACATATGAATATTTTAGTAGAAAGTAGTAAGAGATCTATTACTAGAATGTGATAAGATGAAAAGATTAGATTGGCCATTTTTGCCTCAATCAAAATAATACAATTTTGCTACCATTTGAATATCTAAATCAACAGATTATTATACAACAGTGTGATAAAATACTTGATTCTTTAAAATGTGAAAATATCCACTAGGAAATAAAATTACACAAATTTTATCATCTGACAAGTTTGTCAGGTTAAATGTAGCAAAAAATCATATCACATAAATTTATTCAACATGATTAGAAACTTATTAATTTAAACTTTAAAAATGAAAAGAATAAAATAAGACTACAATGCTCTCAATATTATCAATTAACATCAAAATTTATTTCACAACCGTATACTTGAGGTAATTGTCCATGCGGAAGAGATCCACAGTCTTCATACAGATTTGATTGTCCGAGGCATCCGCAAATACTCGTATCTATGACTAATCAGAATGTTAGGAAGGCTGGGTCATCTTCTTGCGTTGGATCTCGCCATGAATTCCTTGCGTCATCTTCGGTTATAAAATAAATCCAGTAGTGAACTGATCAGTGGTAGAGATCAAATCGTATCTTCATCATTCATTCTTCAGGAGAAATCCTTCCTAAAGTAGAAAGTATCGTCATCTCATGATCACTTTCCTATCAGGAAAGTCAAGTAAGATAAAGAAGTAAAAGTAGAAAAAGGGATGCGTCCATTCTGTAATTACACAAACAATTAGCAAATAAAAAATTACATATGGTGCAGGATAACACAGATGCCAAATATATTTGATTATTCTCACTGTTTCCGTAAATACTTCGATAGCTAGTTCTGGGTTTTATATTGGTAATGATGAATACAGTTATTCAATCTATGTAAATTCAAATTACACAAACCTTTGTGAACCTGTGCTGGTTGAGGCCGACGTCGCTATCCTTGTAGCCTGATGGTCCGCAAATATGCTGGTCAGCCACCTTCACAACTTCACACAACCGATAATCCGAAATTATATATACTAAAAGTTTTATTATTGCCCCTGTAAAAAGTCCGTCCGAATCACAATAACTCTTTTCCCAGAAGCAGCTTCGCTTTTGCACATATTCAAAATTTTATATCACATCTCCGTTATTTTTGCATCAGAATAACCGCCCGTGCTCGTCAATACTTATCAAAAGAAAAATACGGTAGCGAGAATCTTTTCCTTACGCGGTTAGTGTTGATAATTGGTAAATGTCAACTCCCAACACATCTCGTGCGCGGAAGGTACCAAATATAACGTAATAGTATATCTTTCTAATTGAAGCATTTAATTAGTATTAAAATATTACAGAACTACGTTCTGAAAATATTACAACTTCACAAATAATAATTTGTTCTCTTTGCATCAATTACTTCAATGTACACCTGTAGATGGGAAGGACTGCTCTTCCTGAAACAAGTAGTGATATTAAATCAAAAATTGTGTGTGTGTAGTGCAAAGTCAATATAAAAATTATACATTTTTGAAATTATAATTTTTAATATGTGCCAAACTGCATAACAGTTTTACGGCAAACATTGCCACTAGGATCAAAGATTTCTCTACGTTCTCCATTCCCAAGATCTCCTGATGACTCCGATTGCCTATTTATCACATTTATAATCGTTTGCAAATACATTTTAATCGGAAATATGCGAGTAAATTTTATTCACTGCCTACTTTGGAAAATTTAAAGAATCAGTACATAAATCTTTAAAACGTGTTCAATAAAACAGCAAGTTAATAATAATAATTTAATTCAATTTATTTATTACTTTGTAATGTGCTGCACTGATAAATAAATAAAAGTAAAATTGCACAAGAAAAGCGCGGAAACACATTCTCACTGCTCAGCCTATCGGAGCATTCTGACGGATATTTTTACAGTGTTTAGTTTAAATAGCTGAAATCGAGGGATCGAAATAATTTTTAAATTTTTCTTATGTTAATTTTTAAAGAATAGTGTCCATTCTTTCAATTTGTTGATGTTAAAAAGTTGTTTACATCGTAAAAAAGTGTTGAAAATGACATGCAATAAAGTATATTATTTTTAAAAAGCAGTCTCTTTTAGAATATAAATTGTAAGAAAACCTTTTAACCGATATATATAATAAAAAACAATAGTTTATTTTATAATATAATTGAAAAAAATAATTATCCCACATGTTCTCACAGCTAAATGAAGCCTACAAAGTGGACAAATTTTCTTCAGTTCAATCAATGTTGGTTCGGTAATTTATTTTTTGAATAAATAATTATATTTGTGTAGTTTTAAAAATATATGGAACTTATTGATTCAATTATAATTTGATAATTTTCCATAGAAAAATGCGAGAGAAGATGCGAGAAAAAGTGCCGTCGCAGCTGAATTTCGCTTGAATTTCCGACCAATCGTCTTAAAGACAGACTCTCAACCGTTTGCTTAAAATTAATCCTTAAATTTTATGGAGATCTTGCGAGAAGAGAAGATAGCTTGGCGAAGTTTGATGCGGCAGGCCACGGCGAAGGACGAGAGGAAGAGGGGACCCTTCACTCATTAGACCGACCGAGCGGTGCTGGCAACAGGCACTTATCCGGTGACAGCCCCGAGAGGAGCACAGTCAGGAGGGCGGGAGTTCAGGGAGATCGCGATCCTCAGTCACAAGGGACCATAGTGGATGATGATATTAACTATATTGAATTCCATCCGTTCCGAATTCTGTAGTTACTCTTGAGGACCTTTCGCAAAACACGGGGGTACCCTCCCCACTTCCCCTGACAGCCCCGTATGAATGCGTATTACATGATACTGAATGTCACGTGTCTATGACCAATGAATAGTGACTCCCCTCTTACCTGGGTCAGTTTTATGGGAGCCGCTTTAAGGGTTTTATGGGATGACCAATATGGCAGAAAATACTCCCATATTGGCCCTTCTCATTGGTATTTTCTTCTTTAATTCGGAACCATTCATTCACTTCACATTTAATGTTTCCGGTTCTCACAATATACTCAAAAACAATAATGATAATATGAACAATAAATATAGAAATTAATCTTCCAAGTACATAACGAAAATAACAATAAATAGCAGTGCAACATATTTGTCACACGATAATTATATCAAAACATCCCTTAAAGGGTATAGAAATAAAATTTATAAATAAAATAAAGCTATTTCTGGCAAATAAAAAATAAAGCCTGTGAAACGTGACGACCTATGAGGGGCAGGGCAGATAGCCCTCTTCTTAAACCGAGCTACTAGATCGCAGCAGATCTCGCCCCGAGATATCCAACCCCAACGAACTGCCGAAAGAGTCATCTCTCATCAGATCATCATTCTGAACAGGAATCTGAGTCCACAGTGACGCATTCGATCCCGAAAGCATATCTTCTCTGACATTTCTCACGATCTCACGTACCCAGAGAATATGTTTTGACATCTGGTACGACCACCGACGCACGACGGGTTTCTCTTCCTGCTGCAAATCCCCTTCATCATCAAGGTCACTGCCTCTTGCGGAGCCAGAGGCAAATTATTCCTGCCCCACCGTTCCATCATCATTACTATTAATCTATGTAGAATGTCCATTATGGAATGACATCAAATATTTTAAAAATAACCCCGACTGAACATCGTTGAACATAATACGACGAATAATTATACATTATGAAAAGTTATACTAGTCATTTTTTTGCACTTACTGGTAACCTGTATACTAGTGGAGTATAGTCGAGGAAAAGATTAATTTCGAGTGCGGTTTCTATCGCTTACGCGACCACTCACAAAATCAATTTGTTTGTTTAACTGTACTAATCGCAAGTATAATATATAACCGTAACAGCTTTTCTATAAATTATAACAAATTTGATTTAAATATACAAAACAAGTTAGATGGATCAATTTGGAAGATATTGAAAAAAAACTATTTAAATATGAAATATTAAAATAAATATAGTATTGACTGAAGAAGGTCGGGTCTGAGTGAAACTAGTTGACTTTAGTATATAAAGTGTGATATGAACGCAACGTTGTGGTCGTTGCGCAATCAAGATTTGTGGTGGTCGCAAGGAGATGGCGAGAGGTTAAATTAAATTAACACGAGCTTTTATATACAAATGTACACATTTATTACAACACAAGGAAATATGGAAAAAAAAGGAAAATTCTTATTGCTACTTATATCTAACCTTAATTAAATGCGGGCGCACTAGTTGTTCAATTGTTTTTCCCACTCACTTTTATCTGTTTTACATTTCATTGCTCGGCCACGTGCAAGCGACATCTGGAGCCCGCCTCTGGTCCAATTCACGGACGCGGGATCCGCAGCTTCGCTCGCCACGTGGTCTCCGTGGCCGTGTCCGGTTGTCTCGTGGTAGGCGGTCTCCGGTCTTTCGTCGTAGGCGGCAGGAATATCCGCAACTTGCCTCGTGTATAGGCGGGGTCCTCGGATGCCTTCCTGGTGGCACATCGCAGCTTCCTGGCGGCTTCGTCTCGAGGTAAAATGGCGATCGGTATGGAGCTGCCCGGCGGTCAGGCGCAAGGCCGGCGACACCCCGGAGCAGGTCCGGTGCGTTCGGCAGGCGCGGAGCAAGAGAGACTCGTTTCGGCTTGGCAAAACCCACCTGGCAATGCGCGGGGGAGCGGGTAACGACCCTTCGTCCACGGCGGATACATATAAGGAACGGGGTGAGGGGGGGCTTACATCGCCCGGCGCGCGGCCCGCACAGCAATGCTTAAATATAGTTAAATAATAATTTAAAATTCGCGCTGAAAATAATACGTGAACGTCACACGTGAGATGCGACCGTAACAAGTGGTTTAAAACTAAACATTTTACTATTTAATGATAATGTTAAGCCACAACGTGTTTGCTTTCATTGAAAAAAAAATAGATTACACCGAGATACGAACCTAAATAATACAATGTTAATAAAAACCATATGTTTCATAAACTTATCTAAATATATATAGTTAAGATATAGATATTTATCACATTTTGTATTTTGCTTTCAAACATTAGAAACTTTTTAGTTTATCCATATTTTTCTTGAAGTTGTCTCGAGTTGATGTACGACGGTTGTTTACTTCAAACTAGCACTTTTATTTCTCACCTTAGTTTTCACAGAAAATTGTGAAGCAAACTTTTCGATGGAGCGGTTTGCTATTAAAGCTTACGTAGCTCTTCAAAAGTTTCCGAACTGCTTCACTAGTTATTATAATCGCTAACTCGGCACGAATACTTTTCTCGGGGAATTTTCTCGGCATTTGAAAGAGTAAAAGGACGCGTGACCCTATTCTACTGTGTTCACTCGCGACTAGTAAAATATAAAATTGCTAAGACAAATCATAGGATGTCCTGAAGAGAATTTTTAAATATTCCAGAGCTTTGTAAAAGTGGCTTTCGCCGATTATACGATGAAAAGAATTAAATACAAGAGAGTATCGAGGGCAAAGGTTATTACACGTCTTGCTTTTGCTGATAATATTAAATCCCTATTGGAGGACTACATTTTAAAATTATGTAAAATTGTTACTGTTGAAAATGAAAAAAATAACAATATCATTCAAAACTACAAAAAAAGATTATGAAAGTAATACGGGTATGTATATATAATAACTTCTTCAATATTTGAAAAATACAAGTGAGAAAATAAAAGTATTTTTTCTTATTATTTATATCTCATTATTTATTACACTTTATTTTACTTTATTTGTATCTGTGCATCGATTGATCTGAGATTAAAACTTTTAACCCTGGAGGTGACTTTTATTATAAAAATATGCCAAACCATTGAATCAAGTGCCAACCCATCCTGAATTTTTGTGTGTAGAAATGTTACAATACAATTACGATCTATTTTTCGTCAATCTGCACATTATTACGATGCGGTCTGGCTCCTGCGGATAGGACGCCAGGATACCGCCAACCGCTAGACAGTGGTTGCATGAGACATGTAGGTTCGGTTGGAAATAGAGTCCTAGAAATAGCACTCACCTTCCGCCGACGACCCTTCTTTCACCTGTGGTAAATTTGTAGTGACAACACTACACTACACTACACAAGTAGTTCAAACTTGGAATTAATGCTAATTAATAAAAGAGTTTGATTTTACAACCGGTTTGTTTAATTTCACATAAAAGGATTTTATACCAACCGGCATAATGTGCCCCAAAGACAAGCGTCGCAACAAGAAATACATTACAACGCGGTAGATTACAATAACGTCGGTGAGCCCTTCGGATCCGAAGTTATCGGAATGAAGCTAATCCTGGCGATGCTCTGAAGTACAAATCGCTAGGCAGTTAAACTCTGTATACGAAGTGGGACCCTCCTCCGTTGTAATGAATCGGTCGTTCCACTTGACCCTGATCAAATAATAATGTCACATAATTTCCGATTTCAGTGCGCACTAATTAACGCATCCTTCCGATCCGCCTCGACGCAGATTCTTGGCCGTCAGGTTGGATGTACCCGGTGTTCAATAGCAAAGAACAACTCGACGTTCCATCCCGAATGTAGCCTAACATTCACCGTACATCTCAGCTCTTCGTGACGCCAATCTCTAAACTAGTGAATACTTCTACCCCGTGCCAGGAAAAGAAATTGTATTTCTGCATAGGAAGTGAGTATAATGCAATTAGATACAATATTATACAGACGTGCACTTGCATCCCAAAGATTTTAATCTTACCCTTTCCCTTAAAGGAGTATGTCTCCCACTACGGCCGCCCACCGTACCACTACGCAGCTCTCCACGAACTCAAGTGACGTTATCAGCCGCGTCGCCGCGCGCTACAGTACCGACCGATCAGTGTTTACGTTTGTCAATGTGGCGAGTTGTCAAAATTGCAACTTGAGGGATTAAATACTAATATAACAACAACATATATACATTATAACATAAAATCTGGTACCTACCGCGCGCAGAACAAGTAGGGATTAACATTCTCAGGTTGGCAACACAGCTCAAGCGGGGTCACGATAGCGGGAGACAGTTTATTATCTAACAACTGTCCATTGCATCGGATTGAACAAATCCGATTAATTTAAATAAGCAAGATGTAACTTTTATACTAGTAACACAACACAATATATTAACATTTGTGTAGTCCGGCATAATATTTAAACTGACTTTTGAACTAATAAAATATGAAATTCCAGGATACGCATCCCTTTCCTCCATGCAGTCTTTCTCCATGCAGTTTTTTTTACCTAAATAGTTTATTTCTACGTTAGTTTATTTCTCTACGTAAATTTTTACATACAACTTTCTTGATCTTCCTTTTACTGCTCTCAAAATGCTAACTACGCTAGAGTATTGTTCATCAGTGATTCACATTGCCCTGTAACTTTCACTCTAAAATCTTACAAAATGGAAGTGTTGTTGCCTTCTTTTCACAACTCATGTAGTTGACATGACAATCAAGGAGTCATGCCACAACGCACTGGATGCAAACGTGAAAGATTTCTCCCATACAGAGGATGTGGGCAACGTGTTAATCTGACATGGACTACTCGACAGAGTGAATTCTCCAACCAACGACGTGCGAGCGACTCAAGGAAAACCAAATGTCAGAATCCAGTTTATCTGATATACGGCACTAGGAGTGACAAGTCTTCAACGTGTACCTTGGACTGACCGAATGGACGGGAACAGTGAATTTCGACAGGAATGGACAGTGATTATCGCAAACACACTGGTAATAAAAATTCATTTTTTGTGTACAAGTAATTTCAAACTTAGTTGTCTTTTTGGAGCATATTTTGTTTCTCAATTTAATTTGGAACTCACGGTTTTCCAGCTAGTATTAACCGTTCTATTTACCAAGTTTTAATATTTATACTTGACCTGACAAACTGTCAGGTAACAATTTTGTTCACTTGGCTTTGGTAAAATTAAATTATAAACTTTAGATTTTATATGGCGAAAATTGGCGAGACCAACTATTATTTAAATTGCAATTGATGCAGTAACGTTTATGATTTCTATTCCTTTTATATTACATTTCTTAGTTTCTTTGTATTAAATATTTGTAATAATTTTATATTTTCCCTGAGCACGATGGCTGGAGCGACAGGCAAGACTGTATGGTAAATTCTGTAACCAAAGACTTACCTCCATCATGTGAACCTCTAAGCAAGTCGGTGGTGTGAAAGCATGGCTTTCTATCCTGACCACGCCACGTTTTGGTCGCCTATACGTGACTGGTAATACATATATATATATATATATATATATATATATATATATATATTATATTTATATTTATTATATTTATATTATATTTAAGGTTTTCAAAAGAAAACAGATTGTTTTCAGAAGGGACCCATGTCAAATAGCTATACCATAACTTAGAATCATACGGTATATATAATATAGAGGAGCAATAGAATTTTTCAAATATAAAAATAACAGGCTCCATAATAATTTCACATACCTGGACAAATATCCAAAAAATCACAACTAAGTCCCCTTATAATAATCAAAGAACAACTTAATTAAAAGTCACCTTTCGTTACCATTAGATATAGTAAATCGCGACATCAACAAATAACATTAAGTACCTACTAAGATTTTTAACCCACTTTCAGTTTGGCTCTTGCCTCGAACGGTCGAGTTTACTCATCAGTTTAGAGCAGGATTCAGGATAAAAGACCCTTTAGAATGAGTAATGATATTTACTCGAAACGTCAGTATATATATATTTGTTGTGACGTGAACTCGTCCCAAGTTGGATGCACCAACATGCGATGTCTTCGTCCTCCGGTTCGCTCGAGGGAAAGTATAAGATGCATAGTCTTGATGCACAGAATTTACCATACCATTTCCCATCCACATAAGTAATCATTCTCAAGGAAAAAATAATAGAATAAGTTTGAGATTTACAACATTATAATTAATTAGCTTTTGCATATAAAATTTGAGCATGATAGAAAATGATAGAGTCTACAAGGTAATATAGCACAAAATAATATCACATCAGTGTGATTTCAATAAAAGATTTTCAACAAATCATCTTCAACAAAATAGATTTTCAACAAATCGTCTGCAACAAAATTAGCAACAAGCATTAAAATCAGAGGATGTGAGAATAATTATTATAATTTACTACCTCTTCAAAATTTTACAAATAAGAATTTCCTTCACAACAATTAGACACAAGAACCTTTGCTCTTTAGGAGCAATCCATAATTTGAATTCAGTTTTTGATATTTCGAGTCACCCCGTAGTATACTTGGTATATTCTCGAATCACCAACGTCATGAAAGCTAGGTCACCTGCTTCCTGGAGTAGTTCCTGAAGTAGCGCAGAAAACCTTGCGTCCTCATGTTTTAAAATAGATTGAGCAGATGGAACCCAATCGTGATCACATCATGCTTAGCTCGTGAGTAATCCTTCACGAAGAAATTAGTATTGTCATTCAAATTACGCTTTACTGAGGTCATGACAGGAAGAGATGTTTTACATCCTGAAAACACACAAACAAAATAACAAAAACTCTAGACTAACATGGTATAGGGTAACACAGATGCCTAATATTTTATATTATTCTCACCCTTCTAAATATGAAATCACATTTTTTGATATTAATTTCATGAGCAGCGTATCGCACACGCTCTCGAGCAGTCAACGTTAAGTGCTATGGCTATGGAGGGCTATGGAGAAATTCCTTCCCGCGGTGCAACTTTTTTGCGAAATGTCAACTCAAAATAATACCTCGCGGCTGATAGGTACCATAATATAACGTTATAATATATATATATATAACGGATTATTTACCGGGGGAACTCGCATCCAATAGTCCTGAGAAGGACTTTTATAATCGGCTATACTCTTATTACTCAGAAAATAATCCGTTATATATATTATATAAACTTTTATTGAATCGCATGGCAATATAAAAAGCAAGATATTCCGTTAGTTTGAATTACGTAAATGTGTGCGGTTATCGGGTCAAACAATGTAATTTTTTTTGAAATGTATTCAAGTTAATTTTTCAGATGAATGTACAATAAATATTAATTGTTAATGGGTTATTTCTAGTCTAGTCTAATATATTATGCATTGGACAAAGAAGTGTGCACTCCCAACAACTTAACTGCAGATTTAGCATTCGCAGACATTGATTCCTGTATTAAGTTTTGCCTTCTAGGTGTTGCTGTCCATAGTAATTCTGTTTTGGATGGATTCAATGTAAGTCTATTTTGCGCCATCCACTTGCCTATTTTATCTACGCATCTTGCAATTTTTCTTTTCAATACCTCTGTCTCACCCAGCTTGTAGAAAATTTTTTCGTATCGTCTGCATAACAGTGGGGCTATAATCCTGACGATATTATTATGTATTCTATGTCTTTCGTATATAAAATATACAATACTGGTCCGAGAACAGATCCCTGAGGTACCCCGATGTTAGAAATAAATATAGGGGAGGTTGAATGTTGAAATCGCACCGATTGCGATCTATTACAAAGATATGATTTAAGCCAAACATGTGCATTTCCGTCTACCTCATAGGTTTTTTCCAGTCTCTCAAGCAAGATTTGATGATCGACTGTATCTAATGCTGCACTCATATCTAAAAAATCAAGCAAGACTAGATGGCCCGAGTCAGTAAGTGTTATAATGTCAGACAGGACTCGAACCACCCCTGTTTCTGTAGAATGATGACGTCTGTATGCAGACTGCATTTTGGGAAATAAAGCATTTTCTGTTAAATACATATTAAGACGACATGATACAACCTTTTCCATAATAATTTCCATAATAATGCGATAATTCATGAGATCTTCGGGGTCTAGTGTAGCATTTTTCAGTAGTGGAGTCACGTGGGCCATTTTCATAAAGTCTGGAAAGCTTGATGTTTCTAAAGATTTGTTAAATAAATCCACCAAAAATGGACCAATTTCTGAATGACACTCCTTTAGTATCCATGTTGGTATTGGATCTAACGCACATTGTTTATTAGATAAGCCTTTGACTATTTGCGTAATTTCGGTGACCGTCGTCAGCGTAAAATTATGCAATCGTGATGTAGTTTCTTCCTCGATTACAGGTTTCGAAGCTGAGCTCGTCGAGGCACGAATAGCAGTCACTTTCTTTGTGAAACTGTCAGCAAGGTTGGAAGCACTGGCAGTTGTCGAAATTTCCGCTCTACGATCGCCACGAATAGATTTGAGAGCTCTCCACAAATTTTTATAATTTTTCTAGATAGATTAGATTTTCTCTAGAAATTAATTTTTCTAGATAGATTAGATTTTCTCCTATCTTGGAACACCAATATGCAGATTGTTTTCTTTGTCTGGTTGACCTGTATTTCTTCTGCGCTTCGAGCTAGACTCTTCTATCAGTCTCCTTTTCAAGACGTCTCATTTCTTTCTTTTTATCCCTACATTCTTCATCAAACCAGCACTCACAGCCACGATTCCTCCTAACTTTCGTAGTAACAGGGACATATTTGTCGAATATGCGTAATAATGTAGTATTATAAATATATCTACAAGTTGTTTAATGTCTTTTTGGTGGCGATCGGGATCGTTACCAATCAGAGACGCATTAACATCATTACGAAAATGATTTATGTCCAGTTTCCTCCAGGACCTCGATGTTATGGTTTCATATGATGGAATAGGTTTGTAAAAATTAACATTGGAATGAACAAGACGGTGATCAGAAAGTCCAATATCAATCACCTCAGCAGTTATGGGTCTATCACTATTACGATTAATTTAATGACGTCTAATATTCCTCCTGCATCATGCGTAGGATCTCTGACCGACTGCGTGCAATTGAAGTCATTTAGTAGGCTATTAAAATATTTATAATCCTTTTCAGATGGACGATCTAACCTAATATTTAAATCACCAGTTATCATATCAGTCTCTGTGCGAACTGAAACCCATTCTAGTAAGGATTTGATTTCTGAGAAAAATCTTGCTGAGGTCGGTTGTGAGCCAGGCCTATAAATCGTGATGATAGTTAAGCTCTCTCCAGCAGAGGCTATTCTGGACCCGAGATACTCAAAAGTCTTAAAAGGAAGTATTTTTATTTTTGTTAAACGAAAATCTTTTTGTGCAATGATAGCAATACCTCCGTGGTTTGTCCAGGTGAGATTATCCGTTTTATTCCCTGGAGGTCAATTTTAAATCCTTTACTGCGAAGTTGTTTGATTGAATTTGACTCGTGATCATCGTGCCAGGTTTCTGTTACCGCTAAAATGTGTATTTTTTTGTCTGAAAAAAGTTCACAGATGTCGTCTATTTTATTTCGAATGGAACGAGCGTTCCATGTCACCAGTGAAAGACTCTTTGATTTAATATTGATGTGCCTTTGAACGTTTCCTCTGATAATATTTTGTGTATGATCTATGGGTCGACATCGAGATGAAACATGAGTACAGGTATCTGATTCTGCGGTTTGAGATATCGGCGGAGGTGGAGTTAATGGTATTCTCCGATTGAGTTTTCGACCGCCGCAGCAACCTCTGTACCTTGGTTTAATCTTTTGAGATTGAAGATTGTAATAGTGTATTTTTTACAATGTGATAGTTTCAATTACAACACTGGTTTGTCTTAAATTTAACAAAAAATCTCGATGATATATCGTTATAGAAGAAGAAATAATGGTCAATGAAAACTTTTGTTTTCATTGACCATTATTTGACTGCACCCTTGGGTCAGGTCTCAGGCCCCAGAGTTAACACGTGTTGTGTTACACACGTGCACTTTGTTACTAGCCGAAATGCACGAGGCGAGAAACAGGCACACAAGATTTTAACGAATCACAATTTGTACAATGTTTTAAACACGAATAAATAAGATTTTTAATTATTAAATTGACAGTTTTGCTTAATTTTAAAATAAAACTAGGTTTTTGCACTCTTCTCCAACGGGTATTTGGACGATTACACGGTAGATTCTTCACCAGAATCTATTTTTAAATTTTTTAAAAAACAACAATTATTTAAAAAAATAAATTTAGTACCTAACTCAAATTACTGCTCAATACAAATTTAGTGGAATAATTTTTAAGAAAAAATTTTAGAATAGGACTCGTAGTTAAATTTAGTTGGCTGTTTCTGATAGAAATAATACTATATTTTTAGTTAGTTATGACATCCTGAAGAAGGAAAAGTGTTTTCCGAAACCGGTAGATGTTTTTTAAATTCAATTGTGGTTAATAAAACTAAGATAATAAATAAAAAATATAAATGTTAATAGTTTTACAATTTTTTTTAATTAATAATCGTTATTTTTACTTATGGAAATGATTTTTTGAAAAGGTGCGTTTTTAGTTTTTTCTTAAATAAAGTCTCTGATGCATTGTTCCTTATAACGGAAGGCAAAGAGTTCCACCCTTTTGGGCCTGCAACCGCAAATGCCCTCTCACTAAATTTAGACTTCTGGCAACGGTTGGTCGGTTCTACAACCCTGTCTGCAGCTAAAGTAGAGGCTGACTTGAGATTTTGACGTCTACCATTCAAATTGTCTGGGATACAAAGTTCTTGAAGATACAGAGGCGCCATGTTGTGTGTCGCCTTGTACATCAACTAGCACAATTTAAATTCAACTCTTTCAGGGAATCGGAGCCAATGTAGCTGATGTAAAAGGGATGTTATATGAGAGAATTTGGAATCTCCATATATTATCCGTGCAGCCGCATTTAGAATAGATTGCAATCTATCCAGCTGAAACATTGGCAAGCCAGCATAGATGCTGTTACAATAGTCCACACGTGACACCACAAATACATTTATAAGTAGACGGGCTGCCTCAAGAGGAAGGTGTCTCCGAAAACTTTAAATACTCCGAATACTTTCATTGTGCTATAACAGTATTGAGAATGTAAAAAATTAATAAATTTAATTTTTCCATTTAAAAATGCGGGTGTTGCTTACTTTTGGCTAAAAATTCATTTAAATATATGACACGCACTCGGAAACTTTATGTATATCCAAGAAATATACAACATTTTTATTATGTGTCTAGGAATATCATGAATACATATAGAACACTCGAGAATTCGTCACACTTCGTCACACACGAGTAAATTGGTCACACTCCTCAATCACAAGAATAATGTAAACTTTTACTTCAAGTCTCGAAGGTTTTCAACATATTCGATATGGATGAACAGCAGTCGCCAATCTATTGATAGTATAGAAAGTTTGAAAACGTAAACGTGTCAGTAGTTGTAAGGATAACATTGTAATGTTATCCTTGAGACTACTAGTACTATTTAGTACAGCACTGTAAAGCCATTAACGTTTTGTTTTAATTTTTATTAACATCGACCGGTTCCTGACGTCCAACCACACAACACAACACTACAAACATCAACAATAAATTAATATTTATTTACCTGCTCTATTTTACACTTTTCTATCGCGTGTATCGCTCAAATTTCAATATCCAGGACATTTGAATGCAATTCTAAAGACATACATTACTTACTAGTTTTCTCTTTCTCCGTGAACAAATTTATATAATTTAAACGATTCTAACTGGCTGGTGGAATGAGTAAGTTATCGGTGGAGATATTTTTTATATAATGTGAGTATATTTTGCTTGTGTTTCAATTATAATATTATTTCGTATCGTGTCGAGAGAGTTCCGAGCAGGATTGAATTATACTATCTATATTTGGGTATTTGTGTCGAGTGGGTCATTGGCGGTCACCACAATTTGCATCTCAGGTTTAATTAGGACGATGGCACATGGCGACCGTGAAAGTTCACCAAGTCTCGAGATATAAATAATATTTGTTGTCTTTTAAAATAAAATAGCTAAATTTTATCGAAAGGAAGTGGACTGCGATAACGTCCAATAGTAGTATCGCGTTATTAATTATTAAACAAATCAATTAAGATTGAAGACATTCAACATAGCGACGAGGGTGACATTGAACGCCTGGTGTGAAATGACAATTAGAGTAACTTTGCGGAGCAACCCCGCGCACTACATCAACCGAACGCGCGGCAAAAAGTTTCCGTTTCGCTTTCCGTGTCGGTATTGCTTTTGTGTGTCGGACCGCACAAATGTAAGCGCTACGCTTATCGAGAAAGGATAAACAAAACTGGGAAATGGAATCTATTTTGAACTTTCTGTTCTGACGAGAAAAATAAAATAACAATAACCTGTTTCATAGTTTGACGCAAGGCTCAATCATTCACAACGTACAAGTATTGTCATCATATATATTTAACTTTTATTTTATTTCTCACAAAAGTCACAGTTCTTTTGTTAATTATAATTTTACAATTTATTGTATTAGAACAAATTAAGGCATTTTTTGTATCGGTCGAGTTCAACATTTATACTTAGGTTAATCATATTTTGAATTTTTAAAATAAATTTAAAGCCATCCCATTAACAGAACAATTAGTCATCGACAGGCTTCATTTACATTTATAAATATTACTAAGATTGAGTATAAATATTATATATAAATTCTAAATATCCATAATAATAATGCGCTTTCCCATCATTTATCTAGGACTTATCTCATTGGCAGTATCGGACTGAAAATCATCTGAGTTAAATGTTTTCTCTTTCACATATTCAATAACAGTACGAAAAAATATATCCAATTTGAAATTGAGTCTACATTATCTTTATTACGAGTAAGAAAAAACATACATTAACGAAATCGTATAAAGTTTTTTATCGTACGAAGTATATTTTTTATCTATTGTTGCACTGTCAAATGCGAAGCTGTCAGATTGTAATGTTTACGTTTGTTCATGTAAACATGATCACAATTTTTTCAAGAATGTCGAGTGAAATAAGTTGAAATAATTAATTCCAGGGAGGGCAATATAGAATGCACTAACTTTTTGTGGTTAGGACCTGAGCACGGCTATGGTGGCCGCTACGTGGCAGGGCTTCCATAGAATATTTATATATTTCATTTAAACCAATATAATAAGGATGCACAATTGTTAAAACAATATAATAAAGAAGTTTCGTATTGAAATACAGATTCTATGAAAGCCCTGCCGCGAGATAGAATTATGACATAGTGGACATAATAGCCCCCCGCAGGGCCTAGCAGAAATTTACAGCCAGCTGAATAATTTCATTGTATCAACTTTTTATAGTATTTTAGTATTTAAAACTAAATACGCAGTGTCGTGCATAGTGGCGCCTCGCCTCCACAGTCGTGTCAGTGTGACCGCAGGCGGAATACGTTCAAATTATAAAGCCAGGTATTTAACGACCGTTACCGCATTGTCGAAATATTTGATAGATATATTTATCACATATGTAATAATATTTCATAAATGATATTACACCAAGTCTATCTTCATGCGTCCAAAGAAAAGAAGAACCCGAGTAGATAATAAATATTCGGGGAAATGAGACCGTCCGACCATTCTTGATAGTAATAGATAGATACCAGGATAATAATAATAATAATAATAATGTGTTTATTCCAGCGTGATCAGGTTTTTTTTTTAAACCTGATTCGCCATAAAGATAATACATATTAAGTTATACATTAAAGGTTATAAAATAAATATGCTGTGAAAAAGAAAACCAAGCAAAATATCAATAAATACAAAAAAAAATTTAAAAAAGTTAATAAAAAGTAAAAAATTCACACATATATACACACAAAATATAATTATATAACTACTTCAGTCACGGCTATTGTTGTATATGTAGCTATTTTGTAAGCGCTGCCATTCTCTGGTCAGGGAACCAGCTTTCCATGAGAGCGCCGCTTGCACCAGAGAGTTAGTGCTGAGCTCCAGCCGCCGCTTTATGCCAGCATCTCGATGTCTTAGAAGCGGAACGAATCCATGTATACGGCTTTCGGTAAACATTGTTGATGCGCTACAATAACGCGCCAATCCGAACAGTATTCTGTATGAGTTGTTGTACTGAATTTGGAGACGGTTATACGTCACTTGCTTGTATTTCGACCAGGGTTCGCAGGTATACATGCTGGTGAAGCATATGTGGCATTCAATCCTCTTTACCTATTCACTGATGTAGTTCATCTTTTGTAATTCAATCATATGTTTATTTTGAAGCTATATTTCAAAAAACTCTTCTAAGAAGAAACGACGTGAAACAGACCTATTAATACTCGTATAGACAGTAGGATTGCGCAAGACTCTGTTGCACGCCGAAAGTAGAATTGATTTGCAAATAGAGACAGAAAGAAAATGGAATATAATAAATAATCTGTATGTGCTTAGAATAAATATCGAGGAGACCGAGTGGTGAGAATCCTGTGCAATACAGACTCCACTAATAAGTAATAAACCTACGAGCGTGTAACGAGTCGAGCTATATAAATATTTAGACCCTTTTCAAGAAATACGAACAAAAGCAGAGGTAAAATGCCTTTCTAAAAATGAAATTTCTTTTCGCTAATCGTGACATGAGCCTAGATTGAGAATACGCGTGGACGCTGAAGCGGGAAATATCGCATCGGATCGAAGCGTTTGAGATGTGGCTCTGCCGATCAATACTTAATATGGTCGGACAGATCGTGAAATAAACATTCATTCAATGAATGGATAAATAAAAGTAATTACTTCAAAACATTAAAATTGGAAAACTCGCCTAGTTCAGCTATATAAGTCTTATTCATACATCTTGTTACATACTCTATGATTATTTTGCTGATGCGTCTGAATAGACTATACTTTATAATGCCCGGTTTACATACTGTTTCTGGTGCCACGAATACGAATTTCCATCCTCTCGTCGCACATTTCTTTCACAAGACGGAACGCCCGGAGCAAACCTTCTTAATCCTGTTCATTACGCTAGTCAGATTTGCACCCGCTCCCGGTTAATTTGTTCATCCATAAAATAATGGCAAAATACCGGAGAAACACACCAGATAGAAAACATACTAAATGACTTCAAGAAATAGGTTCAAGGGCCGTCCAAAGGAGAGGTCATTTTTGACCACCCCGTTCTCCTTCGTTGCAGATAATTAAGCTCCCTTTTTCGTCAGAGTAAATATTCTTTCAATATTACGTTAGGTAAGTCAAACACTTTAAAATAGTATATAAAATAAATATTTATAAATAAAGTATAAAATGATACCCCCCTCATCATAGATAGACTAACTTAGTCACTATCTCGATCATATGTACCGGTGCAGTGTCTGTTGGAATAAGATGGCGCCAACTGCCGTATTAATTTGCCTCCATAAATTGGAAGAATCGCGCTGCTCCGAGTCCGCAAGAGGTCGGGGCAACCCTAGACGGGCTCGCGGAACAAAGACAGTATATCTTTGTTATTTCTGTAAATTATTTAGCTCGGGTCGATGTGCGCTCCGGTAGCGAGACAAAGATTTTTACCTGCAAAGTACTCGCTTCCAGCTTTGCTACGGCAGACAAAATCGTTGTACAGTCTCAGTCTACATTTTCTGTAGACAAAAGGGAAATCTTATCAATACTTGAGATAACAAAGGGTTTTCTCGAGAACATCTTTTCATCGAATTGTTTGGGATCTTTTGAAAATATTTACTTCAGTTTATTTACATTTCCCGGCAGATTTTATAGAAAGGAATGTTTATTTAACATTTGTTTCGTCTACGGCAATTGATAAGTTAAACTTGGATGTATTTTAATATCCTACAAAATTTCTTACAACAACTAATTTATTTTCCAAACCCACAAAACTGCCCAATTTTTATTCGTCGGGAATCGAACTCGTCCGAATTTAAAAACGTTTAAATACAAATACACAAAATACAACTTATTTCCATTTATAAACGTGCAAAGCGTATCGAAGCCTTCTGCGCCACACAGACCTAGGGAAGGTTCAAGTAATTTATTCAGCTAATAAAAGTGTCATCTCCGGTGTCGAGATGCTGAGCGGCCGTTGCGGAGGACGCCTCGGAACTCATCTGCGGACGCAATCTGCTTATGCAAATTCATTTAATGTTTGCAAGTATTGGAAGATGCAACAGATTATACAAAATATAAACTTACTTTCATCAATCCGCTCTACGAATCTCTGAAGGACTTTTGCACAACTTAGCCATCGCACGTTGTTGTATATGAGTGTCGAGTTTACCTCTTTTAATAGCTTTAAAAATTTTCTTTTGTTTAATCCGCGTGCTGATAAGAAATTTACCAATTTTGTTACAAGGCTCAAAATATCTCCCATTGATTTGAAACCGCGCTTGGAGCGTAAAACTTGCTGACGTATAACGCAACGAAATCCCAGAACTGGATGTCCAATGCGTTTGGTAAATAAACTGATAAAACCATTTTCTTCTCCAGTCGTACTTCGAGCACCGTCAGTAGTTACTGGCACAATTTTGGAAAGATCTATTTCTCTTTCATCGAAAGCATTTACAACTGCGTTGCAAATATCTATTCCTTTTGTTGTTATTGCTAATGGTTTTAAACTGCTAAATTCTTCTTTGGTATTTTTTACAATCCAGTAACGAATAAAAATTACTAAACGAGCTGATATAGTTATGTCAGTGCTCTCATCAAGGTAAAGATACATTAATTTAGTAGAATTTGTATATATTTTGGGCTGATGAGTTATATTTTTTGCCACGTCCACGATTCTATCTTTCACTATATTTCTAGCTAAAGGCGTATCTTTTATTCTTCGAATAATTTTTTCCCCGTTATCAAAGTCTTCAAATACATCGTTGGAACATTTTATCCAAGTTCATATATGCACCATCACTGGACAGTTTTCCATGTTTAGCGATTATGCTCGAGGCAGGATAATTAGCAGTACTTATATTTGAACGACTGTCGATTGAATATTTTTATTTTTAATTGCCCGAGCGATAAATTGGTTCTGTTCATCCTCGCTTTTCTCAAGAAGTGATTTATGGATTGTTTTATAATGCCGTTTTACTAACGAGATTCTGCATATAACTATTCCACAACATAGAATTGGAATTTGCTATCAACGAGATGTTAGAGATGCACGAACTTGTCTACAGATACTTTTACGGCTAAAACTTTACCAAAAACAAACGTAGCCTCGAGTGATTACAAATATCGATAACAGTATTGCCACCATATTTGTCTAAGAAAAAATAAAGTACAAAATAAAGTCTGAATATCTTACCCGTGAGTTATTTATTAAAAAAAATCTGTTAATTGTTACGTGCCATCTCTGGCACTCGTGCCCTAGGCTAGAGAATGACGTCAGGTAAAGGTGACAGGTTCAGAGATTTAACCGCGGTAATAAAATATCTCAATGGCAAAATAGGTAACGTAGAACAGGATGATCATATGAGATACATAATTGGTCGCTTTGGGATAGGGACTCTTCTTCTGCACCGAATCAAACTCAAACACACAAAAGACTCCCGAGACTAAAGAACTCCACGCATACAAGGCTCAATAAAGAATAGATCAAGAAATTTATTTAAAAAATGAGGTAGAATAAATCCATAATTCTGCAAACTGATCTTAATCAAAATGCTGATACTGACAGGATAAGACTACAAAGGAATACCGAAATCTATTACGTCCAGAGAACAAGAAACCCTGGATCACAGTAAAACTTGGAATGTGATCCCGAACAAAAATAACCTAATAAGTGGAGGACAAATAACATTCGATGGTCGAGAAATGTTCGTAAGTCTTAACACATAGATACGTAAGATGAGAGAAGTGCTTAAGAAAATAGAGATACAATAACGAATCAATAAAATTCTTTCAGAAAGTAAGAATCAATTCGAGAGATTTTAGACCAAAATCACGAGCTATTGATGATCAACAGGATCATCTCACAACAGATATCGACAAAGTCACGGAGAGGTGAGAAAAATATACAATAAAATTCACTAGCCATAATAGGACCGGAATAACGAAATCTAAAACTAGACATGAAGATTAGTGAAGTTTAATATGTTATTAAATAGTTGAAACATTACAAATCCCCTGGAAATTATGATATAACTGCAGAAATTCTGAAAGAAGTGGGCGATGAGGGTATCAAGTTCATAGGTAACATTTACAATGAAGTTTTGCTCTGAACGGGTCCAACAATGGGTGGAATCAATTTCTATCTCATTACGCAAGAAGGGATCTATTAGAAAGAGTGTAAATTATAAAACCATTTTTTCCATATCCTACGCAATCACTACACGAGCTGGCAAATACCCCAATAACAGGTTGGCTTTGTAAAATGTATAGGAACTCGAGAGTAAATACTTCATATTCGCTTGTGAAGAAAAGTAGAGTTCCTATCGCCAGCCGTGTTATGCTTCATCGACCATAAGACAGCATTTGACTGCGTAAAATGGAAAAGCACGCGGAAAGTACTCGGTGAGATGGGAGTTCCAGCGTCTCAGATAATACCGCACAGTTCAATTCGACTCCATCCCAAACAGAGGACTCAGACAAGAGTGTATATATATCCAGATCATTTTAACATCATGAAAACTGGAAAGGTGGAGTAAAAATTACAGACAAAAAGATTTCAAGACGAAGAAAAAGCAGCACTACTCGGTCGCATTCAATAATAACAAGGTAAAAACAAGGCTAATGATCGTTAATAGACGTAATAGACTTTCACAAACAGATGCCATTTTAGATGTTGAAATTGTCAAGGACTTTAATTAGCTCGGGTCCATAATTACTGACGACGGTAGCTGCGAACAAAAAATCCAACGACGCAATAATTATAGCAGGATGCGGAGGAAATCGGAGCATCGTCAAGAGAGCGAGGTCTCGTGGAATTTATGATCCTCAATCATGAGGCCCCGACGTGGATAATGCGTCCTATCAAATTGGATGACCAATAGACCAGTTAAACAAGCCGGCCTTCGTAAAGGCTTCGGAACGTGTGACTATATACTTTTAAAATTAGCAATATTAACTTTGTGGTTAAAATTCATATTTTTTATTTATTATCTTTCATTCATAAGAGTGATATTCCAATAAGACTTGTGGTTTCATACTGTAGTGCTCCAACTTTTAAATTATATTCTTTTATTACTAAAACTATAAATAGACTTAATATTTTTAAACCAAAATAAACTATAAAAAATTCGTTGCAATTAGTGGATATGTTAAAGGACATGGATCTTCCCAACAATGTTAAACTTGTTTCTTTTGATATTGTTAATTTGTTTACTAATGTACCTATTAATGAAAGTAAAATTTTAATTTCTGATTTACTAAATTCATCTAATTTATCTAATAATTTGGTAAAAGATCTATGTCGTTTGTTAAACCTTTGTATGAACCAAAATTATTTTCAATTCAATAATATAATATAAAATCAAACAGAGAGTCTTCCCATGGGAGCACCCACAAGTCCACTAATAGCAGATATTTTTGTAGACAATTTGGAGAGAAAATTTTTTGATTTTAAATTTTTGGATCTAACATTGATTAAAAATAATAATAAAATTGAGTTCAAAATTTTTAGAAAACCAAATTTTACAGATACTATCATACACAATGAATCTAATCATCCATTATCACACAAACATTCAGGGTTCCATTCCATGATACATCGTCTAGTCAATATTCCTACGTCAACATCCAATTTCAATTAAAAAAATAGCAGTTAATAACGGGTATAATACAGGTCTGATAGACACTATTTTAAAAAATAAATTAAAAGAATATAATAATACATTTTTATATAAATCACAGATAAAACATAATGATAATAATGATAATTGGCGTAGGATTTTATACATAAATAACTTTTCGAAACAAATATCTAAACACCTACCACGAAACATTACACCGGTATTTTATACAAATAATAGTATAGGAAATTTACTCATAAATTATAAAGACAAAGATGATAAATTTAACAATTCTGGAGTCTATAAACTTAGTTGCATGGATTGTGCTGTATTTTATATTGGTAAAACGGGTAGAAATTTTAATATAAGAGTAAGAGAACGTTTGAGATGTTTGAACAATAGTAGGTTTTCAGAATTTTCTAATCATTTGATAGAAAATAGTCATGGTTTTGATAAAAAATTGGGATTGTCAATTTTGCATATAAACGGTGTTGATCACAAATTAAATAATTTGGAATCGTTGGAGATAAATAAAGCATGTAAAACTAATCAAGAAATTATAAACAACCAATTAAATTTAACTACGAGTCCCATTCTAAGATTTTTTCCTAAAATTATTCGACTAAATTTGTATTAAGCAACAATTTGAGTTAGGTACTAAATTTATTTTTAAATTATTGTTTTTTTTTTAAATTTTAAAAATAGATTCCGGTGAAGAAATAATGATATATACTTTTAGTTAATTATGATATCCTGAAGAAGAAAATAGTATTTTTAGAAACCGGTAGATGTATTTAAACTCAATTCAGTGGTTAATAAAACGAAGATAATAAATAAAAAATATGGCTATATACTTACTATACTCATAAAAAAGAGTAATATGTTCTCATACTTCATCGTTTTTATAGATTTTGAGAATGCGTTCAACTCAATAGAACATTGCGATAGGATAGGGATAGAATGAGGATTACAAAATCCTCGTGTGGACTATAGACATGCGCACTTACTCAAAGTATTTCTAAAAGGTCTTTCCATGGTAAAACTGTTTGACAAAACGAATATATTCTCAATTTACAGGGGGCGGAGAGATATAATATTTACAAAATACTTCACTATCTGATGTCTCGTGTAGAGGGGTTGAACCTAATAGTCGAACGAAGTCACTTTTTTAACGCGCTGGCCCTCGTCCGCCGAGAAACTTTTGTGCAAGCTTAGTGAATAATTAACGTTTTTTAACAATAAGCAGTATGTTCAAGAACCCTCAATTTCGGGATTTTTACTTCCAAAGGTATTGTTATTAAGACAAATTATAGATATTTCATAGAGACGAAGCTATTATATTATATAGGAAGTATGGACGTATGGGAATTACGGGGCTTACGACCTGTCTTCGGCTGGCTTAAGTGATCACTTAAGCTATATTATTCTACCATTAATATCGCCAAGCATCACATAGGTAAACATACACCCAATTTAAAATATGTATAAGATTATTAGCAACAGCTACACTATAAATCAAGAACAAGCTCTCAACTTTTCGGGCATCTCGCGAGAAGGGAAGATAGCTCGGAGAAGCTTGTTGCGATGGGCCACGGAGAAGGACGGTGAGGAAGAGGAAGATTCTCCACCCGTAGGACCGTCCAAGTGAAACAGGCAACATGCACTTCTCCAGTGATAGCTCTAAGATATGCAGAATGCCGATAAAAGTGGAGGAGCACAGTCAAGAGGGCGGGAGTTAATGAAGATCACGATCTTTGGTCATGACGTCACTATGACTAGAACAAAATGCCGACTATATATTATTAATTATGTACACTTCACCAAAACTCATGCCCTTAGTTTTAAGATTTTTTTAATTTAATAATGTATTCGGCGATGTTTGATTGGTGGATGACTGTCCTGTCCAATAATATATGTTTTGGAATGTATCGAACAACATGTCATAAATTGACTTAAAATAAATATATTTTTATAAATGTGTATTTGGTAAAGCGTGAAAATGAGTATTTTTCGAAGCGCATATCGATGTATTGCGTTGTCAGGTGTTGAGTAACGATAACATTGAAATGCGAATCCTTTTATATTTTCCAGTTTTCTTTTCAAGCAAAATGAAATTCAAAGAGATTCTAGGTTAAAATGATTATATCTGACGGATTATAGATTTTCTCAAGTGCGCACATGGCCGGTTGAGAAAGGTTTTTCGGTTATCATACATGATTTTTTTTTCATGAATGTTAGTATTTCTTTATTTTAATTATCGTTTCAAAAAACTTTTTACATAATCACAATTATAAATTACAACTTACAAATATAAATTACAATTAAAAAGTTTTAAAAGTAAATTACAATGGACTTCCACAAAGTTAATCATGAAAATGTTGAAATATTATTTAATACAAATAAAATGTGTTAATTAGAAAGATATACATACAAAATAATTTTTATCGAAAAATATTGTTGTTGCTACCGGGATTCGAATCCAGATCTTTTCCAATTCAGGGAATGTGCATTGTGCATGTGTACTTTTCAAATTAATACATCTATCGTTTCATTATTTGTAAGCCATCTACTTTATTTTTATCTTTGAGTAATCCGATAGGAGACTCCAGAATTAACAATACATTGAAGAGATCCAGGTTCTAATCTCGGTAGCAACAACAATATTTTTCGATAAAATTGATTTTATATATATGTACCTATATGTTTCTAATTAATATATTTAATTTGTATTTAAAAATATCACAGACCTATGTTATGAATAATTACAACTTCATAATAAGAATGCGTTCGCTTAATAATGAAATATAATTATTTTTTATTTAATCAATATCACAAGTTACCGCCTGACTGTATTGCACTCTTGTCTTGGTGTAGGCTTTGAAACAAAAATGTTCTAAATACACGATTTTAACTAATTATAATTAAGATATTTTTTCATAAATCGGAAAAGATGAAAATCCGAAGGTATGAGATCGGATGAATATGGAGGGTTTATAAAAATTTCCGACTATTCAGTTTAGTACGGTTTTGAAAATCTTGATGAAATAAAGGTATAGATTTTCTGTGTTTACAAAATCTGGCCTTTTTGTACGCAGTGTCATATTCAGTTCGTCGAATTGCTCGTAATCAGTATTGTATCGTACGTAATCGTATTAGAAGCTATGCGTGCATTCACTCTGTGGGAAATAGATTAGATGATTTTTAAACTGGTTTTTAGAACAGGAAATTTTGAACACGTGTGGATATTTGAATATATACGTGTCATGTGTTTGAAATTAAAACAATAACCGATTACCTGACCCATCGGTGCTACGTGTAGGCGTCATCGGATTGTAAAATTAACCAACCTAACTTTACTAAACCAAACCAAAAGCGAACTAACCAATTTAAACTAAATAGTACAAAAATTAAATTCTATTAGAAAATGTGCATTTTATAAAAAAATTTAGAATTTAATAGGTATTCATCATGTTTCTACTTTGTCTATTTTTATTTGTTTTTGTTATTATTTTTAAATGATTTGCGCGAATTCATCATATCCACAAATAAAGCGTTTCATATGTCCAATATACCTAATAACTTTTTAAACACTTGTGATCGTATAATTGTTTTTTAATTTTAGAAATCTAAGCACTCTACGGGAAAATACATTTTTCGTAAAAATCCGATAAAACACCATATTCTCAATATTAGCCGAAAAATCTTTCCCAACGACCTCATCTATTTTTAAATACTAATTAATATATTTAATCAATATTTAAGATATCACAGACCGTCTGTTATGAATAATTACAACTTCATAAGAAAAATGTGTTCTCCTAATCATTTATTTTGAACTAATGAAGACAATAATGTTATTACTGCCGATTGTATGTATGTATGTATGTATGCGTATAAAAATACATATATGATCATTCATAATATCACTTGTCGTTTTAAAACGCACGTAAGGATAGTTTCGCACCGATTCTTGTTAAGGAAAATATATAATCTGAGACAGTTTCGGAGCGTCGCGGTATCCGCTTCGGTGGGCAGTCTCGTCCCTGACGGTCACCCTCCTCCGCGGTGGGCATCCTCCTCCCTGATGGTCACCCTCCTTCCTGACGGTCAGCCTCCTCCCGTGACGGCTGTCACGCACAAGAACCGCAATAATGTCAAAATCGCCATGGAACTTCCATTTGTCTCCTACGTTCGTTTTTCCTTTGAAACATCATCCGGGTACCTCTAAACCCGCGGTGTGGTCAACATATCTTTTATCAACGTATTTGATTATTTATCTTCGCGAAAGGAAGATATGATACGTGAAAATGAATTTATTTTTTGTAACAATTGTAATTGGAACCTGGTAGTGACATGTATGTAATAATGTATAAAAAACACAATGTAAAGTTTTCAAACAACCAGTTTAAAAATAAATCATTTTTTATTTTACTCACAACACAAAAATTAAAAACGGAAACTCATGAAACACTTTTACGTCACGTTAATATTTGTACTACTTTTAAACAAGGCTAAATACTTGTGCTGTGAATTCAGAAGAGCGTTCGATGACCTGTAATTGTTTAGTTAACTGGAGCTTCTTGGGAAAAAAAGATGGGCAAATGAAGTATATTTTTTAGTTTAGTTCTCGATTATCAAGTTTATTTCAGAAAGATATATCTATGAACGATAATAAATAAAATAATATTTTTATTATTTGTTTTACATTACGGATTTTATTCATTTTCATATAGATGATTTAGAACTTTGTTTTTAACCATTTTATATCTTATATTTAATATACAAACCGGTTTCGCAAATACAATTTCCTTCATCAGGATGTTAAATAAACTAACTAAAACCATATATGTTAAATTGTTCTAACGTTGTAAAATCATATTAAAAACATATATAAAACATAATAGGTATACGGTTTAGATTAGTTTATTTGACATCCTGATGAAGAAAATTGTATTTCCCGAAATCGGTTTGTGTATTAAATACAACATATAAATGGTTATGACTCATAAAGTGGTTAAAAACGAAAATAAAGTAACTTCCTTATTTTTTATCATTATGATTTTTTATATTCATAGCAATACGTTACTCAATACTCAATTGTTAAGTAACTCAATTGGGAGAGAATTATATCTCATGCAAAAAAGTACGGTTGTACCGTAATTTTTTAAGGTAACGCCTTGACAATGGCACGGGTTACCGTGCCGAAACATGGGCCTATGTTTCCCCAGGGAAACCATATACAAATAACGCGATCTAACCCAGAATAGACGCAAATTGCATATATATATATGCAGTTGGACATTTAATGTTCAAACCTCAAAAATAGGAGCTTGACTCTTTGTTTCTTACTATATCCCACATTAAAATGTCCTACCATCCTTTTTTAATAGTATTAAGTTCTATATTTTACAAACAGTCAGCATAAGGGTGATAAATTAGATCTTTTTGAAAGGTATGTGAATTTTACTGTCATTAATTAAGGTGAATATTTTCAAATTTATCATGATATGTAGAGATAATGTATAGATATCATTCCTAATAATTTATATTATTATTATAGTATAGCAAATACATATTGCTATTTTTTTGCAATATTAATAATTATTAATCCCACTTTTAGAATGAGGCCATTAACTGTACCACCGAAATATGCTAAACATAATTATCGGGCACCCCGGCCGAGAGGCCAATTACTACAATCAAACACTTTTTATTACAGTTTATATCCAGTGCACACGTACCTTTACAGACTCTTTAGAGATCAGTATTTGTTTATTTTAGTATTTGTCAATGTAACTATAAAACCAATACACAAAGAAAAACTAATTATAAATATTTAGGATTAGTTCTAGATAATAATTTAAAGTTCGAAGAATACATAGCCCTCTTAAATAATAAATTACGTCAATTTTTATTCTACTCGTATGTCCTTAGACAATATTGTAATTTGTAAACTCTTAAAATGATATAGCGTCCATTGGTTCCATCAGTATTACAATACGGAATACTAGGTTGGGGAGGATCTTGTCCCATACATCTCAAACTAATGATTATAACTTAAAAGACAATAATAAAAAATATTTAAAAAAATACTGGAGATTATCCAACCAAACAAGTTTTATAGATTTTCCTGTTTTAAATTAATCTTCCTTATATTAAAAACAGTTTCATTTCATTTTTTTAAAGAGAACAGAATAAAAATCCGTCACAACTATTAGACTCGGAGAAAAACTAATGAACGTGTTATTTTCAAAATGTCCAAATTAGTAATAGAACAGAGACATGCATCATACATTGCTCACAGACCGTAGGTTTAACCAACCGGCAAAATCAATTAAATTACCAGCAAATATAAATGTATACAAAAAAGTATACTAAAATGTAAACTAAATGTAAAAATGTATACTAAATTGGCTTAAAGGTCTTCGACATCTTTGTTATTCCTAAATTCTAATCTGATGAATTTCTCAAATTTTTTTATAAAATATTATTTATTTATTAAATTTCACATTGTATTATTATCTTACTGTAGTATTATCTCGATCCTGTTTTGTGTAAATATTGTAAATCTTATTTGGGAGTGTAAAAGTCATACATTCTATTTGTTTACAAATCAACATTAAGGATCATCGTGGCCACGAGGCACAGGAAAAAGTAATCTTAATGATGTAATGGCAATGGTTAATGATCGGTATCATGATGAGTCGTATAACCGTAAGCTTTTTGAAATAAATGATGTTTATAGATAATAAGAAAGGAAAAAAACACTTCGTTTAAATGACTTTTTATTGATTTACCAACATGTTTTAAAACCAATGGTCCCATCATTAGGGTACAATGTGTTCTAAATTAAAAATACAAGCGTAGATAAAAAACAAACCGCCGGTATTCAAACTACGAACCCTTCCTATCCGGGAAAGTGCGCTGACCATTAAACCACGTCAACATAGTAAATTAACGACAAATTTTCGAACCTATGTTTCACTTTCAAATTGATACATCTGTTTTTCATTTTTTAAAAGCAATCTACTATGATACATTTAATTTATATTCAAAATATCACAGAACTATGTTCTGAAAAACTGCAACTTCACGATAATAATGTGTTCTCCTTAAAAATATGACGTATTTGTTCTGAATGAACATTTTTCAAAACAATTTATAAATTTAAACGCCGCTGCATATAATACTATTTTACTGTAGGTAAAGGTAATTATTTAAATTTTAATATTTTATATCTTTATTTAATACCTAATAATATTTAATATCTTGTGCACTTTTGTTTGCCATTCGCGATCATCTTAGGGCGGGTTCCAAACACTATTTATCAATGATGTAGTGAGCCTGTGTGTGAACTGATGATTTTTTCTACGTAAATATCGTTGTAAAAAAATGGTGAAAATTTTTTTGATCCTACCGTGAACGGTAATTTATTTATGTATTTTCTGAAGGTAGGTCACTGTACCGATTTATTTAATAATGATATATCGTTTAATAATATTATTAATTTTTTGATGTTTAGTGTGTCTGACAACGTAATGAAAAATATGCTAATAAAAACAATATCTGTAATCTGTAAACTTTAAGAAAAAGTGTGCTGCGTCAATCCTGATTTTTAAGTTATAACACTAATGTTAGTGCCTCTATTTTTTCGCTGTCTCGCGCCATACTTCCAATTTTGGCCGACAACTTGCTCGATGTTTTTTGGCCATTGCGCGCTACGACTTTTATACGATGAAGCTCCGCGATTACTCAGTTTTAACTTTAATTACATTCCCGATAATTTCTCATATGATACAAGTTTAACAAAAATCATACAAAAATGATACAAGGAAGGAAATGTTTCAATAATGTTGAAGAGATGTTAGCAATTTTATTTAAGGAAACCGGCATAACTCAGTTTAAAACGTTTTAATAAACCTAATGGAGTTAGCGGGGCAGAGGTGCGCGTACATCTCACGTCACGTAAAAAAACCCTAAAATATTTATACGGAAAATAAAAGATAACAAATAACACCATTCCGACGCAGGCCAAGAAACAAGTAATATCGGTCGTTTACTAAATTCATACCATAAATAAAATGAAATCGCCCGGCTATTAGGGTAATAGAAAAGAGGAACTCGAACGCCTAAATGCGGTGCTATACGGAAGAGATATGGAGGCTGTAAAGGAGACGCCGCGCTCCCGCGAGATATCGATCAAGGGAAAGTGTTCCCCACCCCAGCGCCACCCCAGCGCCACCCCCGCGCCGCTCCACCTATTGCCGAATCATTTCTCATCACTTTACATTATCGACAGGGCGGAATCTTAGACGTCACTTCAATATCTGTCGCAGCGGGGGAAAAGTTGTTACGCCTACGTTTTAATACGTAACATTGATAGTAACAACTGATAGTTATATTATTAACTGCTTAATAGCGTGTCACAGAATAGGCCCCGTCCTAGGGCGGCCGCCTGAGACGTGCACATGACGATTTCGCGATTAAAAAAGATTACGAACTTAATTACTCGATTACGTTTTTTGTAAATATATGTATCGGCGGTGTCTTCATGCTTCCTGCGCTGTGATATTTTCGTTGATATGAGCGCCGTATTTGAGTATATATATTTTTATATAGAGAGAGAGACAGAGTACATATACACATAGACGGAATATTAAGGGAGGGGAAAATACAGTATTGATGGATATTAAATTGATTTTAAAAGAAACATACCAAATATTAGCCCCACAGGAAACACACCTAACATTAGCCCCATATTAATTTTGAAAAAATTATTTGAAAAATTACATTTTTTGTGCACTATTTGTAACAAGCAATCGACCTTGGGTACAACACCCCTTCGCAAAAACTTTGGTCTTACTTCAGTTTTTCGGTGAGGTCAGCACGACGTACAGCTGTCCATCGGACAATACTGGCTGAGTCAAATTGACGCCGAGGTGATCGTATGTTTGCTTTTAAGCAAAGGTAAAAGGCAAGGTACTGTCTGTCACTCGGTGTAATGTCAATGGAATAATTACAGCATTGCCTTTGTGCGATTCTAAAATTATTTTGCATGACGAAATGCAAGTGGATATATAATGTATAATTATTCCGATGCCGTTACAAAGACCCTTTTTTGGAATTAAATTAAATCGACGCATCGCGGTTTTGTGTATCATTGCATTTGTGTATCATATACAGAAGAATGTCAGATGTCAATGCTTGTAAAATCTCGACTGGATATGTATTGACGTCATTAGAGTTAATTGTAATACGTGTGAACGTTCCACTACTGTGAACTTCTCGATAATATTTGTATTAATCGGAAGCATCTCCTTGTTCACTGCGGCAAAATTACACGCTTTAAGAGTTCGTCAACTGTCAAATTTTGACTGACAAAGAACAGTTTTATCGCTGTCAATGTCCATAATTATTTCATTCTAAATTTGAACAAAATTTTTGGAAACGCTTTCGAAGAAGATGGCAAGTTTCCAATACCGACATCGAGCAGCCAATCCTGTTAAAATTAGTTTGGCTATCGTTTGAAGACAACAATCTTGATACCAGATACACCTCACCAGGTACCCTCCTTTCGTCAAAGTTGTAGCAATACCCGCTGCAACAAACAACATTCGACCTCGAATGAAACAGAACAATGTAATTTTTCCTGAACCGATCTTCTGCTTGATTAAAGTAAGGTGTCCCTTGAAAATTTTCAGACGGTCGTGTTAAACCAAAAGTCATCATGAAAATCCACGCTGAAGAATAATGAACTCGATATCGCGAAGAACATAATTATTCAACATCTCTTCAAATATGTTTTCCAAAAGTCACGTATCGTGTATAATATGATGTATGAATTAATCGCTCTAGCCATAAAAACCCATTGTTATAAAATAATTATTACACGGGCACCCGCAGAAAATATTCTGTCATTAATTCATTCAAATCACCCGTGGAGTAGCACCATTGCAATGCTTCAATTTTCAAATATTTGACAATCGTATAGACTTTTATGTTTACTATTTTTTTAAAAATGTAACTTCAGAATAAAAAGGTCGTACATATACTTTAAAATGTAGGAGATTCTTCTCTTCAATAAGTGTATGAATTTTCCATTCAATCTTCGTTTGTTACGAACAGACAATGGAATTTATTTTTGAGATTATAAAAGTATTTTAATATTAATAAGCATTTTTAATTATCGACCTAATGTTTGTACCCAATCGGTTTAGAACATTGTTCCTTTGTCGAATTGCTCACGTTCAATTTTGAATAATCTTTGATGCTTTTTTAATACTCCTTACTAGGAAAATTTGTTTCCTGTTTTTATCTATGTACCGGTTTTGGTCTAAAAATATAAAGTAAATAATAACGGTATATTTTATTACTAGCAGTACAGTAATACAGTATCAGCGGCCGCTCTGCGGTCATTACACCGGGAGCTCCGCCGCGACCAGACAAAGGTAATCATATTAAATTAAATATTATTTTCATCCGAATATCATCGGTCTTCAACATATTTGCAAATATTGAGACAATTGGACATTTAATAATGAAATAATGCATTTTTGTTTTGTTTTAACACGAAACGATAACTTTTAGCATGAAACCATTTTACGTTATCTGAAGACAAAACAACATTCCATCATAATTATTACTAATCAAATTATTTAAAAATTATACGTATTATTTTTATCGAAAAATATTATTGTTGCTACCGGGATTCGAACCTGGATCTTTTCCAATCCAGGAACGTGGAACACAGTGGATTGACGACCAATTTGGAAATAAATAATGGAACGATAGATGTATTCGTTCGAAAAGTGTAAGTGTTTTCGATGAGAAAAATGTATGCACGTACTTATTTACCCGGTATAATATCAATTAAGGTCTTTCAATAATAATTTAAATTTTTGTTATTCATTTATATCAGAAGTTACAAACTAGATTGGACTTTTTTTAAACTTTTACCTAGATAGAACCAAAACATTAATTTAAAACTAATAAACTGAATATTATTTGCCATAATTAAGATAATGCATGCATTATAAGAAAGACCCCGACCGTTAAATTCATTTTCCGGGTGTCGCAGAATTGCCTTACTAAGGAAAATTCTTGTACGTACGAAATATATTATCTTATAATCTTGAAGTCAAGATTACGGAGATAAATCTGCACTGAGACAAATAATTAAAATGTTAAAAATGAATAGTTATAAACCGATAAATTTGCAGGATACATTATCAATTTTCGACGTTTTTAAAATACTGTGGTGACCCTACACGCGTCCGTAGCCATGGCCGGGTAAGAACTCGCATATCAACCATCAGGACCCGAACCAAAGCGACCAATAGGCACCAGAAAATAAACATTATGCACCAGAGAAGGTTACTGCTAAGTAATTAGCGATGGCATCTCCTCAGGTCGTCTTAACAACAGCATCGTTACTCGACAGCATCTCCAGCGAGCTACTCCAGAATACATCCCCGCAATAAAATTGTATTAATTCATCATCTCAATAAACGAAACCGTGTAAGTACTCTTTCATTTATATACCCTGCTCTGGTTACAACAGACACCCTGCACTGCGATACACAACCAATACGCGTGAAACAAGAATAAGTTAGGAGCTTCTGTCTCACAGCATCTTAACCTTCTGACACAATCTCGAGTCAATCATAGTATGAATAACTTCAACACATTTCTGTATTTATTCACATACTTTGAAGCTTCAGTTACTATTTAAAATCACAATATATACTTATCAAATAATATTTACATCGATCCTATTAATGTGTACTATTTATTGTTTTTTTTACTTTATTCCGGCGTCTCCAGTGGCGCGACAAACGTCCAATTTAAAAATATGTTTTCATGCATATTTTAGTCACAAAATGATTTCATATTGAATTTATTAACAATGCAAATTAGATGTATTTGAAATCAACTTTTATTATACAACATTGCCGTTATCCGGACCGTGTTTGTTTCAAAATTACATAGTTTTTAACAGACAGCACAGATCATGTTCAGGTCAATATAAATTTTGGATCTATATTCCAATTACAACAAAAATTGGATCGTATTCATTTTAATTTACTTGATTTAAAATAATTTAATTTTTTTTGTAAAAATTAAGTCAATATTTTTGCTAGTCATTATTATTTAATATTACGGGATACGGATGGCGCTAGCAGTGGTGCACTGATTTAAATCAATTATTTCAAGCGAACTTTCTAAAAACTTGATTCAATAAAATACAAACCCAATTCCATTGAGTTTAAGTGCGATATCCGTCTCTTCGGTGATATCCGTCTTAATGTCGCTCACGGCTAAGCGCGAATCGTATTTTAAGAACGTCTGGTCTTCAGAAATAATGTTATTTAAGTTTCTACTTTTAATATTAATTTGTTTTTAAGTGACATAAAATGAACATGAGTATATAATATGTAAGAAAAATGTTTAGGGAATGTATAACAATTTTACAGGGTATAACAGACCTAATCTACAATATTTAAGGGGTGGATACCTGACTAAATTACGAGTCGAAAATGTTCGAGGAATATGTGCCTAATCTCAATCATATCAGAGAAACAAGTATTTCCAATTATGCGATTATTTACATAAATTAAAATATTTTATTGATTCCAAATTATATATTGAATACAAAAAAATTAAAAGTCAACGAATTTTGAGCGGATAGACCATTTTTTGTTATATTATTTAAGGCCTGAAGCAAATATACAGATTAATAATGGATAAATTTCGCAAATAACTTAAAGGTTAACACGATTTTGCATAAATTTCAAACAATAATATTTTCCACATACTTCTTGAACATTTTCGACTCGTAATTTAGTTCACCCATAAAATTTTGCGAACTAAGTCTCTTACATCCCGTATAAAACATATTTTAATCTACGTTAAGATTATGAAAACTTAACAAAAACTTTTTAGATCCAAGAAACGAAAATATTAAAAATATTTTAACAAAAATCAGCAACGGAATGAAAAAATATCAGAAAATTTTATACACATACAACCGACAGTGTAACAGAAAAATTATTTTGACGATCTGCTCGACGTGCATTGAGCCGACAGTGAAACCACCGTCAACACTTATATTGCTCACAAAGCGGAACATCTAACTGAGGAACCTTCTGCCGAGGATTTTCATAGGATATTGAAACAAATAAAAGGCACAAAACAACCTCTGAAACGCGACGGAAACGAGTTAGCAAAAAAGCTTCGTTCCATTGTGAGCGAAATCTGGAAAAAAAAAACTCCCAGGGGAATACAAACATAGGGTGATAACAACAAGATAAGTAACTACCCACAGAGGGATCACGTGGATCTTAATATAATGGATTTATAAACATATATTTACAAAAAAAACTAGAAACTTATGCTGACGAGATTACCAGTGTGGCTTTAAGCACAATCGCCCTGTATGTATTTGTCATAAATAGAATAATTGAAGTTCTAACATAGATACAAAAAGAGAGAATAGGAGTACGCCCATATGTGGCCCCAAGTTTTCGTTGATTTTTAGAATGCCTATTAGGAGATTACATCTCATTAAAGTACTACTTAAATGAATAAAACAATTGGCAGCTCTCAATGATGAGACTGAGAGCTGTCAGCAAAATGTCAGATCCAATCCAAATTAGTAATAGCCTTAGACGAGGAGATTCACTATCCCCACTGATTTGTAAGCTCATTCTGGAGTGGAGGGATTCATGATGAGGAAACAGCAATCAGAGACTAAGGATAATGTGGATATTGCATTGGCGTACGCAAATGATCTATGTTATATATATTAGTAGTAAATCAGTAACTGTCGGTATGTGCGTGGTTTACCCCATGACGCAGAGTGCAGATATGGGACTAGAGATTAGCACTGCCAAAAAAAATACCTGAAAATGTAGACCAGACGTTATAGTCTTTCATCGTAATAGCCAGAGTCCACAGAAGAGATTTTTTACTCGAGTCACTCTGAGATACAGATTTTGCTCCCATAGGATTCTTCGGAGACAACTCTTGGGTTTCGGTCCCCGTCTGCTTTTAGAGATTCGCCATCTTGCGCCTCGCTTTACGCTTGTCGTATATCAAAGGTCAAATGTCAGTTCATTGATAATTTATGTTCCGTTAGTAGAGTGAATTTGAAGCTCCTCATCAGGAGTTAAAATGGAACAAGCGTTTGTATTGTAATTTTTTTTTCTGTTTGTAAAGACAAACAAAGAATAAATAGTTGTAGATATTTATGGTTTCAGATAACGTTCGAGCACGCGTGTCGAGTCACGTTGTCTAATCGAACGTCGTGTACATGGTTTTGAATGTTTGTATCTTTCTTACAATTTCAAGCTGATACCTGAGTTTTTTCCGGATCAAAATCTTAATAACTCTTAAATACATGATACTGAGATTTATCTCAACTAAATCTCTGAAATATTTCTTAACGTGTCTCTTTTCGCGGGCCATAAGAGACCGAGTTTTTGTCCAAGGAATAATGACATTGAAGAATAAATAAATAGCAGGATAAATTCAGGAAACGCACGAATTTACTTTACTTGCTGATGTTGTTATCACATAACTTAAATATTAAGTTGTATACGATGCGTGGAGTGAAGCTTGCTTTCTCACTTAAACATGAGATAGTATGTCTTGGAACATTTGAAATAGTATGTCACACCAGATGTCCATAGGAATTGAAAGACCGACGGAATGGGACCATCGAATGGATGACTAAGACGTGGCGGGCAGATAGCGTCAAGTCAGACCTGCAAGACAGCGAGAGGTAGGCGAGTGCTCAGCAGAATATACCACAATGGCGACAAGAGGTGGATGGCGCTCTGTGGTAACTGCAGTCTGGACTTTCGTGTCCCATGAGGCTGCTTAAGAAAAATAAAGAAGAACAATATTTAAATCTCTCACTAATTACTATTTATTTCCCATTGATTTTAATAGTACCCGTCGACAAACTGACATAGGACGTCAGCTATAATGTTAAGTAATTTTATTCTTAATAAAATAGCTGGGATATGTTCAATATTATATACTTATGTAGAGGACTGCGGTTTAAATTCACCGCCGTCCCAGCCGGCATCGACACCAGTGACATCTGCTTTCAATACCTAACCGGCGGCAAAGTGCTGCCGCCAGTCTGGCCGGATCGCTCACCGACGACACGTTTTCCGTTCCGCCGCCCCACTGCGGCGCTCGAGAGCCGACGGGGTCGACACCGAACATCGCCAACTCGCTCATCCACTCTTCGCATTTTTCGCTTCTCTATATTTAATTTTTACACGTAAATCGTCAATAAACCACTGTACACCGATCGCGAGTTTCTAATCATTCTCACCACCTACTCCCACACCTATATAAATATATCTCACAGACAAATTAATAGATTAAAAATAATTTTAACAGCTGTTCAAATATGTAATGCATTAAATATTTGTAGATTTTGTTTATTTAAACAGAGAATCGTGCGCGTTCCGACTTGTCATAGCAATATTAATACTATTTTAAATCGAAATAAGCGCTTGTACTGTGAAAATATGAATAACGTGTTGGCCTCTCAGAATGGGGAATGAATCACTCGATCACCAGGCGATTGTTTTACCATTAGACTAACAATCGCGTCGAATAAACATATGTTTAATAATTTAAAACGAAACATTGTTTGATGGATTGCGATTCGGTGTCTGTGTATATTTAATAATGTGTGCCGAGAATTATCTTTGGAAGGTTAAATTATTTTGCGGACGCCATTTTACTTTTAAATCATACAGGGATTTTAAATGCCGTAAATTCATCCATTTGCGGCATTCGAGGCCTGTGAATATTCATTCTTCACTTTTCCTGGAATATTACATACTAAGTTGAGAATCTCTAATTAGAATCTCGAAATAGATCATAGAAAACCTATCGGCACAGAACCGGATACAGGAACCGCCCGGTATCCAGGGTACGAAATACTGTTTGAATCAATCTGAGATATCCGTTGAATGTAGGCGCAATAGTTACACGTTACTTAATTACTTACGCAACCTTCAATGTTAAGTGAGAAGATCTGAATTCTGAAATATGTTGTCTGAAAACTAAATGTGAAAATTCTAGTACGAAAGACGTCGCTAACGTGGAGAGTTAAATTTATCTAAGGGCGAAGAGCAAGAGAAAAGGAGACAAATCGTGACTATTCAGATCCACATATTTAATTAACTATTGTTGTCAGTATTGGCACACAGCGGCCTCAACAGATGAGACTCGGCTCGTAATGCACCTCCGCAAGTCCCGGTCTCCAGCCAAGCGCGACGTATCTATCCACCGGTGACGCTCTTCTAAATCTCCTTCAGTCTAGGAAAATGTCCTTTATAGGCTGTCACATTGACGCATAACGCGGCCGAAGAATTAAATAATTTATTGTTTTCCCGAGTTCCGAGGAAATACATCAACGGAATGGCTATTGAAACCATCTCTAATCATCACTTTTCCTGGAAACCCAAAATTAACAAAAATACAGATGAATTGTTGTCCAGCCATATAGTATCTGATCGGGCCGATCCCATTTTGAGTCCTTCGATAGTTCTTTTTATCATTGTCTTTTATTAAAAATATAATCACGGAATACCGCACTGGCATCGTTACATAATTAACGGATGATTATAGAATTCGCGCAGTTCCCTGCGAATTGCATATCATATTATAATCTATCATTTTTAATATAGTTGTAACTTTTCAAGATATCTATGAGCATCGGATGAAGAATGTTCGAATGCGCTTAAGTTTGATAACATATGGGCCGGCGCTTATAAATAATAAATGTTGAAATTTGTGCGAGAAATCATCTTCAAATCTGCAAAGTATCCGCATAAGTAGGTAACCAAAGGTTAAGACAGTTAAAAATGAAATACACACAATCGTCGAAATAAAAAGAGAATCGCACTCGCACTCGCATCGCCCGGAAGAACATTCGCATTATTTTATAACGGTCGAACATCCTACAGTTGTTTTAAAATGTTCTAATCGACAAGCGATAGAACCGCTCGATCGAGAGCTGATTTATTTTTTAAAACCTTTAAGTGTTTTGGAACAAAATACCGATGACTCACAAATGTGTAATTGAAGCTGTCGTACATTGCTTTACTTCGAGGGACTTTAGTGGGAGTAGCGTTCCCATTCGTAACGGCGAACGATCAGATGTTGCAAAAATTAGTTTGAAGAGTCCGAGCTGCGATCGACACTTGAAATATGAAAATTAACGGTCTGCACGCACGCTGTGAACTCTTTCAGAGGGCAGAATTTTTATAAATTTCTTTCGAATGCGGAAGGAAGAAAATAAGCGGAACAGCTTATAAAATTAGTATTCTACGATGAGCGATCGCCAATTATTGATTCTTTTTTTAATGGAACAATTTTGGTTCCGATAACTAAAACGGTACATTTTGTTAGGGAGACTTCCTCGAAAACTAATATTTTACAAAGCGTTGATGAGATAGTTAAAGAACATAATCGTAGTGCTGAGACATTTTCACACAAGTTTTCAATTTTACATCTGAAAACTGCAATAAAGAAAGTTGTCCGAAATTTTTGACGAGGAACACGAACAAAACTTTTAATAGCGGCACTCGAGCCACGTGACATTGAAACGAATATTTTAAGCGAAATAAGAAGAACTCTGAATTTTCACATCGGTTTGCATTGCGTTTTTTTGAAAGACTTCAATATACGTGAAATTTAATAAAGTGCAAGTTTTTATTTGCGTAATGGATAGAGTGCGTAGTTTCAATGATTTCCTATCTCAGTGGTCCAATTTTAGTAGCAGAAATACAGTGGTACACATTTCTAGTAATATACTTGTTTGATTTCTATTTGAAAAATAAATCTTTAGATTGAAAAAGTCTCATATCATAGTAATGTTAGTATAGTGTAATGTATCACGACACCCAGTAATATTGGGATATTATATATAAAATAAACGGACATAATATTTCATTTCATAACTTTAAATGTGAAACTTGTACAAATACGGCAAAATTTATCAAAAATATTGCCGTATTTGTACAAATATTGTATATTTTATGGTAAAACATATAAAATATAAATTTATTAAAAAAATAGGAATTGAAAAGTGACTGGGTCAGGCGGCTATGCCATATTTTACGCAGCTTCTATTTACCTAACTAAACTATCCAATCGTGAGTAAATAATACTAAATAATATTTTAAATGTAAGCTTTTACGTAGTTGTATGAAACATTTTATATAACGTACGAGGGCTGTCTGAAAAGTTTCCGACCTAACAAAGAAACAATATATTTTTTCTTCAAATTTATTTTTATTTTCTACGTAGTTTCCTCGCAAGTCTATACACTTCTTCCAGCGATTTCATCCCTTTAACCCGTTCAAATAGTACCTGGAGTCTTTCTCTGCAAAATAGTTATTTACGAAGGTGTTGACCTCCTCATTTGACGAAAATCTCTGTCCTCCGAGCGCAAATATAAAAAAACAACATGGAATAAGTAGGGAACAAAAAAAAGTCGCTAGAAGCTAGATATGGTGAGTAAGGAGGGAGGTCAAGCAGTTCAAACCCTAATTCGTAGATTTTCACCTGGGCAACTGCTGAGGTGTGAGAGAAATTTTTTTTTTCTGCAAATGTGGCCGTTTTTCCGCAATTTCTACCTTCAGCCTGTTAAATAATGATGCATAGTATGCTTCCATAATGGTTTTTACTTTTTTAAGATAATCGATTAAGACAATTCCATGGCTATCCCAGAAAAAAGTCGTCATCACTTTCCCACCCGAAAGAAAAACCTTTGCCCTTTTTAGAGCCAATTCTCCCTTCGTAGTCCACTGTTTTTATTTCTGGAGTGTAATGGTGTATCCAAGTTTCATCTACAGTAATTTTAATCGGCGCCAAACCTCTGATTTATTGTGCCTGAACTGCGCCAACAGAGCGTTGGAAATGTTTATTCGAGCACGTTTTTGCTCCAGAGTAAGCAAACGCGGCACCCAACGTGCGGCCAGCTTTCGCATGCCTAAATCTTGATTCAATATGTGACAAATACATTCTTTGGACATATTCATAGCCTCTATTATCTCTTTAACCTTAATTTGATGATCGCCCAGCACTATTTGGTGAACTTGAGCGATGTTATCGTCAGTGTTTGCAGTTTTTCGCCGTCCCGAACGTTCATCGTCACCTAAACTGGTACGGCCACTTTTAAATTCAGCTGCCCAAACTTTCACCGTAGTAGATGGTGCAGAGTCCCTGTACAGAGCATTCAATCTGTTTTTAATTTGTGTAGGCGTATTATAATTAATGATAATTAACCGCACAGCTTAAAATCTTCCGATCGCTTCTTCCGGGTGACGTACAAGCATATTCTAAATATTATAGGTGTTTGTAAGATATTTGGGGAAATAACAAATTAATACAAATTAAATATATCAATTAGAAAGATGTACAAGAAAATTCAATTTATTGGAAAAACATTTTTGAATTAAAATATCACAGAATAATAATCCTTAATTAATTAAATTACAAATTGCTGTTCACTTGATCTTGTCAACGTATTATATTTACACAAATGAATTGTTTTTGCCAGCGAAAAATTACATCTCGATTTTCAATTATCAAATTAAATCAGTAAATTATATTAACAGGTACCGACTTACTAATAGCATCAATATTTAGTTTGCAATCATCTATCGGGACAGTGGGTGTCGTGCATCACACTATACTATCTGCTAAGTATGTCGCACTTCAAAATCATCGCCTGCCCCAGCATCACACTTCCGTCGTGGAAATCGATCCCACTGTATAGGTAAACGAGATTATAATTATTTTTATTGAAACAAACTTTCCACATAACTGTGAGTTATGATTTTAAGATGACAATAATTTTAACAAGTGTAATATTTTTCCTCGACAAGCGTAAGTAATAACTAAATAAAATAGGGTTGGGTTACGCAGTAATTGAGAATTTTCAAAGTAGGGGTGGAATTTTATAGTGTTATTATCATTGTGGAATGTTCATTTGTATTTCTTTATAAGGTACGGATCGGAAAAGCAGTGCCGTAACCGGGCAGGTGCAACAGGTACACAGGCATACGGCCGAGGTAGCCCGTTGCGTTACTTAGAAATTATAGGTACAAGAATTAAAAAAATTACACCGTAATGCAAAGTTGATGAAGTGTTTATACGTTTACAACTATCAAAAGAGTGATTTAGTTTCGATTGTATGATATAAAAATTCGACGAAGTTATTGTTTTTGAGACAACGGTGAATGGTGGATGTTCTTTTACCCGCATATTAAGCTCACGGTTACTCACAATCTCTACACGATAGTTCATAGACCCTACTTTTATCTTATTTACAGTTTCATATCACGCAAGTACTGACCGTTACTTTTCATAACCGGCCGTCGTCTGAGCGATTGCAACATCGCGATAGCTGAACGCACCCTGCAGTCAGCGGCAGTCAGCGATCGTGCCGAGTGTCCGCGTAATAGCTAAACATGTAAGAGGGGTAAGTATTATAAAATTGGTAATTATTATGCCCTCATGCTTAATTTGTACGGCCGTAGTGTCGCATCGTGCATCTCTTTACACTGCAGTAATTAGCAACCCCCTTTCCACGGATTCCCCTTCACTTCCCCGGATTGGAAATAGAGATCCAGGTTCGTATCCCGGTGACGCAAAAACAATATTTTTCGACAAAATTGATTTTATATGTATATATTTATAATTAAAACATTAATTTTGTATTTAAAATATCACAGACCTATATTCTGAATAATTACAACTTCACAATAAGAATGTGTTTTCCTTAATTAATATTACTTCTTTGTCTCGCAAGATACAATTTACAATATAATCACTCCTGAAATCTAACTTCTAAATCTAGGTTATAAATCGACCGCAATTGCCATCTCACGACCTGTAGTACACAATTGCTAGAACTTTTTATCAATTCTGATCAAATCAAAATAATTGACTACGGTTATTTTAATTTTCATAACTAAACTTTGCACTACGCGTTGGGTTATTGTCACTACTGTAGTTTCGAGTGCAGTCCCTTTCGTCATCAGGTGATAATTAAACAAAATATTAAATACAGTAGTCTATTCGGATAATAGGGTAACTGCCACGAGACTGGACTATTTCTGCTACTGCACAATTTGAAAATGTCGGGCCCAGCATTAGAAGATTTACTCGATTAATTTTTAGAAAGCACCACGCCAAAATAAAATTCTTTTCACTCGCACACCAGAAACGAGAAAAGTGAAAACACTACTTTATTATTGCTTTAATGAAAAGTTAATAATTATTGAAAACGTGAGTTTTGTTTCATCGCTTGTCGTTTCAGGTATTTTTATCACCGATTCCGAACCTACTTTAGATAATATTGATCTATTCATTTAGATAATTGTACAACTCTTAGAGTGCAATGATGCTGTTTTTAAATTCTTTATGAATATACAGCGTGTGTTTCATATGTTTCTTTATTATTAGTTCCGATATCTGGACATACGATCCATTCACAGTTGCTGATATTATATATACAGCCTCCAGTACCGAGGAACTGCCCTTCCACGTCGAGATAATTATGATAAATAATTATTTTTCTTGTCTCTCTGCGTAACCGATAGCCATGAAATTGCAAAATTATATTCGTTTTCAATTCAGTCATGGAGGGTCATCAATAAATTTTTTATAAAAAATTATCCGCTACAATATAAAAAATATCACAAGTTTTAAATTAAAAGAATAGAAATGCGACACAATTTCATCGACGTAAAATGTGCGGTGTGTAAATCCCTGTTATTTTTAGTATCATTTTAAGTTTTAATTTAAGTGAGACGGCACCCGACAGTTGCTGCCGAATAATGAATATAATTTTACGACGATTATAATCACGAAACGAGAATATTTGTTTTTCAAATTATTCAATCGGTTTGTTTCGGTAAAGTGGCATTGCTCAGGGCCAGTTGTGTGATCAATGGTAACTTTTTATTATGGTAAAACAACACTAAAGGGCCATTCCATATGAAATGGTTCAGAAATTAATGCTTGACCACTTTTTGAAAATATCATATTACTTGTGCCACCGCCCTTGCAGTCGCTTGTTAGTAGTCCAAAATGACCTTTGCATTAAATTTATTGTTTTTGGTTTTTGTGTGGCGGCCATATTTGTTTTATGGGATGTAGCGTATTTAGCGTAGCATTATAAAGGGTTTGCGTAAACTGAAATAATATATGAATCGACGACAATAGGTATGGCGAAAAGTCCAACTTGACGAAATATGGAAAGACCGCCGCGTTTCCGAGACAACGGCCTCTACCAGAGTTCAATATTTTTATGTTGTGTGCAATTATGGACCATAAAGGCAAAAGAGAAAAAACGGATTGATGCCTTTGAGATGTGGTGCTGGAGATACATGTTGCGCATACTATGAATAGCGAGACGCGTAAACGTCTCTATTCTGCAGGAACTGAACATCGAGAACAGACGCTCAACCATTTTTCCAGAGACGAATCCTTCAATTTTGTGGTATTTTGCGAGAAGGGAAGATAGCTCGGAGAAGCTCGTTGCGGTGGATCACGTCGAAGGACGGAGAGGAAGAGAAAGATCCCTCACCCGTCGGACTGACCGAGTGGAGAAGGCGATGACTTCTCTGATGGCGGCCCCGAGGTCTGCAGGAGGCCGAGAAAAGTTGAGGAGCATAGTTATGAAGGCGAGAATTCACGGAGATCGCGATCCTCAGTCACGAGGGACCGATGTGTACGAGTAGGTACGATTAAAACAGAAAAACAACAAATATTTGTGAATTTACAGAACAAAACACAAATAAATATTTATAAAAACACATAGAAAAATTAAAGGAGAAAGAAAGAAGAAAGAAGAAAGTTACTGTGCAACCCTTTTATTAGTTGAATTTGACATCAGAATGTTTTACACAGCAAATTACTATTATAAACAAAGCAAATAACGTAATTATGAAACAAAACGCAAAACAGCAACGTAAGTAGTACCTGTACTTGAATCAATCACTTTAAACAAAAGCAGAAATTGAATTAGATGCAATAATTTTAAGAAAAGGAAGATCCCCATTGGATCGTTGGACCGACCGAGTGGTGCTGGCACAGGCACTTCTCCGGCGACAGCCCTGAGAGAAGCAAAGTCGAGAGGGCGATTGTTTTTGGAGATCGCACTCTTCAGTCATGAGGGACCGTAGTGGATAATATTAATTACCAGGATTACATCACGCATAGCTCCTTAGCCAATTCGCCTTGGATAAGGAAACGAAAATGATGATGATGATAATATCTCGTGTTGGTGCATGGACACCGTTTTCCAGACACGAACCGGTGAATGCTGACCCTCCGCTTACCCAGTACCGTTTTATAAGCAAAAGCTCTCATATCGGTCCTACTCATTCGTCCCCAAGTTGTCATGATTTTCCTCTACACTAATCCAGGCCTGGAAAGTTTGTTGAGCGGAGAGTTGGTCAACTTTAAATATAGGTTAATATTTATTATCTCACAGTACAGGCGATCGCCGAGCCGATAGTTCCACGACTATTCTGGAGAAGACGAAGGAGGATTCCGCATGGGCCATGATGGGGCAGTAGAAGCAAAGGTGTTTGTGGGAGGTGTAAAATGTCTCATGAAAAAGAAGAAGATAAAAATTATTTTAATTTTGTTATTCGTGTTTGAGTTCATATCACATTAGTATTTTTGCAATTATCAAACTCAGTCAAACCTTTATGCAATTTAAATAAAAATAAGACTAACTTGACAGTCATATAGATCACTAGGCAAGTGTCTTAACTACTAGACCACAAACACGTTAAATTAGATTAATCACTTCTGATGAAAGAATAATTAATATAGTGGAATTGGTTACGCGTCCATTCGGCAAGACAAAGTTCCGAGTTTGAGTCCCGGTGGTACTATATATAAAGCTATTGGCCTAAAATGTTTTGATGTCGTCGAAAATAATGAAAACACCTTTTAGTATTTTCTATAAATTGCACATACAATCGAAAATGAGTTCGCTCATTTAACAATGACTGACATGTCACACTGTTCTAAAAATTGTTGGCTAATTTGTGTATTAAATTTTTTTTACAGTATATAAATAAAATGCGACTGTCCTTATTAGAATAGGCGTTAAAATGAGTACCCGGATTTTAAGTATAGAACTTTAGGGGCTGATGGCGGCCAATTAGTGTGTCAGGCCTCAGCGTAGGGTCGAGGGTGTGCACTGGCCGCAGCGCGCTCTGCGGGTGGTAATGTGCCGATAATTAGCCGGCTACCTGTCACAGCAGGTCAACTGGCTAATTGCACTCTTGCGGTACACGCTTGAAAGAGAACTGTAATTAAGCAAGGTGAGCACATCGTACTTAACTTTTTAATATGATGTTAAATTAATACGTTGGTGAGCAATGTGCCGGTCTGACATACATACGTGCGTAGATCCCAGCGAGAGAAAATAAAGCACCCGTATTTATGGCTCATAGTGAGTCTTTTCCAATTTAATTAATTCTATACCGCAGACAAAATTAACGAAGTACCTATTTTACTAGACCTCTTGAAAGGAAAGCGGCGGTTCTGATACCAAAAATTACCTTTAACATTGTCATACCGCGGAGTGAACGTTTCGTTCTTACTCCTCTCCCCCGCTTCTGATAATCTGTGGGATTCACTTTGAGATAATTCATATTAAATGTGATTACTACTGAGATATTAAAAATAACTTTTGATAACGTTAATACAGTTTATGCACTACCTACCTTCACAACCTTGGAACAACAAGGTATCTTTTGACATTTTGGTCAAAAATGACATTTTTGTTTCAAAATTCTTACAATAATATTCTCTTTAAAACTGTATTCTACACATTTAAAATGTCCTAGTAGTTTAGGAGATAACAGGAAAACAAAATTATGTTTTAGAATATAGCACTTGTAATATTTGTTAGATAATCTTGTTGATTTTAATACGAGTAATGTATAATAACATAACATGCCATGCCATGCACGGAATTAGGATTGATTTGCTTTCTAAAAATTTCACTTCGTAGGCGGTGAACCAAACTCTACCGAATAAATCCAATCAAAATGAATGACTTTGAAGTTTAATGTATCAGTTGGATTTTAATATCAAATGATACCTTATTGTTTCAAAGTAAATTTCTTCTTTGTACACGCACGATGTTATCAAACGAGTATTGTGGAGTCATGACATGGATCACATGGATCAACGTTTCCAATTTCTTATGACATAGATGCGGTGTCGCTTCTGCAGTATTTGGATACCCAAGTTAATCAAAGATCAAGAAGCCCCCTAGGTTAGTCATCGTCTATTTTTGTAACACACTCGGTCCGACGGAGTCATCTCAATTTAATATGCCGTACGATTGAAGATTCTTAAAACAATTTATAATATATACTTTCTGAAGGTACGGCCTGGCGGATTATCCTCCATCGGCCAGATCAGCGGAGAAAACATGCAATGTGAGTACGAAAATCAGAACTCACCTCGCTGACGACTTTTCTCTTCCCTTGTGATAATTTTATAACAACTTGTGTAATTCGGACGGACAGAAATCTAATCTACATTATTTAAAGAAGTTACTATTAATCACAGTGGTTTATTAAAAGGAATATAACGATCATTACAAATGCAAACTAGAGTAATCCTAAACAAATATTGTCTGCGCGGAATGTCCGAGTTGAAGATGTGGAACCGCTATCACGGTAGGTTCACAATCCAGCGCAGACAGAAAAAATGGAACAGCAATAATACATGACCTCGCTTCCTCCACGAACTCGTTACTTATAATTTCTCGTCACCGCGTACTGATTTGGAATGAATCGGCTTACAGGCCCGGGTCATCCGCTACCCTTATCGGTAGATCGTGGCCAGCGATCGGACAACCATCCACATCTCGTTAGCGACATCGTCCGATAATAGTTCTGGAGTTCTTATCCCGCACCCAAAAAGGAAATAAAATATTTCCAGTATCCCATTATGGATTAAATAATTTATACGGGTTTAAATTAACTGGTTCTATAGTCGGTAGCCCCGTTTTAACCTGGCGGCCGGTTAAAATCCACCCGCAATAACTCTTCGAATATGACAGCACATGTTTCTTTTTGTCAGTTGGTAATATTTGTTTATTGTAAATAATTGACTATAATCATCTTTATACAAACACTTCGTTCTGTTATCTATCGTAAGTTTTAAAAATCTTAATTGTAACTGTTTAATTTAATTAATATATGTTTTATGTGTCAGTCCATAGCTACTCACTCCTTAGCTGATAACCGAGTCGACCTTCTCAAAGTACAGTGTAACCCGAGAGGTGCATAACCTTAACATGTAAAATACGCTGAAAATGGATCATAGTTTCTTATATATATAATCAATATGCGGTTTCCAGAAAAATTGTTCATCAATTATCAAACTTAAATATTTATATTGCTCTACTTTTTCAATTTTATCACATTTACCATTTATTAGACTTTTGTGTAAGCATTCGTAATCATGTCCAACAAGATTCATTTTAATTGTTTTTGTTTATATAAATATTTAGTTTTCTTTATAATTAAAATTATTCCTTTGTCACGAGCCCATTTAAGGATATTGGTCAGATCATTTTGCATGTTGTGTTCTATGGTTTTGGCATAGTTTTCGGAATATTAGATGTATGTATGTTCAACTACATGTTTGTAAAAATTTGCTTAAAATAAATACTTACAGTTTAAATACCAACTTTTTATACTTTTTGGTTAAATCCTACACTTTCACAGTTGGTAGCGACCCCTAAATACCCCTTATAAAACTTCTGAAAGAAATACTCTGTAACTTTTAGTAGTATGAAAACACAAAAATTCTTACACTTTTGAAGCACTGTAATGTGTATTCATTCCAAGATAAAAAAAAAATCTTATTACATTTTATCTATTCAGTAACACTTATTCGGTACAGAAGTAGAAGGGATGGGCATTGTGTTATATTATTTTACCCATCCGGTAACGTCGATGCGGTAGAGAAGTAGCTGGTATGGGCATTATGTTACATTATCTTATCCATCCGACAATGCTGATTCGGTGGAGAAATAGCGGGGATGGGCATTGTGTTATATTATTTTATCCATCCGGTAATGCTGATTCGGTAGAGAAGTATCAGGAATGGGCATTATATTATTTTATCAATTTAGTAAAGAAGTCACAGGGGCGAGCGTGACATTTCACATCACTCATAACATCGGTATTATATTTTTTAATTAAAACGATTAACGATTTAATTTTTTGTCATCTATTATAGAATTATGAAAATTTAGAACCATCATTCGAGTTTTAATATATATGAATGTTTTTATATACAGTGTCAAGCGGAAAAATTTCAGGATTAAATTGTAATTGCTCGTATACCATTAGGGTGAGGTAAGTGGGAGGGGTATTTGCCAGTTGCAATGAGTCATTGGTCAGGAGCGTACCGCGAGTTTGCTGTTGAGCAATATTTAAAGTGCAGTGATTAATTGGTTCGTGTGCGTCGAGCTTTTTGTACTCATTTTAATATTCGACGAGTAAGTGATGGGCCGCGCACGCACCTTATCTGGTGTTGTGTTCAAAAGTTCAGACAAGAAGGGACAATGGTTAATCAAAATCAACGTCAGCAGCGATGCCAGAACACGTGGCTTAAGTCCGACGTGAAATTATGCGCAATCCACATAAATCGATAAGGAAGATTGCAGCTTTTACTGGAATAAAAAAATCAATAGTCCACGTTATTTTGAAAGAGAAAATACAGTTTCACCCATACAAACTGCAAATCGTGCAGTTTCTCAACGAAAATGACTATTCTTCACGTGAAACATTAGCAAGAACGATGCTGGAATGTTTTGGAAAAGCACGAACGCTTAGAAACATATTGTTTACTGACGAAGCACAACACATTTTCATACCGATGGCTATGTTAATAAACAGAACATGAGATACTGGTCCCAAGGGGACGCCATCAAAAACGTTTGCATTGTCCAGAAATGACAGTGTGGTGTGCAATTTCTGCCCGAGGGATAATTGGCCCTTATTTTTTTAACCAGCGAGAGACAGTCACTGCTGACGTGTATTGCCAAATGATCGATGAGTTTTTGGTACCGCAACTGTAGCTATTTCCCAGGTTCAATAATACAACACAATTTCAGCAAGACGGAGCCACTCCACACACAGCTAGAGTTTCAATGGAGAAGCTGAGGGGAATTTTCCCCAATAAATTAATCAGCAAGTACGGAGACATACCTGGGAACCTCGGTCACCGGACTTTACACCGTGCGACTTCTTTTTGTAGGGATACTTTAAGTCGAGAGTTTACAGCAAAAATCCTCGAACAATTCAGGTCCTACAAGAAAATATTCGCCGTTGCCACCATTGAACTAACGCGTTGCTCTCGCGTGTTCGCAAATTTAAGAGTCCGATTGCAAGAGTATCTTGAGAGACATTGGCGGCATTTAGACGATATTGTTTATAAAACGATAAATTAGCAACGTTAAACCCCATTTTGTATAAATAAAATATGAGAATAACATTGTAGCTTATTTTTTATTTAATATGAAACTTGAAAATGTTCCGCTGGACACCCTTTACAAACAATAATTTGAAAGTGAAGACTTATAAAATTACGTGCATTGTTTATAACCGAGGCATTAAAACAAATTGATTATTGTCATCGGGTTGAATTTCCGAGATGCTATTTCTTTTATGCATTCACTAAATTCTTTTTAAATTTTGAGAAATTTTTCTAACTATTCAATATTTTATCCAAATATTTCATATACTGTTTTATACAAATATTTCATATACTGTTCCTATTTAAAAATCATTTTTAGTAGTGGATTAGGAACAAAATTATGTACCTAATACAATTCATTCTAACGTTTCGAAATATCTTTGAGAGGCATTAAATATGTATGATGTAAATATTGTTCGGGAAAATGTTCCGTTTGTCTGTTGATTTACCTTTTATTGTGCGAGCGTGCATCGAGTGCTTTAAAGAGCTAAATAGCTTATGGCAACATGTTTTAGGGAATACTACTGCAGGTAAGCAAATGACTCAATTCGATGGCGTGATGTCATAATGATATTAATTAGTTCTGATTAACGGATGTGTTAACGGAGACCGTGTGATACGATTCACGTATAATGATATTCTAGTGGCGTTTGATACTCAATTTGGTCCAGCGAGAGCCGTCAATATCTAAGTATTATTTTGCCTTCAAACAAATCTGCGGTTAATTCGGGCGAACATCGGTTCGTATGCAAATGTCGGCGAGTATGAACTGTGCAAAGTTCGCAGCTGCGCCAAACAACTGTGACAACGGCGTGTTTTGTCCGTACCCTTGTTTTGTTTCCAGATTAAGGCGAAACGGCACATTCTGTTAGTTTGAATTATTTAGGTACAAATGTTAACCGTTCCGTGTGGATCGAGGGAGCTTTATTATATAAGCCCGAACTATTTCAACTTAAACGAGTCGGCAGTATTTTAATGTCAGAATGTATTCAGCTGTGAAATGTTTTCGTACCATATGTCTGACTCCTGGGGATCTGGCGAATCTGCTATCAGATGACGTCAGAAGCGACTTTGAGCGTCGTGAGTATTTAAAAACGAATAGAATAATCGTTCTCGATCGGTGCCGTACTTGAAATTGTTGTTTGTTATCGTAATTAGTATGTAGTCAGCCAAACCGGGGTCGGCTCACGCTGAATATGCGGAAAGAGGGGGAGGAGGAGGGGCATGAAACGTATCTGAGATATGTAATGGGTTTTATTTAAAATTGAATTATTTGTAGGTATTGTGAAACATGTGAAGGAAGGTACAGAATTAGTAAAATAATGGGTTGACTTCGAACTAAAATTCTCAACTGTGGAAGATTTATATCTCCTGCAAAAATGTACGATTGTACCGCAATTTTTTGATGCAATGCCTTGACAATGAAATATGTTACTACGACGAAAAGTTGACCCAGGTTTTCCCAAAGAAACAAAGAGCACGATCTAACCCAGGAGATATGCCAGTTGCACAAGCGTATTGACTTGACTTCCCGTAATTCTGTCAATATTGCACTTGATAACTTCCCCGAGTTCTACCAAGACCATAGAACGCCACTGTAAAAAAGTCATTTGATCAAGATAGCGCTATGTGAGAAAATAAACATGAAGTATCTTTTTTATTAGGCCGAATAATCACAGATTCAAAATTATATTTCAGACTCGCGGCCGAAGAGCCGACTGTTCGGCACCGCTATCGCTCAAATTCGCCATTTTACAATACGTTGCGCTACTATTAGTTAAAGCGAAATATCAGTAATGCCATAGTGTAAAAAAAAATGTGACACGTATTCAAAATAAATTAGTGACCTTATTTTCGTAACGTCACAATATTTCGTAACGTCACAATGTATGTATTTCAAAAAATATTTTGTCCTCATTAGGATCAGATTGAGTGACATGAGTTGGCCGTATTTTTAAAAATATGGAATAAAAGCCTGGAAAACTGGTCGACAGTTAATCTTCGACCGGAATGATCCTTCGAAAAATGATGATGATCATTAGGATTGATTTTTCAAATATATTTTATTTTCTGTGACAAGCGATAGACAATAATGAATTCTATTTAATATTAATATACTAATTAAATATCTAATTTATATATATATATTGTAACGTACGCGACAGAGTGTCAGTGTGTCCATCGGTAGTTCACCCAAGATAGAACATGAGATTGTGAATGATAAAATTAGAGAAAAAGTTTACAATATTATAATATAGAAAAATGTATACAATTAAAACAAATGAGCAAAGAAAAACAAGGGTGTCCAATTATTTACAAAAAAATTACTCCGTTAAATTACATTTGAAAACAGATGCATTAAATGGAACTTATTCATCAGATTTAACCACATCTAAATAAATTTACTGTCACACCTTTTTGATAATACCACCGGTAGGTGGAAAAATTGACCAGCGGTCGATGAACAATCCTAATGCAATAGAAGTTTATTTTAGCAAGCCAACTGGTTGAACAATCCTAATGCAATAGAAGTTTATTTTAGCAAGCCAACTGGTTGAACAATCCTAATGCAATAGAAGTTTATTTTAGCAAGCCAACTGGTTGAACAATCCTAATGCAATAGAAGTTTATTTTAGCAAGCCAACTGGTTGAACAATCCTAATGCAATAGAAGTTTATTTTAGCAAGCCAACTGGTTGAACAATCCTAATGCAATAGAAGTTTATTTTAGCAAGCCAACTGGTTGAACAATCCTAATGCAATAGAAGTTTATTTTAGCAAGCCAACTGGTTGAACAATCCTAATGCAATAGAAGTTTATTTTAGCAAGCCAACTGGTTGAACAATCCTAATGCAATAGAAGTTTATTTTAGCAAGCCAACTGGTTGAACAATCCTAATGCAATAGAAGTTTATTTTAGCAAGCCAACTGGTTGAATTTCACTGTTTACTCCACGATGAATATCACATTTGTAAGTTGACGCTGTTCACGGAGAGATAATCGTGATCGTCATCCTATTCTGTCCACAGGCTATCCGCCAGGACTCTCCTGCGAGCCATCACATGAGATCAAGTGGTGCATCGAACAAAAATGGCGTCTTCTTAACGTGGAGGTCCATTCTCAGGAAAGGATTTACATCCCTTCCTTTTAACTATTGTATCACATGTTTGTAATAAATGCGTCCACGAAATTGAGACAGCGCTTCTCTTGTCAGTCAACGGAAATGGTTAGATAATGATCAGCCCTCGCTATGACATGTTAAACCTAGAGAGCACTATCGGTGGGTATGTATTATAATGTAATATAAATATTTCCTAAATTAGAAATTGTGATTTCATTAAAAACTTTTACAATTGATTAATAAATATTACTAAAATAAAATAAAAATAACTAGATTCACCAAAGTAAGATTAACCGGTAGTAGGACGGGCGTCTCTTGAATTGCCATTGTTATCGCTCATTTGTAAATAAGCAATACATTGTTTGTAGATGCCAATAATCGAGTTAGATAACCAGATTATTTTTGGTTACTTATCTATATAATGTGTCGGCAATACTTGCAAGCGGTGTAAAGTCTTTCGTCGATTCAAATATAGAAAAGACAAAAAAAACTCAATAGTAGTTGATGTCATTCATTATTTAAGACATGAATTAAAATAACACTTGTTTCGCTGGGTACATACACCTGTATAGAAACAGCAAAATTTGGTTCTAGGTTATCATATTTTATGCATAAGTTTTGTGACTCAGCGGTTATGATACGTGTATAATGTAGTTAAGTTGGTTAAAGTTAAGTCGAGTTGGTAACTTGATTGGCACGATTTACATACTTGACAGTGTTGAATAATTCACGTTTTCTAGACCTGAGATTGAGTACTTTGGAAAATTGTTATAAAATTGAAAAGCTGCTGTTTATAAAAATAACAAAAGTTTTTAAGTATAAATTTGCGTCGAAATGATCATTTCGAATCGTACATTTCATTTGGCTCAAATAAAACAAATTTAATATAACAATTTGAAAATGTTGTTGCCGAAATTGTTGGAGATAAATCGACAGTATGTTTTCGGAATCCTCGCCATTGTAAGAATATTATCCCAAAGCGGAAGGGCGGAAGGGCGGAAGAAAAATACGTGAAAGCTTTTTTCGAGACCATAAAACAAAACGAAAATGGTAGGGCAAGAGAGATGATAATATCCATGTTATTTATAACTGACATCCCTGCTCTCCTGTCTTCAGACCGGCACGTCTATCTGCGCTCTGTGCTCTGTGCATGTTCCTTACATTCACCGTGACAGAGTGCTTCAACCGACCCTCGGTCGCTTTGTCAGTACACATTAAGGGACATTTCACATTTTAAACTAGCCTCGAATAAAATAAATATTATTATGTAATATTTTACTTTGTTTATAACCTCTTAATGAGTTACAATTAATACACATACAATTCATTTCCTTCCTCAGGATGTCGAATTCGTTAACTAAAATCATATACAGAGTGCAACAGACCTGGTCCACAATATTTTATGGTTTATTTACCTGACTACATTATGAGTCGAAAATGTTCAAGCAATATATACAAATTCTGCACCGTTACGAAAAATATTATTCTTTGACATTTTTACAAAATCGTGTTATCGTGTTATATTATTTGCAAAATGTATCGATTATTAATCTATATTTCTGCATCAGGCCCTAAATTATGTAACAAAGAATAGTCATGCCATTCGAAATTCGATGACCTTTATTTTTTTGTATTCAATATATAATCTAGAATCAATAAAATATTTCAATTAATCGAAATAATCGCACAATTACGATATTTTTTAATCTTTGAGATGGTTGAGTTTAGGCACCTATTCCTTAAATATTTACGACTCGTAATTTAGTCAGGTATCCGTCCATCAAATATTATGGACCAGGTCTGTTATACCCTGTATATATGTTGAGTTGTTCTAATGTTTTCTAAAAACTATATATATATATATATATATATTATTTATTTTAAATTTAATCAAGTACTCAACTTACATTGTTACGACGATAAAAGACATAATATAAATTATTATAATTTTTTTAGGATTATTTTTTAGAATATTTGGGTTAATTTTAAACGTTTTATTTATTTGATTAATAAATTTAAGGCCAAAATTATTTATATGTGAAACCGACAATCCAAAGCATGATCATTTTTTAATAAGTGATTGGAAATTCTGAAAAAAAATCTAATTAAACATCTAAATGCTCTCAAACACAAATGTTAAATTTTTGACTTGTTTTTCCAATATAAAAAGAAGTACAATTTTTACAGCTAAGTTTATAAACACAGGAATTATTAAATTTATCATCTTTGTCTTTGGAATTTTCCTATATTATTATTATTATTATTTGTATACAATTCCGGTCTAATGTTTTGCAGTACGTGATTAGATATTTGATTCGAAAATTTATTTATGAATGAAATCCTAGGCCAATAATCATTATTATAATTATGTTTTATCTGTGAGATATATACAAATTGACTAATATTATTCTATATTCTTTAAATGTATATTTTTTAAATCTTCTGCATTAATTCTGTAAAATAAATAATAACAATTAAATAATCTATATTAAAAATAATATAAACCGTAAAGTTTAATTTGCAACAAATATTAAAAATAATATTATTTGTTATCGACTCATCTTTTTTCTGGGGTTGCTACTTGATTAAGTGTATTGTCTTTAAAATCGTATCCAATATTATTTTGATGCGAAGAATATTAGATAAAATGCTAGAGCGCATTTTGTCGTATAATGGTAACGTGAATAATAATAATAATGAGTGTGAGACGTCGCTGAGGTCGACTCCAGAAACGATCGGGAAAGACAGACAGCCTGGTCCGTGATCCTTCTGGAATATTTTATAGCAGTCACGATTCTGAGGGAAGCGGCGCGTCTTAATAAAAAAATCTGATTGATATCGGTGAGTCATTGCGCAGCATTATGACGTCACACACGATTGTCTCCGCGATTCCCGCGTTTTTACGAGTGAAAGGACATTTTTTGTTTGTCATATTTTTCACCATCCCTTTCGCGACAGCCGCCAGACCTCTGTCTCAACCGCGCAGTTTATTTTATGATCCACTTAAGTCTACGGGCCCGCACCCCTCCAGCGCCGCCGCCCCACCCCCGCCCCCGCCCCCGCCTCCGCCTGCCGGCCGGCGAGGGTGGGCGACAGTAAAGTGCCGAGACCCTCGGTATTAAAGGGGCGTTTTAACGTTTCTTTTACAACGCTCGAGTGTAGTTTAAACAGTCGATTGAAAATTAGTTTCACAGCCACGGTGTCTTTATTGCGGATAAATATTTTGCCAGAACTCGAGAGGGTTTTTAGTTTTTAACGCCTGACTACTCACTTCATTCTTTCGCCGTTTAAACACATACAGTTACATAAAGTTACAAAATCATATCGTCAATACTATAATTTATGAAGTCCACATTATCACATACTTGGCTACATACATATCATTGAAAAATAATCCCGGCGCTTCGCAGCCAGCGCGGTGCATTTTATTTGGTGCTCTATATTCCGAGCATCTTGAGATTTTCTCACATTATGTTATTTATCACCGCCCTCACGGTCAGGAGAGGGTGGGGGGGTGGGGGGAGGGCGCACGTCACGGGATATGGAAAAGCATCCCGCGGTAGAGACGCCGCGCGCCGCTCCACCGCACGGCGGCGGCGGGGACGGGGCGGGGGCGGGGGCTGAGTCAGATGAGCACCTTGCGTCACATCCTGGAGACATCAGTTACCTATTTTATATTGCAATTTGGTGTTATTTAAATTAGTATATAAAGTATACAGTGCCTACATTGTTTATTTAAAAAAATAAAATTCATCTTTTTCATTCCGGGAATTGAAACATATATGCGAGGCATATGTTTTGAAACGTATTTAAAAGATTTTTAAGATCGGTACCGAGCGATAATCCTGACGTGTGATAATGCTGAAGTTTTATGAAACCTACCGTCCAAAGCTGGCTGCGACAAGTACGATGAATATTTGCACTTTTATCTCGATGGATCGACATTTCAAGCGTTTAGTTTCCCTTTGGAAATAACACATTTTTGAATAAATGTAATTGAATCATTTCCACACGCTGCTCTAAGATATGTATATTTTGAATATTCTTCAATTATAATGTGCAATTGAATCTCTCTCCCCGCGACCTCCGTAAAGTAATGAATACACTGCGACGGCTGTACGCTATATGAGGTGCCATCTCGAAATGGCAGATGAATAATGAACCTGAAAGCAGAGGGAGGATAATGAGGTGAAAATGTAAGTAAAGAGCGGTCCTGAAAAAGTTTTCTGATGCTTGAACTTTCAAGCGCTTTTATATGTTAATTCATCTATATTCAGTCTGGTCGATATTGACATTGACCTTCGCACTTTTCTTTACTCATCTACTTTCTCCCAGCAGTATCGCATCATCTGCTTTCTCCAACATATCGCCTGCTTCCTACCATTTAGGGTGATTTCTGTAATGCGGAGTTGAAAAAGCAACGCTTCTATTTCGTTTTATCACTGGACACTTTCGAAAGCTACATCTCAGCTTGTGAGTAAACCGGTGAAGGAAGTTCTTTTTCATATTGCATCTGCTGCAGCAGTTTGAGCATTGCTTCGTTTGTATCGAGTATTGTGCATTCCTGAGCATCTCTTTCTGAGTTGCTCTGAGCGGATTCCATTTGAGCACGTACAACACATTCCTGAGCATCTCTTTCTGAGCTGCTCTGAGCGGATTCCATTTGAGCACGTACAACATATTCCTGAGCGTCTCTTTCTGAGCTGCTCTGAGCGGATTACATTTGAGCACGTACAACACATTCTTGAGCATCTCTTTCTGAGCTGCTCTGAGAGGATTCCATTTCAGCGCGTACAACACATTCGCAAACGACGAATATACAAACGTCACTTACAATATAATAGATAGAATTTTGAAATTGTTAAGTTTTTAGAGGCGTTTATTTTAGTTACTTTAAACGATTTTATTGTGATTCAATGATCGCCCCAAATATATTTAAATACGAGAAGGCCCTTTTGTGTAAAATATTAAATAATATTTTAAAATTTATCTCATCATCCACCAGATCAGCAAACTTGTGCGTCCGGCTACAGATGGTATTAACATTTCCATGTTTCATTCTCTCAGTTGTCGAATTTAGCCGCCTTAATTATGCAAACGCTTTTAGAAATATACCTTTTCTGATGTTTAGCGTTACCTGCCGTAATATTTCACGGTAGAGTTTTTAAATTTTTGTTAAGAAATATTAGTGGTGAGAAATCCCGCAGCACTATCGTCTCGTGGACACCGTACCCCGATGTGTATGAAAAATTTATACGACTTTAGTAGAGAAGCTTTTCTTTTCCTCATCTTATTATGAAAACTATTTCATTCTTTTCTGTATGCGAATGAAGATTATTAGGTTATCGGGGCCAGGAAACGAATTCTCCGAAGACTCGAAAAGAGTTGTTTTTCGAGGGAAAAATTTGAACGAGAAATTTGTTTCCGATGTATACAAATCAAATTTCATGGAGAAATATTGACATTTTTCATCGGCAATAATATTCATGATTTGAGGTTAATGTTTAATACTAATAACACCCTAGGTAAGCTCATTTTAAAATACGTATGTATCGTGAATGCTTCTTTCCTATTTATTAAAAACTTTGTTTTGTTAAAATCGAATGCATTTTTTTTCTTAAGTAAACAATGTTCGAAGCGACAAATAAGTGTTTTAGTTTTCATCCGAACGTTCGGTTGAAAAAGCCGTTACGCCGTTCGGTCGGGTGAATTTTTCGCTCGCCTAGGAGGGCGTGCGTCTGGAAAAATTGTGTGTAACTTCAGGTGAGGATAAAGAGCTTTCCCTTTCTTGTGACAGGACACTTTGTAAAAAAGATTTATAAAAAGTGTACTCGCTTCGTATTATTTATCGCTTACGTGTTATCCTTTTCGAGGCGCTGGATACATTTTGCTCCGGTGCTTTGTACAGCCATGTGAGTTTTGGTCTTAAGACGCAACTTCTCAAAGGAGGCTTAAATATTCATTTATTATCCCGGGCCGGAAAAGGCTCAACCTTTTCCCGGAGTAAGTCGAGCGAAACGAGCCCGGGATCAGCTCTAAGACAGAGGTAACGATTAACATTTGACAGAGAAAAAATAAACACGGCCTGTGAGAGCGTTTTAATGGCTTTTTATTATTATTTATGTCGCTATTAGGATATCGGACACCGCACTATTGTTAGTTTATCGCAGGCCTTCGTCGAAATCCAGGTGCTCAGTGGCATTCCCACCATTTACTCTCGCGAATTTTGGATACGATCGTTTTGAACACGCCACGTTTTGATCGGGCCCGGAATACTAGCACTGCACCGCTGGCTACAATAATGTGAAGTGAACAGTGCATACTATTCAATGGAAAATCTGATTATTAATACCTTGGCCCCATAATGGCCACCGCAACCAAACTTCGCAACCAAACGTCTGAAACCTTTTACCCGTGAAAAGGTTTTAGACGACTTTTGACTCGATCGAGTCATTTAGAGTGGGTATGAGAAATTAGCTGGCTTTTAACCTGGAAATTATCTGAGCTACCGCAATCAAATTTTACTTGATATAGGATTTCATCTTGTAGTAGATTGTGAGGTATGCTGGTGTATTTGATTTTACTTTCAGTTCCACAATTATAGACAATTGGCGTGTGCCAGTGTGTTAAGTGATTCATAATAAGAATTATCGATCCGTGTAAAGAAAATCTTATTGATCTTCCTTTAGAAATAATAGATATTTAACTTTTTATTGTTCAACTTCACATTATTCATGCATGTTCCCACGAATGCTTGTTGATTATTGAAACCATTGTCCGATGACACCGAGTACGCTTACGTGTACTCGTTTTATACTCGTACGTATTGTCAATTATATATAACTAAATGAAGTTAATTGACCATTTGAATATTTTTCTTTGAATTGTTCACAAACGACGTATGCCACTAGCGGATGAGCGCGCTCGCAGTGCGCACAGACGACCGAGTCAGGGTAGCATCTTAATCAATGCTTATCGAAGGATCAGGTGACGCTCGCTCGCGTAACCCGTCTCGAGATAATAAGGCGTCAAACGACACCAGGGGAGAGCTTCCGCGGACGGCGACGGATCATAATCCGCTTAAAAATAATTAGCCACTGAGTAACTTGTAATTAAATAGTAGGAAAATGTGGGAGAGCTCGCGGAACACAAGAACGGCCTCGCGAGCTTGAACACGCAACAAGAGGCCGTGTGATCAGATTAATTAGGGAACATTTATGACAGATTTGGAGGTATAATAATTGTGTATAATATAATAATTGGTATAATATGCTCGTATTTACCACACGTTAAAAATACCCCTAGAAACTACTTCAATCTAATCTACCAGTTTTATGTGTTTGCCTTGTTTTTATATGAGTATATTTTCATAATTTAATAAGTTTAAGATATTTAATCGTAAATAATATACAGATAAAAGTAAATAATAAAAAAATATTGGTATGCGGTGTTATATAACGCTAAGTTATACAATAGAGAAGAAAATTAACACGTATTGATACCAGATGATGTATCAATAAAACGTAAATATATTTGAAAAATGATTTAATTTATAATACACATTTACGATATTCGATAGTGAGATATTTAAAGTTTCTTACATGAAGTCTGTCGGTAAGTATGTGGAATGGAATAATTTACATTTTCACATCAAGCAATTTAATTGTCCGTTTTCATGGAGTGAGATACGGTGAGATAAGTCTAGATAACTTTCAGTACCGTGCACACGTGTTGACATTTTTTAAAAAACACCGGTTAAGATTGGTAGACCGGATTTACAGCGAGATTGGACAAGTGCGCACAAACATCACCTAGAACCATAGACACTTAAAACATTATATTCTGAAAAGTTAAATAATTACGAACATTTATTTTATTTCAACTGCTGCAACGAAGGTTCACTACATTAATGTAGTGTAGTAACGGAATATACCATACCAAAGGAATGACATTTGACGTACAATAAATGAGACAAGTGGCGACGCTAGTATACACGGTTGACTGCGAAAACCGAGAGTTGTCGCCAAAAAATCCTACGGGAGCAATCTATCTCAGAGATTATCTCGAGACAAAAATCTCATCCGTGGACCTTTAAAAATGATATGCGAAGGATTCTAAAAATTTCACACATTACTTCAAATAATATTTATTACATACATCATCTTGGACAAAGTGTTTTTTTCAAAACTGTTAACAATTATTTCACAATTATAAAACTCACTGTCAGAAAATTTAAAAAAAGTGCCTTTCATTTTGTACCAATCTAAAACTGCTATATTATTTTGGGCGTAAGGATTATTATAATGGGTGTTCCAAGAAGAAGTAGCCGATTTAAAATTGCCGCGCTCTAGCGGTATCCTTTGGAATTTAATACTTGACAGCTATCATGTCGATTGTATACAAAATTGAGCATTACATGGTTCAACAACAATGACTTATTTTGAAAGTATCGTATCAATAGTATTGAAAGAAGATTGGGTGCAATTTTCAGTTGCCTATTGGCACTTGGGTTTATGGTAACATTGGAAAAAAATAGCTTCTGTGTGTGATGTGCAAACACCGAGTCGTCACTGTAAATGTCGCTCGTATGAAAGCATTGAAGCTGTGTATCTAAGTGTGGCTGCAGACAACACTATCTCCATCAGATGCCGTGCCCAATAATTGAATCACCCGAACGCCACATTACATACATGGAATTTTGTCGAAAGATCTTTATTTTCATACGTGTAAAATTCAATGGACCCAAAAATTGATGCCAACGACTATTATTAAAACAAACATGTTAGAACACCTGTACAATCCTGGCTGGTTTTAAGTACAGCTTTATTTGATCGACACGCGCATAGATACGCGCGCTTCCCGTTCCCGTAGATAAGTAGATGGGCAACTCGCTGAACTATCAACAGGTATATTTCTAGCCGGAAGCGGCCCACGGGCAGCGTGCACGATGCAGTCCAGGATAGTTCGGTAACTACTCTGCCCATACATTATTGAGGTTAAATGCGCGTGAATAAGTCTAACCCTAGCGTGCACTTGTGTATTAGGGTGCAGTCATTATAAAACCGATTCAAGTACTACAAACGGTCATTCTAACTGAAAGTAAATACTAATTTTAATTGAATGCATATCGCGTTGTTAACTGATAAGTTATCATATTTTCCACATTTCTGCTCATGACTGGTGACTTGTCTTTTCTTGGCTCAGATTTGCTCGGTAACCATATATATCATCGCACTCGGCACAGCACATCTTATTTTATAAAATGATATCCACTAACAAATCTAGTAATAATCACACGAGTAAGAATTTTTGTGAACTATTCAAGTTGAACTATCAGAAAGAAAACTAACTATTTGTTGATATTATTACATTATTCATATAAAAGTAAATAATTTAAAATCTGGTGCAAATCCAATGCGACGAAGTTTTTTTCGCATAATTATTGTTAATTACAAGATTAACCCGCGTCGTGCCGTGCATGGTTTCAGACTATTTGGTATAAAACGACGCATGTTTGTTTAAACGTATCAAAATCGAAAAAAAAAATATCGCGTACACATCAACCATCAACCATTAACCAATAGCGGGTATCGAAACAAAATCTTCTAAAATTGTATTTATGTCTAACTACAATGTTATTGCCACAAACCATATACTTTTTTATATATATTTTAATGAAATGCGTAACTCCAACATAGAAAATAGTAAAATAATTTATTTTTATTTTTAAGGAAAACACTTTTTCAGAACATATCCTGGGAAATCCATTAACCGATTATGCTAGATATACATATGTATATCTTTTTGATTTTAATACATTTAATTTGTATTAAAAATATCACAGACATATGTTCTGAAAAATTGCAATTTCACAATAAGAATGTGTTCTCCTTAAAAATATATAAGTTTTTTAAAGGGATAAAAATTTACTAACGTTAAATGCTCTAAAGACAATATATACATATGTGATTTTCTATTAATAAAACAGTAGGAACGAAAAGTTGGTGGTTCACACATGCCAATCGAAAAATTAACAACAGAAAGTATACGGTATTTAGAAGTACAAATTGACCAACACCTAAACTGGAAAATTCATATTCAGTATCTCGCGAGCCGAATAAGAAAGCTTGTCTATTTTTTAGAAGAATTGTATACTTTGCACTGTGCCACTCTCTACTAAATTATGCGATTGTCCGCTGGGGTGGTGCAGCTAGCGGTATTCCGTAAGTAAAGTCCAAAAAATGGTTTTGAGAGTTATTCATAAGAAGCCTTTTCGCTATCCTTCAAATGAACTCTTCAAAGAATATCACGTCCTGGATATCCGTCAAATGTGTGTACTTGGTGAACTTTATTTAACTGATTTCTTTTTTCATTCATTTTACATTGAATATTACAATTTTACAAAACCTTACTTTATATTTTTTACTCATTTATTCTTACTTTAGATACTCTTTTTTATTTTTATAAATTGAACATTACATTACGTACTCTTTTCATTCTTATAAATTGAACATTGCATTTGCTTTAAGTTTTATATTTATATACCATGTAATTGCATCTTGTTTTTACTATTCATATATATATTTTTTATACATTTAAACATTACATTATGTTTAGAAGTATTATATATCGAGAAAGCACTACTTTGTCAATCTTGCACCACTGACAAAGTTTTTACTTTAGTCAGCATGTTCAGCTTCAGCTAACAATGCAATTTGCTGCAATGCGGGGGTGAAATTATTAAAAAATGGTAGGAATTGAATTAAAGTGGTATACAAATCTACAAAAATTATGTGTCTCTCGTATTGTATTGTAAATTTAAAAATTATTTTCATGTTTTTGTGTCAAATTACTAGTATGCGCGCAATCTCCGGCCGATCTGAGATGATCGCGCACGGGATAGGGAATGGGGTGGCAGGACGGACGGAGGGGGTTCAAGTACCGACCGGATACCGATAAGAACACGACCTGTCAGTGTTGACCCTCCATTGTTTGGATCTTACTTTCACTGTGACCGCAGGTCTTCTAACTTCGTTGTTACGTACGAAATCTCTCGAACGCACATTTTGTTGATAGCGCGAAGTGAGCACCATCCGCACCATGCAATAGCAAGATAAACGGTTCAATCTGACAAGCTCAAATGTAAATTCTTCAACAGTTCGACTCGTGAACCTCACGCGGCAGGACGATAACTTGTTTAACTCGCAACACGATCCATGGCAAACGTTAATATTCAATTCTTCAGTCTGACAAAATCACAAGAGAAACAGAAAAAGGTGGTGCTCTGAGGTTATTGTTATTATTTTTTAAAGTTACATTATTTTCGATCGTTCCAAGCCGTTATGGCTTGTCATAAAAGTATTCTAGTTAATTCTTCCAGCTATTATTTTTATCGTCGGTCGCGGTAAGTACATATAAATTGTTCGGGGTTCATCACTGGAGTGATCATTTGAATTAAATAATTTTTGATTACAAGATATTTTAATGCTCTCTGTTAAGTCATTGACAAATTTGTCAGCAATACTTTATCCGGCATTCTTTTTTGCATTATATTTTATAATTATTTCATCTATATTTTTCCTTTCTTTCCTCAATACTTCATTTATTCTTTACAAATTGTTGTGATGTCGCAGTATATTCTTTATTATATATTATCTATTATCTTTAGTCAGACTATATTTTTTTTTATAACATTACTTACGTTACTTGGGCAGCTTTTCCATTTTCTGAATTGTTTATCTCTCTTTTTCATGAGTTTTATAATTTCTTTGTTCATCCCTTTAACTTATTTATTTTTCCATTCTTTAACTAGATATATAGGTTATTTATATATGTTGTTAAATATAATTATAAGTTCATCCATCAATTCATTAGGGTGGGAGTGTTTTTGTATGAATGCTTCCCAATCATCATTATTTAGTTTTTCAATAACCTGTAAATTGTTAGCTACTTTTTTCTCCTTTACGACCATTTCTCTTTTCCACGTTGTAAAGGCTGATACCACTGTTGAGATTGTCTGAGATTGTTGCTCTAACGATGGCCGATATAATTCCCCTTTTTTGAAATCTACTAAAAATATGTTTGACGCACAATTTTGCTACTATTTCTCCCATTATTTCTTATATAGTATTTTTGGTTATGCAATTTATTAGTCCACGCTGGCTAAGTATTCCTAGGTAGGTAATTTAATATTATATATTACTGTTGTATTATTTATTTATACATTTTTAATTAATAGATAATTGAGATTGTTATTCCTTACTCCTTAGAAAATACGCCTTTTTAAAATAATTAATTATATTGTGTAAAAAGCTCAACATAATCAAGGAATTTATTTATGTAAAACCTAGAAAAATGAAAGTTTTTAATTTCTCTGGAGTTTCTAAATAGCCGAGGTTAAAAGTAGGTATATGCTGAATTTATAGAAAAAAAAAGTTTGTTAAATTATGTTTTTTCGGTTCAAAAAAATTAATTTAATTAAATATAAATCTCCCTGGTGGAGAATTAAAACACGGTAAAGACCGTGACGACACACTGTCAAGAAATCAATAAGATATAAAAATTAATTTAATTAAATATAAATCTCCCTGGTGGAGAATTAAAACACGGTAAAGACCGTGACGACACACTGTCAAGAAATCAATAAGATATAAAAAGCGGTTTACAGATATTTTAATATATAATGTTAAGATGTATGAATAATAAAGCATATATAAAATATGATGAAAAACACCATAAAGAAATGAATAGTGCACACGTGAGAGATCCCGATTACTCGAGGCCGCCTCCAAATTTTTTTATGAATTCAAAAAAGTTTTGGAGGCGACTGGTATCGATCCTGGAACCCGTAAAGTTGAAAATAAAATACGCGGTAAAGGTGAGTATAAAAATGTTTCTAAAGCGCTAACGCAGCTTTCCCTACAATTTTTTCTGGGGTACCCGCTGAATAAATATGTTCAATATTAAACAGATAAAGAATAAATCTTCTCCGTAAAACTCATTATCAAAAACTTTATATATGTTAGATCTGTTATGAAAAAATCATTATTCGAATAATAATTTAAATCGACAGATTTTCAAATATCTTGTCCCTGATTCCCTCGTTCATGAGAAAACCAGCGGTAATGAAACATTATTCTTAAAATAGCGTAAAGTTAACCAGGGGTGGTAAAATGATACCTAAGTTGATTTATTTTATTTTTAGTTTCCTTCTTCTTTCCAACCAATGTTTAGAGGAGAAACACACTCCAACGGATTGGAAAAGAGCTGTTATTATGTCTCTATTAATGGTCTTTCATGAAGTGAGAAAGTTTCAGGGCTATCGGCCTGTTGAGCTTTACAGGAAAACTGTGCGGGGGAAATCTAATAGATAGAGAGGTTGATTATGAAAGAAAACATGTGAGAAGTACACGGAGAGAATCAAATATTTTTGCTGAAAGGCTTTGGCAAAGAATTATACACTTTTCTGTGCCTTTGTTGATCTGCAAAAGGCGTATGAAAGAGTGACAGATGAAAGTTACGGAAGGTTTCGTCTTAAGTACGGGGTGAAGGGTAAATTTATATAGGCAATTGCATCACTCTATGAGAGAAGTAGTGAATGAGTAAGGATTAATGGATCATTCACATCACGGTTTGATATTACTTTAGGCGTCCAGCAAGGCTGGGTAATGTCATCGTAGTTTTTTAATTTGCAGATGGACAATTTTTGATTATATCCTCCCCTCTGTATGCAGATAATGCAGTGTTAGTTAATAGTCAAGCTGATCTATAATACCTGGAGTCCTGTAGGATGTCGAGAGTAAACGTTTGATGAATGTTAGTAAATCGAAAGTGGTGGTGTTCGAATGATGATGAAATATGTGATATATTGATAAATAATAATATTCTAGAATGAGTGAATGAGTTTGTATAATTGAAAAGTGTGTTTACCAGAGACGGCAACATTGAGAATGATATCGAAACGAAAATTGAACGGTGCTCTGAATGCATTTTATAACACGGATCAAGACTAGCGGTGCGTAATGGAGTTCTGGTTCCAATATTAATGTATGGATAGGCAGAAAAATAACGAAAGTAGGCTGATGCGGTGGAAATATGGTCGCTTAAGCGCGCGTGTGGAACAACTATGTAAGATAGAGTAAATAACGAACAAATTAGAAGCAAATGAGAGTCTTTTTGTGGGTTTGCGCAGTCAGTAGAACTTAGAAATGGTTGCTGAAATATTGTAGCTATAAAATGTAAGATCGTATCTGTTTGTCTGATATTTAAGAATTTCAACAGAAAAGACAACCGTTTTATTTCAAGAAAGATGAATTCTACTCGCATCTACCTAAGCAACATCTTCGTTCAATCGTCGATGCCACGTGACGGAGTGCGAATCGCAAATATATTACCCGTAATAGAATATCGACGGTCCTTCACGCCGAGATATCATCGATCACCATAAACCGCGAGGCAGCAGATCCGCGTAATACTGGACTATAAATCTGCCGGTCGGACCGTTGGCGGCGGGGAGGCTGGTGTAATCGTCGCCTGTTTGTCGGACATTGTAATTTTCCGGCATTTCTAACCCAAATATTTACGTGTGACGAGCCGCGCGGTCGCCACCGACCCGCAGGACGGGTTTAGTAAGTTGTCGGGCAAATAGCGGTGAAGCTGCGACTGAAGCGAAGAAGCAACGGTCAAGTCGGCGCCGGCTCTTCTTCCCTCTGGATGCCGCGGAGGATCCGGCTGGCCTTACAGGATGTTATAATAATAACGTGTTGTAATATTCCTAAAAATTTATATAATTTTATATGTCGATGTTAATATGATAATAGAATCGAACTATGTATTTAAAATACTTTAATACAAGGTGAATATTATATTTCGGGTAGATTTTGTTTTGCCGCCGTTTTTGTTTGGCAGATATTTGATGATACATTAGATAGTCGTTGAGAGTAGTCGATTACAATTTATTATGGAGCATCTAACGCCTCAACGACGTGTTAATTCATTAACATATTTTATCTAAATAATAGCGGCAATCCTGTAACCATTAATGGTGATCGCTATCGTCACATGTTGGAAAACTTCTCGGAGGCCAAATTGGATCGATCGGGCTTGAAACACATGCGGTTTAAACATAACGTTGCCAACTCACACGTAGCCTGAGCTACGCTAGAAATTTCTCCCGGCCACACAATGTCAAAAAGTGGTGATATCGGCTGGCCTCCTCGATAAATTTCGTCTGTTTTCTGTAAGGGTACTTGAAATAAAAGGTGTACGTCAATAATTCAACAACAATTTCGATGCTACAGGACAATATTTGAAATTAAATTGCGGAAATAACACGCGAGTGTGCGATAATGTCATGAAAATATGATTTAAAGAGCACTAATTTGTGCCGCTGCCAAAGGCCGCCGCTTGGCTAATTTTATACATAATTGTAATAAACAAAGTAATTGATAAATAAAAATCAAAATAAAAAGGAGTGTTTTATTTCATGGTTATTCAAAAACAACATCGGCTTGGAACATACCTTGCATTCACCCTGTACATTAACTGTAATACAGTTTTCAAAGGGATGCAGGATACAAAACGTAACGTAGGTGCTCTATTGACTATTTAATCAACTCCCGAGACACCTAATTATTAGTGAAATCCACTGGACCTAGCTACAGCCAAAGGTTTAGGTCAAATACTTTCTGCTAGTTTTAATGAAATAATTACTTATAATACGGGGTATAATTATAATATACTTATGAATAAAATACACTATGTCTAGTTGAGGGAGTAGTTTCATTTTTCGTGTTTTACATTTGACGTATTCAATACAATTTCATACTCTTTCCAGCCGACATTTACATTAGATATTACTTTTTTGAAATACTTAATTTATGTACATATTATGTTTGAATTTCTAGATATTATGTAGATATATTATACTCTTTGAAGCCCACACTTAATTAACTTTCAATTTAATTTATTAATAGATGGAAAATACATTATTTATTACATAAATATTGTCAGCGTGAAGGTTTCAGGGGTTAATTTGCCATAAAATAAATGGTTGATTTTTAACACTCGAGACAAGCTGTCGTAAAGCATAAAAATTCATTTCTTCGTGTTCATCTTAATAGGTAATGTAATGTTATAAAGGACGTCCTAACAAGAGCAGAAAATAAAAATTTTAAATAATTTTTATAGAAAAAATACCGAAATTTTGATTTAATTATAAAGTCAAAAAACCTCAGAGAAAGAAGTCCAAAGGCGTTAAATCGCACGATCCGGCCAATTATTTTTTTTAGATAAATTTGTAAGGTTTATTAACTTCAAACTGTGTATACCCGTCGAACAATTGAATTATAATTTTCTAATGAGCACTCTTAATTTAACTAACTTGTGTAAACGTGAAGTAATTTATTATTTTTATTTAAAATTGTAAATGGCATGCTGGACACCCTTAATTTAACTGTATTGATTGTATACCACTTTCCTGCGTAGAGTATCAAGTCGTCGGTGCTGTCCATTTAAATGTATCATATACTCATTTTTATAGGAATCCACCTACACAAAGACTTCACAGGCTTGGGAACGATTTTGGTCTTGTAGGTATATTTCGATATTCAATGTTTAAATATAAGAGGTATGTTTTTAATGCTGTTCTGAGTCAAAGATTGATGATTTGATATTCAGTGATTGAGTCAATGATTTTGATACTCAGCCATTCTGTGTTGAACCTAATTATTTTTCTGTCTTGAATCATAATTATTATTGTTAATTTTGCTTATTTTTTAACCTTATATATGTATATTCTATTAATTTCTATTTTTATAGATAATATATATTCCACGCTACTTGTGTAGTTGCTCATGTTTTTTATACCTAATCAATTTTGTAATAAACAATAACAAGAGCGTAAATGAATAAATAAATAAATAAATTCTAGTCGCCCAAACGGAAGGTGTGTAGGCTTGCAGTTGGATTTTGTAGGCATGAGGACGCAAATCTTTCGTGAGAATACGCTACGTAGTGCTTGTTGAAATGTTTAATTCTCGAGCGCGATGTCGAATGGACGTTCCCGGACTCTCGGCCACGTTCTGGCGAACAGTCGTGATGCTTTCTGCTGAACGACCTGAACGAACACGTGTCGACGGTCTAACATCAGTAATCGACCCAGTCTCCTCGAATTTTTCGATTATTCTCTTCACATGCACTTGCACTTGGAACATTTTGATTACCAAAAATTGGACGCAATTTGCGAATTGTAGCAGTCAACCTATAAGACAAATTTAAGCTGAATTAAATTTACAAAATGACCAAAATTAATAGACTTTTAACAAAAAAATTTGTAGGAAGTACAATTTAGCAATTTATGACGTTTTTAAAATAATTTGCTTTAGTGAAAATATACATTTAAAAAAATCTTTTTAAAGGAGAATCTTTTTATTGTGATATTAAAATTTTACAGAACATGGGTCTGTGATATTATTTACACAAATTAAATGTATTAATTATAATTATATACATATAAAATCAATTTATCGAAAAAATATTTTTCTTGTTACCGGGATACATATCCCAATATCTTTATAATTAATACATTTAATTCGTATTAAGCATACATTTTTAAATAATATATTGTATTTACTCATATGCTTTGAGGCCTCAGGTACTATTTAAAATGAAGTTTTATATCAAAAATACAATAATTAGTTTCTAAATAGTAAATTTTCAATCTTATAAATAAAAGACTTTTATTTTAGTGTCCATTCAAGTTTATTACGTATCTGTAGATTCTTTGATTTTTGCTTAAAAATACCGATAAGAGATATTTTCACATATATATTTCAGATATAATAAGAAATAAAAATGTATTTGTTCACAAAATAAATTGCTAATTTCGCAAATTAGACGGTTTTGCACAGATTTTAAGGAAAAACAACGTTTTCTTGAAAAAAGTAAACAATTTACGTACGTTGTTTTACAAAATACGTACTTGTAAGTCGCAACTGATTACTTTGTATGCATGTAACACCGTTCTCTTTTAAATATAGCAAAATACTACATAATTGTGAAACAAACAGCTTACAAAACGGTAACGTGGTATACTTAAATCGATCCTTAAAAACAAAATAATAAAGTGATGCTGTCATAATAATTTTGAATGCAGAATATTGTGTATCGTCAGTTTAAACATTGTGTAGGTACTTTGATTCACACACACACACATATACTACATGTATACACTATGTTGTCCTGAAGAATGTCGGATCCAACTGAAACTAGTGGACTCTAGTATATGTGCATAATAAAGTGGTTTAAAACTAAAACATTATTCTATTTAATTTTATTGTCGTCGTTTATCGATCAAACCTTTTTCTCGCACGATTTAAGTAACAGATAACGTCATTTATCATTAGGAGACATTTATTAGAAGTTTAACTATTAGCCCCTTCTTAAAAGACTATGAAATTTGCGTAGAATTTCTTAAATTACGAACTGTAAAAATATAAAAAGTATACCCTTAATCAATCAAAATTTAAATAATGTATTGAAGTGCCCACATAAAGGATTTTTAATCTAGTATATATAAGATAAGATATTCCAAAGAGAAAACTATTTTTAAAAATATTTATTCAACTTCTCAGTCAATTCGTTCAAAAAATTAATGTTTTGTTGTTATTTAATTTTTATTTAAATTATTTCAGGTTCTTCACATAAATAATTATTTTTTTATATCTATAAACATGTTTGACGTCACAGTGACATCATCGACAATAATCTATTTTCAAAATTATTGCGATAGATTTATATTCTGCTTTTGTTTAAAGAGATTGATTCAAACAAACTACGTTACTATTTAGTTCTTTGTTTCATAATGATGTAATTTGCTTTGTTTAAAATAGTATTTTTCTGTTTTAAATTCAACTAATTTGATATCATTATTTTGTATCTCACGTGCAATGTTCACGTATTACGTATATTAATGTTTCGGTGGGAAATGTAAAATTAGAAATATAAATTGAAAAGATAGGGTAAACAGGCATTCTCGGCTGAATAAAGGGTGGTCACCCCCTCCCCAGTGCGTTTGACCGAGGTGGACCACTGCGCGAGCACGGGACGCTCTCTCGCCTTTCGCCGGTTAAAGCTGGTTATGTGATCATGAACTTTGTTTTTTCCTTATTTATCTTAAGGCCTAGTTTGTATAGTTGTCATTCCTTCTTCTGATGAAGCAATCAAAGTTGTATCGTCCTCGTATCTGAGATTGAAAATCCTTCAATTTTTACTTCACTATTCCAGTTTTCGAGTGCATTTCTTATGATGCATTCTCCATATATGTTTAAAAGGTCTGGAGACAATATACATCCTTGTCTGACTCCTTTTCACATTTATACTTTTTAGAAGAAATGAAGTTGAATTTAACTATGGCAGTATTTTACAAATATAGATTGCGAATAGGACGCACAAGGTGTTCTGGTACTTTCCACATGCATTTCCATTTCACGCAGTCAAAAGCTTTCTTATAGTCGATGGTCTCTGCTTTTCTCCACAAGTTGAAACGAATATTAAGTATTTGCTCTCGAGTTCCTTCGCCCTTTATGAAGCCAGTCTGTTTTTGGGTTATCTGCCAGCTTATGTAGTGCTTCAGACCTTTACTCATAATCCGCAAAAGTATTTTGCTTGCATGAGACATGAGTGCAACTGTTCTACAATTTTCGCACTTTCTAGTAGATCCCTTCTTATGTAATGCAATTCCACCCATTCTTGGGGCCGTTCACCAGATTTCCAAACACGATTGCAGATTCTACCCAGGAACTGGATGCCTTCATCTCCCAGTTCTTTCAGAACTTCTGCACTTATACCATAATGTCATATTTAAGCTTTTTAATAGCATCTTGACGTTCACTAAATATTATGTCACGTTCTAATTTTTTTGTTCCATTCGTATTGTTGGTAGATCATCTTCCTGTTTATACAGTTCTGTGCAATATTCCTTCCATCTCTTCATGACCTTGTCAATCTCTGTTATGATGTGACCCTGTTGACTTGATGTGACTTTGGTTTGAAATCTCTCTAAAGTATCTTTACTTTCTGAAAGAGGTTTTAAGATTCGTTGTCGTATGCATGGCTCTCTATTTCTTTACAAATGTTGTCAATATAAGCACTTTTGTCTCTGTGATAGCTCTTTTTCACGTCTTTGTTAAGCCTTGCATACGTTTCACGATCATCGGGTACTTCTTAAGTTAAGTTAAGTTCTTTCTGTTTGAGATAAAATTCCAAGTCATTTCTGTGATCCAGGGTGTCTTGTTTTCTGGACGGGATGGATTTTTAGATTCTTTTGCAGTCTTAATAATTACGTATTTAAGGGTCTCCAGTCAGCATCAGCACTTTGATTAAGATCAGGTTATGGAATTATGGAATGATTCTCCCGCATTTTTGTTCTAAACGTCTCGATGTCTTCATTATTGAGCTTTATATGTGTAGAGTATATGGTCTTATGATTCTTTTAAGTTTGAGTTTGATTCTCGCAACTAAAAGTTGGTGATCCGATCCGCAATCTGCACATGGGTAGGTTTTTGTATTGTTTATTGTGTTGTATATCTCGACCGTGAATCATATAATCAATTTGGTTTCGACATCTATCTGCGGGAGAAATCCACGTATAAAGACGACGTATGTAATGACTAAGCCGAGAATTTGTGTTCAGTGCACAACTGCAGGAGTCTTCCTCCTCGTTCGTTGCGAGTCCCTATCCCAAAGCGATCAATTTTGTCCCGCAAATGATCATTCTATGCCGTGTTGCCTATTTTGGTGAGATCTACTAATATACGGAATTTGACGAACTGCTCTCTAAAATATTATATATACCGAATATTAAACTGCAACGAACTTCTAAATCATCGTTGTTTTCCTTTGAGATCAGTGTTAAACCCTCTAATTTCAAATAATAATTTACAAAATGTGCAAATTATTATTTAAATAACAACAATATTGCAGTATGTACAAAGTTTATATGAAAACATATTTTGTCGGCATTTTTATACCGAGAAATATATAAATATCAAAGGAGCGACATAAATATTTAGTATTATTGTCTTTTTGATTATTAAATAATAGCAGTTGACGCCACAAAGCGTGTGATGCAATACCTAAATCAATTAAATCGAATAATAAAATCATAAAATGAAATCTGTCGTCTTGCATATTTAACTATTCATTTTTAACATTTTGTTAATTTCTTTAAAACGATAAATCTTGACTTCGATCACATAAAAAAATATATTCTGAATACTTCAATAAATACAGAGTTGTGTAGCAAACTGAAAAAGAGTTTAATGAGATCGCAGTATTTTAATTACTGCTTTTTTGAAATAATGCCCATTTTATTAGTTTAATATTAGTACAAAGGTTCTAATCTAGTTATTAGATTTTTTTTAACCTAGTGTAAAACTTTTGATATAAAACAATAATAAAAACCCACATTTTCGTTAAAGTCGTTCACTTTACACAGGTCGGAGCTCACGGATAAAGTTCCTTCAATTGAATAAAATCGATTATTTCTGAAAATAAGTACGCATTATTTTAAATATATATTTGTAAATTGCACAGTTCCACAACTGCCAAGCCAAGCTATTGTTCGGCCCACATAATTTATTTTATATCGATATATATATTGTAAACAATTTAGAACTCACTTTAGGGTTAAATAAAGATGTGTTTTTATTGAAACCATTTCACAAAAATAATTCAGTGAGTACAACACGGAGCGTAGCAACTTTACCGAGAAAGACAAAAGAACAAAGAAAATAGCAAAGGGATGCAATATAAAGGATCTTTGGAAGATGTTTATCTTATCCGCACGTCGCGGATGGTACCTGCGGTGATGAGAATGAATGTACCCATAAACATTTTTAACCCCTTGTTACCGACCCCCACTCAATTTCTTTACATTTACACAATACATTTATTTTGATTCAGTTTTCAAATTTTTCCTAATCTCGATTAGTCGAAACTCCTTAAAATTATCAAACAATTCGAATTTTAATAAATACATAATTCAAGAAAATTAGGTATGAAATTAATAATTATTAAATTTGATTATTTATAAGTATATTAAATTTTGTATTTCGCGAGCGGCAGGATGTGATAAACCTTAATGGTGGCCCTGAAAATGGCTTCTCATGACGATTAATTACCTTGTGGGAGACCGCAGGATAGTTTGACAATCTCAGAAGTGGCCTTTATTGTGAATTGGCCGCAGGGCCGCGACTGTAGCGGCTTTGGACGGGACCTTTTGTAAATATGTTGCGAGGCGCAGCGCGCCTAGTGAGCGACCAAAGTATTATCTGGGGGTCCCAAAAAAGGCTGCCGACCGAGTGATATGAATTATGGGACCTAAAGTATTGTAAATGTCGCATGGAATGTCAAATTTTTGTTATGACAATGTTAATATTTCCATCATTTTGTCAATGACTTGGTTCTGTTGGTAATTTATTTATATATTTTTGATAATACAATACCAAGTAAATAAAAATGGTGGCTTTAATGTCGTTCGAAGCTTGGGCTATCGACTTCCAGGTGGCAGTAGTGTTGAGACAATATCAGTTGTTAGACGAGGTATCTGATGTAAGCCTCCTCCTACAGCAGATCTAACAAGGGAGGACAGGACTGGCTCGCCGATTGGATTAGCGAGGGTCGTGTTACCCAATTTCGGCTGGCAGCAGATTGGCAAACCTTTAGCTTTGACTTTAGTTCTTCTAGAGGATAAAATGAAAACTAACTAGTATTCCAAATATATCCTGTCTATATTCAGTAGTTGAAGACTTAACAAACTCCATTAATTTATCTATCTAAAAACCCACAATTATAGTCCCAAGCGAAGGTTCGTCTCACGAAGAGGCCTTCCGTCTCTAGTGAGATCCGATTGAGGAACCAATTATGATTGAAACTGGCTCAGGAAAGTACTGACAGACTGTGGCTCAGTTGAAGCCGCAGTCAAATCTGCAAAAACTCATGCTCGGCGGGTGCTCGGTGAGACTCGCCTTTGAAGAGTTCACCGCGTTCGTTGAAGAATTCGCGGCCGCTGTGTCCTCTGTGTACGGACTTTTCGGATCTCGAAGTATTAACTCCGGGATATTTTTTGATCGGACAACATTTGGTCCCGTTACCCGAGTATTCTTACTAGGACGTCAAACTTTATCGGCTGTCTCGCTACCAATACATTTAAAAAATGTCCCAACACTTTTGGCAGAGATGGAGAACCGAATATCTCCATGCCCTGCGGCAAAGATAGAAGTGGACCTCGGTGACGGTCCCTAGGAAATTCGACGACTTAGTCTTGATTAAAGAGCAACTTATCTCCAATGCACTGGAGACGCGGGCGGTTGATTGGGTGAGGATGGAATAATTCAGGTTGCGGAGGTGAGAATGCAAAATGGGGATTTACTTCGGCCTATTTCTGAGTTACGCATACTACCATTGTATTAGAAACCAAGTCGGTCTTGGTTAGTGGGGGAGGGGGATGTTTACGCGCCTTGTTACTTTGATTAGCACCACTGGGTTTTTTGGTTTATAATAATGTACATGTGTATGAGTGTGTGAGAGTATTGCTGCCCTTTTTACGATAGACGTTATTCAATTACATCCCGTGCTTCGATCAGTCCAACGGTCCAAATAAACCTCCAGTGTGCGCTTCGGTCGGTCGAAATCTAGTTTATATAAACTTATATCAAACATATATATGAATTGTGCATTGCGTGCACTTCACTATCCGCCAATGAGAAATAGCAAACTGGCCACAGTAACAAGCTCCTCATATGCCAGGCAATTATTCGACCAATACTCATACTATGCAGCCCTCGTCTGGGGTCACACACGACAGAAATACATGAAAAGACTCAATAAAACAAAGTAATTTGGACCGCCCTAGATGCGTCGTGGCTAATTAGGATCACACAACTATCACGCGTGACGACTCGGCCCTTCCATCGATAAAATAATTTATCAAACGCTTTTATACTGCGATTCCACAAATCTGACGATTTCAAATCTCACTCAAATCTGACGACCGCTCGCTCGCTAACCACAATATGAACATACTCACCATCACGCCGTTTCGCCGCGGGGGTAGGCAGAGAGGATAGAACGCCACACTTTTCTGTCTTACACACAATTCTCGCCTCATCCACATTCATACATTTTCTCATACAAACTCGACGATTATTGAAGTTTCTAACAGGACCATCCTCCAGTATTTGGTTTACCTGGTCATGCAGTCTTTCGCGGACGTCCTCTACTTATGGTACCATCAACACTAGCGTCATATATATTTCTTACTATTCTCTCCTCGTTCATTCGTTCCATATGACTAAACCACCTAAGTGATCCTTTCTTGATCTTAATCACTAAGCTAAGATTAGCTTTACATTCTTTCCTTATTTCTTCATTCTTTACTTTGTCATGGATGGATCTGCGCCACACATACGCCTAAGTCATCTCGTTTCCACTGCATTCAGTCTACTTTCGTTCCTCTTCTGCTAGCTCTAGGCTTCACTTCCATACGTCAGTGTCGGTATCAAGACGTCATTGTAAACCGCTAGTCTTGCCTCAGTTGACAAGTTTCCGTTAGCTATAAACCCATTCAAAGAGCCATTCACTATATTCCCCGCAATCACTCTCGTTCTGTGGAACGGAATGGGAACTTGTCAACTGAGCTTGCTTCGGAACAAGTAGATGAGTTTGTTCATCTACTAGTTCCGAACATTCATTACCTACGACTTCCATTCTTCCATCTCAAATACCATCACTTTGGACTTGTTGACATTCATAATAAGGTCGCTTTCCTCGCATACATGGTGCATTCTACTCACTGTCCTCTGTAATTCTTATTCACTATTCGCCATTAATACTGCATCATCGGCGTACAATAAACAGAACACAATCAAATTACTCATTTTCGCTCCTACATTAATATATTCCAGTTCTTTCACACAATTATCCATATACAACTTGAACAGCCATGGAGACATTACACAACCCTGCTGGACACCCTTTATAATGTCAATCCATTGTGCGAATCCTCCATTGATCCTTACACATGCAGAACTTTCTTTCCGTTGATTTGATTCCGCGTGAGATTAAATACATAGCAATACGTCGCTGGATCAGTGTCAAGACGTGTGTGAGACAAAAATTATACAAAATACTTGTTTTTTTTATTAAAATAATGTTTCCCTTTAATATTTCAGTGAAAACGCGCTGCCTCATAGACCTCGGTTGTTACCAATCACTGTAAGAACGTTATACATAAATAACGTATTTCCGCTTCTGTTTATCTTATCGGTCGTTAAATATTTTATTGATGTGCGTACTTCGAAATACATATTAAGAAAATATACATATTAAGAAAATATACATATTAAGAAAATATACATATTAAGAAAATATACATGATCGATTACCTGCCATAGATTAAATAATAGATAGAAAATGAATAGGTTTCCTTTGCGTTTAAAATATATGTCATTTTTGAATAGTAAAAAAGTAAAGGGTAAAATTTAATTTTAGAGTACGTTACGCGGACGGCCAACAGTTGTAGAGCTGGGAAAACATTCGAAAACTAGTCACAGTATCCCCAGTAATCCCTCTAGAATGGCTTTATACATTATCCACACTGTTTTAATACATCCGTCGTGGATATGAGAGAAAGGCTAAAGAAAAAACTAATAATGCTTTAAAACTAATTGTGTTATTTGTATACATACATTAATAATAATGACATTGGATATGAAATGCATACTGTCATTTTTGTAAAAATGTCACCTGAAGGGAACTTTAAACATAAACTATTGTCCTATACTAGTATTTAAAATTAAAACTTGCGCATATGATTTTGTGGAAATGTGCGCATTCAGTCTCTTTTTAAATAAAGTTTCTGATGCAGCACTGTTCTTTATGACGGAGGGTAAAGTATTCACTGAATTTAGTCTTCTGATAACGACTGATCGACAATTCTTCCTGCGACTGAAGTAGAGGCTGACCTGATGTCAACAATTCTTGTTTTCTAGGATGCAGAGCTCTTAAAGATATAGAGGCGCCATGTTATATGTCGACATATATTAAGCGAACCATCAAACATAAATTCTTGTTACGAAATATTTATAACAGTTTTTTATTGAATTTTGTTTGATAACCTGAATGTATTTTGAACTAGTTTCATCATAAGATTGAAAAAAGTAGATGTGTGTTAAATGACAGTGGTATGATTCAGAGAAAACTGAAGGAGGTGGGTGTCGTTTCAAAACAAATGTGTGTATCAAAGGGTTAGATATACTGTGCGGTCATCCCTGGACAAAGGACAACGTTTTGGGGCATTATTGCTCCCGAAAACAAAGCGCTAAACTAGATAAAGTGTCCACGCCTAAAATAACACACTTCATTTCAGTAGCAGTAATATGTTACATTTTATGATAGTCGATTGTAATATTTTTAATGTTTTAGAAATTAGATTTTTGGTTTTGCAAATACAAAAACGGATCACTCGTTAATTTATAATTCACAAACCGATCTAAAATATTCTTAAAAAACTAGTTATTTTTATACATCCGCAATAAGATGCAGTTCTATGGATGAAGAGGATCACAATTTTTAATATCTAAAAATATTTTTTTCCTTACATTCACATCTTTCGTAATTAATAGAATCAATAGGATCTAACCTAGCTCTGTGCTTACCGCACACCGTTGATATTTCCGTATTGTAGTTATATCTACAATATTAGCAATAGATTATGAAAAACATCTCCAATCCTATAAGAGGGGAAATAAATAAAAAATATATTGTGGAGCGACCACACAGCGAACATCTTAGAATGTGAATCACTTTTGAGGATGAGTCGTTATGACAGGAGACTTTTATTGGGTTTAATTACTAATGATTATGATGATATTAATGTAAATCTATTGAAGTAGACGATTAATAAAATGGGCAGAAAGTGTTTTGAAGAGAACCTCTTCAACCATCTGATCCGTTTCGTTCGAAGGTTTGATGTTACTCAAATATAAACTCATTTGACAATTTGAGTGCTTTTCGGAAGACAAATTGATTTTATCGGATGAGACTTAACTGAAGTTGGAACCTTTTCCCGTTAAACTTATCAATATAGATACACGCGGCAGAACAGCTCAGCAAACTCAACACAGGATTCTTAATATATTTTTGGGATAGTTCAATTGTTGATATATTTTATCTTTTAAAAATATCACCCGAAAGTATTAAATCTTAAATATACGTAGATAGTTGTACTCGCTCGCATTTGTAATTGATTTCATTTTACATTAATTTATATCTTTTTTTTGCGACGCTAAAAGTAAATATTCGAATGTATCGTATGCGCCACCATAGAGGTATTTTAAAGGTAGTATATTTCTACTCGACAATTAACATGTTTACATATTATTATATCGGGCTCGGTAATTTTTAAAGCTTAAGTGTAGGTGTATTAAACGCGTGTCGCTCTCTAATCAATTAGGTGGAATGATCGGTTTAACAGCGAGTAGTATTTACTCTTGAAAATCTCCAGATTTGTTAAAGAGAAAGCTTCCAGAGGCTGCCAGAGGCTGTTAGTCAATTACCCGCTAGTATTATATTATATATATGATTCGATTATTGGGGAGAAGGGATGTTCTGCCAATAAACGGAGTTCGCGTCTCGTTCCGGGAGACCAGCGAGTTAGTTATATTCTCATAGTACGAGCGTTTAGCTTAGTTTGAAAATAATAAAAATATTTATGTGACATGTATTCCGTGTACGCATCTATACTTTCTTTAAAAAAAAGGTTTATTTATTTCGCGTTTGTTTTGTAAATCGTGAAAATTTTAAGCATTCCGGTCTGCGAATGAATGAGATATGAATATGCTATACGGTGTGGAGTTTAGTTTGCAGATAAGAAAAGAACTCAACTTCATAAAATAAAATTCGTAATATTGAAAAAGTGCGTGATTAGGAAAAGACAAATAGGGTGACGGTAGAGCGTCGCGAGGACTCCGCCCCCGCACTGCCGCATCCCGCATCCCGCAGGCCGCAGTCCGCAGCCCGCAGGCCGCCTAATTGCCCATGAATATTGGATAATCTCGAGGCACCTGAGCGCGGCGCATACACGAATATGCTTTTAATGTCCGAGAGCCGGCGGACGGCGGACGGCGGTCGGCGAAAGCCGGAATTGTTCGGGTAAAAAGCGCAACATAATTACATTCCACCTTCTCGCGTGTGCGCCTAATCTCGTTGACTCGCGGAGACCGCTGAATCTCTCTCTCTGGTATTGCCGGTTGTGAGCAAACCGGTCCACAAAATATAATGATTTTAATGCGGTACCGTTATTAGACATGTATCATATTATTTGAAATACTTCAGCAGTCTGCGGACCCTCACGTCATACAGTAACATAAGTACGATGAAAAATTACATTTAATGAATTTGAAAATAAATAAATAACAAAATAAAGTGCCAACAGCGAGAAGCTCGCTTGAAAATAGTTCTGCGGATGAGATGAGGGAGCGAGGCGGGGATGAGTGCGGCCCTCCTTCCTTTCTAATAGTCGGTTAGTTTTGTCTTCTTTATATAAAAAACTGTTTTATTTCATTTTTTTAAAGAGGATAAAATACAAATTCACCAAACTATGAGACTCGGAGAAAAGCTAATGAACATGTTATTTTAAACATGTCCAGATTAGGAATAGGACAGAGACATGCATCATACGCTATATTTAGACTGTATAACCAATTGCCAAAATCAGTTAAATTAGAAGCAAAAACAAAAATATTAATGTGTACATAAAAGAGGTTATGAATGGCTTAAAGGTCTTCAAAATGATTAAATAATTATACTGGTGCGGTATATGGTTCCAGATTGTTTAATTTCGGTTAAGTTATCACGTATCGGACCGTAAATCTTGCGCAAGAACTGGAACTGCCAGATAATGAATAAGTATATTCCGTAAATATTGTCAGCCGACGCAAAGATCTGTCATCTTATTAATATGTAACATTATTCTGTTCAAATTTTATCACAGGCTCAAATTATTATTGACGAGATCCTTCACCAGCCAATGCACGCCGCTTAAGCTGACATGTCGGTCCGGATGATAATGGAGCGGTGGAGACGTCTACGTAATCTCAGGGAAGTAACCACACATAAACTGAAGTTTTGTGAATTAATATTATAACAGTGGTACCGAACAAGCGCACTGCTAACTTAGGACTAAATCTTTTACTTTCATTAAATCATCATTTGTGTCAGACGTGACTGTGGTTCCTCGTATCTAAACTGATATAATAATCATTGAATTTCAAACGCGCTGGTCTGAGATTATTTTATGATTGCTTCCTCTAAATGTAAATCTTTTATTAGGAAACATTTGTTTGAATATTGACTTTCTATTTTTCTAACGTATCATTTTCATTTGAGGTTATCGTTATTCCTTCACATTTTGAAATTTCTTATTTAAAATTTAACTTCGGATTATATTACATTTATGTAAAAGTCACCACATAATATTGGAATGAATTGCTTAAATTCTAGCCATAATTACATTTGTTATTTTTGAAAACATGACTTTAAAAAAAAACTCAAAACCTTTTTTAATGTGGTAGAAATTATTTTTCCCCATTTTATTGTTTAAAAATATGTGAAATTAATAATTCAATTTAATTTGTATTTTATAAATTTTCCATAAATGATGGAGAGAGAACCATAAAAAAGGTTGAGTAGGTAATATTGACGTCGAAAACCCATTTCTCATGCACTCCGATAAAGCTGTTGGTGAGAGTGTGAGATCCCCTGGCTCACCACGTAACGACATACATTATACATATATATTATACTCTAAAACATACAACATAATAACGTATACAATATTTGTTAAAAATAATTATATTTATTTATTTATTTATTTAATTTAGCGAAAAAAAAAATACATGGGCAAAATAAATTCAATTTTTAAAATACATGGTTACATACATAAGGTTATACACATGCATGGTGTTTCTTTCGCTTACCTCTCCAAAAAAGAGACCAGCTCTTGTGCTTGGAGAGGGAGTTACTCTACAATAATTTTATATAATACCTTACATATTTTCTTCATTGTCCATTTGTGTGCTTTTGAAGAATTCTGTAATATTGTTTATGTGTTTTTGAAGTATTCATTTAGTTTCTTTTTAAACTCTTTTATATCCTTTATTTCTTTGATTTGTGTAGGGAGGCTATTGAAATTTTTTATCCCTAAATATATAAAATTTTGCTGATAGTGTTTGGTGTTACATTTAGGGATTTTAAAGTTATTTTTAAACCTTAATGATGTGCTTGTTTCAAATTTTCTAGTGTTATTTTCTTTAATTAATTGATTAATTGAGGTTTTTTTGTATATGTTTTCAATTTTGGGGACTGGGAATTTTGCAAAAAGTGTTTGTGTTGAAAAGTTGATCTTTTTTTATTTATTGTTTATCTTCTTCATTTCATTTTAACTCTGGTATGTCATTTAATAAGTTTGTACATTGATGATATCTATTTTAATGTCTAGATAATGCAGCATAATAAAATGTTACAAACAATAAAAGCACACAATGCTAAAAATAAGTAAAAAGTTTGGAAGATAAATTAAATACGCTGAGCATTTGCGTTGTAGGAACAGAACTAACTTGTTGAGGTCCGAGCCCTCGACCTTTTGATCGCGGAGCGTAGTGTCTTACCTCCTGAGAAATAAGCACGGTATCGTATAATATAATTTCAATAATATCACGTAGCTTTGTATAATCTCAATAAAATTACTGCGATACGTATTTGTGAATAGGAATTTAAAAAATCTTTAATGTAGATATATTTTAAGGAACGACGCTCAGGATGCTTTCTGAAGTAGTTTGGTAACGGCATAGAACTAACAGAGGGCTGACATCGGTCAGATTGGTTTTAGTACAGTAAAATTTATAGATAATATTTTAGATGGCTACAAGTTTTGAAAAAATGAATAAAGTGTTCACGGTACACAGTGTACAGTGCACCGAAGAGTTATTCTCATTTTGTGGTTTTATTAGCATGTTTCGTGAATTATAAACGATAGGTCTATCTAGCGAAAAATCTTGGCGATAGCGTTAAAGTGAAAGCCATAAATTTTCATACAAACCGCCTCCACATTTCAGCCGCTGCCTGTTCGTATTACAATAGGGGCGGACATAAACGCGCTCGAGTAAAATATCTACTGGAGACAAGTTAGCGATCCTTAAATAAGGCACTTCTTATTTCGCGTCTTGTTTTCTTAAAAATTCACATTTTCTGCGGTCGCTAATGCTTTCCTTGCGTTCGCTTTTCTGGAAATTACCACGACTAAATATTCTTATAATATTAAAAATCATCTACTGCTGGAAACTAACTTGAGGAGATCGAGTATGTACATACTTTAATAGATTTCATCAATTTTCTCTTACTTCGCGTGAATTGTGTGTTTTGTTCAGCACACTGAGTTGACTTTCAGTGTAATATTTTTTCCGATTATATATATATTAAATACTAAATTAATGTATTAATTATAAATATATACATATAATTAATACATTAATTTAGTATTTAAAATATCACAGACCTATGTTCTGAATAATTACAACTTCACAATAAGAATGTGTTTTCCTTAATTATATTATATTGTTTGCTTATCAAATGAATTAATGATTTCATGATGAAAAAGAGCAATAAAAGCAGAGAATTTTTTAACGAAATAAATCTTTCTGTACAACATCTTAAGATGTATTTTTGATTATCCATTTCATTTCAAATCCGTGTGACGATGACCCCCAAGTCAAATTGAATTTATACATATATTATTTATTTATTTATTTATATATATTTTGACATCCATATTTTTGTACTAACAGAGGTGGATACATAATAAACATACATAATACATAGTTTATTGTGTGGGATAGAGTAGACTTCACCTCTTATATATACAGCGTTGTCCTGGCTACTTTGCTAGACTAAAGTCTGTGTTAAGGTAGCCAGTTTTTTTTTTTTTCGTGCTGTTGTGGTGTTATTTGGAATAAAAAGATAAATCAAATATGAATAATAATGTAAGAATAAAATAAAAATATTATGAATCTATACAATGGCTAAAAAAGTTTCACTTCAAGATCATTGCATAAAACAGTTTTCACGTGAAAGCAAGTAAAATACGTAGCGCAAGTGACAATGCGTCATCGTGAAATAAATGTATTTAAATGTAACGTTTACTTAAACGTCAATTTAATAGACGGCGAATCATCGAGCGGAGGCTGCATCGTGTGCATTCAGCCTTCCGAGTTCAGCAGTTCGAGCCAGAAACATATTTATATCCCATTCAATACAAAATCTGTAAATTTTGAGGTCATTCCGAGATAAATTATTTCGCTATTGATTGTAAAACTGCAATTTAACTCATTACTGAAATTGTAGAATATTTGAAAAGAACTGTTCAAGTAGTTACCGGATGTAACATAATGTCACTTTCTTGGGAATTAATCAAAGTCGATTTTATCACATGGACTGTTGGAAGAGTTCTTGCTGACGCATGTCAATACTAGTGCATCATCATCGGCCGCTTCCGGCAAACGGCTTCACTTGCACCTGTCTCCTGCAGCTTATCTCCAGTGTCTCGCGTGTGTGGCTGCGGTGTTTACCCCTCTGTGTTGCAAACACTTTGTGTGTGCGTGTGTCTTGCAGACTTGTTGTCAATGCCAATACAGATATTGTTAATTCTGAAGGCGGCCTACCCGGAACCGTCCAGTGAGCGGACGCCCCCATATCGGTTCTTATCACTCGCAACCCGGTTAGCATTCTAGCTTTACTTTTGTTTTAAAATGTATTAATTCAAGCAATACAAAAAGCCATTCAGCGTCCCGATCAGCGCCAAATCTGTCTTTACTAAAACCATACACGTTATATATTTTAGATAATCCCGAATGCCGGAAGATAAGTGATAGTCAACATCTAATGTTCAACAATAAAAATGCATAGTTGTATCGAATAGAGATCCATTTTAAATAATGGCGGACTGACTACCACCGAATTGTCTGTCAAAGTACAGCAGCAAGAATGGCATCAAATTAAAAATTTCCGCTTTAGTTGGGATACCTTTTATTTTTTACTGATTACTTATGTGGTATTATACTCTGTACTTTGGGCTTGAAATTATGCCCTGTTATATCTGCACTTTGAAACACACACTGCTTTACATATTCAAAATAAACACTGATGAATAAACATATGGGTGAAGATATAAACAGTGCAAGTCGAAATACCTGGGACAGTCATAAGTTATTTGTAGTTGTAATAGGTATCGCAGATGCTCGTGGAGGATGGCGGAGACCAGGTTCGCACCGGGAGGCAAGTCAGGAGACAGGCGGAGATACAGCAAGGTGCCAGAGAGATTCACACTTCCACCAGCAATGCAGATGATGGAGCTGGATGCTATCAGAAACTCGGAAGAAGTTAATATGTTATGCCGATGCGGGAGAGTGAGACTTCCAGCGTTTGTGTCGAAATATCCGAATTGATTCTTCAATAATGAATGGATACGGGGAAATATTGTTCCACAAATCAAGAGGATATTTGCGCGCTAATATTACCAAAAATACTAAGAAATTTTCTATGCACGGGACACTGAATACGTCCAGATATTACGCATCGGTCATATTAGATGAAATATTATAAATATAAGGTGCATTACGATCAATGTATCGTTCGAGTGTCCGACACGGTGATAAAGAGACTTCTAAAAAAATATTTGTTCCGTCAGTCACGGACTCTAGAAGCGCGCACAAGCGGTCACAGTACAATTATAATTACACTGTTAGCATGCATATGAGACGTCTTCAATGCGACACGCAGCTCGTTATTATTGAACTTCAGTTAACCTTGACGATTGAGATATAGTCGATATGTCGGGATTCGGAAGCGGACGCGGTGAACGCAGCCGAGATGTTACGAGGGACTAGTGCACCGTCAGGTATTGGACATAGATGATAATTTACATTTAAAAATTTCTTATTCCGAAAAATTTCCATGACAAAATGTTTACAATCGAAGAAGGAATATAAAAAAAAAGTATCAGTATAATAAATGTCTTAGACACACGTATTACACCTATCACCTCTGCAGATCATATATTTATCTGGTTAGAAAAAATATTCATAAACTTAACTAAATAAATACATCTATAATTAAAATTTCTCTGGCGGAGAACCGAACCCTGGTTTCCCACGTGACAAATAATATAAATGAATAATCAATTTTAATGTTAAAAATGTTTAAATAAGTGTGTAAAAAATATAAATCAATGCATTAAATGTAAAATAGAGTAGGTATATAAAATTTTCTAACGTTACAGTTTTTGTTAGAAATTCGACCAGGGCGCCCGCTGAATAAAGTTTCGTAAAGTAAAGAATCATCGGACAAAGTTATATCAAGCTGAAGAATATTTTTGAACGATCCTATACCGCGGCCTTGCTTTATTGATAGTATTAATAAAATAACATTCAAATCGTATGAACATATTAGAGTTAAACATGTGACGTACTGAAAATCGATATCTCCGTACTTCCGCCGATGTCGGTAGAAGCGAAGCTGCAGAGTTTTAAAGTTTCGCACCGACATATTCTCTTTCAGCTGGAGCTTCATGATTTACAGGGTAGGTATAAGTATGGTTTCAAGCCCATCCTAGGGGTGTGAAAGACATAAACCGATGCACAGAATGGTTTTGTGATTAAAAAGTACAAAAATGTTCTATGCACAATTAAATTATTTGTCAATGTTTGTATTTATGGATACATCACTGAATCCACGACGATGTGGCGGTGGTTTGAAAAACCTATCACTTTGTTCTAACTGAAAACAAAAGTACTTGTCTAAAAAAATTAAGCTTAAATTATCACTTAAAATAATCTCAGTTGTCAGAATTATTACTCTAATAATTTTCAAATTTCTGACAATATAAACTGATAAATTGTAACCTCCGAACAAAAACGTCACGAATCCAACTACTTCGTTTACTGCAAAGGAAATAATTCGATTCACTCCATCGTAATGTATCAATTTCCTTTAAAATTTTCATATGCGTGACATGAAAAATAAACAAGAAGAAGAATCCTCCAATGCTGATAAAATACGTTGTCCGTCTTCAGGACAATACGCCGGTTTAAACAGTGGTACTCGCAATAGCCGCGCTGCATGCCACTGGCCGCGCACATTCCACCTGTGGAGCTATCCAGCTGATTCACCTGACAACTGACACGGCATCGTCAGCCACCTCTTACCTAACCTAACCTAAAGTAATAACTTTAAAACTGGGATATAGGCTATGAAGAATTGCTAAATATTTAAAGAAGTTAGATTATATTGAAAAATGAAAATGTTTCCATCCATACTCTAGTGTCATATATTTTTTTTAGGCTGTGAATTTTTCAGCTTTCTCTAGTACCTACATAAATATCGTTATTGAGTGTTGATACCTAATTTCAGCCTATACTGGTACCTTGATCTCGTTATTGAGTGTTGATACCTAATTTCAGCCTATACTGATACATTGATCTCGTTATTGAACCTATTTTAGTAGTTTGGTTTTGATATTGAGTGTTGATATTTAATTTTCAGCCTACCTTGGTACCCTGATATCGTTGTTTAAGTATTGATAATTGAAATTTTTTTATAAATTATATATAAAATTTGGTAGGTACGTGAAGGTATATATAATAAAGTAGCTGTTTAGTAAGAAAAAAGATCTTCCCTTAGATTTTAATAAATTTTGAACTAATTTTATAAATTTTAGGTTATTTCGAGAGGAATTCGAAGGAATATTGTTAATACCTACGGTTGAAAGAAAATTTTATGAAATAATTGGTCTATATGATTTTAAATAAACATTTTACATTATAGGAGGAAAATTTGATTCAAATGTGAAAATTCTTCCCGGGAGTCGGGAAGAGATGCTTCAAAGAAATTCGCACTTTGTCTACGCCCAGCAAGCGTGAACAATAAATTGTTCCTTCAAAGGAATCTATGTTACAGGAATGAACGGTATATGTATCAGTAAATATTTTCCCAAAACATACATCATAGCGATACAAATTTAATAAGCAATTTGTGAATAAATCTTACATTTATTCTACGGAGATCGAATGTTTCAGATCATCCCGAACGAGTGGGCTAAAATATATGAAGTCTTATTGAACAGCAATATAAATTACCATTCTTTGGCATACGTGCGGCATTGAGGGGTTATAACAAATTATCAATTTATCAGCTTCGAATTTTACAATATTAGAGATCTTATTAATACACCATTTAAGGGGCGCTAACAAAATGGTATCCCTTTGGTAGTATCTATCAAAATAGTTGGTACTTTCTAATCGACAAAAATTATGCCTAAATATTGTCATCATGTTCTACTACCGTCTATTAACGAAAATAAAAACCTCTTTTTAAGAGCAGTATTGGAACTGAAAAACTATTTTTTGTCATTTTGTGAGATACCATGTTTTAACTGCAACTTCTAGAAGATATATTGGTTGCGAACCTGCTGAAGCAGAATTTGTTGTATATTTTTTCTGAGATCTTAAATTTTGTGAAAAAAAAAATTTTTTTTGAGGTCTCGAAACATGATTCGATTCATAAATAACTTGACTAATATTGTAATTATTTAAAACTTTTTCATAGGTTTATTTTTTATCTCAAGTTCATCTATCAGTGGATGGATGAGTTTTCACCACTCCGTATCCTTCAATCTATATTGGTATCTCCATCCTGCTGTTCAGCAAGCAGAAGGACGGGAGGACGCTTCAAGGTCAAGGATAAGGCTGCCCACTTACATATATATCTACATTAAATGGATATAATCATCTTATGTTCATGTATAAAATAATGTTGTGTGTGAGTCTACCTTTCGGAGGTTTTTCTTATACTCATCTAATAACGTTAATTGAGTGTGAAACTCTAGCTCTCGAACGAGAAGTATGTTACGAGGAAGTAATTTGACGTGAGACAACCAATTACAAAAGTTAGCTTGTCGATAACTTAATTGAAGAACCAAGATTAACCCTACCGCCGCGAAGGCGACCGCTCACTGCGCGTGAACCTATCGACATCGAGTAGAGTACCTACTCATACAGCAGAATAATACGAGTACGTATTAATAATTTACGAGGTTTTACTCTTTTACGAAAATTAGAATGAAATTTATTTAATACATGATCATATCTAAGATTAATGAAATGAATTCTTCAGAACCTGACACTTAATAATAAATAATATTATTATATTGCATTGATTGTCCACACGATAAACTTCGGTCGAATGTGATGTGACGCTTCAAACATTTATGATATTTAGATAAATATTTAGTACAAGAGTTGTACTTATTTGGTAGGTACTGCCGTATATAGTAGAAAACGACTTTGTTTATAAATATTTCAGCTTATGTATGTTTTAGTTATATTTTCAGATAAGGGGGATGCTTGTTTGGGGAGCGTGGCCGACGCCGCGCCGCGCCTCGACGCGCCGCGCCTCGACGCGCCGGGCCTCGACGCGCCGGGCCTCGACGCGCCGGGCCCCGCTGCGCCGCGCCTCGCCGCGCCTCGCCGCGCCTCGCCGCGCCTCGCCGCGCCGCGCCGCGCCTCGTCGGGCCGCGCCGCGCCGGTGAAGTTACGTAAAGCCCGCGCCGAGTACCGGGAGCTGATAAAGTGACGCGGGTGTATGGCGAGCGTCACCGCCACGCATCTATCTGCGCGTTTCTTCCTTCGCTTTCTTCATCTCAAAAGGGACTCGGGTTTTTTATTCAAACGGATAAAACACGGACGCAGTGTATCAAGAGAAGAGGCCATTCGTCTCGGAGCGAGGCTGCGAGAGCATGTTTAAAGGTTTATATCCGTTTTCAGGTGAATGTGTATATTTTTTCACAGTTCTACCTTTTCACGTTTCTTATTTTTCGAGTTCAGACGCATGAGAAATGTGAGAAAGCTTTTCGAGAAATATTCTAGACCTTTACGGCGTTTCAACATTTTGACGGAAAAATATTTTTTTTGGTACCTGAGTTAGAATTTATATAAGGAACGAGTTACAGATGCTAAATAGTATTTATTTATTAACTTGATGTTATTTCGTGCTAGGGAAAGTATCATTATCATCCAAGTCGGTACTCTCTAAAAGTACATTACTTCTGATTTATTGAAAGGCATCGTTGAAAAATTACGTGATATTTTTTCATATTTCTAGAAACAGAAATAATCGAGTTATGTTTTCATGAAAGATATTGCATTAGTACAAAAAAATACACACTACTAAAATACAAAATACAAGTGTATTGACCGCGCAGGAGAGATGGAACATTTGGGCGGAGAAAGAGTCCGATAAGGTAGAGATTCTTCTGTACTACAGAAATACATAAAATTATCGTGCAATTAGAAAAACAATTATATATTATTACGTTATATGTGGTACCTACCGCGCGCGAGATGTGTTGGATTTAACATTCACATGTTGGCAACACTGACCGCGCAGGGAAAGAAATCCGAGCAACGTTCTTTTTCGGGTGGCAGCTAGATTGTAAACGGACGGAGAATCCGATCCATAAATCGCAAAAATGTGACTTCATATAAGTGAGGAAGGGATGGACTCACCCATTCCTCACTCACTCACTTTCTCATTTCACTCATTTTCTCATTCCTATTTTTAATTCGTTTCCTCGTTCCTAGTTATTTCACTTTTAAATTTCGTCAGTGATGTTATCGTTATCTTTTTGTTAAAACTCCTGCGGACATGACGGAAGACGAGTCATGCCATGGCATACTGAATGCCATGGGAAGGATTTTTCCTGTACAACAACGGAGGGATACGAGTTGATTCGCCACTAGACAGTACCCGACGAGATGATTTTTACAACCGAGGGAGACGCAAGCAATCCACGAAGAACCAAATGCAAATAGATGATCCAGCCTTCCTGACGTTTCGGCGAGTAAGAGTTATAAGATTTAACGGGTACCTTGGACTGGTCAAATTAAATGAAGACTGTGAATCTCTGCAGCAATGGACAATTACTACGCGTAACTGGTTGTAAAAAATAATTTTGTTCTACGAATTCAAAACTTGATTTTTCTATTGTAGCATATTTGTTTCATTACATTTTATTTAAAACTAATGGTTTTCCTGCTCGTGTTAACCAATCTATTTGCCAAGTTATTTCTGTACTGTATATCTGGCCCGACAAACTGTGTTATGTTCATTTAGTTCTGGAAATAAAAGTAAATTAAATTATTTTATTGTGAAAAAATTGACAAAATCATCTCTTCCATCACATCACTGTTCTATTTTAATATTCTATTTTCTTGTTTCTTTCTGTATTAAACTTTGTGATTTAAATTTGCAATAATCTTTTTATTTTTCCCTGAGAATGCTGGCTAAAGTGATGGGCAGGAGATTATGTTGAATTCTGTGAACCAGACTCACGCACTTCATGCAATCCTCTGAGCAAGCCGGTGGATGTGCAAACATGGCGTCATATCATGACGACCACACGTCACAATATATTAGAACCGATTGACATAATATTATTTTCTTATTTATAAAGCTGGATTCGGAAAGTTACGTTCCCAAAACTATTATTACCATAAACATATTTTGTTTCTATTTATTAACGGTCTTACAGCGTTACATATTGTCAAACATATACTTATACGTAATAAATTTATAATGTTTAATTTATAATGTTTATATAATTCAATTACTATAATAGAAACGAAATTTAATTTAGAAATCAATGTGTTTTAATAACAAAAGACATGAAGTCATTAATTTTTCTATTTCATAAATGAATCTTCAGGAGAAATAGGTCGCAAAAGAAAATTGACTCTTCAATATATTAAGGAGAAATTAAAGATTGTCGCTATTCAAAATATCTAGATGTTCGAAAATTTAAAATGCAGGTATAATAATAATAGTAAAATCAAAATAGTAATTAAACAACTTATGGCATTTAATAAGAAACACGTGCACTTACATAAGGAGGGGGAAGGTTGTCCGTCCGGGGGGAGAGGAGATGTTGCTTATGTTTTACGCAGAGTCCTATTGTTGCCGTAATTACCCTTCGATATTTAGTCCTGGGATTGTTGAGTATATTCATTCAATTCATGGAAATTAAAATACACCACTTTGTGGAAATACTTTGTGAAACTGGGCTATTAGAAGCCGATGATCGCCCTCCTTTCAGACTTGAATCTTCAAACCCTGATGATCAGCCTTTGAAACTTAACTAATAATCGAATACATAAAATGTTCTTATATCACCGCCGTAAAATATATCCACCCGATTCCGAAACTGTCTCTCACCAGAAAAAGTTTCACTTTTGTTTGCTGTTTTTAAATCCATACAAATAGAATGTACATATTCAAACTACATACCAGACCTACCAATCGAAGTATAAAAACACATAAACACCTATAGAGTTATTATGAAAAACTTAGTTAAGATTAGTCAGGATATAGGATTATATAGAGAGCAGGAAGAAAGAGAGACGACATTCACCTTACGTTAAATTTAAGGTTTCCGCGAACACTAGTGTATGCAACTGGCGTCTCTTCTGGGTTAGATCGCACTCTTTGTATATGGTTTTCTTGGAGAAACCTAGGCCACGGTAACACGTGCCATTGTCGAGGCCTTGGCTCTGATGTGAGAGATTTATATCTCTTGCGAAAAACTACGATTGTACCAAAATTTTTTGAGGCACCATATATATATATATATATATATATATATATATATATATATATATATATATATATATATATATATATATATATATATAAGTAGACTTGAAAATATTCGAACAGACGGATGTATTACAAAATGGTTTAAGGCAGTATATTGTTTAGATAAGTATTGCCTTTAATAAAATGTCAAACAACATCTAAAGCGATGTATTTGGAATTATAAATTAATAATACTAATATAATAAATATAAAATAATATATATAACCTAAAAGTTTATCTTAATGCGTAAATTCGTTACACAGCTAGGAATAAAATAACCTTTTTAATTATTCTTGAGGGATTGCTTAGAAAGAAAAAATTGTAAAAAATGAGAAACGTGAAAGAACAAGCGTTTCCTATTCATCAGACTGTCCTGGCTGAAGTCTGATTAATTATTATTAGGCGTTAAGAGTCTACAAGCATTTAAGCAGATGAAACTGAAAGATTTCCGTCCAGTGACTCGAGATTTTCAACTGTAATTTAATACACCCGAAGGGTGGAGCCCTCGAGGTGAGCTAAGGGCAAGATGAAAGTGGGTAGCGCCAGGGGTGGAGTTAAAAGAGTGAGAGGCAGATGAGCTGAAATGAAGGGCGTTAAAATGAGCAACCAAACAAATTTAGAAAGCGGTAAGGCTGCCGAACTTTTGAAGAGACCTCGAATACTTTTCCTGAGCGCGTTGGACTTATTGTATACGCATATATTTCAAATATGTCCATCTTGTATTTTATTAAAAATTATTTAATCTTTCATAGCATTGAGTACAGGCAGAGACATATCGTTTTAGGTGCACACTTATCGATCTGTCGGGTCGTGTTCCTGTGCGCTTGGTGCATTCGTTTCCACCGAGGGTCAACGCTTGGTAGCTTCTGTGTTTCGTCTGCTATTTATTTCAGACTCTGATCCTTCAATAAATTCTTAAAAGAAAACTTTTTGAGAACGTCACCATTGGTGGAGAACAGTTATATTCTTACAATTTCCATAATTTTTTTTAATAAGTAGATCGAAGCCGGATGTTCCGAGAGTTTAATGTTTAACATTTTAAGATATAAAACTATGTAAAAATGATCAAACTGTAATATATATTATTTATGAGAGATAGGCATGTTATTATATTATATTATATTATATTAGCCAGCAATACAAATTTGGTGGAATGTTATAATTGGAAAAATGCAAAACCTTTAAAAGTTTTAATTTAGCGCTAAAACGAACACTTCAACTGCCTCAGATCAATGAACCCAAAACGTCGATCGGCAAACTGGGATTGAATAAACTTTCTTACCTCGACCACGGCCAAGAAACGAGCTAAAGTGGGCATCTACGAGGGCAACTCAACAATTATCTAGACTTTACGGAAGTCATGCTAGTCGTGAATGATTTGATGCGTAGAACCATGACTGATATTTGAAGAAAACGCTACCTCACCGATGGTAACTATCTGTCGATCTTGATGAATCTTGTCGTCCGCGGTGGAGGTTGACGGGTGTCCTGCTTCTTCTTCGTGCGTCACACTCGTCCGGCCACTTTTATACTTCACGATCCATAAATAAACACTTTTACGTGATAAAGCGCTGTCTCCGTTTTGTAATAAAAATTCACGGTGGATTACAGCCCATTTCACACCCTCCGATCAGAGAAACCGGATCACTGCTCGTTGTTCCTCCTCGGTGCAAACTGCTAGCGGAGCGGACATGTTTACGTATTTTACGTACGTATGTAAAAAAGTCGAACCAACGATGGCGCAGTTCCAGGTGAAACTAGTACCTACCTAACGAGAAGTACATACACTTTTTTTGTATGGATATAAATACCGTTAGTTGAAATTTTAATCACGGCGCATGATTGACAATTGTGATGCACTGATTTAAAAAAATATAACCCTAACTCTGAAGTCTCAAATATCTCCCGATTGGAAACATCCACATCATTTTAGAAATTGACAAATTTAGAAAATCAGATCAAAATTAGAAATAATTAAAAGTTCAAACACTTCACTGAAGAGGCTAAATAGTGGAAAAAAGTAAAAAACTTGTTTTAATTAAATCATTGAAAATCCCTATGAATTAACAGATCATAATTAGAAATAATTAAATGTACATACACGACACTGAAAAGGCTAAATAGTGGAAAAAAGTGTTTTAATTCAATCATTAAAATGAAATTCTAATTCAATCAATAAAATTCACCGCTAAGCAGTCTCTCCAGTTCCATAGTTTCACAACGGCGGTCTTGCCGGCCTATGCACGCCGAGCAAGACCGCCAACTCGCTTCATTTCATTTCATTATACACGTGCACCTTCTAGATCTTCATTCATTCTTTAATTCTATCTGTCTTCATTGTTTTTATCATACTGTCATAATAAAACGTCAACACGCAAACAACATTTATTTCATTTAACCACCGCTCTAACCCCCAAATATGTATACCTAAGCAAATATTTATGAGCAGTGCATTCTTACAGTCCTTACTTGATGAAACCTGGAACCTTAGCTTATTAAACTAGAATCTCCACAAAACGCAGCGCAGCATAGAAAGAAGCACTCAGTCTCAGATATAGTATTATATTATATAAAACAATTACCCCCTAGCTCGATCCCCCCTAACCCCCGACCAGGGGCCGATCCCCGCGGGGCCCACCGCCCGTGTTCCCGTCCGGTTGATTAGCTGCTTGAATATTTAAAGCAGCGCCGCCTGTCGACCGATCCCCGCTAAACAGTAATCCGCGGGACATTTTATTTGTTTTGTTTTAAAAACATTCCAAAATCTTGGAAATTCTAGTCTTTCGATACAGAATAATTAGACCCATTCTTAAAGCTGAAATACAATAATGCATATAATTTAAAGTAAATTAACAAAATGCGTTTAAAAAAATACACTTTTTTTACACGGTGTTCAACCGAACTCTACATGTACGTCTGTGTTTTCTTTATACAATCTTAAGAGGATTGTGTCGACTCTACTGTTTTTGTAGTGCCTACTGTAAAGCACCAACCCGCACCATTGGTGCACAATTTGAGAGTTTTAAGGCAACCTGTCAGTCTTTTGATTCCCCTCGGGTACCACTGGATGACTGCATGTGATGTGGCCTTCTCATTGCCATTTCACCGTATCGTGTGATGCTCAACAGACATCTCTCTACGCCTCATTGGTTATTCTGAGCTTTTGAACCTTTCTTTGTGAACAGACCATGTTTCGCAGCCACATACATAAGAACCGGGAGGGCGAGTGGACGTCGATTGCGCGCTTTTAGTTTTATAAATATCCGAATGCACTACATTTGCTCGGATACGCCCCCTGCTGTGGAATCACAATGATGAAGATGGCTTCAAAAGTCTTTCTTATTCAAAAGCCTTGTTGCCTGAACAGTTTTAAGAGAGTAGCCGCAAATAATTTAGGTGAGATTGAGTCATTTTTCGTTAGGGAATGAAGATTGACGGGTGTTATGACGTTACTTACTTTGAAGATTATGTTTACATATCGTTTAGAAATACCTCGTTTGCTAAGGGCATTTACAATTGAGATTTTATTTATTCAACCGAATGCCTCGTTATCCTCGATGAATACGAATATAGTTTACTCTATAATTTCTCGAAAAATGTGCATGTAATCCACGGTGCTGAGACCTCGCATGATTTATGCTCGTTTTCTTAGGCGGTTCTCGTCTGATATAATTTTCAAATGGTTTAAAAGAATTTCAGTAAATGGTTTGTACAAGGTGTGAGCAGACTGATCAGCCGTTAATTTTTGAAGCAATCTTGATCTCCTTTTTAATGAAGAGTTTTAATCGGTGCATTCTTTCGTTCATTCGGAACATTGATGAGCAAAGTCATTACATCAAACACGGCTTCCTTCAGAATATGTATGGATGGATCACCTTCTCCCGGGACTTGCAGACTTTTCATGCCTTTTATCGTATTTCACTTCTCTGGAAAAAATCGTAGTAAGTTGATTTTAACCTATTTATAGTGTTTGAAGATTTGAGTTCGATTTAATAGTGTCACTATAGTATATAATAAAGTGCGCTGTACAATTTTTCAACTCACTCACGGTCATACGCCTTTTCCCCGTCGCAGGATCGGGTGTTGTCTATCTTTACTTAGACTTGTTCCAGATTCCACGATCACTTACGATTACGATTACTTTATTATTTTCTTCCGTAGAGTTAAATAATGTGTTGAAAATATAGCATTTCAGCGACGGCGCTTAAACGATATCAATACTAATTTTAATTTCATGATACTACCCTTCAACTTTTTATTATCTTCTAATTCATAATGTTAAAATTAATAATCCTCGAGGTAGTATTAATTACTCTTACGATATCGAGGGACCTTCACTGAAATGTGTTCTTTCCGCTGTTCCTATTGTATAGCGGAAATCCCAAAACCATGTCGATGAGTGGTAATTTTACAAAATTATAACACGATGTTTAAGCTGCTCGTGTGCACTACGACCCACGATGAATTTAAGCTGATGCCTCATAGGATTGCGAGTTGAAATACTCGGATCAAGTTATTTGAAGCACTGAACATGGATCAAGTTCGAGTCCGACTAGAATCGCAGCTAATAAATTTGTCTACATCGACGAAGTGTGTATAATCTGATTCGTGACTTGGATCTTCCGAAAATAAAAGCCGAACTCTTTAAATAGCGTCTTCAACAGCGAAACTATGAAAAATGAGTTAATGTGATGTGCAGAATCAAAATCAGACGTATCCACTTTTTATGGTTATAAAATATATATATATATATATATATATATAATGTCTACAAGACTAATCTATCAAAATTAGACAAGTGTCACTGAATTCAATGAATAAAAAATGCAATTGAAATTCGCTTGTCACTTCAATCACAGACATATCCAACAGATAATTAATTCAAACGCATACAAACATGTTCCAGCCAATAAGATGACACTAATATGAATAATATTATATTAAGTTTGACCCCTAAAAATGCACTGAAGAGAATGAAGATACCGACAGTGGAAAACTGTAAACTGAAAACTGTAAGTTTTAATCAATAGCATTGTAACACTCGTCCACCATTGTCGTCCAAATATGGTATTATACTTTTACGAACTTGTGTTAGATTGTACTGATTTCTAGTAACATCATTCGTTATTATTTTGTTTGCACGGGCCCAGGTATGTTATTTAAATATTTTACAGACTCATGTGAATATCATAGTAACAATTTACCAAACCAATTATACTTTTTTTTTATAGTTAATTTATTACTTTTAAAATTAGCAATATTAACTTTGTGGTTAAAATTCATATTTTTTATTTGTTATCTTTGTTTTATTAACCACTTAATTAAAATACATCTACTGGTTTCGAAAAATACCATTTTCTTCTTCAGGATGTCATTACTAACTAAAATATATTATATTATTGTTTCTTTACCAGAATGCACTTAAAAAAAAATTATTTAGAAAATAAATTTAGTACCTAACTCAAATTGTTACTTCATTTTTTTAAAAATAGATTCTGGAAAAGAAACAATAATATATGTTTTAGTTAGTAATGATACCCTGAAGAAGTAAATGATATTTTTCGAAAGAGGTAGGTGTATTTAAACTCAATTAAGTGGTTAATAAAACAAAAATAACAAATAAAAAATAGTTAATTTATTATTGTATATAATAATATAACTTAAAATTTAAAAAAATACTTTGATATCATAATAATTGTCTTTTAGTGGATGCATTTACTAGATTAACTAAATTGGTTAACAGAAAAATGTTCTATTTGTGTAAATATTCTCTATAACATTTTTTAACTTTGAGAAATTAAAAAGCTTTAAATTTGATGGTACCTTATGATTTTTGACTCGTGAAAGGCAAATTTAATCAAAGCAATCTCATTTTATATATAGTTAATACTGGAGTAGCTAGAAATGTTTTTAAACCTAACACAACAGCAAGCTCTATCAATCCTCGTATTCTCACACCTGGCATTTAAGTTAATTTAGCCAAATTAAATGATGTAAGAAAACATTTGGAAAGATATTAGGATCGGATAGGAGGCTGGAGGAGCTCCAATACTTTTGTAACGTTTTTGAAAGTCGAGCCAATATAAGTATGAGGTTGACAATGAAGAAGAGGTGCGTATCCAAGTTAAAGATAATATTGATTTGGTTATATAAAGTTGTTCTGAGCCTATTATTACGGCCATCGCATACAATCAATTATTATTTTTGTATTTCACCTAAAACTACTATGTAAAAGTTTGTTGTTTTTGCTAAAATTATTTAAAAATTGTGTAATTTCTGTATGTAATGCCCTTTTTAATTATTTTTTTGGTATCTTTTTAAACGTTTTTTTTTTTTTATGAAATTGATCACAATTTTTTTTTCTAAGACAACTAATGTTTTTGTTATTTGTGTTTTATTTACAGAAGATGGCAGAAATACCTAAATTTGTTGTACCTACAAATTTATTCTTATTAGAATCAGATTTTCTCATCAGAAGTCTTGAAACATGTCACTTTTGTTTTGTAATTCCGATGTCTTACCATAAAAATATTAAACACTAAGATGTTTTATTACTCAAGGTTTTTATGTGCCACCACTGGCTTTTGTTTATTATTATTTTATTTTTGAAATAAGGCAAGTCCAGTAACGTTAGTTTCATTTTCAGATAAATCCACAAATTAACATCATGTTCAAAATTCAAATCTAAAAAAAAAATATGTTTTTTAGAACAAAACATATATTTAAAATCAAATTTAATATTTAATATCTTCCAGAAAATAATTAGCTCATTATATAATTTAAGAACGTTAAAGTACAGTGGTTTTTTGCATTTTACTCGAAACATGCAAAGTGGACACGTCTGTAACATTTACATAATGCTTTACTCAAACTAGCAGAACTCAATAATAATATTTATTTAAATTAGTTCTTTTAAACTTCATTAAAAAATCATGGATATTTCTGATTTTGATTCTGGACCTCACAAATATAAAAATGAGTTAGAAATTTCCAACTATATATATATATATATATATATATATATATATATATGTGTGTGTGTAAATAATGTAGTTATTGCTGACCTGAAAACAATGCTGACAGTCTCACAGGTCTTCATGGGTGGAATACTAAATGTGGGTGCTTCCTGTGCGAGTGGGAGAACAGAGCGAAAGCAAGACGAAGCCACGTGACTCGGCCGCGCGGTGAATATTCCAGGTACAGAAAATATTGCGTGTCCGGCTTTGGTCAACAAAGTAAAAAGATTTTTGCCCCCTTTTCACAAGCGAGCAAAAAACTGGTTTTTGTCGACCAGTGTAATTAAACAGACTCGAACCCGGGACCTTTCTATACGGCAGTAAGTTGAAGGGTAATGAAAATTGAATTATGTTTGGAAATTATTTAATTATAGACGTTTATAATTTAATATAAATTAAATTATTCAAATTGAAAGACATACAGAAACAATATTTAGTCGCTACCGGGATTAACGTGTTAACTATTCCACTATAGCAGCCGATTAAGATTATCTCTAATTTATAACTTATATCTGTATATATTTACAATTGATAGTTAGATTATTTATTAAATTTTTTAAAGTATTTAACTTAATATGGATAATAGTATATTATATTGATTCATTTAATTAGTTTTAATATTAATGCACAGAAGCGTGTTCTGAAAATGTAACTTCACAACACAAATGTGTTCTCGTTATAAAAATTTCACAATAACTCTATTAATTATTGATTTAATAGGGTTAATCAACATTTTAATCGTCATAATTATATTTCCATAATATTATAGTGAATAGGTATGAAGTGTTAAAAATTTTAATTTGTTTGAAAGCAGTTTATAAGGAATCATTATCAATGCTCCCACTAGACCAAAAGATATTAATTCGGATTTAATTTAATGATTTTTAAGTTAATGATTGTAAGTTTTATAAATTAATGTTTTACACCCAATCTTGATAGCTTGATAATAAAATGAATAGTAAGAAATAGCGATAAAATGTTTTATAAATATAAAAATACATTTCGATATGCTCGGTCCGTTTGGCCCGAGAAACACTCGAGCCCCATTACAGAAGAAGGACCTGCAAGTTACTTTACATAACTCAAATGTTCAATTATGTTTAAAAAGAATACGAATATTGAAATGATATCTTTTTATAATTGTGGAAATTTAGTGAAAGCAAGATCTAAACATTTATTATTCATCACTATCTTCACGTCCAGAAGAGAGGAGAGAGGAGAGGAGGAGGAGGAGAGAGGAGGAGAGAGGAGAAAGGGAAGAAATACGATTTATACTTATAATAATAATAATTTTCATAGCGCCATTTTTGTAAAAAAATCACGTCAAGGGCGCTTTGTACTTGTCATGGATCATTTTCGCACCACACATACTCTAATAGACAATACGCATCCGCAGAGATGTTGCACAGGGAGTACCAAAGAAGCTGTCGGTTGCTGCAGTGTAGCGCAGTATTGAGGAAGATCCGAATGGGTCGATTGGCAATCGCGCACAGCAATAGATCCATTATCCATATTGAAGTTTTCGTTACTTGATTGAATCACACAGCGTGCGCTACGATCAATTTATTGAAGGAAACATTCGATGAGCACATAATTTTGCGTAATGGACCTTTCAATTGGTCTCCAAGATCGTGTGATTTAACACAGTTTTTTTCTGTGGGGAAAAGTGAAGGGGCTAGTCCATATTTGGGAATTTGTTTAATTAAGTGTGTATATTAATTTTATCAGTTTAAAATTCAAGAAATTCTACGCGAATTACATACTCTTTCAAACTGGGACTAATAGTTAAACTTCCGATACGTGTCACCTAAATTACTAAAAGACGTTATTTGTTATGTAAATCTCGCTAGAGAGAAAAGTTATTATATAAAAAGATGACAATAGAGTTGTTGATTTTCTCGCAGATGTCAACAATAACTCACATCTAAAGTCTTATTCAAGAGACTAATAATGCGCGCGTAGAAAGGTACGTTAGGCGAGAATGCATAAGTACGGTGGACAGTGAGAGAACGGTCTCTTCACTTCGCGTCTTCCATAAGAACATTTTTTAATCTGTACTAGTGTCGTCGGAATAAATACTAAATTTTTTCAAGCTCTACCGAGTGTTATTCCCGTCAGCAATTCAATATATATTCTTTAAGGAAGAGACATATCAATCGGCGCAGCCTGATAATAGCCGGCGTCGAAAAATATAATATAATGAAATAAAATGTGTGCTGTCATTTGAATTAATCGATTGAAAATGAAATAATTTATTAAAGTATCTAAATCACCTTTTGAGATCAGTAAAAAGTGCCTACATGTACCAATTTAATATTCTTAATTCAAAATGATTGTGACAGCTAGTTTGATTTAGATATACCATGTTGGCGTTTTGTGATCTGTTTGTTTCATAATCATGTAGTATTTTGCTTTGTTTAAAGACAACAGTGTTAAATATATGCGAAATATTACATTTGCGACTTACATACAAAATAACGTATATAAAATGTTTATTTAGATATACCATGTTGGCGTTTTGTGATCTGTTTGTTTCATAATCATGTAGTATTTTGCTTTGTTTAAAGACAACAGTGTTAAATATATGCGAAATATTACATTTGCGACTTACATACAAAATAACGTATATAAAATGTTTATTTAGATATACCATGTTGGCGTTTTGTGATCTGTTTGTTTCATAATCATGTAGTATTTTGCTTTGTTTAAAGACAACAGTGTTAAATATATGCGAAATATTACATTTGCGACTTACATACAAAATAACGTATATAAAATGTTTATTTTATTCAAGAAAACGTTTTTTTCCCTTAAAATCAGTAAAAGGACATTTAATTTATAAAATTTTCAACTAATATTGTGAATCAGTTAAATATTAATTCATATTATGGAAACAATATGCATGAAAACTTTGGCATTTTTTAACGAAAATTGCGAGAGCGCGATTTTGATGTCTAACATTCCGCCCGGACCGGCGGAATAGAGCAAAAAAACCCAATAAAATATACACATTAGTAAGAGCGATACAAATATTATTTAGTAAGAAATTATAGTGCCTTTGTTATAAAACTTGATTTAAATTATAATTAAAGCCTCAAAGCATTAAATAAAATTTTCTGAATTAAGGTATTTTTATGGCACACGGAAAATGAATTGTGATTGAATGTATTGTCTTAATTATGGCAAATAATATTCAGTTAATTAATTTTTAATTAGTATATAGGTCATATATAAGTAACAGTTTTTAAAAAGTCTAATCTAGTGTATAACTTCTGATATAAATGAATAATAAAAACCCACATTTTCGTTAAAAACGCGAACATTTTTATAAATTATAGAAAGTCGCGCCATAATATAAATAAAATAATTAATATTCGTCTCTTGTCTTTCACAGCCGCTCAGAACCTTCTTGTTGTTAATGGCATTAGCGACTGCAGCCCTGATAATGTAATAGATCCTGCAATGGAATTCGGAAAACTTTGCCTTTAGCCAGAGAGGTCGGATATACACGTCAGAATAGTCTAGAACACTCCTGAAATAAAATAAATTAAGTCAAAAAATTAATTGATATTTGTATGTAATGAAAGTCTACATTTATATGTCATAAGCATTTTTAGTTACTTGTAACAAATAATTAATTATCATTAATTAATATAAATACACTACATGTCCTGGAATTTGTGTTTGTTAAATCTTAGAGGTATTTCACGATATACCCATGTTACATTTTACTGTTATCTATTTTTTTCTCAGAGATGAAGCGCTTTGAAATTTTTTTTTTTAAAAATTCTTTGTAAACCTTTTTTTTATTTTTTTCTGTGTAGAATACATCGCTTATTTTTTTTCTTTTAATGCCATATCCAACAAATTGTGAAGTCCGTGTAAAATACTAAACTTCAAAATAATGAAACTAAATAAAACTTTAATCGTATGTTGACCATAATGTAAAATACAATATTGATGTGTTTGTTAATCTAGCCGCTAGCGTATAAACACTCGCCTAGTTATGGTAGTCAGAGAATTGAAATCAGGAAGTTCTCGGTCCTCTTTTCAAAGCATAAGCATTGGACTTCGTTTGAAAAAACAAGAATAAATATTGTTACAAAGTGCAAATAAGACCTGAGTTTATGGTAGAGAGTGTCAATGTATTGGCGATTATTATGAAACTTCAGCCAGTAGCGAGCGTCTCGTTCAGAAGGGATCTTGAACCACAATGGGCGGTAATTCTTTTAACGGTTGTTTCGTGCAACCGAGTGCGCGAGGGAAGTACACGTGATACCGCTATGTGTTAGTAAAGGATAGAGTTAGTAAATCAACAATATTATTTACCCGTCTTCCGAAACGTAAAAACGTCCTTTGATCTTGTAACTCGGTAACTCGGACTATGCGGAAACGTGATGAGTGTCATTGTTCATTATGATTAGGATGATTAGGATGATAAAGCATCATATATGAAGGTAATATAGTAGGTTGTTGATTAAGCTGAGCTACGTTATTTAGCGGTAGAGTTTCTCTTTAAAATGCAATGTTTCATTACAATGCATATGTAGATCTCCTCAGGCAGAGTCGTTAATTAGGGTTAGCGTTTTCGTGTTAAAGGGAAATAAATTTTAAAAATTTATTATTGATATATGGAAAGTTCTGATGGGTGAGAGCTCAGTTCATTGAATGTTGATAGTCAATACAAATCTCCATGCATATAAAAGCATGTCGCGTCACGGCTACCACTAGAGACTTCAATTCGAATATTCGAATACCGAAATATTCGGCCATTTTTAAACTATTCGATATTCAAATATTTGCGTAACTATTTATGAAATATTCGTTCATATTTGCAGTTGTTGCAGTTCAAATGTTGCACAGGAAGAATACTTTAATAATCGAAGTAGTTCCGATTATCTACCGAAATCTTTAAGACAGTCCATTAATTACTATTCCTGACAGTATTCTAGTATTCTAGAAAGTATTTAACAACGGAATTTCTGTCCATTCGGCAAAATCAGCATTGTGTATGACAATTTAAAACACATTAACAGCTGAATAATTTCCATTGAAATCAGAAATAAGAGAAGGTATAATTCATTGCATAAACCCTATTAGTACTATGTTACAATGCCACGAATCGTAAAGTGCGTTTATACTCACTCAAAAAAATATTTTGTCAGTATTATTTGCAACAAAAAAATTATAATCCAAAAATAATTTATCCAAAATGTACGATTTGATTACGTCTCTCACAATCACCCGGTGAATGTTTGTAAGAACTCCTATAAGCTTTTTCAGTACTGAACATGTTAAATCTGTTACCGAAGAAGCATCAACTTGTTCGCGTTTATACAAAAAGTTTTTAATTGTACACATCTTGCACGCAATTAAGACCGCAAATATTATATTTTTTGAAGAAAAAAATACAATTTTAACAGAGAAACGCACTTAAAAAAAGGTTTACTACATAATATATTGATAACAATGAATCCTACATCAACTGCAACTAAAAGAGTTTTTTGGACAGCAGGCAGAATATTACAATTTTGTACGTGGATTAGGGGCAGAATTTACTTAATTAACAAGTTTTCTTTTCGGGCTACATCGAGAAGTACCCGATACAAGGATGAATAAATTGAAAAGAACAAAAAGCGACGCAGGGAGGGATGGTGTTCATGAATTTTTATATTTGTTGATTTTCAAGAGAACTTTTTTTCAATCGTGGCTCGGCGAGTACACGTGAGAAAATTTTGGTATTCAAATTTTATTCGAAAATCCTCTTTGATGTCTACATTTTTCATCATTTCATTATTAAATCAAATAAATTGTATGGAAAAAATAAGATGCAGAACAGGCTTCAGTAGTTTTGTGCGTAATCCTGCAGTATCATTTTGTGAGGTAAAAGCTAGAAAGTAGGATCAGAAATACGATATAATGACTCTTGACAAATTGGGTTTCATTAATTATATTTTTGTCCTTTAAATATCCATTTGACAATATGATAGATGATTAGTTGCTACAAAGGAAGAGTTCCAAGTTCGAATCCCGGTTGAAACTAAATATTTTTTCGATGGATTCATTGTGTGGTTATTTCGTGTAATTTGTATATATTTAATAACTTTATCTCTCTCTCTCTCTCTCTTCTGTAATATTAATGGCCGTACATTAGTAAGTTCTAACGAATCTCCAATCTTCGCAAAGTGAATATGAGTAGCTTCATTAAACGGCACTGATTTCGGTAATGCGTTTAAGAAGTAATTTACGACATAAAAGAGGCAGGAAGAGACGCGCGAAGCAACCTTCCCGCACTTCCCCCATTATTCTGATGGAATCAAATATTATCCGTGCAAGGTAAAAGCTAATATTGCGAGGCAAGTCTCCCTAATAGTATTCACCGCGTGCAAAAACCCGCCGGGAGTTGATTTAGTTCGAAACTGTGGCGGCACAAAGTGAGAAGGGGTAAGTGTTAAATATCTGCGTGTGTACGTCGAACAGCGCCGGGCGGGTACTCGGAGTGTAGCGAGGGTGACCTGCGATGCAGCCAAGTACGTGTCGACCTCGGGCCACCCGGTACACTCTTCTTTAAAGCGAGTTTCGCGGGAATGATACAGGGATGGTATAAAGCGAGTTTCGGGGGGTAGATTTTTTTGAATATTTCACAATTTACATGCAAAAAATTATTCTAAGTCCCCTAAGTCGCTGCGCCAGTCCAAAATGTTCTGTTTTTGCTAATATTTATGTCGAAGTTTTACGCGGTTTCAGATTTGCACAATCTTGTCTGGATGAGGATCCATCTTGTATTCGTAGTTTGCTATCGACCAGGCTTGAGGGTTGTCAAATCTCCAGTAAACCGAAGATGCGTCTTTGCTAGCTGCATCGGAATAGAATAATTAAGCTTACTCACCGAGTAGAATCAGAGAGCTAACGACGGGGTTAGGAAATCAAAAGAAGCAAAGCGAATGTAATAATAATAAAGTCTAGCGTGATCCGGTTTTTCTTTATGAAGACCCGATCGCCACAAAGATAATACATTTTATATGACAGATTAAAGTTACCTAATATTATTTATGTTATGAAAAGAAAAGCAAAAAAGTATAAATAAATAAAAAGTTTACACATATATATGTAAATATAAACAAAATATAGATAATACATTTCAGTCATGGCCATTATTGTATATGCAGCTATTCTGTAGTCGTTGCCATTCTTCGGTGATGATTGTGGACTGCCGCTAAAAGCTGTAGCGGACTGACGGAAGTAAAGCTGAAATCCGAAGGAGAATTGGAGGGAAAAATCGCAATGACTAAGCTAAATATGAGATGGCAGGTGGCGCAATAATCGCGCCAACAAAAATGCGATTAGTAAACTGCCTTGTGTTTTCCATAGCACTATGCCGTATAGAGACGCGGGTCCTACGGCAAAAGAAAGATGTTTTGGATGCGTTGAAATATAGAGTTAAATGTGGGTTTGCGCGTGTTTTTTATCCTTCGATTGGTTTTATGTTGGCGGTATGCTTATTGCGCTCGGTATTGGCGGAGACGCCACTTAACTTGACAGAAGGTCACCGCCATCGGAATCGGTTCGTTAACATAAAATGTTCTAGAAAGATTTTTCTGCTAGGAATTTGTGAAGACCGGCCAAGAGAAGGTACATCAGGAATCAGTAGAGGATCAGCCAGCTGTCCGGATGGCATCTGTCCTACTAGAGTGACACGGTCTTATATCATCAATAGAAAATATTGCTATCGAAGGTGTTTCACGCGTACACTGTGGACTGCTAGAGGATACTGTAGACGAATATTGAAGTAGTTTATATCTAAAGCTTGACGAGATCACGATAGTCTGCTGGAGAGACTGGATCTTTGAAGGCAGGGCCTCTCCTGTTACTCGAAAGATCCATTGAAATAAATGATCATCACTCGAGCAGAAGATGGATTGTCATTCAATATCCCTAACATTATACTCGGCAATGGACTATGGACTATGGAGAATACATATCATTATACAGAATATTGTATTTGAATGTAGCTAATTTCTAGTGTATCAATATGTATTTATTTTTTCCTTTATATATATAATATTTACACTCACAAAGAAGTAAAATCCCCTCGACGTAACCACCACTCGCGTTACAAACTGTACAATGCCTCTGAGTAATTAGTCTCGGTGGTAACATCATATTTTACCACTCGCGCCTGGAGAAATTTTGTTAAATAATTTCCTAAAGGATTTTTGGGAACACTTAGTTCAACTCATATTATGACAAAAAACCAAATTATGATATGATATTTTCCTACTTCTGATTTCAATAGAGTTCGTAGGCCTCCGATTGCCCGCGCATAATTTAAAACCCGTTTAAAAGTTCGTAGGAACATATTATTTGATATGACATGTCTCATTTCGGTGTATTGTGAGGGAAATGAAAAACAAGCAGAGAATCCCGCGTCAACAGAATGATTCTGGACCCCTAATGAAGGTACATAATGATCTTAAAAAATGAATAAATCAATAAAAATGCAATTCGCGGAATCCACATGCGACGGGCAGTTCGCCCCTCGCGAGTAGCTGAATCGTATTTGTAGAGCTGCGTTATATATTATATTTAGCTTTCACATTAAAATTCAACATAAAATACCTATATTTTGCGAAAATATTACTTAAATTAGATATGTATTTTTAAAATTCATATGTTTACAGAGATATATGAAAGATCTATATTGTTTAGATACAGCAACCTATTCAGAATTTTCCTCTAATCAACTTTTCACGAAAAGAATTAAAGCTACGCCTATTTTGAATGCGTTAACTATTAGATTTACATTTTATTCGAGGGAATTTAATTTAACGACCTGCGATGTGAGTAAAATAAATAACCAACAATTATTCGTTAATTACAAAGCGGAAAATCTGTTTGTAAAGCAGGCAAAATTCTCGAACAGTGCGCTCTGGTGTCATGAAATTTGCATAGATTATTTTGTCTGGAATGTCTAGAACTATTTATTAGCTGACTATTTTCAGATCGCGGTATTATTTTAATCATCACCTATGAGGCTTTCAAATTTTTATTAAACTGTCAAAAATAAGACGAGATGCATGTTGAACAACTGTTCAAAAGATTCAGAAAAAGGTGTATAAATATCTGGAAAAAAAAAACATTTAAATAAAAGTATTTTTAAAAAACACGTGGAATAATTTATCGAGAGAGAAAAATGTCAAAAGTTTTTAATTATAATTACAGTTCATAGTTATCGACCAATTTTATTTTTTGAGATTTAGACCGAGAACGCGCTAAAGTAAGTCAAGTTGCCGGGTATAAATTGTTTTTTTTTTGTTACTTAAAAATGGAAAGTTTGCAAAAAAATTCGAACAATCGGAAGAGGAAAGATCTGATAAACTGAGCTGGAACTCGCATGAGCGGAAAAAAAAATGTTGTGCACTGCCAAGTGTTAAAATAAGAGCATTAATATGAATATTGACAAGTTTTTGAATCCCATTTGGTTATCTCTAGGGTCCGCCGACTATTGGTCCCCCGGCAATTGCTCCACCGGCAATTAGTCCCCGTCAATTGATCCTCCGGACAATTGATCCCTCTTCCAGTTGATCCCCCGAACAATTTATCCTCAAAAGGTTCTTCAAGTATATATATTCGTAAATACCAGCACCCCTGAACGTTATAAATACATAATGTTTTAATAGGGTGGAAGCAAATTTATAAAAATGTTGCTCTGGTACGAAATGACATATTTCCAGATAATTAAGAAAGCTTTCATATTTACAATAAATCGTTCTCATGTTACGGCTGCCTTTCAATAATAACATTGACCAACAATTTAAAACTTTTTTATGTAACTTGCATGAAAATACCTGATCCTTATGCATATTTTAGAGGTGAATTCAAATTAGAAAACAAAAAATATAATTTTTTCAGTTACAGACTGTTTAAAAATATAGGTCACTTTTTATTTTTTACACCGATCATGCAATATTTTTATTTGAAACACCTTTTGTGCATTGAAAACGCGGTAATCTTGCTGTGTAATAAGTGCTGTCGATTAACTGATGTCTTGTTATCGGTTATCAGTTTCAGTGGGCATTATAAATCCTCTAAATAATATGTAACATCAGTAAAATGTTCGAGAGCAGCGTAAGACACTGCTGAGACCCCAGTTAACAGTTTTTGTTACATATATAGAACCCGTGTATATGGTAAATAAAGAAATAGTATTGCTCCAAAGATTACAACTGCATATTTTACTACTTCAGGTGCCATGTTGGCGACCGAGACAAATCATGGGCTCTTCATTTTTGCTGCACGTCTTGTAAGGAAAACCTAACTCAGTTACACGGAAAAGGAAGAACCGTGTCATTCGGTGTTCCAATGGTATGGAAGGAACCAAGAAACTCTACTCACTTCTATAAAAATTTCAGAAGCTAGGGTGAACGAATGTATTTTCGTTGGGCCACACATATGCAAAATATGACAGGACGAGAAGTTGGAAAACCATCTTACTCATGTTCAGTTAGTTGCCTGAAAGTCATTCAGAGTAATAGTAGAAGGCTTTTTTGGTCATAATAATAATAATAATGTGTTTATTCTAGCGTGATCAAGTTTTTTTTTTAAACCTGATTTGCCATAAAGATAATACATATTATATATATGTTATACATTAAAGGTTATAAAATAAATATGTTATGAAAAAGAAAATCAAGGAAAATATTAATAAATACAAAAAATAATTTTTTTTTTTAAAGTTAATGAAAAGTAAAAGTTTACACACAAAATATAATTATTACATATATAACTACTTCAGTCACGGCCATTGTTGTATATGTAGCTATTTTGTAAGCACTGCCATTCTCTGGCTAGGGAACCAGCTTTCTATGAGAGCGCCGCTTTACGCCAGCAACTCGATGTCTTAGAAGCGGAACGAATCCATGTATACGGCCTTCAGTAAACATTATAGATGCGCTACAATAACGCGCCAATCCGAATAGTATTTTGTATGAGTTGTTGTACTGAATTTGGAGACGGTTATACGTCACTTTCTTGTATTTCGACCAGAGCTTCGGTATACATGCTGGTGAAGAACGATTTAAACAGGATGCTCTTTACCTCCTTACTGCATCGGTAGAAACACCGTGACAGCATATTTGCACGAACGCTCAACTGTCTCCTCTGTCGTTCTATGTCATCATCGTCTTGTCCATCTTCATTGAATATATGCCCAAGGTATTTGACCTTATTTTGAACGCTCAATTTCATCCAGTCCAGCCACACTGGAGGGATATTATCTGGCCCTTTTCCATATTTGAACGCCACTATGACCGATTTGCTGGCATTGTATGAAATATTGTATTCACTGGCGTATATTTCACATATCTATAAAAGTTTTCTTATACCTTTTATAGATGGCTCTAGTATAACCATATCATCGACATAACTAATGTGGTTCACATTTGTCTCGCCCATGTAGCAGCCAATTTTTGCATCAGATAGTCGTTCGCTCAATTCGTCCATGTACATATTGAAGAGGATTGGCGACATGCACCCGCCCTGCCTCACCCCAGTGCGCAGGTAAAATGGCTCGGAGTCGGCGCCTTCCCACCGTATTGAGTTCTCTTGCTGCCTGTGCCACCTGTCAAGTATATCTACAACTGGTTTGGAAACGTTTCGCACGCACATTTTTGTCCATAATTTGTCGTGTCGGACACTTCGCTTTAATCTAGAAAGCACGCATATATCGTGGTTTTTCGACTTTTAAAATAGTCCACAATTTTTTTTACGACAAAGATCGCATTGTCAGTAGACATATTCTTTTTGAAACCCATTTGGTTGTCTCTAGTGTTCATATTTATTGAAATCTGGTCCATAATGATTCTTTCAAAAAGTCTTGCCATTATAGTGGCTAGCGATATCGGTCTATAGTTTTTGGGAGACGATATATCCAGTTGTTCCGACTTTAATATAGGTACAATAATAGTTTTTGTCATATTCGCAGGTATGTATAGATGCTTGATCATGTTACTGAACGGTGTCGCCAGGAGCGAGGATAGATACTCTCCTGCGTTTCTTACATGATCGATACTGAGAGAATCATGTCCAGGTGATTTGCCGTTTTTAATCATTTTACTTGTGACTGTGGGTATGGCGTCTTCGGTTGATCATTCAGCTGCATATATAGGGGAATCCTGACCATTGACCTCAGAAAATTCTGATCTGAATATTTTTGAAATTTCATGTATGTCCGATATTACATTAGCCTTATTACTAGATGCCTTATGTTTTGGATTAGTTATTTTTGTCGTTCTGTTCCAGAATTTTTTAAAGTCTTTGCTTTGAATTGTGAGGCAATTTTATCCATTCGTAGCTGGTCGGCATTTTGTCGACAGTGTTTCAGTCTCTTTTTAAATATCGCTCTAAGATTCCTTCTTTCTTCGGCGATAGGACCGTTACGAGGTTTACCACTCTGAATCCACTTCTTAAGTGCCTCTCTGGACGCTTCATAACTATATGCCACGTGATCATTCCATCCGCAAATACTGTGTGCGGTTTCTGATACGACTGTCGCTAAAGCTGATTTTTGCTGCCGTCTGCAATGCTGCAATAATTGATCGATACGACTCTTCTATACGTAATTTATGATCAGGGTTGTCGCAGCTGTTTTCATTGCTATGTTTACATATTCTTCAGTAAAACTTTTACTGTCTCGGAATACTTTTCTACTTGGGATTGAGTTTTCGGGTTCCACCTAAATGCAATGAGCTGAGAAGGTAAACAGTGTAGAATCTGCGTAACGCACGATGCATTGCTCATCTCGATAGTCACCGCCATCGGTCTGCGGTCCGTCCAGTCATTATCATTATCATTAACCTTTGTACATACATTTTCGGTCGCAATACAGTGATCCAGCCAACTGGTGGTACCGTGTGCGCCACTCAGATACGTATAGCTGTCCATGGGAAGTGTTTCTATGTCAGCAAGTCTATAGTTATTTTCTGAACAAAACATCGATAACTCGTTGCCAAATAAAGATCCCAGAGTCGCATTAAAATCACCAATGATAACGCAGTTTGCACGGTCTTTCTCTTCAACTATAGCGTGAATTTTTGTAAGACAGTCTGTAAATTCTTCAAAATGTCTCGTATCGTACGTTGGCTTGTAGATTGTTAGTATGGATAGAGATTCGTTACCCACGATCACATCTATACCTAGAATGCGCTCGTGTGTAGCGCATATAGTGTCAGCGCTGATGGAGCGACGCCAGAGGACCCCGACTCCACCGCACGGTCGGCCGATAATAAATACCCTATCTATGCTGATTTAGTGAAACAGCTATTAAACTATTATTAAAAAATGGGTGCAAGAATGTCGCTCATGATTCGTTTTCTCCATTCGCATCTTGATTTCTTTCCGGAAAATCTGGGAACAGTTAGCGACGAATCGAGTGAGATTCAATCCAGATATGGTTATTATAGAGCACCGTTTCCAAGGGAAATGGAATACTAGTGTGACGCAGATTACTGCTGGTTTCTGCAAAAGATAAACTGACAAAGTCGAATATAAGAAATTAAGTATATACTAAGAAGCATTTTTAATTCTGTTGTTGACTGAATTTTATCTTTATATATTTGTAATCATTTTAATATAAATGAGTAAATATATGACTACTTTCACTCCATAATTATCATAACTTCATGAATCCCTTAGACAAAACCACCGTGCACCGGTACATTTTCAACATATAGGGTCCATACAAACGATAATATTATAACTTGACGTGATATAGCCTTGTCTGTATATAAAGTTTGAATATGTATGATAAATCAAATCAGTCACCAAAATTCCAGTGACCATTGTTGGCCAGTGTAATTCAAATTTTCGCGTAAAATTTATAAATTTCAAACTGTAAAAATGAAAGTACGCCCTTAAATATTACATTTTAGTTCCGTTTTTAATTTTATTTGAATTTTAATATAATTAACTTAAGATATATCATAGTTTAAATAATTATAAACCCACCATTTATTTAAATTAAACGATTTAAAATATAATTTTAGATTAATTACATAACTGAAAAACAATATATATATATATAGTAAGTAGGAAAATAGAATGCAAGAGAGATTCTATAATTTATTGAAATAAAACAGAAATGGCAAATATTATAAAAATGGATTATTTTTACTCATATGACAAAAGAGCAATAAAACACAAGAGTGATTATTTTACTTTTTAAATACTAAATTAATGTATTAATTATAAATATATACATATAAAATCAATTTTGTCGAAAAATATTATTTTTGCGTCACCGGGATTCGAACCTGGATCTCTATTTCCAATCTGGGGAAATACACTACCAATTGTGTTATAACGCCAGTATTTTTCATGACAAATTTTCAAACCTATATGTTACATTTTTCAAATGAATACACCTGTCGTTCCATTATTTGAAAGCCATCTGCATTATTTTTACAGAATCTCAAATACCTTTGAGTAAACCGACTGCAGACGCCAGAATTATCAATTCATTTTTATTAAATTTTGGACACATTGATACAACTGTATTATTAAGGAAAACACATTCTTATTGTGAAGTTGTAATTATTCAGAACATGGGTCTGTGATATTTTAAATACTAAAAATATCACAGACCTATGTTCTGAATAATTACAACTTCACAATAAGAATGTGTTTTCCTTAATAATTTTACTTTTTATGTTAGCTGTCCGGAAAAATCGTAGGTGAAACAGCATCATACCACAACATACATAATACCACAGGCTAGCTTTTTTGAGTTTTATTTTTACGAAAAAACCATGCAACTATTGTTTGTTGGTATAACTAAAAAAAATACGTGGGTACTATTTCACCAAAATCGTCCATCGACCGCGGTTTTGAGATGAAAAAAAGTTGAAAAAAAAGGAAAAACTAAAAGTTGATCGTGTTGCCAGGCCATAATACTCAGAACAATATTATTTATTTTATATCTGTTTTTTGAAAGGACGACATGAGATTTTATTAATATTATTGTGTTTAATGTAATGCTTAAAACAACAAATATATTAGCACTTCACAACTATGTACACATTACATATCGCACTTATATAGCACTGACAGCACGCATAAGATGATGCCGCCGGCCGCGGGAATGGCCAATGCTGCCTAACAGCGCACTCACTGTGTTAGTAAATCGCTCGTACATTAATTTTAATTAATAACTAAAAAATAATATCTTATTCACTTGAATTACTTGGCAACAAAAACGAGAAATATCGCGAACGTACGTCAAAATCAGATACTTTCCAACTTATTACGTCTTTCTCATCATCGGACTCTGCGGTAGTAATGAGCATTTCGGGAATTTCTAAATTTCCGAAAATCTTTTCGGGCCGCCGAAGAAAATAACAAGTATTGGTCAGAAAAACCCTGCAGCTAAAATACAAGTCAGAAGTAACTGAACAACGGAAACTTCGTCTGCAGCAGGAGCGTATGAGAGCTTTTACGTCTAGGTCAAGGGAAACTTCAGAGGAAAGAGAGCTTCATCTACAGCAGAAGCGTATGAGAGCTTCTACGTCTATATCGAGGGATATTTCGGAGGAAAGAATGCTGCGTGTACAACAATATCGACGTAGAAAGGAATAATCAAGAATTGTGAATCGAAAAGAAATCAGATCTAAAATTAAGGACATTTAAATTAAGGGGGACAGATGGATATTGTATGTAAACATAAATACGAACCAGCGGAAATGTGTTGCTTCAATGGAAAAGTGAAGGTGCCGCCTCTTAATGAGCCTCCAGAGCCGCTGCTATCTTACAAAATAAGAGGAAAACTACTGTCTACATCTGATTTCGAAAAAAAACTACCCTTATCCCACTTAATGAAGCCTCTTCGCTCTGCGTAAAATTTGGACTATGCAGAGTACTTCAGATAGTATGAAATACTCGTATAAATAATAAGAAAATATGAAATTAAATTCTCGAATGCACTTAAATCAGGCGCAGTGAATTTATTTTATTATTTTTGTTAAAAAGAAGAGAGCGGGATGTTTTGTTTTTCCTATTCAACTGGACAAAAGGATTTTGAATAGCGTTTCTGTTGAACGGGGTAGGGGGGAGCAGGGAAAGAGGAAGCGAGGGGGGCAGGAGGGGAGAAGGAAGCGAGAGGGAGTCGATAGGCAGGCGAGAGAGAAGGGAGTGGAAGGAGAGCAGGAGGGATGCGGGGGTGGTGCGGGAAGGGAGTGGAAGAGGAACGGGAGGCGATAAGGTAAAAGGGTGGAGAGCGGGAGGTGAGAGAGTAGGGAGTGGAAGGGGATTAGGGACTTAGTGAGTATATCTTGCGTAGTGTCCTAATCTTAGGAGTAATTATGAGTCCTAAACTTAAGAGTAATAAGAAGAAGATCACTGTCTAGATGAGATTTCGAAAGACCACCCCATTCCCCTTTCCCACCCCTTAAAGTATAATTTTGGTACTTCTTGATGAAATTCTGCACACTTGACGTTCCAAATAAGAGTAAAATAACTGTCTTCCTGAGATTTTAAAAAAACTACCCCCATTCCCCTTTTCCAATTCTTAAAGTAGAATTTTGCTACAACTTGATGAAATTTTGCACACTTGATGTTCCAAATAAAATTAAAACTACTTGAGATTTCGAAAAAAATTCCCCCATCCATTTAATTGAAGCCTCTTCACTCTGCATTAAACCCGGGCAACGCTAAGTACTTCAGCTAGTATATATATGTATAAACAAGAGTGTCTGTTGGTTTGTTGGTTGGTTTGCTTGCTTGTTTGTTTTTTATACAAATCTACAGTTTTATTCCGAGATGATGAAACTTTGCACACATGGCCTTCAAAACAAGAAGAAGGTCATTGTCTACATAAGATTTTGAAAAACCACCCACATCCCCCTTTCCACCCTTTAGAGTGGAAGAGTGCTGCGTGTACAACTGGATCGACGAACTGAACAAGATCGATCGACTGCTTGAAATCAAGATAGACATTCAGATCCAAAATTAAGGACATTTAAATTTTGTTATATGTATGTGAGCTGATCACTGACTGATTCTGTAACGCTATAGCATCGCATACATTTTATATGCATACAAACTTTCATAAAATATGTGTTGTGAAGTGCGTTACAATTTTTCACCAAAAGATGGCGCTGGAAGTTAAAGAAAAACTTACAATCATTAATTAACTTCGCAAAGTAAGTAAATATTCAATTTATCGCTGAAAATCAATTAAAAAAAAATTCATTAGTATCAAATAAAAGAGCGATTTTCATTGCTATAAAATTACCTAAAAAAAATTTGACAGATTCTGTGTTTGAATGGTCTTTCCTTTTTGGTTGGTATGACATTTATATGCAATTTTTTTCTCAGTTATATTATAATTAATGAGCACGAAAATCCTGCTTCCAGAAAGTTTCGCCTGGCTAATGAAAGACAGAAGAGATGGCAGGTAAATCAAAGTCTTAGATGATGATGCTACCTCTCATCAAGAATGCATCAATCAAATGACAGCCGAACAATTAGCCGCGCATGATGTTGCTCATAACGCATCACGCCATGGGAGAATCACGTCGCTGGTTTTACATTTCACTACTTGAAAATGTTGCGATCAACAAAGCTCTTCATGATATTTACTGTATTCTTAAGCAACGTGGATTATAGACAAGTCCCGATAGGAAATGCTCATGTCGACGATGATCAAGCTTTTGACATTTCAGAAGAGGAACGCGATGCTGATGAAAGAATGGCTAAACTCAATGAGAAACAATTTGACGCATTTAATCGAATCATCAGAGCAATTCACAATCCAAATTAAGAACTCGACGTTTTTATCTCGACGGTCCGAGTGGCTCTGGAAAAACTTTTCTCCACGAGACACTTTTAACATTCATTCCATTCGAGATCGAGGCAGACGCTTCCGGCCGTTCCCGGAGGCGCGCGTGCGGAGATCATAGAATGCAGCATTCAATCCGGTCCCCTGTGGAATGATTCTAAATAGCTAACTCTTTCAACAGACATGCGGAGTGAAGGACATGAGGAGTGAGTACAATCATTGGCTTCTCAAATTAGGATCAGCTAAATTGCCTCGGGTAGCAGGAGTGTATGAAGACATTATTGAAATTCCCGCGGAAATGATATCGACGGCAGACTTGATCGAGACAATTTTTGGCGATTTGAAGCAAATGTCAATGCAAAAACTTTCAAAACGAGTCATTTTCGCGCCGGCAAATGCGCAAATATTAGAAATGAATAGGAAGATAATCGACTTGATTGATGTTAAAAACAAACATTTTATTATTTCATGTATATGTACCAGAATTAATTTTCATTTGCATAATATTAAAAGAAAAAATGGAATTTTTAATAAACATTTCGTGTATATTAGATTAAAATGTTTGTTATATTCATCATTTTTCAACGGACGCTTTAGGCGCCTTACAACTAACTAGTAGAATAGATTACCCATTTACGTTTGATCATCTACACAAACAAGGATTACTGAAGCGATCAGTACCAAATCTCATATATTTAATAATAAATATCTGTAAGCGTCCAAGTGATCGAGTTAATCTGTTAATACTTGTATGAATTTTCGCTTCTGAGAAACAAAGAGCTGTCAGGATTAATTACATTTCAATGTTCACGGTGGATAAATAATATAAAGAAGAGCTACGGGAGGGATCTGGCGGATGGAATCGAGAAACTTCTTCACGGGCTATGCGGCACGCACCTACCACGCATGTCGCTAATCTGTCGGAATCAATTGTCTATTGGCTACAAAAATGGTACAATATTGTTATTACTAATGTGTATATATATGAGGAAATAAGACTCTTTAAATTATTTAATTGTTGGTCTTCTTGCAAGAGAAGTTTTCAATAATTGTTTTAGTCATTTTTCTAAACAGTACGCGTTTATTTTTAATTTGAAGTCAGATTTTATTCTTGTTCTTCATATACAAATGAAATAAATATATATTTTAGGGAAACAGAAAAGAAGATAAATCGTCTTGAATTTCGTTGACATTTTTTGTTCCAGGAGCATCTTTGAAATGAAAAAATATTTGTATCTAAATTATATTTAGTTTTTATTATTTTATGTTATATTTGAACTGTTATATTGAAATGTCAATTAAAAATGTACTGTTATATTTAAATAAAATAAAATATTTATTATTATGTAAAGCCCACAAGGGCGTTGATGGAAGTATATAAATAATATATGTATAAATAAATGTCAAAATTTGGAATTTTCAAAACAATTTTCTAGTCTATTTTGTTACGAATGTAGTTGAAAATGAATTTAAAAAAATATTCGGTAATATATATATTTGAACATTTCATGATGAGAGAATAACATTTTTGAACAATTTAAACATTTATGAAACATAATTTTTGGAACCTTATAAATCTAGATATTTAGAATTTATCAACATAATATATAGAAACAATACTTAGTGGATATTTTAATAAAACTCAGTTTTCAATCAACTCATACAATTTATTAGTACGCTCCCATCCCGCGGCTCGCTCCCTTTTCCTGTTATTCTTGATTAAAGTGACGAGATGCTCCCCCAGTTTAGGAGTACATACGTACGGAGAGATATATCAGGCGGAAAAACTCTTTTCATATCATCTCGCCTTCTCATATCGTGATATTTCCGAGGCGCCCGACGCCCAAAGAACGCAGGCTGTAAAGTAGAAAGTGCTCAGTCTGCCACTTACAATAATAATACGTTATGGCAACTCGTATATCACGGCTTTAGCTATTTTTGAATCACTCACAAAATACTACAGAATAAGCCTTTTAACTTGGACATTTCATGATTGCTTTTGGAACGCTCGGAATCAATTGTCTTTATTTAATACTACATCTACTGTCGAATCTTTATCTTAAATATCAGCAAAACAGAACGAAAAAAACTAGCTACTTTAACACAGACTTTAGTTTAGCAAAGTAGCCAGGACAACGCTGTATATATCAGAGGTGGAGTCTACTCCATCTCACACAATAAACTACGAGTATTTAATTGTATGTTATGTTAATCATGTTATATTATAATATATTCACCTCTGTTACAACAAAAATATGAATGTCAATAAAGTCTAAATAAATGTGTCTCGTGATGTAATCGCATTAGAAAATTTCTTTAAAATTCATAAAATTCAGTTAAACTGTTCGCAGGCAATTTTCCACTGATGAATCTTTGTCGGTTTCCATTGAACTCTAAACATAAATCATCTGGTCAAAGATAATTTTTTCTGATATTTTGTCATCTATAGATAATTTTGAACATCACTTCGTTGTTCGCCTATAAAGATGTGTCTAATTAATGTTAATTTTCAAGTGTTAGATAAGATACTTTATATTTGGTGGAGCGAGGCTGTGAATAGTTGAAGTACACTCATAGGGCTTATGTTGTCTACATCGAATTCATCGTTACAACTGAATCATTTTGAAAATATATTATAAATATAGTATAAATGTCAAATAAATAATTAACGATGTTATTTGTTACGTAAATCAAGCGAGAGGGAAAGATTTGAATAGAAAGAGACGACAATAAAGTTGTTGATTTTTGCGCATTCAAACATGTCTCGCATCTAGAGGCTTATTCATGAATTATCCAAGTATTTCATATTAAAATTATGGAATGAGTGTTGTCATTTGAATTAATCAATCGAAAATTAAATAAAATTTCAAAGTAGCTAATTCATATATATGAATATGTTATGAAATCAGACAAAGTACCTACATATATTTAGATGATCGCTTAAATCAATGTTCTAAATTTAAAATTATTATGACAGCTTCAATTTATTATGTTGTTTAATATTATCGATTTAAAACACCACGTTGGCGTTATGGTAATATATCTGTTTCATAATTACGTATTATTTAAGAAAAATAACTTGTGTTTAAAATGCAAGTGTTATACATAAACGAAATATTTAATTGCGACATATATAAAAATAGCGTACATAAATTTTTACTTTGTTCAAGAAAACGTTATTTTCCCTTAATATCAGTAGGAATATGTAATTTATAAAATTTGCTACTAATGTTGTGAATAAGTTCAATATTAATTCATACCGTGGATAAAATATGCGTGAAAACATATATTTTTGGCATTTTTAAACGAAAATAATTATTACTGTAATTACAGCGCGGATTTCACGACCGTCATGGCCGGATTACAATTAAAATTTTCGTATTTTATATTACTGAAAATATATCATTTAATGTTACATACTTGACTTCTTAGTACGTCTTTAGTGAACACTTCGTAATGTGAAGGTCCAAGAAATAGACTTTGTAACAATTAATCTTTTATTACAATAAGCTACAATTTAGTACAAGATATATCACTAGTATAGGTCAAACTATTACGCCGATGAACCGCAGATAAAAGAGACGCGCGCACTCCTGCGCGTCGTCTTTATAGCCACACATACCTGCACCGGCGGTGTGGCACACATACGCATACCATCCCACCATTCCAAGGACATCACATTTAAAAACTGATTATTGTGTTTTTGATACAAAACTTAGTTATAATTACTAGCTGAAGCCTCAAGGCATGTGAGTAAATATAATTACTTATTATAAAACGTATGTATTCATTAAAACAAAGTATTTTAAAAACATCAAAAATTAATAATATATCCAGTAAATTGATTGGTTTATTACTATTTATTTTTAACATTTTGTTAATTTGTCTCAATTAAGATTTGTCTCCGTATTGGCTTCAAGATTATAACAAAATATATTTCGATTATGCAATAATTTACCAAAATTAAGATAATTTTGTAGCATGCGGAAAATGATGCATCTAATGATTGCGGTCTTTCCTATAATGCTAGTATTTTTTAAATTATTATTATTATTTTTTTTTTATTCGAAAAACAAACCATTTATCAGTAAATACGAAAATCATAATAATGCTAAACAATAATTAAACCAGTTACATGTTTTCTCAGAAGATACAATATACTTTATACACTGAGTACAATTTAAAATTTAAAAAGGACTATAATGCAGAAAAAGTTTAGAATAAAAATATGAACAGGGAGAAAAAAGTTATAAAAAAGTAAATAAGAAAATATTTGATGGGATCAGGAGGGTGAGGTGAAAGGAAAAGAAAAATGGAATAGGGAATAAAATCTGTGTGATAAAAATAAAAATAAAATGAAAAATAAAGGCCATTTAAGTTTATGTTTTGAATTTAGATTTAATTGAGGTAACCAAGTATTGAAAATGTCTAGTTCGTTCACCTAAGTGAGAATTGAAATAAAGGGGTGCTCGGTAAATAAATGAGTTTTGTTTGGCATTAGTGGTGTTGCAATGTAAAATATTAAATGTAAGATTAGTTCTGGTTAACCTGACTGGCGTTCGAATGGATATGCGTCTGAGTAAATCAGGACAGTCTACTTTAGAGTTGACTATTTTGTGTAGGAAAATGACATCGGCCATGTCTCTTCAAGTTTGTAATTATGGAACTTTGAAAATGATAAATGACTCAGCAGTGCTGGTTAAGGTTCAATAACTACGAAATTTATGATATTTCAGGAAGCTGTTCTATCCTTTTTCGATTCTATTGATGTATGTGGTATATCTTGGATTCCAGACTCGGGCGGCATATCCGATGATATTTCAAACATATGAGAAGTACAAAGTTTTCATAGTGTTTATGTTATGTTGTTTATGTTATGCGTTGTTTACATACCCGAAGGATGAAACCTAACATTTTGGTTGTTCTGGATGTAATATGGTTAATGTGCAAGTCGAAGAATAATTTAGAATCCAATATAATCCCAAGAGCTTTAGTTTCAGATTTCTAGATCGAGAGTCGATTATTAAGAGAAAAGTTAAAGGAATTATTGTTCCTGGTAAACTGTATCATGCAACACTTGCTGATGTTGATTGCAGTATAGATCGAGGCGGTATAACACTTACTGCCCGATAGGTCAAAACAGCGGTCGTGGGTTATTTTAGACCCACCTCAAGTTTTTGATTTTTCAACCGTTTTGTGGGAGATTTTTTATAGATATTTCATTAAAAATATGATTTAATGAAATTGCATGATGTACCGTAGGTAATGTTTCTACTAAAAAATTAAACTTTAAAATTAAAAATTATTACGAATAATGTACGTATTCTCATCAACAGACGCCCTACACAGCTAAAATACAAACATTCACTGAGCATGTGATCTTAACGTCGATTGATAGATATAATATTGGTTGTGTTCTGTGAATTCCGGTCAGTAAATTATTTATTATAACTTCAGGCAGGCACAACGCCTCTCAAATAGTTATATTACTGGCATTGTTTAGGATCCACCAGACGAAAATAAGTCAAAATAAATACATGGACGCATACCTGGTATCCTTTGTCTACCCGCCGTAAAAAATATGCTCAAAATGTTAACAATATATGTTTCGGTGTAAGCGCTGAGATTCAATCCCATAAAAGCAACTATCTTTGATCAGTTTTTGAGCATTTTTTCACAATTTTATCAAGAACTCATTTGAATCTCGTCCGATAACATTTGTTTGTATCTCAAATTATTTATAAATATTGAATAACATATTAGTTAGAAGGAAAAAAGCTATTTGTAGCGTAATTCATATTTTTACAAACACCCGGGTCAGTTCTGATCACCACCGCGGAGGATGTGTTAAATCACTTTGAAGTTTACGGCAATCGTCGATATTATGAATTGGAGTAAAAATGTTCATATCGTCCGCGAATAAAAGTGTGTGAGTATATAAAAGACACTTACAGATGTCATTGATATAAATGTTAAGGAGGAGTGGTCCTAGAAGTGACCCCTGAGGAACACCTGAACTTCTAAGCAGGTGTCCGTGAATACCGATAAATAGGAGTTTGTTAAGGAGTTTAGAATGTACAACTTTATCGAAAGCTTTGCTATAGTCCTTGTAAACGGCATCGACCTGAGTTCGTTTGTTCATGTGATATTGCAGAAACTCTACAAAGGATACAAGATTGGAAGTTGTAGATCGATTTGAAATAAATCCTTATTGATTCGTATTTAGTACTGGCCGAAAGATTGGCTTTACCTGATCGTAAATAATTTTTTCAAGAATTTTACTAAATATGCAAAGCTTGGAGATAGGTCTGTAATTTTAGATTTCGGTTTTGATATCTTTTTTATAAATCGAGGAAACGAATGCCTCCTTTCAGAGGATTGACATTTTTCCTTCGTCTAGCGATCAGAATGGATGAGAATAGATAGGGGTAGAGATGGGCTTTCAGAGCATTTAAAAATGAAGTAAGGTGGTATATTATCAGGCCCTGCTCCTTTGTTGCGATCAAGTTGTCTTAAGTATTTAAGAGTTGCAATTGTTTTTGACAAAGCTCCAAATTTTTTTAAAACGGGTAGTTATATAATTTTCTATGTTCACTGTTGGGAAAGTGCCTTATGTCGCTTACGTAGGAGGGAAAACGTCGCGTAGTTATTCGAGTTTTTGTACATTTTAAATTTTATGAAATATTTGTATTTTTCTTTGGAAAGTTTAATAAGCGCCGGGCTGTACCAAGGTGAGTATTTGGTATTCTAGGCTAATTTTTTCGGAATATAAGTTGCAATGAGGTCGTTTATAATTGAATAGAAATGGTGAACAGCATCACCTGGTTTGAGAATTTGATCCCTATTAAATTAGTCTAAATGTGCATTGATTGAATTGTAATCGCCTAGTTTAAAGATTGATATTATGTTCTGTTGGGAGGGAAGACACAAATTGAAAAGGAATTATTATTGAAAGTAACACCTTAAGGCTTTGTGGCATGATTTTAAGTGAAATGTTGAAGTGAAACGTTTAAATATCAGAATATGATTGTAATAAATGTATAAAGGAATCGAATGAAATCCAAACAAATGTTACTAACCCAAGCTATTTTCTAAAATTCTATCAAATCGTCTGAAAATTGTATAAGACCAGCCAAAAAACAAGCACGATTCAGGGGAGGTTTCAACATACAGGTTATACGTGCAGCCAAGAGTGTAGATATTATATATCGGATTCATGGATAATGAAAAGGCATTTTATTCTACAAAGAAAGTATCAATTGTAGTTGCTCCAGCAAACGAGGTATTACTAAACGGTAGGTAAGCATATTCAGTAATGTATACAGTAACATCTAGTGTCAGTTAATCTTCATAAGTTGTCTTGTAGATTCCCTATTAAAAAAGGTGTCCGACAAGGGGGTACAATATAATTTAAATTATTTACCGCTACTCTCGAAAATGTTTTCAACCAACCACATCGAGTCGAGGAGGGTATTTGCATAAATCGTGAGCTATTTTAAGCCGTCTGCCTTTTGCAGATATTGTGATCAATTTAAATGATCCAGACGACCTTTAAAATATAATGCAACAACTATCAGGAACAGAGTAGGATTGAGTGAAGGAACTATCAAAGTCAGGACAATGTAGGAAGTATCAGAAACCAAAGTAATAATGAACTGGTGTGTTTACTCGATAACCATTCATGTTAATAAAACCCAGCTTCGACAAGTCGATATTTATGTGCACCTAAGACTACAAATTTCCATTTCTAAATTCTCTAGCAGGAGGCTTACCCGAGTAAATTGTTAGCGGAGCAAAGGTGAGCAGAGTGAATTCGAATGTTTGATTTTCGAAGTGATTGTCTACTGAGTCTAACGAAAAGTATTCAATCTACGAACACACGTACGTCCGGTGATCAACGGGGTGTTTGCCAGGTGTTTTGTGCTTTGTGCTTCGTGCCCCGCGAGCCCTCAATCGAGCCGGATTACTTCGGCGACCTGTTACGGGTGCTAGGTGCCTCATATTTCATGAGCATTGAAAATGGGAAATATTTACGTCTACCACAAAGTTCGCTGCAATCTGCCTCTTTTGGGAGCACCGCGTGGCGCTCATATCTCGCTCGGCACAAGCATCACACGAAGAGAAAGGAAAAAAATAAGTGTGGACAAGAGACTAGACGAGAATAATTGATGTATTAGAATGCAAATAGGCTGGCCACGTTGCCCGGAGGACGGATAACCGTCAGATGAAGCACTCATCCGTAAGTATGCGAGGAAAGTAGGAGAAGAAAGAGAACCCGAAAACCCGCTGGAGTGACGAAAACCTAAATATAATACATGACAATGAATAACAACGGACAGAGAAAAGTGGGAAACACCCGGGAAGGGTGTAATATACCTATCAGTTTTCATTTATAAGCGTTAGCCACAAAACTGGAATTTTATTTATTTTCGATTATATGTTATTTACTTATAATATGTACATGAATAAACAATAACATTTAAATATTTTTATAAATATATTATCCAATATATAAAAATAATTCCTAGCGTTAGATCACCCATATGTTTGTCCTCTTTTTCTCCCAAATAAAGAATTCCATGAATTATAATGGAGAGAAAGGCAAGACATAACAAGCGCCTGCGAATATTAATTTTAAAATTTTCGCTGTTTCCATGGAAATAATGGTTTATTTTGGTTTCAACATTTAAGGAATAAAAAAATAGATTTAAAATATTTCACAAGGTTATAACGACGTAAGAAATGTTAGTTTTTTAAACATTTTTTAGTACAATTATTGAGATATTTGAGATGTGTGGAAATTAACATTCTCATGTTGGCAAAACGGACCGCGCCGGGAAAAATCCGAGCAACGGTCTTTTCGGGTGACAGCTAGCATTGTAAACAGACGGACAAATCCGATCCATAAATTGCATAAAATGTGATTTCATTTAAGTGAGGAAGGGTGAGAACAATTAAATATTTCAACATCTGTGTTGTCCTGCATCATATTTGAACTTATCTATTGACTAATTATATGTGAAATTTCAGGATGGACGCATCCCTTCTTCACTTTCTTCATTTCTTTACTAAATTCTTTCTTCACTATTCCTTTCTCAGTTATTTATTCATTCACTTTCTGATCTGGTTCCTACTTATTTTCACATTTAAATTTTGTAAAAGTGATGTTACTGTAACCTTTTGTTACAACTTATTTCGCGGACGTGACGGCAGAGGAGTCATGCCACAAGACACTGAATGCCACGGGAAGGATTTCTCCCGTACAATAGATAAGGGGTACGAGTTGATCTGCCTCTGACAGTACCCGACGAGATGATTTTTTTCAACCAAGGGAGACGCAAGCGATTCGCGAAGAACCAAATGCCAATAGATAATCCAGCCTTCCTGACTTTCGGCAAGTAAAAGTGACAAGTTTTAACGGGTATCTTGGACTGACCAAATTAAAATGAAGACTGAATCTCTGCAGAAATGGCCAATTACTATGCGAAAACTGGTTGTAAAAATGCATTTTTATTGTGAACGAAGAATTTAAAGCTTTATTTTATTGTAGCATAATATTTCTTTTCATATTCTCACTTAAGGCAAATAATTTTCTATTGTAGCATGTTTGTTTCTTTACTTTATTTAAAACTAATGGTTTTCCTGCTCGTGTTAACCAATATATTTGTGAAGTTATTTCTGTGTTATATCTGACCCGACAATTTGTCAGGTGACAAATTATGTTTATTTAGTTCTGAAAATAATGGTGAATTTTATTATTTTATTGTAGGAAAATTGCCGAGATCATCTCTTTCATCACATCACATTTTTTGATGGGATGCTTAAAGATTTCTATTTTTTTGTTTCTTTTTTGTATTAAACTATGTGATTAAAATTTGCAATAATTTCCCTGAGAATGCTGGCTAGAGTGAAAGGTAGAAGATTATGTTGAATTCTGTGACCCAAAAATCCACGCACATCATGCAATTCTCTGAGCATGCCGGTGGATGTGCAAACATGACGACCTATCGTAACGACTACGTATCACATTTAAGCGTCCACGTCACAGTATTGTTTAAATATCCAAAATGATATAATTTTCGTTTCAAATCTTTCTGACTGACTTAAATTACTATACAGTGGCTAAAGAAATTTTATTAAAAAAAATGAAGTAAAGTCTGAATAATATTTGACACAGATATGATATATTATATATATTGTGTTATATTTGTTGTATTCCTATGTTAATTTGCGTTGTACAGAAAGAACCGAGTTTTATCGCAGAGGATGTTAAGAGTTCCATATGAACTTGTACCCGATACTTGCGTGATAAAAGCCATGTATAATAGAATCGAGTGCAGTTTATCTAGTAGTAAATTGTAGTATTAGCAGAAAGTGGCGCCAGTTTATATGATTCAGTAAACAATTTATTGAATCATTGAAGAAGTAACTAATTTATTTTAAACTTTATTTAAAGAAGTAATTAATTTATTTTAAAATTACTTGTCAAAGAAACGAACTCAATAATTACGGAAGTGTGATAATTGGCAACATCGAATAGTAGACCATCGCCGGCTGAGGCGGTAACCATAATGATACCATTCTAACCAAATGTACGATGAGTAAAAGGTTACGACCGATATAGTGATATGGTTAAAGTGGGTAATGTCGGCTACGTTAAAATCACAAATTACCGCTAAGGTAAATCAGTATTGGTAACTCGTTACGAAAGCTTTTCACGTGTTCTCAGTGCGTCGCTCCTTCGGGGAAATGAATGCAGCCAATATTTAAGTGTCTACATGAAGAGCCCTAAGTCCGCAAAGTGATTCAGTACAAAGAGGTGACCATATTGGCGCCTCAGCCAGGCTTAAACATTTTTGTAATATCTTGACCGAGTCGCGCGGGGAGCATGAAAAGTTCAAAGTCCACAGAGGGTGCGCACAATACAGAGGTTTAAAGTAAGTATAATGTTTATAATGCATATATTAAAAATATATATTACCATAGTATCTACGTAAACTGATCAATCTTTAGAAATCTAAGGAATATTATGTATGAATACTAAAACTCTGATTATCATATGTCTTATGATGGTCGACATGCTGTTCATATAGGCGAGGGGTAAAATGTCAATATTTGTAATCATATTACATGATTTATAATTTTTAAATACCCTTTAGGTATCAGTCTGACATTCTAAACCGGACGTACGTCAGGGAATTGGCCTTAAGACAATATTTTCTACGAGACGCTTGAAACAACAAGCTGCAACCGAGTTTGGTCAACGGTTGAGAGTCTATCTTTGGTGTTCAGCTCCTGCAGAATGGCGATATTCGTGCGTCACGCCGACCGTGGTACGTGCGACATGTGTCTCCTTTATAATATTGAGTTAAAAATAAATAAATATAACATGAGAAATAAATATAATATCATCATTTTTTTATTTAATGAACTACTGAGAATAAAATAGAATATATTTCTATAAATTACGTAACATCTCAAAATTGACTACAAGTGTCTCTCAAGATGAAAAATTAAAAGATTAAAAATTTTGATGTACCTACCGACGTTTTATTGTATTATTACAAATTATTAATTTATTAATAATTTATTTAATACTGATAACGATTTTCTAAATATGTTTTTTCACGAAAATAATTTATTTAGTCTGAAAAGAACACTTGACAGCAAATAATGAAGCTTTATGTTTTTTTAATGGGTACTTCAAATAGATTTGCCATCTCGTTAATACAATTTATCATGAAAATTTTTTAACTACGTCAGGTTAGGTTTTTTTTTTAAACTTGTCGAGTGTTCGCTTGTTATTTGTGTCGGGCTCTTTATGTATTTAATTTTCTCTGTTAATTTAAATTTTGACTATTGTATATGTTATTTAGTGTTGCCATACTGTTCCGACATTTGTCTTACGGCTGAGGAAATTGCGGAAAACCTCAGCTGCAACAGAGAGTCTGAAAATAAAATAGGGTGTAAAAAGCGTTAGAATATTTTATTAACGTCGGCTCTGCGTCTCTGGATCTGATGGTACCTGCTATATAATTGTTTATTTCATAGTGGTTATTTTTCATACAGTGTGTTGCGTATTAAATAATTGAGCATTTTAGTATGCTATGTTGGACATATTATTCTGCGGATGAGCATGCTGAGCTATCTTTGATCTTGAATCAGGGAAGCTACGACAGGGTTGCTCCATATCCGGTTAGTATTTGAGAGAGTTCATACATAAGTGGAATGATTTTTCTGAACTATTTGGTTTTTTTTATACTACCGAAGAAGAGCTTCGTGAAATTATCAGTTTTATTCAGTCTAAATCTCATTTTTCGTGGATGAACTCCTTCATTTTGAATGTCACGTAGCCGAGAGATTAGTGCAGAGAGTGCAGCATCCTGCTACAGTTCGTCTGCTCTCTCATTTCCCGCTAATTCATTGTGGCTGTTAGGATAGGTCAGTTTTAGGAACTAGTCTAACTGGCCATGAATCCACGAAACAGGTAACCGGCAACTCAAGCGCAAACATATATTGTAACATTATAAAAATTAATTTCTTGAATTAATTTTTTCATCTTAGCCACATTTAAATTAAAAGCCAACACTGCTCGCGTACGCGTTAATGGGCTCTGTTAATTTAGAAAGTTTTGCGGTGAAGACGCGCTCTCGTTCACTCGGTTTACGGAAGCGGCTTCAGAAGCAGTCCTGGCAACCTGATAATTTTGACATACTACAATTCGTCTATAAACTAAAGGGGTAAAGTAAATTGTACTTTAAAGTGCGAATGAACTTATAAATAAAATAGGATAATCCTAAGTTGTATCGTAAATTTTCTGTTGATATAGAAATGGCCATTTTCTTCCTTCACTTTATTTTTGGAAAAAGAGCTGCCGAATACACGGCACGTGTGATGGAGTGATTTTAGAAGTACAAACAACGATGACTGCATAATTAATGTAATATCTTTATTATTAATTTGAATTATTGTTGCTGAAATAATTATCTCGAAGCCATCGTGCAGTGTGGCATTTAAAATTGTTTAATCTATAATTAGATTTCTCATCGTTATTTATTTTTCGTTAAAATAATTATTTTACAATCCATTTTGTTAATTTGACACAAAATGATGAGTTGTACATTGTTTGATTATCTCTGACTCTAAAGGTCAATTTAATGGAGCATATTTCCATCAACGCGATTACAGCTGAATTAAATTATTTATTGACATCATTTTTATTTATTGAATGAGTAATTATTGTTTGTTAAAATTTAATTCACACGATTTGATGTTTGATGATTTATTAATTGGTATTGTGGTACGACATTGCGATGATGATTTTTTTGTCATTTTACACTAATTAAAAAAGTACAACTCGGTATCGGGAAATCATTATTGGAACCGTCGTTCGTGGATAACCCATTTTGATAACTACTGGATTCACTCTTGCTATTGCATTTGGAATATGCAATATTGTCTATTAGCGTAATTACTGAAGTTTGCATTATTTATGGTTTTATTGGAGATACATTTACTAATTCTCATCTTGAATCAATTAGATGTAAATTTCATATAAACTATGTGATTTTAGTATGATTGTTATTATTATTAGTGCTCGTTTTTCCAGTTTTTATACAGATATAGTACAGTTTGGGTGCACATACATGTATAGGGAAATACATCCAGCGGAAAAATTTCATGATTAAATTGTAATTGCTCGTAAACAATCAGTGTGAGATAAGAGGGCAGGGTATCGTTCGAGGCGCGTGATTTGCGGTTTTGCCAGTCGCAATGAGTCACTGGTCGGGAGGGCACCACGCGCGCGTTCGCAGTTGAGCAATATTTAAAGTGCGGTGATTCATTGGTTCGTACGCGTCGCACTTTTTGTACTCACTTTAATAAACGACGAGTGATGGGACGAGCACGCAACTTATCTAGTGTTGGGTTCAAAAGTTTAGACAAGAAGAGACAGTAGTTAACCAAACTCCTCCGGGACCATCAACGTCAGCAGCGACGCCAGAACATGTGGCTCGAGTTCGACGTGAAATTATGCGCAATCCGCGTAAATCGACAAGGAAGATTGTAGCCTGTATTGGAATAAAAAAATCAACAGTGCAAGTTATTTTGAAAAATAAACTACAGTTTCACCCATACAAATTGCAAATCGAGCAGTTTTTCAACGAAAATGACTATTCTTTACGTTAAACCTTAGCGAGAACGATGCTGGAAAATTTTGGAACAGCACAAATGCTTGGAAACATATTGTTTACTGACGAACGCACATTTTAATAAACGTAACATGAGATACTGGTGTCCCGACAACCCGAGGGAACACCATCAAAAACGTTTGTATTGTCCAAAAACGACAGTGTGGCGTGCCATTTCTGCCCGAGGGATAATTGGCCTTTATTTTTTTAACCAGCGAGAGACAGTCACAGCTGACGTGTATTGCCGAATGATCGAGGAGTTTTTAGTACCGCAACTACAGCTGTTTCACGGGTTCAAAAACAGAACACAATTTCAGCAAGAATGGAGAAGCATTAATCAGCAAGTTCGGAAATATACCCTGGGCACCTCGGTCACCGGACCTTATACCGTGCGACTTTTTTTTATGGGGATACCTTAAATCGAGAGTTTACAGCGACAATCCTCGATCAATTCAGGCCCTACAAGAAAATATTCGCTGTGTAGCTGTTACCATTGAACCGACGCTTTGCTCTCGCGTGTTTGCAAACTTAAGAGTCCGAATGCAAGAGTGTCTTGAGAGAAATGGACGGCATTTAGACGATATTGTTTATAAAACGTCAAATAAGCATCATTCAAGTCCATTTTGTATAAATAAAATATGAGAATATCATTGTAGTTTTTAAAAAAATTTAATATTAAACTTGAAAGTTGATATTGTTTAATGTCACTAAATATAATTTGCGCAAATGTATCAGATTTTTGTTTTTTGGTATATAATTATTGTTCGTGTTCATATTTGGTACTCAATATAAATGATTGAAGATATTAGATGAGCGATTATAAAATGACGCGCCAACAAGACGACGCTCGGGTGTAAATTGTACAGTAATTATATAACGATTATATTGCCGGCACCAAAAAGAGTGTTAAACGATGCAGTTAATTTCATTCGGCGCTAAATGACGGCTTCGAGAGCGGGAACAACTCCGAGAGGATTGTTATTAAAAATACATTTATAGAAGCGCCGCCCTCGCCACCTCGCGTCGGGTCCGGGCGCACTCGCGGGGTAGGTACTCGCCAAGTTAATTATAATTTTAATTTAAAGTTTTCTGGTCCGGAGCTCGCTCCCGCAGCGATAGGGAATATTCCTTAAAATATTCTTCATTTATCCGACGGCGGATGATGACTAAACGCTTCCCCGTTTACGTCGCAGCACTGCGTCATTTTTATAGCCTCCGAAATATTCTCCACCCCGGCCCGGTCAGCGGTACCTCGCGAAGGTTATGAAATAATTAGTAGGGCGCCTCGTTACTTGTCCATTCCAAATTGCCAAATATTCTTTCTAATTATTATATCTACCTACGTAGGTTCATAATTAGTTATAAGTATAATATTTCAAATGTTATTATTGCGATAACCTCACATCGATTAAAAAGAAAGGAAGGAATATTCTCGACGCCTTCAAGATAAGATATTGTAGCGCATATCGTAAATAATAATTATTAATATGTACCGAACCCCTCAAATAGGTACTACTCACAGACTAATACATGAGTGGACATGATATGCGGTGCGTATATAGAAAAGGGCTTTACAACGTTATTTACGGGGCGAGGGGCACACTTCTTTCCCTGAACTCGTCACATTTAATCTACATAATAAAAAAATTTTTGAACGACAATGGTACGGTAATATTTCCTATTCTATAATATTATAGTACTTTCTTCTATAGAATGGAGTTTTAACTTGATAAATGGCACAAATCACTCTTGATGGGTGGATTGCCTTTTTAAAAGAAGAAGAAGAAACCATATGTCGAATGGTAAGGCTGTGGGGTATGATAACGTCGCTGTAGAGTATATCAAGACTGGTGGCCCATTAGTTGTCTCGTGGCTTCGTGTGCTCTTCAATCAATATTTAGAGAAGAGCCACACTCCGTTAGTTCGCTCCGAGGAGAGGTGTTATTATGTCTCTCTACAAAGGTAAAGGGTCGTGTATGGAATGCGGTAACTGTATGGCTAATAGTCTACTAAGTTCGGTTGGCAAATTACATGGAAGAATTTTAATAGAAAAAGCGAGAACGGTGACGAAAGAAAAAGTATGTGGCGTATAAGAAAAAGTATGTGGCGAAGAGGATGTATGGATCAGATCCTCTCTCTGCGAGTGATGACGGAAAAGTTTGTATATTTGGGTAGTATGTTTGATAGAAACAAAAATGCTGAGAAACATATCGAAAGGAGGGTGATTGCAAGGAATTAATTAAACGTCAACCGAGGCAAGACTAGCGGTTCACAATGTAGCCCTGGTACCGACACTGATGTATGAAAGTGAGGCCTGGAGCTGGCAGAAGAGGAAAGAAAGTAGACTGAATGCAGTGGAAATGAAATCAATTAGGCGTATATGTGGTAGATCTATTTATGACAGTAAAGAATGAAGAAATAAGGAAAGAATGTAAAGCTGATCTTAGTATAGTGATTAAGATTCAGAAACGATCACTTAGATGATTTAGTCATATGGTAAGAAAGATATATGACGCTAGTGTTGATGGCACCAAAAGTAGAGGACGTCCGCGAAAGACTTGGCCCAACCAGGTTAACCAGATACTGGAAGATGGTCCAGTTAGAAGTCTCAATAATCGTTATGCTTGTATGAGAACATGTATGAATGTGAATGAGGCGAGAATTGTAGGTCAGGACATAAGAGTATGGCCCTCTATCCTCTCTACCTACAACCGCGGGAAAACAGCGTGATGGTAAGTAATAGATTAATTTATTTTCTCTACAAAAATTTTTTCGTCGTAAATAAATAAATATTTAATAAATGATGTTTTTGATGGTGTTCTGAGTTTAAGGTTGATTTTTGGTACTCGGCCATTCTGTGTTGAATCTATATTTTTATTGTTTATTTGCATCATTTTTTCTTTTTTTAAAAAAATCTATTCTATCAATTTCTTTTTACGTTTTCTTATGTAGCTACACATTTTTTTATAATTAATTTTGTTAAATGCCATAGGGCGCAAATTCAATATAAATAAATTTAAAAAATGTCACAAAAATGTCAATTAGACTAAATTCAAATAGCTGTCAAAAGTGAACGAAAATACCAAATGAAGCCGGTAGAACTAAACCTCATCACTCCATCAATCATCATTCCCTGGTAGAACTAAACTTCATCATTCCATCAACCATCATTCCCTGGTAGAACTAAACAGATCCAAATAATTCGACCCCTCCTACGTAAACTATCGTATCTTAAAAATCCGTTTTGTTTATGAGAGCAATTTTAAGTTTCTTCATGTTGCTATAAATCCAAATATAGATCGATTTTATCCTATTTAAAATTATATATAATATTTTATAGAAGGTGTTAAAGTGTTAATAATATTACCAGTTTTTGTAATAATGCACATACGATATTATACGTTGGAAACAAATTTAAGGATAACATCGCATGTATCACATACGATAATTTACACTGGAGTTCATTCAGTGTTTTTTATTGTATGTATTATAAACCATTATTTACGTGGGGTTGGGTCATATTTTTCATCGTATGTGTTACGTACACATTTATACTTTGGGAAGTTCAAATAATTTTTAAAGGTAAGTTTTTTCACGTTAACTAGAACTGCAATTTTGGTTTAATTTCTTTACCTAAAATAAAGGTACTAAATATTATGTTGTTAATCACATTTATTTATTAAACTCCTTAATTTAAAATTAAAACAAAATAATCAAACTCTATTCTGCTTGCGATGACTTAACACTAACATTATTCAATATTCATTGTTTTTGGAATATCTTTGGAAACTTATATTAATATGAACGAACGACATAAGATATAAATATTTTTATATTTAACAATTACCAAATATAGAGATTAATTTATTATCATAGCATTTAAGTAACTAATTAAATGTCTTAAATTTAATCAAATTTTTGATATCTATGAATAAAAAATAAGCATAATATATTATTAAAAAATAAGAAATCAAAACCTTATTTTTGAGGTATTACGATTAGAAATGTACATTATTTTTTAATTAGACTCAGAATCAGTATTATTTTTATCATTATTCATTTTTACGGAAAAATGTTTAAAAAATAAATCACAGTTGTAATTAATTTTGAAAGGGTCATTAGAAGTAACCCTTAACTCTTTTATTTTATTCCGCTAACTTTTTTCTTCCTTTAAATTATTTTTCCAGTTACAACCTTAAGAGCTTTAAAATCAAAAAAATCCGTATGCTTCATTTCTACTACATCATATGGTTTACCATCCTGTTTAGCCCACTTAACAATTCAATACCATTCTGACGGTGCGTAAATAGGTTTATTTTTTGACGATCTTTGGATTAACGCATGCACCATAGACTGCCTCCCTCATCCTGCGTGTATTTCTTTCATATCGATACCAAATACACATAGAAGGCATGCACAATACGGTTTATATTTTAGTCGACACAGTTGTCAAACTAAAAGTTAAAATTGTTAACTCCCTTTTCGCATCGTTTTGATATCAAATCGAGAAGACAACCTGATAGCTCATTTGCACCCCGTTTACCTTCACCCTCGTTCTACATGTAACAGTTTCCTACGTTTTCGGCGAGATTGAAAATGGTCAAATTAAATACGGATGTCTCACGTTTATAATAAAACGCACTCAATTGACCGTGAAGTGTATTAAACACTTTTTGATAATCAAACGGAGCACTTACAACTTTTCCATTTGAAGATTTCGCTTCCTATTTATCAGACGCCTTCAACTGGCAAGGTAGAGCATTTTGCAAATGTTCTTCTTAATTTTTGCATTATTCTGTTGAAGGATTTGCCAAATTTTAAAAAATGTGACATTTATCGCACTGATCTTTTTTGAGTATATAAAATCCCAGCTTAAAATATTCCTTGTCTCTCTGTCAAATATTTTATAGAGAAAATGTTGAAATCAAACCACTCAATCACCGCTAATTCAAATAAACGACGAAAGTTCTAATCACCATTCAAATATAGTTTGTCTTATTTTCCTCTCAAGTAGTGATGGTTCAACGGGTTGTATTTATTTTACGTGATTGCTCACACTGTTTTTAGTTTCATTCAAAGTGACTCATTTGACGGAGGTGTTGATCAATTGTCAGTACTAGTACTAGTACTAGGGTATATTATGTTGAATGAGTGATAAGACAGAGGGATGGTTTGAGGATGTGCTATAAACCGAGGACAACAAATATTTCCGCAATTAATATCCAAGTGACTTAATGGCGATGGATAAGGTGTGACATCATCGTCATAATCAGTGCAATTTTCCTTATTATCTTTTATTGCACGTAATTATAATTATTTAGAATTTTCTAAGTAAAACATTTCAGTTATGCTATATCTTATGCTTACCCCTTTCATAAAATAATATTCCCCGTCACTCTTTTGGTACAGTTTACATTTCCATTAGTTAGAGAATTTTTTAAGAAGGTATTGTCAATAATTAATAACGATAACTTTAAATAAGTTGATAATATTAGCTATAAAATAAAATAAAATCTTTAAACATATCCACAAAAATGTGTTGTTTGGAATGAGTGACGGTGGTATCGTATATTATTTATAATGAAACATTGTAAAGTGGTGTTCTCTTTATACAGTCAATAAAGCGATGTGACTTCATCAGTGCTATTGTCATCGGATAATAGTTCAAAAAAGGCACCTGTTTCCTCCAAATTAGCACCGGCTAGCAATGGAGATTCTAGGAATATAAGCAAAAATGTATTTATATTAATTTAAACTATCTTTTCAGTAGTAAAGTTTCGTAAGTAAAATTGTCTGACGACGTATATTATCGTAAGTATCACATAAGATATATTATTAGATCTATTTTACAACGTAGAATTTCGTAAGTATTACATACAATAATTATTAGAAATTCACTGGCACTGTGTTGACTGATTCCGTCCCCGAGCTAAATCACAAATTTTTTGTGCCCTAGATAGCTGTATTCATTTATTTTTTGTGTAACCGCACTTCATTTTTGCAAAACAGTATCGAAACAAAAGGTTGTAAAAGACAATAAAATAATATAAAACGACGCACGCGACACGCGCTCGCCCGACGAGGATGATCGTAAGTGACACTTGCGCAGTCTCTTTTACGCAGATATTCCCGCGCCGCCCCTTGTCAACTATCGTGAAGGAACTTACGATAGTGTGCGCTGTTAAATAATATTGGTATATTGAAGATACGATAAATTGCATTGCGAAAAAACCCGTAAAAATTTTTTTTTGTTAACTGTCTCGTAAAATATGCTCAAAATACAAACTAATTACATGAAAAAATCAAAATGACACTTTTATGGGTCACGAAGGGGTCGAATTGATAACATAAATATACTCTTTTTCGAATATTGTGCGACTGTTTTCTAACGAGACTAATAGAATTCCTCGGGCACATGGTGACGTAAGCTGCGCGGGAATAATGGAAAATTCGTATATTCATTCGGATAATAATGTCGTCAATATATCAATTCGTAAATTGATACCGCGATTCGGTAATGTTAGATTTAAAAAGTGACCGACCGGAGATCGGACCGCCGGACCGCTGCGCCGATAGCATTTCACCTAACAGCTATTTATGTGTTGATTTCTCCAGACGCTTCCGATACGAGGGCCTCGAGAGATAGCGGAGTGCGTGGGCGGGCCCGCCGACCGGGAGCACTCCGCGAGGTGGATTTAGTGTTGCGATATTTACGAGGCATTACGTCGTCCTTACGCGGGGATGCGCCTCCTCGGCCGGCCGTACATCACTTCGCGCGGACCTCGCCGCGGAGGCGGGCCGGGCGGGCAATATCCGACTCCTCGCATCCCATCTCGTTATAACCCGGAGTTACGTCCGACAATAGAGATAATGTTATGTGTAGGGCGCGCGGGCAATAACAATTATTTTGTGTTGAAGTGTTAATGTTATCGCCCGAGAGCGCGGACGCCGCGCAGCGCCCCAAATAAAATGAAATTCCGCGCGGCGCGTAATGAAACTCCGCGGCGGCGCTTTCCTATATTTTAGGCAGCGCGTTACCCGGATTCGCGATCGTTATTATGGACGCTTGACGAGCACCGCCACTGCAGTCGGCCCGACGACAGCCCTCCGTGTGCGGCCTCCGCGTCAATTATATCCGATAGATGACCGCAGAAAGGAACGAGACTATTTATTATTATTTTACATGCATAATTTCCATGTAGAAATTATAATCGACTAGAAAGATGTACAGAATAAATCTATTTATCGAGAAAAAATTGAATTGCTATCGGTATTCGAATCTAAAAAAGTGTTAACCATTCCACTACAGCGACCGATTACGATTATGACATATTTAAAACTTTTATCTTTATATTACATACATACATTTATTTATTACAAAGGTATTTGGGATTCAATGCAATACAATGTTGATTGTTTTAAAAATGGAATCCACGTTATGCAGATCATTTCTTCATGAATACTTTTATTATTTGTTACTTCGGAAAAAATGGTAATTTATTATGTTAGATAAGTGAAGTAACAAAAGACAAAGATATAAACGTTCCTGATCATTCAAAATGATGAATGAAAAATAAAATTAGCCCCGTACTGGCTAAATTGATTCACATATGTTTTGAAAAAGAGATTTATCCTGGCAAATTAAAAATTTCAATCATAAAATCAATTTCTAAAAATGGAGACCGTTCTGACACAACCGACTGCTATCCGATGCACTGTTGACAAGTAATAATAAAATTATTAAAACAGTTATCGTTAGTAAAATTACTATTTATTTAGAAAAAAATCAAATCATCCAACCTATGCGATACGGTTTTGAAAAATAAAAAAGTACTACGACTTTTCTTGCAAAACACTTGGTAAAACAAAATACATCGTCGCATTGTTCATTGATTTCAAAAAAGTGTTTGATACTTTGGACCGCGACACGCTATTGACAGCGATGGAAGAGAGTGGACTAAGAGGACCTGTAAACAAATGGTTCCATGAGTTCCAGAAAGTTTGCACTAAACTTCTAAATAAACAAAGTAACTTAAAATATATAAAATACGGCGTACCAACTGGATCTATATGAGGACCTATGTGCTAAATTATGTATGCGAATAGCCTGGCCAATGTCAAAAGTTTATGTTTGCCGACGATTCATGCATCTTATATTCCGGAAACTGTGCCAAAACCATACAACACAATATACAAAATGATCTGACCATACAACACAATATACAAAATGATCTGACCAATATCCTTAAATACTCTCATGATAACGGAATAATTTAAAATATGAAGAAAACTATATATTTACATTTCCGACCACCACAAGCAAAAAACAATTAAAATGAATCTCGGTGGACATGATTACGAATGCTTACACATAAGTCTAATAAATGGTAAATGTGACAAAATTGAAAAAATGGAGCAATATAAATATTTAGATTTAATAATTGATGAATAATTTTGCTGGAAACCGCGTATTGATTATATACATATGTAAGAAACTAAGATCAATGTTAAGTGCATTTTATATGTTAAGGATATGCACCTCTCTAGCTATACTGTACTCACTGTGCTTTGCGATGGTCGACTCGGTTATAAGTTATGAAGTGAGTAGCCATAGACTAACATTTAAAACATATACTGATGAAATTAAACAATTAAAATGAAGATTTTTAAACTTATAGTAGATAACGGAACAGAATGTTTCTATAAAGATGATTATTACAAATTATTTATAATATGCAAAATCTTACCAGTTGACAAAAAAGTAACACATAATAAAATTTTAGAAGCGATGATAAACAATGTACATATAAATACTGGCCCTCACCATAGTTGTTTTACTAGATCCTCGGGACGAACCACGAGAGTACCGATCGCGAACAATGTGTACGTGAGAATGTGTTGTCCAAGAATTTTTAATAAAATCAGTAAAGAAGAGACATCAGTGAACACACTCAATTATAAAGTCAACACAACATAAATCTTTTACGAAGTAAAGTTTATACATTTTAAAAAATATATATCTTCAAAACGAAAAATTCACATGTTAACATTTAGAAGAAAATTGACGCAATGAAACGTATCAATTTTATCGTATGAGGCAAATTAAAGGTTTGTATCTGGATGGAACGGTAATAGTCTCGGCAAAGGTGTGTTAGCCATTCCCGTAGAAAAACTAATTTGGGTCACGATTAAAAAAAATGTACTTTTTTACCTAGTGAAAAAATGTATGTACAATTTTTTGAAAAAAATTGACTTTACGATTTAAAAACTTATGTTATTAAGACATTATGCAAAGATTTAAGAAGAAGCTTGGTATGTTTAAAATATCATATTTTGAACAAACGTAATGACAACAAAAATAAAACTGAATATTAGGTCAGCACGATTCTTACGTCTAGGATCTCCGTTTCTTCGTGATGGCCAATCTTCGTGCCGTGTTGAAGTCCTGCACGAGGCAGGTGGTAATTACGGTTATGTCAGACATGAGTTATCATGACGCGGCGAACATTAATTCTGTCGAGATGGGGGTACGAGTAATATTCGACTAGTTGTGATTTATTTAAATAAATACATTGTATACTTTTCCCATCATTACCGTGAAATTCACGTATAATTTTAATCTATTCTAATTTGAAGGAACAAAAATCAACTTTGAATTAGGTATTCGATAAGACAATATTTGGTTAATAATTTTGGATTTAATTCGGTGCACGCAAAAATGTCGGCACGGGCATCGAAGTCCATCCGACGGCTCGGAGGTTTATCTATTTTTCTTTTTAGACACGGCCTACCTTAACAAGCTTTTCCAAACTATCCAAGACTTGAAGAGTCCTCGGCTCAGTTCATATTTATTAATTCTGTCGGAATAAAGCATTTATTTGTGTAGATAGTTGTGTTTGTGCCAAACCATAATTAGTTATAAATGTTCGCTGTGCTGAGTAGGTACAGTAATTAAACTGCCCTTGGAGCCAATCATTGCGCGATCAGTAAGCACGCTTCGTAAAATTGTGACAATGAGTTCGTCCAGTCGGTGGTGATATTTTAAATCATTCTGTCCCGTATTTTCCGATCACATTTTTTGTTATATTACAATCAGATAATCGCCGCCGGTGTGAATCCGACTTATACTCGCCAATTTTATTTTTTCGCACTCGGAAAATTAATAAAATTGACCGAGATGTGAAGGATCAGGTGTTCGGCACCGAACCGTCCGTACGTCACGTTTTTTTTTTTATTGTATAACGTTTTTCTCGAAATACATCTATCGGTTTCGAAAAATTCATTAAACGGTTAATAAAACAAAGTTAACAGTCTAAAATTTTTTGGTTAAAAGTGAACAGTACATTTTATCACATTAATCCAATGGATAACCACTAAAACATTTCGGAAAGTTTTAAAAATGGTTTAATAATTATTATTATCAATGTGTTAAATTTACTTTTATTTTGAATAATATTGAAAATTCTATTCCCTCTAAATCGTCGAAATCATAATTTTGGAATGACCTTCCATAATGTGTTGGCTGATCCATTAAAACCTGTCACATTCAATAATTTGAGTCGGCATTTCTAAATCGGTTACGTGCTAGTCATGTATAATACGACGGATTGCAGCTTTACAAGAGTCATCTGTTAGATTTCGGCTCTTTTCTTGTTTTATTTTTTCTCGGAGATGAAAATATACTTGGCCCTGGTGTTTTGGGGTTTCTTTTAACGTCTTCGCTTCTTGTAAAATACGTTTAACTGTACGAAGAGCTGTACTGGTGGCTTTAAAAACATGTTGCGGTACGTTATTCAGATGAATTAACTCTCGACTGTATTCCTCTGCTTCCTTTTTCATAAACTGTACACTACGGCTATGCATATGTTTTAAAAGTTTAGTCCCGATTTCGATCATTTTTCTTATTTACAATTCTAAAACGTCACTAAATAAAACATATCTGAATTAAGTAATTAAATTAAAACAACAACCGGTGCCTCACCGCGATTCACTTCCATCATCAATGCGATGCATGTGGTATTTCAAGAATTCAATTATCCTTACAAACCTTCAAAGATCGCCTTATTTTTAGTTCCATTAATGTTGAATAAACTCCACATCAAAATTTTGTAAACTATTGAGTTTATTGGACTTGAACTACATCACTACCGGACAATTCATTACTATTTTGGTAACCGCAGTAGCATTTATGAAATTTATGATAATTAGTATGAAAATAAACCTCACATTAAATTGATATTGTTATTATATCATGACTATTATACAGGTATGGCATCAGTACCGGAGTCAGCCTACATCAGTAAATGAACAATTGGTAACCCAGAGGCTCACGCCTATTGCAACTATTTTGTATTTACTTGTATATTCATAAGACATATAATAAAAGAAAAATTGTAAACTGTAATTATTTAAATTAAACTCATAGTAAGCTTTGATTTTTTTGATAAATAATTAAAGCACGCATTGCTTCGCTGAGCGGAATCGAAGTGGGAGTGCATAACTCCCATCAACTACTTAAAATGTATTTTGCGTGCTTGTGATTAAATCCAAAATACTTAACCGAATGTGGTGTTATCAAATAGATACCTAATTCAAGGTTGATTTTTTTCATCCCGAGAAAAGTGGAGGAACACGGTGGGAGTTCACGGAGATCACGACCTTAGTGCTTTAAGTTTTCTTTAAGTATTTTTTAAAAATACTTCTATGTACAAGTACATATCTTCAAGATATTTTTAGGACAACGGTTCTCGAGGTTAACCCAGGTGCAATGATGGTGACCACACTGCGGATGCAGATGTAGGTTTTGAAGTGAAGAGGTTAATTTCCAACCTGCCGCCGTTTTATACCTTCATGAATTTTTACGGAACGAGTTTAGTACCGCCACGGTAAAGCCGTACACGCGATGGTATATCTGACAGATATACCTGTTAATGTAAATTTGAAAAGTTAACCGAAGCTCAACTTTGGACATACATGTAGCGGCCAACCTGCAACAATCTCTCTGTAAATAATATCGTCGGTACAGCGCAACTACGGCGATGCGGTAGCGCTACTCTCCTATTCGATTGTTAAAGGGGGGAGCCCTCTTTGTCTCCGACATATGAGGTAACATGGAAAAATTGATTTATTATAACTTTGCGTATAATTATATAAAGCAGTAGCAAAAATGGGTAAAGTTTTTTATAAAATATATTTTTTTAATGTTTTGTTAATTTTTTTTTTTGATTTTGTATTTTTTACAATTTTTTTTTTGTTAGTGAAATTTTTTAATCTTTTTATATATTATGTTCAATAGGGTCCAGAACAGGGTAAAGAAGTGAAATGGGAAGAAGATGATGAGGATCGTATGAGGGATCAAATAGGCCGAGGGAGTTTATGGGAGTTTGGGATGGAAATTAATTTAGAATAAAATTTAGAAGATAAATCGTGTATGTGTCGTTTGAGTGAGGGTATGTTTGAGTCTCTGTGAATGATTGTGTGAATGGAATGACAAACCAGGGTGAGTTTGTGATTCTTCTTAGAATATAGTTTTGTTTGGATTCAAAAATTTTTGTGTTACTTGAATCCCAAATAGGACTCGCATATGTGAGTATAGGACTGATACACTTTACACAAAAGTAATTTGTTTTTTAGGGATTGTGAACTGTAGGAATTTAAGAGGGGAAAATTAATTAATAAAGAATTAGGGTTGTATGAAATTTGGGTACTGTCGCAATTGTTGTTAATGTATTGTGTTCAGTGAAGTTTATTTTGAGTCCAAGATGTAAGTCCAAGATATTTTCCAGTATAAGCCCCAATGTAAGTCCAAGATATTTCCCAATATCTACCCATGGAACCCCGTGCATAAAAATTAAGGTATGGAGTACTCTTTTTTTTCCTTCTAGAGAAAAAAGATAGCTTCACTTTTGCCGGGGTTCACGTCCATAGGCCAACTGTCGAAATAATCTTGGAGTTTGTCAATATTTTTCTGCAGGTAGTTGATGATGCCTGGTGTGTGGTATTGGATTAATATGGCTGTGTCGTCGGTGTAGAGTGCTTTGAGAGAATTTTCGTTATTTGTGATCGATGCGTTGTGAGTGTATATATTGAAAAGAGACGGTGAAAGAAGGGAATCTTGGGGGACTCCCGCTATCATAGTACGAGATGTGAAAAGAGTGTTTCCGATTTATCTGAAAGGTTCGGTCTTGAAGAAAAGATTTAAGAACACCCTGCGGGTGAATTCCGGTATATACAATTTTAAAATTTAGCCGTTAATCTATACTTTTTTATTTTACTTTGAAAAATACCGCCTGTGGACACATTGTTACTAAAATCTTCTAAGATTATCTCCACCACTCTGAGAAACCGCTGAAGGATAGACTGATTTTGAAGTTGTGCTGTTCGTTGGGGAGGAGACAGACTTCTTTGATGTGCTATGTTAGTCTCGTGAGTAGTATTTTTTCAAAGATCTTACCGATGTTTGAAAGAAAGCTAATAAGTGGGTGATTTTTGCAGAAATTGTAAGGTTTTCCAGGCTTGGGAATGAGAATGACATGTGCGTGTTTCCAACTTTTGTAATGTAACGCAATCTAAGAGCCGAATTAATTAGTTAACAGATAGATACTGCACATTTTTGTGGAAGTGTTTTCAAGATGAAATTTGTTTTTTGTCAGGACCGGGGGCTTTTATATATTACAACATCTGAAGGCATTCCGAACTTCATTCGGAGTAGTGAAGAGGATATTTTCATCCGGGAGGTGTAGCGCTAGCAGGTCTTCTAGACATCCTATGAAAGAAAGAAAGAAAACTGCGACAAAAGTAGTGTAAAGAATTGCTCTTAAAAATAATCCAATATTAATAGGTATAAGCGGAAAAAAGTTCAACTATTATTTAATTACTATTTTCGTGCTATAAATATCAATAAACAGTTCCAAAATAATCTCAGAACCGTTTTCATTTGGTTTATTCGCATCATTTATCACTTCCGATTTCAGGTATAGTCTCTCCAAAAGACGTTTTTAAAATTGTAGTGGTATTTGATTATAAATTAGTTATTTCATTTAATTAATCATTGATATCTGTTTCTATGAATATTTTAATTTTTTCCATTAATATGTGAATACACAGCACCGGTAACAGGACAGCTCGGAAGGAGTTAGAGAAGCCATATGTCCAGTAATGGACGCGAGCATGCTGAGAATGATGATGAAAATTAATTTAGTTTCTTACTATATTATTGTCTACTGTCAAGGGAGAGATCCACATGCGTATAATCTTCTAAGTGACTCATGCAACTCAGAATTAAGTACTACTAGATCATTTTATTGGCCATATTGCACCAGTTGATTCTCTCTCTCTCGTGGAGTCCCAAAATCGTCTATATGTAATGTCCGCTCACCCTGTTTTCAGCCTTTGCGTCAAAATCACCCACAATAATATTCACATCGTTTCTTGGTTAGTTTAATCATATATCTTCTGTGCCTTGTTTAGAGCGTCATATAGCGAGGTTCCGGTCACGTTTCGGACTCGGTTTGTCCATTTTGTTGGGGGTCGACCTCCAGCCGTTCGTCCTTGTACACTCCTAGTGATCACTAATGTTTTCTGGCTGTCTTCATTTATTCTAGCACCGCGCCCGAAATAAGAAAGAATTATTTTTCTGCATGTGTGATTAGCCTTTAGTTAGCATGGATTCACTGAAGAATAGTCAGCATTTATCATTTAGTCCATCGTATATTCAGCATTTGACGTCAATACAATATTTCTAAGGTTACTTTTACCCTTTTCAGGATCCATATTTTGATTCCATACAGCGCTATGGGCAGCACCAGGGCTTTTTTGTTACTTGAGATGGTGCAGTTATTCCAAATTTTGGTCAACTTCGACACAGTGGACTTGGCCGTACCAATCCTGCTTCGGACCTCAGTTTCGCTCTCTCTATTTCATGAAACGAGGTTCCAGCACTCCAAACTTAGTCATTTTACGTCTTCAAATTTTTTAGTAACAATATTTGTTCGATCTTTATGACTATCCAATGATTGCCGGTCGCCGCGTGCGCACAATAAGAACGCGACATATATAATGGTTCCTGTCTATTACCTATCCACTATCCCCTCACCCTATAACTGGTCCAAAACCATAGTATTCTCTATGGTTTTGGACCAGTTTAGAAGTGTGAACTGTCAGTTATCGTTTACAAGTGGTGCGGTAAGCGGAAACTGAATTATTGTCCTGCCGTATGGAAATGATAAATTCGGTATGTGTTTCTCGCTGCCGTGCGTGCTAAAACTAGTACATGTTACTATAGATGCCGATGATCTCGCGTCATGGGCATTTCACGAGTAAACTCTTCATCTTAGGACTTGTCCATGAACCGTGGTGTATTTGCGCTCAGGTGAGGCAGACGCCGGAGCACATCCTCCGGGACTGTGTGATTACAAATGATGCACGCGAGATCACGACTGCGGGATTAGAAGGAATAGATCATTGAATCCCCCGGAACGATGACCTATTAAGAAATTAAAGGAATCTCGGATATTTCCGAGTATTTATTAGGGTGTGGGTCTCCCTCTGGGGGTTGCTGGGATGGCGATGCCTGGAAGAGCAGTGGCTAGAGAGTTCTAACGGAGCATTCTACTGGCTCTCCCTCGCACCTCCTGCGAGCTGGACAGGGTGAATTTCTGCCGGACTGTGACAGAGTTCTGCGACTGAAACATAAATGTGACGTCCACCTTCCCTTTTTGGGGGTGTGTGATTTCAATAGCTTCTTTCTGGCTGCATTTTGAAATTAATGTGACAACAAGTCTCTCATATTGTACAGGTATGGTTCTGGTACGACGATACCGGAGCCAATCTATAATGGTATTATGATGATATGACTAAATTTAATAAAATAAATAAAAATATATGTAATTATGACGAATCGAAATGTGGGTAAACAACTCTCAAAATGATTCGGGATAGGGTGTAAATAAATACATGTATAGTGTTAGCTGCATGACACTTTGTACTATCACCAAAATGTACGTTCGAGATTACTTCGTGCGGAACAGCGAAGTACGTTTCCTGGGGCCAAAATATCTGTTGATCCAGTGGAAGAAGAAAATTCAGATACCTAAAGGAGCATTTCACAGGTGGGTCGTGTTTCCTGGTTCTGGCTAAATCCTCAGCCCTCCTGTTCCCTAATCCTGCTCCTCTCTCAGTATTTTATTTCTCGCTTCTATTTATTTCAAGACCTAGTACCGAGCTGTCTTCTTCAATACTGTGAATAAGTTACGTATCACATGCAAATATAAATAAATTTTGGTCTCTACACAAACAATTATAATGCCACGATGACGAGCACGATAAATGATGTTTCCTACATCAAAAAATATTTTTCTACAGGTTGGTTCATTCGAAATTGTTATCTCGTCTTCATTATTCGGCATACTTTGAATTTTTCGTTATTTAAAATTTTAGTTTATTCAATGAAAGTAGTTCAATCATAGGTTTACGAATAGAATTTAAAATTTTAATGAACACAACTCGGATATTAACATCAATACCAAAGCGATTTATGTATTTTAAATGAATTGAGTTTACGCGGGGTTTAAAGATACATTATTCAAATCATCGTGTGCGGTTTATTATCCAAGCATTGAAATATAATTTTGAAATTAATAATATAGTTAAAAAAACGAATAAACTACCTCATTTGTTGTCGACTACGTAATGCCGTTTAAATCAGTTTTTATGTTATGAGTTTATGAGAATTCAAAAAATATTTTAATTTTATTATAAATACGTTTTATTTTTTATTGTACCATCAGTGTGGGATACAGGACTGATGGCACGAGCAAGTTAGCATTTTACTTCAATCCGTAAGCGTTATTGCGGGCTTTTCGACCTTGCAGAGACGGAATTAAACACGATTTTCAATTCGAATTATTCAGCTATTTGCGGACGAAAACATCCCGTTTTAAATAAACATTTGATGACAGCACCTATAAAATATGCTCCAATCCTATTTAACTTCTCTTATGTCAATGTGGTTAGTAGTCAAAAGGTTAATTAGAAAACGTTATGTCTAACCAATTCCTCCGCGTTATGCGCTTTCTGCCTACCCTCGTGTGATTGTGCATTTCGGAATATATGTTATTTAACTGCCCGCGCAGCGATGAAGATAACGCTATTAAAACAGACAGCGGCAGTCCCTGCGACTAAAAAGTATGATAGTGGCTTCTTTTCGTCGTTTTGTCGGCGGGCGCGTCCGGCGGAGGGCTTTCATTACGGCCCGCGAGAGCAACAAGCGGGGTAATTGCCAGCCAGCTCTCTGTGTCGGCTCGAGACGCAGACACCTAGGCACGCGTATACGCAGACAGAAATATGGTTTGAGAAAATACAGGGATCGGCTGCAGACTAAATTAATTAATCTGTATATAGTCACCCCCAGAACAAGTATCGGTCGTTATTGTTATTAAATCCGGCAGCCCATTTCCTTTATAGTCCTGGACTGGCACCGCACTATCGTAGTGCTCCAAGAGGCGACTCTGCTCACTAATTGTCACAAAGGCAATATACATCTTCAGTTAAACTAGTTCAACACGTTCTGACGCAAGATTGAATATATAGCACAAAAACCAAAGGTGGTACTTGCTTAGAAATAAGCCTGGTAGACATGCTACGATTGTAGAGAGACTGACAATGAAATACCGCTTGGCGAATACTCTTCTTCTACCAGCATACATAAAAAAATGAATTACCAGAATATGTTATCGGAAATCATGTATCATTATCAGTCTTATTTTGTTTAGACCAAAGTCTTGATCATATTGTCTGGTGCGTGAGGCCTTTGTGCGGATCACGGGACACATTCTCTCTCGCTACATGTCCCGTCTACTGCAGCCTCCTTGTTTTCACCTTCTTCTGTATATTTGGGGAAGTAGGTATACCGTTCCTAAAGTCCAAGGTTCGTTAATCTCTTACATTTTCCGGTTAGGTTAGGATTTTTACAGTGTAAACTTATTAAAACTAACATAATAAATATTTAACACGCGATACTATTTATGAAAATCCACAGAAATGTTTAGGCACATAATTATGTTTAGGTGCAGAAAATAAATCAAAAGAAAAAAGGGAGAGAAAGAGTGGGGAGGTTGCAACTATTGTTGCGGTAAAGGAAGAGTAACATGTGTTTTTATAGGTAGAGTGAATGGTCAAAATTGAGATTGTGGTGGTTCATAATAAATAACCCTTTAAGCGTAGTAAGGCTAATGTTGAAAAAGTCAATTTTTTGTAAATTTCTCATTATGATATTTGCATGACCGGTGAATTAATGAATTCGTATGTAAGATGTTCTACTTATAGTAATGTGGAAGAGTGCGGATTGCCGGGTTGATCTAAATGGTATATGGAGTGATATTAATTCTGATTGTCTGGGACAGTCAAACATTACATACATACACACATATATTGTGACGTTACGAAAGTAGGTCCCTGATTTATTTTGAATACGTACCTACCACATTTTTGTACATAATGGTAGTACTGATATAATGCCTTGATCAATAGAAGTGCAGCGTATTATTTTATAGGATGGCACATTTGACGTTTCCGTAAAAGGCCAGTGAGAGAGCGAGGGCCGTCCACTGTTATAAATAAATATAGATCGATCAGCTATATATAAAGGGCTAATGAGTAAAAATATAAATACGAGTGCACCTATGTAGAAATATTCGTGCCTAATCTGCATTGTGAATTTCTTTGTTCTAGGAAACGAGAAGTTTTCCCTTTATAATTTCGACATTGGAGTTCTTTGAGAGGACATTTTTTTTACCGATATTGTCTATAATGATGGAGGTATTCTTATGATGGAGAAGATTTTGTTAATGGAAGTATGATGGAGTATCTTTAGTAAGCTGTCGGTGAAGGTCTAAGACTCGTTCTCATCCATTATAATATATGTATATTAATAGGATGTCATTAAATAATTTTTAAAAATGACAATTGCAATAAAAAATTGTTGAAGTAATTAATATTAGCCTAAATATTAATATTATATTAGCCTAAATAGAAGTATGTATGAGAATAAGAAGAACAATATACTAAAATAATATAAAAAGAGAAAATAAACATTAAAATATAGATTAAATTAAAAAAATATACATGAACAAATTTTTGAATTCATTACAAAATAACAACATGTAGCCCTTTGAAAAAAATTGTAAATATGGTTTTAGAAATGACTAGTAATGTGAATAATATATTATTACATTTTCTGGTTCCGATCACTGCTGTTAACGATTCCGATAAAGGTAAATATATCATTGTAGTTTTCTTAGACTTTAAAAGAGTTTTTGAAACCATCACTAGAGACTTAATATCTGACCCCCTCCTTATTTCCTTAGGAGTACCACATATGTCAGTTCTAGGACTTATCCATTTTATTATTTCTACATGGTGTAACAGACCTGGTCCACGATACTTTAGGAAGTACTTAGGAGGTAGGATAAATTTAAAAATTTAACTTTTGTAGAATATTATTTGTATACCAACTAGAAAGCTATGCAAAATAAACTGAATATTGATATTGTTTATATGAGAAAATAAATATATATATATATATATTATAGCGTCTAATTTAGCAACTGTTAATTCACGGTGAACTTCCATTTGAATGATTTAATTAAAATATAATGTATGCACTAGATCTAGAATAAATAAATAAATTCCCAAATAATAATATCTGACAGTTCCAACACGCGGACAAAGGAAGTTGCATAGAACATAAGAACACCGGCCAGTAAAGAATGGCCCCTCGCAGCGGCCCGTGACGAGCGAAGATGTTTTAATTACTTTTATTTGTGCTCTTCTCCTTTTTGCTTTCTCAAAATAAATAAAGGGAAATGGTCTGATGGCAATTTGATGGTTTGTGCCCGTTACCATCCCAAGTATTGTATCTCTTCAGTGCAGTATACTGACGGTAAAAAAATATACATTTTTTGGAATAAAATTATAAACCGCGACCTTCCTTTTCACGTATTTACGGGAGAGAAAATGCGAGCAATACTTGATTACATGTAAGTAAATGAAATGAATACCATTTCTATTAGCCTAATTTCCAAACGATTTTCTCGAATAAACTCAAAAGGATTATTTTTAAAACTATCAAGGTTTGTGAAATTATTTGAGTATCGTCTTGGTGTCACACAAATATTGAGTTTTTCAGTTTATATTATTGTAAAATTATATTAATGTTTAAGAAAAATACAGCTGCGTATAAAAATAAACAGAAGATTAATTGTAAAATAAAATAATGGGGATAAACTATGATGAAACGCTATGAAACTGCATGCTAAATTGTAAATAGTAATGTAAATCAAAAATTTCATTAGAATTGCAATGGAACACTCGATAATAAGGCGCTAATAGAGAATTATTTGCATATTTTCTACAACACGCACTAGCAAGAATTTTTAAAATAAATAATTGTATCAACTCATATCCACGAGACTAAAAGTAGGCGATGCTTCATTTTAATCTGCGCGCAAAACGCACGGGCTGATGATTCATCAATCGCGCTCGCGGATCGTAATGACACACGTACCGTTAGACTCTCAAAGATCAAAACCTGCTATTGAGGATCAATATTTTTAGAACTTTAGGAACATCAAAATATTTATTTAGCGGTTTTAAACGTCACAATTTGTGTAATAGGTATGCGTGTATTATTCATTAATTAATACCGATTAGCATCTAATTGACGACATCGAGACTGCTTATAATATGTTTTCTAAAAAACATTGTATCATAATGCTGTGTTCATTTATGAATTTTATTTTACTTTTGTTAATATTCTTTTGTTTTAAATATACAATCGAGAAAGTCGAATGTCCATTTTGAATTGACTTAACTTAAAAATTGAAAATATATTAGTAATGACGACAAATTGAAAATTATATCGGTATCGGCATTAGTGATTTGAGAATATGCCATTTTTGGTATTATAAATTTTTTTTAAAAAGGTGCCCCGATTGGTGGTGTAATTATTTACTGAAAACGGAACCTAGATTCGTTATCGCAAAGACCGAACTGACATACTTTCCAATGGGACAATTTTTGCAGATAATCCAAATCCCGCATTTGTCTCCATTGGGAAACTTTGAAAAATTCAGTTTAGCGAAGTAGCGTTAAGAAGCATACATTTATCGTATAAATTGTGTCGAAGAATTTTTATCGGTTCTGCAAGCCAATTTCCTTCACTGCAACTATGAAAAATATTGGCCTGTCTATGACTTGAGAAGAATTTTACAATAAGAGACATATTGCGCAGCATCAGCCGGTACGACAAATTTCAGTGGAATTGATATTGAACAGTTGTACGTAATAAACGTTTTCTCGTATAATTAAAATAATTGCGAATAATTGACATAACCTTCAGTAAGGCAGAAATACAATCCGTACAAGGCTATCTCCGCAACCGACCGTGATTCTATGATTGGACCTTACTTTACTTAAACCGCCAGCCTCCTTTTATTTATTTATCTTATTTCATCCAATCGGCGGTCGGGATCGATACATGCTTGTTTTTTATTATAAACGGCCGCATTTGTGAAAATTGCTATTTTGATTTAAGATATTGTGCATCACGTAAAAATATGAGCTTGCGGTTGCTGAAAAATAATTATTAATATCATATCTTTTGCTGAAATTAAAAAAAAAAATTAATAATTATATATCCGAAAAAAGTTTTTGATGTTACAAACATTTTTGTTATTTATTTTTATCGACTCAATCAGCAATTCAAATTCAATTCAAATAATCTAGTACCGGGTGCATTTTCATTTAGCCATTCAATAATTAAAATATACTCATTTAGTTAATGTAGGTGGTTAATTATTATAATTACGACAAAAAATGTTATTTTAAATATATGTCGTTAAGGTCCATTAAGGTGCTATTTTCAAAGTATTTGACTAGATTTTTATTGTTGCAGATTTTTCATAACAATTCTGTTGTATTCTTTCACACATGACGTTATGATCGGTACAATATTATGTAATAATCTGCCAATTTGTCTTTTTAAAATATTTTTTGTTAATATTAGTTTTTTTTTTCGTACGATATAGATAATAATGTGTTTTCCTTAAAAAAATTATTACATCGTTTGGAAAACCTCGTTAATCTGCAAATTTCCTATTCCTATCATAATTAAATAATTCGTTTAATTAATTTAATTAGTGAGCTTTAATGTGTTTTTAATAAACCTTGTAATAAGAATAAAATGACCACAAATTCTACAATAATTACGTTTGGAACAATACAATAGCAATATTAATAATTAAAACGATGCGAACAATTCTGCACTTTTGTCCGTTTATATAGACTAATCTGTTGACATACGATGAAGGTATTTTTGAGGTTTTTAAAAACTTTATTGTGAATTAAATTTAATTCATCGATATTAATCTTTAAATTCGAGCTGCCAATATGCATTTGTTCGGGCGTTCATTCACTCAACTGATCGTGTGCATATCGACTCACCAAGATATGCGCACATCCACTCACCAGATTAAGCTCTCATCCACTCACCCGGTCGTGCACTCTTCCACTTACCCGGTCGTGCACTCTTCCACTTACCCGGTCGTGCACTCATCCACTCACCTGGTCATTCACTCTTCCACTCTTTCGGTCGTGCACTCTTTCACTCACCCAGTCGTGCAATCTTCCACTCACTCGGTCGTGCACTCTTCTACTCACCCGGTCGTGCACTCATCCACTCACCCGAACATGCATTCATCAGAGGGAGTGCCCCCGACTCGAGCGCACGTTGAAAATTTGAGATACTATAGAGTTGATCAAAGATAAAGTTGTTTTTAGTTAGTGAAAATACTTTAAATAAATTATTATACAAAATAATTTTAAATAAATTATGTAGCGCTCTCGTATCCGACTGACTATAAGGGCAGAGTAATGAAATGGTCCATGATTTGACTCCTTAGCTAATTTTAGAGGAGAAATACGGACCCTGAGAAGGAAAGAAAGAAACATGCTCGACGTCTTCTAGATGTAGTGCTGGCGTCGCATGCTGCATCGTATGCTGCTCCATTCTTCATAATGTTGTGGTCATGTTTGAATTAATGAAGAAAACAGGAAACATGCAGGGAAAAAATTATGATATACTTTAAACATGTTGCTAGAAGAGATAGAGACAGTCTGGAGAAATTGGTGATTGCGGAGAACTAAAATTGACACACCGAGCCCCAGATATGACCGTAACCTCGCTATACGTCGCACTAAACAAGGTCTAAGGTCGCAAAGGATAAATCAAAGTATTTAACGCCAAAAGCAAAGTAGAATACCGTAATGCTTAGTTATGAGCACATCGGATGCACGGTAGTGGGTTTGCCATTAAATCTAGTGACTATAAAAGTAGTGTTTGATCTACATCTGGAAAGTACGTAGCGAGCATAACGGTCAAAAAAATAATATGATCAAAAATATTTGCCAACCACAGTCACCAAAAATATTTGTGCCATCTATGATGTAGTTTCACCGGTTCGACGCCAAAAATGGTTCAAAAGATTTAAATCGAGAAATTTTTATTTAGATGATAAGCCTAGAAGTGGAACACCAAAAATCATCGATGAAGATCGCATAGCTGCAGAAATTCAAGCCAATCCAGAGATATCGATTCAAGAATAAACAAATAGAACAGGATTTTCATGGTTCAAAATTCAAAGAAGTTTGAAAAAAATCGGAAAGGTGTGGAAACAAGGGGCACACACACGCAATAAGCGAGAACAATGACGTGAGAAAAAATTAACGCTCTTGGATAGAAAACTGTTGCTCGCCCTCCATATTCTCCTGATTTAGCGCCATCGGATTTCCATTTGCATAATTTAGATGGGAACAATTTAATAATGCTAGTGAAGTTAAAACAGCCCTTCCCTTCCCAAAATTTCTACATTATAATTCATGAAAATAGTCTCCATCGACAGATCCAACCTATACATTTTACTTAATCTTTTCATCTCCTAATTTCAAAATAGACATGAATAAAAACGATATAAATGTAATGAACAACGACAAAAACGAGAAAGTCGCAAGACGCTACTCTATTCTGTAAGTATTGTCGTCTGCAGCCCCTCCTCTCCTGGCTGGCTGGTGTCGGGACCACTCGCGATGATGACGTTCAAATTTTACGGTACGTGCCTCGCGGTTCAGAGTCTATTGTACCGCTCTGGGAGCAATTTCTTTAAAACACCGTGAACTTAATTAATTAACTCCGCTTTATTAATTATGTCAGACCGTAAAAATAAAGAAAGAACATACATATTTGTAAAATGAGATATTTCAAGATTAATTTATTATTAAAGAAAACATATTATTATTGTGAACATAGTTCTGTGATATTTTACCGGGATCTCGGTACCAATCAAAATATTTTTTGTAATTTATATATTTTTCTAATTAATACATTTAATTAGTATTAAATTTATTTATTAATATCAGCTAGATCAAGGTACGATCGAGGTGGGCTGAAATGTCTCTTTTACAATTAATTCATTATGGACGCATTTCATAAATACGTGTCAGAGTATATTTATTATTCTTTCTCTAGGATCAATATAAACAGAATTATGGATCAGTAATTACATTTTTTTAACCATTTTTGAGCGTTTCAATAATATTGAAATAATAACATTTTGTTTCTAATGTATCAGAGATTGATTGCTCACCGAATTACAAATTATGACTTATCAATCAAAGCATTCGATACTGTCTCTTTCCCTGTTCTTCACGGAAACTAGAAACATTCGATATTAGAGGAGTAGCTCTAGATTGATTTAAAAGTTATCTAACGGAATGATAACAAGCAGTTAGAATTGATACTGAAACTCTCTTTTGGAGTCCCGCAAGGGAGTGTTCTAGGGCCCACCTATTTTCTGTTATATATAAATAATTTGTGTGAATTGAGTCTCACCAATAGGAAAATTTTTACTGCTACTTATTGATACTGCTTTATTGTTTATCCAATACCAACGTATCTGTAAACATGGGACCAAGTTTACAGATACGCTGGTATTGGATTACAAAAGATCAAATCGTAGCTTGAAATGATCTTCTCACGTTAAATACTGACAAAAGTAAGTACTTGCGTTTCAGTATCAATAAGGCTTGTAGTTCAAATCTCAATAATTCGTTAAAACTTCATAATTCGTTAAAAAAAAATTAAAAAAATCGCTATTGCAAAACAAATTTCACAATCATAGTCACAGTAACAGGTGAAATAATGGTTTTGCTCGTCACTAGTTTGGAGATCTTGAGACCCTTTATAATCGGTCTAATTTCTATTGAAATCTATTTAAAATATAGAATGACTAAAAATATATAAATAAATAAAATATTAAATAAATTGAATTAATCAAATATATAAAATTCTAAAAACCCAAAAACGTAACAAATACTTAAGTAAATGTATGTAATAATATATTTATATAATAATGCGTCAAGCATACGGTAGAAACATAAAAAAAATTAAGCATCTGATCATCAAATCATCGATCCATCGTTGATTAAATCTCCACCAGTTACTTCATAATTTGAGTTTGGTTCTAAAATTATTTTGATGACTCGCTTGCATCTATACCGAGTTGAGTTGTACAGCCGGGAGCGTGGCCAAACATTGTCCCCATTCGTGGGACGATTACTTGTACAGAACGACCGTTGGGCTACCAAAGATTAGAGTTCAGTCGTGAAGTTTCATTCTGAATTGAGAATATAGTTAATTTGTTGACTTAATGTTAAAACATATGTAGTTAAAAAAACATAACAAACAAATTAAAAAAATAATCTAATGACAAACTTCTAAACGGCGCGGCGCTTCGGTGAGCACTGCTGTCCGAGCAACAGTGCATCTCTTCCCTTGAAGATTGTGTTTAGGAAATCAGTATGAATAATGAATTAAATATGTTGCGAAGATAATAATAAATAATACTTACATTTTGTTAAATAAGTATATAATAATAGATAAATATACATATTATGTACATACTGAAAATAAATTTTACAAAGGATATACCGCACACAAGGTTATAAGGATAAGGATATAAGATTTTTATAAAATATAAAGAAAAAAATATTTACTACGAGAAAATCAATAGTGTAAGTTGCCGTGCTGAAGAAAGTGACAAGATATCAACAAAATAAAAAGTAAATACTTAAAAAAATATCTTGAAAATAAAGAAAGCTAAACATAATGAAGAATATTTATATAAAACTGTGAGAGAAAATTATTAGTAAAATAATATTTCAAGCATGGCTTCAGTAACTTTATTAATTTTGATAGTACCTACAGATCGATTAGCAGAATTTTGTACAAATCGACTGAGAAAATTTTATAAATTTGTCGCTGAATGATATTGATCCACGAATAACACCACTCGGTGTGCATATTTAAAAGTAATCGTGGATTTCCCCGCGGTAGCCAAAAATCAATTTGATCATAATTGATGAAATTTACGGATTAAATTGAATATTAATGATTTTGTTTGCAATATTAAGTTTATTAAAAAAAAATTCCAGGTTACAGGCGAAGTAAATGTAAATTAAAAATCTTACATCAAAGTTGTTTGATATTTTCTTTCCAACTATATTTCCGGAGATGAACGCTTCAAATTTATCCCTCAGGAGTGTACATTCATTTATAATCATAAAGGAAATGCGAAACTATCGTTACCAAGTATCATAAACACCAATCACCGCGCTCTCACAAGGGATGCAAAATTAATACTTAGTTTTCCAGTTACTAAGGCAAACACTCACACTTACCTACCCTACTTTCATACACGAATGACGATAATTTTCCTTCGTCTTTATACTATTTGCTACGTGAACATTATATAAATGACTCACTCGAAAGAATAAGAATAATTGTTCAGTATATGTAAATAAAATAGTGTCATTATTTTTGAGCGGTTTGATGAGGATATTTATTTGTCGCGTAAGGTACTGGATCATATTTTACTTTTCATGAGAGCCTATCACTATCGAAATCAGCCCGCGACCTGAGACTACATTATTATCAGACTCGCGAGATATTCATCGCTGTGGGTCAGTACTACAGTCGGTTATCGCTAAAAACGAAATATTGGGTACATTAACGCTTACTAATATATTAAACATTTGGAATATAATAATTCTACCATTTGGAATAAATCAATTGTTGTTGTTTGTTTTCTGATGTATTATAGCTCATCAAATTTCTCTTCTGGCCGTGTCCTGGCCATCTTTTTAATTCAGTTGCTGAAATGAAATTCATTAATTACCTTAAAATGCCTTTTGACCTAAAAGGTTATAAAAAAAGCACTAGCGAGTAACCTGTACCATTACTTAAAAAATATTTAATAGATAAGTTAGGCGCCTGTTCAATTATTATACTGAAAAACTAAATTTGATAGTTATTTCTAACATAATTTAAATGCATTTAATGGAAGTAATCCTGGAACTAACGAGTCCGTGTACAAGATTAAATATTGATTGGTATTTAGAAGTTACTGCAACTTTGTATTAATGGAGAGCATTACCGGTACCGGTGTTAGTGAATCATATATTATATACACGATGTACTACTAAGCTGATTCATGAGCTCTAGACGACACAGTGCAGTATGGAAGGAATCCTACTGTGAATAATTGAAGAGACGGGAAAATAAAACTTTAATGGTAACAGGTGGGTTACATTTCATAATGCAGAGATAAAGGATGGGCAAAAAACATCTTCGAATGATACCCAGGAGACAAAAATCGACTTAAAGTGGCCCAAGATCGATAGACGAAATTTTCGAAACAGTAGGAGTGAGTACAAAGAAAGTATCATCGTCGCGGGAGTCCAGCAGTGGACTGACAATGCTGATGATGATGATAGATTGTGAGAATATATTAACATTGAAAACTTTTTAATTTAACGCTAAATTTGGAAATTACTTTTTGAGATTTTTTAGAATATTAATTGTATATTTTATCACAAGTTAGAACACCCAATCTTTGAAGCATTTTGTTTGTTTGCTGCTTCAATCAGAGCATAAATTTCTTTTGTAATCTTCGTTTTTCATTGTTTAAACGTGTACATCAAAGAACACTGACTTGAAAAACAAAATTCACTGACTCAGGCTGACTTTGGCACGTTGACCCTTTAATTATAATGGTTTTATTCATCATCTTATTTTAAGGAAACATATTAGCAATAGGTCATCAATGACCCTAATAAATTGTTAAAGACATATTAAAGTTCACATAAACGTTTCTGTAGAAATGTTACAATTGTAAATTTTAGCGAATTAAAAAAGTAACATTAAGACACTTAAAATGTGCCTACTCTGAAGGCAACGAAGAGAAGACGGATTGACGTCTTTGAAATATGGTGCTGGAGACACGTATTGCGCATACCGTGAATGGCGAGACACACAATGTCTCCATTCTGCAAGAGCTGAACATCAAGGAGATGTTCCTGTCCATTTCCCTTCAATCATTTGGACATCTAGCGAGAAGAGAAGATAGCCTGGATAAGCTTATTGAAATGTTGAGAAATGTAGTATAGTCAACGTCAAGTGGGCGGAAGTTCACGGAGACCGCGATCAGCTGTCACGAGGGACCGATATGAATAATGAAAATACAATAAGTTAATACACAGAAAACATTTTTACTTATTTTTAGTAAATCCAATCATTTATTTTGAATGAGTATGAAAAAATGTTTATTCTTATCATAACTAGAAGATAGACTCAAGGCCAGTCCGTTATTTCCAACGACGAAATTTGAACAATAACAAATATTTAACTCACAAAGCACGCAAATTACAAAATTAGATTATCAAAAAGATAAAATAATTTGAAATACAAAATAATAAAGAAAAAAGAAATTCACTGAAATTACACAATAATATCGAGACCCGCGGTCTTATATAACATTACCGACAGTCTAATGTGTATGACACTGATGGCGCCCTTTCGCTCTGTCTGACTGCAATATATAGAAAAATCTGAAATTGTCTACAGATGTGTGATATAATAAAAATACTATTACAGATATCGTTTTTAATATAATATAAAATAACTTAATAAGCCGCCATTTCTATCTAGAAAAGGAAAGAAATCCGTTGATTGGCTCTCAGATCAAAATAAAGCACCAATATTTGTAGAATGTTTTCGGAAATCAGTATTATTGTTACATCACTTTACATATTTCACACTTTTCCACGATCTTGACCATTTTCTTCACCCGCGATTTAGGTGAGTAAGTATTTCAGTGCATCTTATTCCGAAAAGTTTGATTTTCTGTAAATAAAATACTTCGAATATAATAAATATGGATGTCGATACTGATCATTTAAACACGTGCACCACTGCGTGAATAGCGACATTTTTAAGTGAACTCGCCGAGACATCGGAAATATTGGCGCCATTAACCGTTGTCAGATTGAATTGATATCTTCTAAATAACTACTGCGTGTGAACATAAGAGACATTAGGTACAATATATCCACGACTTCTAAAGTGGCTGTTAATGGAGAGTGGAGAACAACGCGGAAGTCGCGATATTGATCTGAAACTTATGAATAATTGTATCCAAAATATGTGTGCTTTTCTAATGGTATTCTGCGACGCTAGAAGGCAAAAGGAGAACGACTATTATATTAAACTATACAATAACGAGAGAATCCACACGTAAAAAAATCTTCAATGGATTTTTCGTTTTTTTGATGTTGAAAGATATAAACTTTAATCGTTTCATCAGAAATAGAATTGGACAGGCTTCAATTTATTAATACGATTCAAGTAAATCTTTAAGCATTCAAAATGCTATTTAAGTGGGTAAATATGGGAATCCCGATCTGTTCACGACCTTCACTTGTTATCCCTAAAAAGCACAAGGTCGCCTTGATTTGGTGGTCAGAGTTGAGTCTAAAAATGAAAACATTAATGAATATCATCACCAAAGGTTTGGTATTCGGAGCAACAGACGCTCTGTGTTAACAATTGAAAGGAAATATTCATAAAATACTGTGGCTTTGAGACAAAGATAGTTCGAACCAAATTGCTGATGCGAAAAGTGCGAAACGACCTAATCCCGAAACTAATCCACTTCTGTACGAAATTGTAAAAACACAAATAGTGCACCATGCAGGAAAGGTAATCTACCCACTCGTATATATTTTAATAAGGGAGACACAGAATAAAATTGAGGATTCAAAGCGTAATAAAAGTTTATAATATTCAGGCTGATAACAGACGGTCGTTTCGCATGACTTTTTATTTCACACTTCAATGTGGAGATTTCAGGAGCAATTCAGTGAAGGCAATCAAATATGTACGCAAGTGATTGTGGTCTAGTGCTTACGATACTCGTCTAGTGATCTAGCGGTCGGGGGTTCGAGCCTCGTTCCAGGAGGCCGACAAGCCTTAGCGCAAATCTTAGTTAGAAAGCTTAGTTAGAAAATACTAAGAATATTGATGTGACACGTATTCCTTGTATGCATCTCTGATTTTTTATTTAAAAAAATAAAGTGCGTAAGGGGCAGTAGGAAGACTTACAATTTCGAACTACGGGGTGCATATTATGTCCCAGGCCGATGTTTTTTTAAATAACTAGGAAACGAAACATGATTTTTTTATTTGGTTTTTATTTATCGATTATTTTGTTAATTACAATTATGTATGGAAAATGACATGGGTCAAGTGGCCGCCTCTGGCAGCGGCACAGCGGCACAGCGGCACAGCGGCACAGCGGCACAGATGTGCGCTCTGTTAACCATATTTTTCTTAACATTCGGGTGTTATTTCAGCAATTTCATTTCGAATATTATTCTATAGCATCGGAATTGTTGTCTTATTAACGTAGACCTTTCCTTTCGAGTACCCCTACAGCAAAATAGTCGCGAGCCGTCAAATTAGGCAATCAAGAGATCAGTCGATATCACTACTTTTTGACATTATGCAGCTGGGAAAAATTTCTTGCAAAATTTCAAGCATAGCTCGGGCTGAGGTGTGAGGTGATAATCCTTTTGAAACCGCATATGTTATTATATATAGGCCCAATTGATAACCAATTTCCAACACGTGACGACAGCGATCGCCATTAATGGTTACAGCGTTGCCTCTTGCACCCTGAAAGAAACGCCACACGACGCACCATACAGTCACTAGGAGTGGGTGAAATGGTCGTCAGTGAATCAAATGAGAATTTTCAGTACCACAGTAATGGCTGTTTTGTTTATTAACAAAGCCGCCGAAAGTCTAAATAATCTTCGTCGCTCACGATGATTTTTTTCATTTAATTTTTTTTTCATTTAAAAAACTTTTTTTTAAAATAGACACGCGTACGTGGAATATACGAGTATGTCACATTAATATTCTTACTATTTTCAAACTAAACTAAACGCTTGTGCTATAAAAATAGGATAAACTCTGTACAAGCCTTGAACAAGACTTAAATCCCCGATCACTAGATAACTTGGCGAGTGTCTTAACCGCAAGACCGGCAAGTTACTCGATGGATATTATTAAATATATTAATTAAAAAGTTATACGTATTGAATCAATTTTATCGAAAAATATTGTTGTTACGTCACCAGAATTCGAGCTTGGATCTCTTTCCAAACCGGGGAAGGTGCGTTATCCAACTATGCTACAGCGACAATATTTTTAGCGAGAAATTGTCGAACCTATATGTTAGCTTTTTGATATTAATACTAATTATTAATTAATAATAATTTTGATATTAATTTAATAATAATTGATAATAATCGTTCCATTATTTGATAGAGCAATCTACCCTTTTTTACGGAATCTCAAATACCTTTGAGTAATCTGATAGCAGACGCCAAAAATATCAATTCATTTTTATTACATTTTGAACACATTGATAAAACTTTATTATTAGGAGAACACATTCTTATTGTGTAGATATAATTATACTCGTAGGTATGTAATATTTTAAATATGAATTAAATATATTAATTAGTAAGATGTACGTATAAAATCTATTTTATCAAAAAAGTTGTTGTTGCGCCACCGGGATTCGAACCTGGATCTCTTTCCAAACCGAGGAAGGTGCATTATCCAACTATGCTACAGCGACAATATTTAGACAATATCACAGATCTATGTTCTGAATAATTAAAACTTCACAATAATAATGTGTTCTTCTAATAGATATTATTTTTATTTCAGCATGCGCAATATTTCTGCCAATATTTATTTCTACTTTTACAATTACAAATTACTTTGTCAGTTTTCTTTGTTAATTCTTTCTGATAATGTCATCAAATAATATTTGTAATTGATTAATAAAAATTTATCTGCAACACTTTATTATTTTAATTGCTCAGTTTGTAGAAAGTTTATCACTGGGCATCGCACCACATTATTGCTCACTTTACTGTTTTATTATTTTCACTGCACATAACTGAGCTGCCCGCAGGGCCTAGTAACAGCAATCTGTATTACTATTGCATCGCAAACATTTTACACTAAATTGACAATTTGATTTATTGTGAAATTATTTTAGTTGATTGAATTATTTAAAAAAATGTAATATAATTTACTCGCGGAGAAAGAGAATGTTGCTGAATTAAAATAAAATGTGGTATTAGAAGATTTAAAATTTTTGCGCATCGTGAACTAGAGTGGATACAAATAATATGTAAAAATACCATTTCGAGACATAAATGAATTGGTTTTGTTGGAATTTGTATTATGTTTAGAGATTCTCATCAAATTAGCTGAGGAATTTGCAGAATGAGAAGGAAAGTTCGGGCATTGCTTGGAATGCAATTTAACTGTCTCAGACTCACTAACTTTGTTAATTTGTCACCGCTCTTCAATTCGTACACTGTTTTTACCCTGTTCTAGAAACAAAGATAGGTACGTGTCGAAGTCGACTCTGTAGTTTCATTAAGCATTTCCAGTTTACCTATTTTGACGATCTTTTCTTTTCGCACGAACAATTATAATGCATGTATTGCTTTAATGCCATATAATATTTATATATAATATTTACCAATCTTTTATTATATATATATATATATATATATATATGTCATATATGATATAATTACGATACATTTGTTTGAACAATGAATGTAGCGAGTAAATATTTAGCGACTCCTCGCATTTCGCAGGTTTCCGAACATTAAAAACATGATCAACTTTGATCCTCGGGAACCGTCCCCGACCGGCCCCCCCCCCACCCCCCGCCACCACCTTCACCAGCTCGGTAAGCGATTCCGCCTCGGGCCACTTCACACTTCTTCACTTTGATTTGTTTGCTCTCGGAGGGCGGCCGCTGCCCCCGCCGCCCCTTCCCCCCGCCGTGCCGGGATCGCTAACAAACGCCCCCAGCCCACTTGTAAAACTTTTACAATGTGAACATAAATCCGCCCTCAACAGCGCCCGCGCCAGGAATGTAGGTACCTACAAAAATGCTCACGGGTTACAACCTTTATGGCCCGATCGCGCGGAACAAACTCCAAAATACACTCTACAAAAAATAACAGCGCGAGGTAGAAAACGCCCGCAATGCACTTCCGGAAGAAATTGAATTGAGATATTTGAATGTTCCTTTTTAGCAAAATGGCGCAAAATTGTCGCGAAATTGTTCCGCTCCGGGGACGCGCTCGGCCCGCTTGCCTTTTTCTCACCGTAATCTTATAGGAGGAAAATCTCTCCCGCGCGGGAATTATTTTAAGTAGATTTCAGCGATCGGTGTATTGAGGTGATCCCCTATTTATTGTGTTAAGGATATTAAGACATACTAAAGAAATAAAGGGAACGGGTACTAATAAAGAGATCAGTTCAGTAGAGAAAAGAATACAGTATAGGTACAGTGCAGTAGAGTACGCGGTACACTGCAAACTAAAGTATCCTACTAATAAGCTACTTTTATGTAATCTGTAATAATTATAATAATAAAAAACTCTTATTTTTAAACTATAAACAACTATTGTACTTCCGCTATCTTCTTTGTGTTGTAATATTATGTTTTTTTACGATATTGTATATTCCATTTTGTACCTTTATTTTATACTTTATGAATCTGCCTATGTATTTATACATATAAATTCCAATACGTGAACATTCACAACGCTTTTGTTTGTAAACCTACCATTGGTAGTCAAAAAGATGCGAAGTGAAAGGTTGCCAAAACTGTAGCGGGATTTATATATATACATATTAAATGTGTACATATATATATATATATATATAGATACATATTAGCAAATTGCACGATGCGCGATCTAAATGTGAAAACTTTATTTTAATGACTGGATGATTTGTGAAAAATGTATGGTGCTCTAACTGTACTCAATATTAGTATTATATGCTTAAATAGTTAATTACATGCATTTTTTAAAATGGTGTTATTAAGCATTGTTTAATTATGTTTGAATAACTTTCTTTATACCGACTTTGTTATTATCTAATAATCATATTATTTAAAAATTATTAACTCCATAGGGGTGAAACGCCAAAAAGGAGGAGAAGAGTAAGTAACGCATCATTACCAAAAGTAGGTGTTACTTTATATTAACTCTAATTTTTATTTAAAAATGAACCAAAGACCTTTACTAGTTTTATTTTAGTACGGTAAACAAAAAATTCATTGTTTGAATAAGTATATATATAAATGTATACCCTATTCAATTCACACTCTCGTTCTACGTCTTAATGATCAAAAGGTAATATGGGCTGGAATTCTTGTTTTATTTTTTTTAAGGCTGTTTAAATTGATTAAATATCATCCGTCTATAGCCGTATCCAGAGTTGCTGTATTTAATACTCATATTCTTCCCCTATCGTTCATTTTATTTTTCACCATCTTTTCATTTTTTTACTCCGTTAAAATCTAGTGCTGGCCAAAATTTCTACAGTATAAGGTAATTTTTTGACTAACTAAAATTGAGATTAGCCAATATCGATTTATTCGGGAATGGGTCGGGTCATCGTTTAGAAAAAATCTCGATGAGCTAACATTCCGACAGCAAGAATTCCGAATACCTTCAAGCTAATATGCCGAATAATCTATATTTCGATTTCCTCAAATCCTGACAAACCACAATACGAGTGCCAACGGTAACTCCATAGCGCTTATATATAAATAAAAAACAAATGTAAATTTTGTGTTAATCTTTTGGGTTAATAGCATATAGAATAAGTTGCATAGGTAAATTAAAGTCAGAATTTATTTACAAACAATTCAAAATTATATAGTTTTATTTTGAGGAAGTATCATATTTGTAATTAATTATTATACAAACGTAATTATATTTTAATTTATTCAATTTTGCATAGCTATGCTTATCCACACATGGACTGGCTTTATTAATAAACATATAGTTTATTTTTATCTATTTGCTTATACTGGATATAATTATAATGGATATATATATACTATTTGCTTATTAAGGAGAACATATTCTTATTGTGAAGTTGTAATTGTTCAGAACATAGCCTTGTGATATTTTTAAAAATACGAATTAAATGTATTAATTAAAAAGGTATACATATAAAATCAATTTTATCGAAAAATATTGTTATTGTGCACTTTGCTATCATGTGTCTAAAATAAAATTTTATGTATATTTAATATCTCCATATTTGTGCATAATTAAGCCATCCAATTAAACGCCATAAAATAGATCGCGTACGGTGATGTACTTTTATTAAATTGAAAAATCTTTTAACCTCATCAAAATAGTGCGCATTAAGATAACAAAACAGAGACCATTACATCACACGTCACAATATTCACTAATATTATTCAACGCTCATCGCATATCCACGGCTCGGTTCACAGATATTGTGCTTCTAGTTTTTATCCGAATCGGGTCGTCATATTATACAAAACGCTCTTCCGCTTTATACCTTTATATTATAAAAATAAGGAATATCTACATATGGCGTATTAAAGATATTTCATATATTTATTTCGCAAACATTTTCACGCGAAAAGTTTTAAGTCCCTTTATTTCCATCGGGATTCTACTAAAGTTTATATACAGTTTGATTGAAATGCCTCAATAGTGTTTCCGCCGTATAGATATGAATAATGTCAACATAATAATATAGTAGCGGTAAAAATATCCAAATACAGACAGGTTTTATCTACAATGTACAAAATGAAGTTTGTATCGAATTGATAAATCTTTGCAAACAGAAGATTAAGCTATTCGTGAAGACGAATATAGTATGCGAGAAACAAGACGATAACAAGACAAAAGTAAAATGTACCGAGATACATGCGAGCAGTCTTTATTCAGCCATATACTGGAGACAGTTAAATATCCGAGTATAATAGAAGAAAGTTGTTTTTGCCACTGTATTAGCTATGGCAGCAAGTCTTTCAGTTTTTCTGACACCTGCGGAGGTCAAAATTGAAACTATAGCCAGCCTAATGTTGTCGCTGAGATGCTATATGTAGTAAATACTTAGATACCATTATTAAGGATGATGAAATAAGATTAATTAAATATGGAGGCTGACTTCACGTATTCTACAACAGAATATGTTAGGTTCTATACATCTATAACGAAATTTACTGACATTAATTTTACGAGAAAAGCTGTTCAATTCGATTCTAAAATAATATGCCGGATAACTGTTCAATTTAAATATATCTTGTGCGATCAATCAAATTGATTTTGCAAGCGGTCGTGGAAGTGTTGGACACTGCGCAGGTTACTAATGAATGCATCTAAGAAAAATGACTCCATTAAAAGAGTTACTTTATTTAGAACCTATATGTAGAATGTATCTCCAACACCACATCTCGAAGGTATCAATCCGTCTCATTATTCGATGTATTATATTACATTCATTGGATTTTTTTTGTTTTTCTATAAATCTGTGTAACTTAATTATAATCATTTAAATAGTTCTACATATGATTTATTTATGCTAAAATGTAACATGCCTGTATTCCGGATGTTTTACATGCAATTATATTGTTCGCACAATTACATTTATATAAAATTTAAAATAATCAGTTTTGTCAAATCTCACTCCAAATAATAAGTATACTTTAAAAGGTAAACGCATATTTAAGAACTGGCGTTCGTGTATTTTCTCAGAAGGAAGAATTCTAATTATCCCAGCATCTGAAAACATAAATTTCAATTTTCTCGAAACAACACGCTATCGCCATAAACAAATATAACAGAAAGATTGGCCGAAGAAGTGTCGGTGTTGCCGATCACACGGAACATTTCACACTGTATTATTATTATTATTGAAAAGTGATTCGTTTTGCAATTCTTAATAATAAATAAGTTTAGTTAAAATGTGTGTATCACTTATACTATTTTGATAATAAAAAGAGTAATATATTTTAGCGCGGCCGAATTCCGTATTCCGGTGCTTAAGAAAAAGTTCCCCCGCTTGTGTTGTTGAGATGGGGCACTTGTAAAGACCGCCGAAAAGGTGAAATATAATAGCCATTTTGCTACTTTTAAAGAATGGATACTTTTCTTCCACTTTTCGCAGGGGTGTTGTTGCCCGCCTTTCCTCTCGTCTGACCGACCCCATTGATTTACCTCTCGGCTTCTTATATTTAATCCCTGGCCTTTTAACTCGCGTCTATTTTAGAAATGTTTTATTCCTTTAAAACTTACATTTCTTGTAATTAAATTATTGAACATCTAATTAAATTTTAAAAAAAAGATAAATCATTTAGAAAGGTACATACAAAAAATATAGTCATCACCGGGACTCGAGCCCGGAACTATTGGGAGAAAGCTTATTTGTAGGCGGCGTTAACTGATTAGGCTATTTGGAAACTATATAGTATCATCAGATTTCGTTTACATAACATGTTACCTTATTAATGAGATGTTTTTTCCTTTGCAGGTGACTTTTAATTTAATTCCGCAAAAATCTTCGCGTAGAACATGCTCGGTGACGCCAGGATTCCAATTCATTCTGTTTTCAGATACATTAGTGTAACTAATTATATTAATTTTAAACTGTATCACATTTTAGTTGTGAAGCGATATTTTAGAAGGAACCGAAGTTCCGCGGCAAATAAAACAATTTAAATAGATTTATTTATTTTTAAAGTGATTACTTAGAAAAATTAATGCAGCATAGCAAACGTACGTAGATGGCATTTGGGGACTTTAGTATAGGTTCATCAATAATATTAACTTCTGGATCCGAGTTTCGGGATGAATATTTTTTGTGGTTTATTTAAATTTGATTGTTTGCAATTTTATATGTTTTGAAAAATCATAACTACACAAATAAATAAATACTACCTAAATTATTCACGTGGTGCGGATTGTGGAGAATTTTCTAACGTATTTAAATAATCAATAAAAACTTTCCTTTCATTTTTATATAAAGTATAAAATAAAAATCCATCACAACTATCAGACAAATTAGCATTTTATTTTTAAAAATGTCAAAATTAGAACTAGGACAGAGACATGCGAAGTATATTGTTTCTAGACTGTATAACCGACTGCCAAAATAAATAAAAGTTAGCAGCATATATAAATGTATACAAAAAAGAGGTTCAAAAATCGCTTAAGTCTTCAAAATAATTACGTATTTGACATATATTTTATTCCAAGTTGTAATATGATCAATTTTTGAACATTGAAAAATATATATTTAGTTGTTATTTCAACATTGTATTATTATAGATTTTGATCTCATTTTATACAAATGTCGATAGCCACCCCCATAATTCAAGATCTTTCTTATTTGGGGGTGCAAAACTCTATTGTTTCATTACATTATTGAATGTAACTACATGTGCCTATACTTTATATTTGTATTCAAATAAACAGTTGCCTACAATAAATAAATCATATGCCTACAATACTCGTTATTCTTAATCGACAGAAAAGAGGTGCGAAGCCACCACTGCGAGTGCAAAGTGCCGCTACTCCAAATGCGATTATAAAATAGTGATACATTTAGTTAATTGCGGACAAGAAAGTGCTCAGTTTTCAGAAATGCAGTGAAGTAACTCGTTGACGTAATGTTGCATCGGTTCTCCCTACAGGGAGTCACGTGCCAATCCAACGGTTCCGATAATCCTTTCTTCGCTGGCTGCTCCGAGCGCGGGTTGCAGCCCGTCTCCGTCCGCTTTGGATGGAGCTAAGCTTTGCGTTTATTACACGTCGTGTATGTGATATTTAGGGTTGCAAACGGTCAACTTCTAGATCATTCATCAATAATCTTTTTTTATTTTATTTTAATACGATGAATTATAATTATGACTGACTTATACTAATTTAAACACATATTCAAGTAGGTAAAAATTAATTTTATATGTATATATTTATAATTAATACATTAAATTAGTATTTAAAACATCACAGATCTACGTTCTGAATAATTACAACTTCATATAAGTATGTGTTCTCCTTAATAATTATACCTCAGCAACAAAAACATTATTTTTCTATTTAAGCACCGGAATGTATCGTCAACATTTAAAAGTATTTACAAGAAACAGCGCCAGCGACCTGGTACTTAACGCAAGAACATGGTACAAAACAAATTCAGTTAAATAAGGACGTCCAGCACGCCATTAACTATTTTAAATAAAAATAATAAAAGTTTATCTACAAGTAGTTAAATTAAGAATGTTCATTATAAAATCATAATTAATTCATTTAACGGGTATACATCGTTTGAGGTTAATAACCTTTAAACATGTATGTTCAGCCCTTTCTATTTTTATTGATGAACTTTGTAGAATGGAGACCAAATTCAAAGTCGCTACAGACTAAGACTAACGCATGTAATTTTAAGAGATTTAAGTGAATTGATCATTCACCATTCTTAATTCAAAACCGAGACATTCCATAGCTTTATAGGTAATTTCATAGACGTGTGGAACAAATTAAAGCTTTTCGTCCGATAATATGCCAAGATCTTTGATTTGAGATACTTTTTGACATTAATGCTGTCGCATCAGAGCCATCCGCAATGAGTATTTGCGGGAAAAACATTAATTTTAAATAAAATATGTTTTATTTAAATAGTATTTATTTATAATCCAGGGCGGTCCATTGAAATAATGTAATTAAAGTGTCTTTTGCTTGTACTTTTGAAATTGTTATATTTTGCTTACTTTTAGTTCAGGTACCCCAGTAATCGAATAAATTTTGTGTTTTTTAGATATAAAATATATTTTGATGATTTTGAGGTTATTAAAATTTCAACAAATTATTTGTGCATTCAGGTGCACTTTTTGAGATGTTCAGAATTTTATTTATAAAATATTTTTCTTTCAGATTTATTTTTAAACACTCTCAATTTTAAAATCATAATAATCTCGGAAGTTGCCGCCGAACAAAATAAATTCATAGCCTGCGGCTCGCGACGGTCCGCGCCCTCTGGCAAATATTGAGTGTGGCTTCGCGCCCCGCGCCGCCCCAACGCTCGACTCGCCCTCCCTTCGGCGACGGGTAAGTAAACGTATCAAAGAAAGGTTAACACTTAATCCTCGACTAATCTGTTGTTTCAGACTTTTCTTTTGAAGAGAATCGTATCAACAAGCACACTTCGCAAACTCTCGAAAGAACACTTTGGAGAAATGATGTTTGGGAATTGTTTTTAACCGCTTCATTTTTGTTTTCCCGTTATCATGTTTCACGATCGTTCATTTCTTATATGGATTCTTTTATCTATTTCAGTTAGCTTTTTAGTACACGTTTTATAATACATTATTCAACCATTACATTTTTAATTTTAATTAATTTAATGATAATGGACGCGTGTATTATAATGTGATTATTATAATATAACGTATTAATTTTACGCGTACAGATTATCAACAGGCCGTTAATGACCCTAATAGATAGTCCTAGTATAACATTAAGGTACAATGTAGAAACATTTTAGGACAATTAAGGGAATAATATGTTACAGAATACACGTGAAATTTAAAACACTGTAAATAATTAAAATATTAATTATGTTGCAAATTGTTCTCTAAGTACAATTTAATTGTTGTTTTATTTATTACTGAAAGTGGAATTGAAAATATTTTATAGTAGAATTAAAAATTATAGTTTTGTATTTGTTTTAAATATGTAAAGCGATTCTGTATTTTCACAAATGTATTGACAGTTTGAAGCGTGATGCTTTTATGTGTAAAGCCATTCTATATTCACGAATGTATTCTATCTTTGATCATGCATTTTGGCGATACCGGCATGGTGATATAAATTCACTACCTGTCATGTATATAATTTCGCCACAGTCAATGTACTCGCCTTTTAAATTCTTTCATCCTAAATTACTAAATCTTCGTAAAAAACATATATTCCTTGTACAACATGCCACCATTACGATATAAATAATGAAGTATTTATAAAAAACAATAATCATTTTTAAATAACTTCAAAATTGACTCCGTGCAAATATTATTATTACGTGCAAATTTCGTCAGACAATACCGGTAAAATCGCACGTAAACAGGAAGTACAGTCTAAAAATAGATTATTCGAGTGCGCACGTGCTGTTCCAACAAAACCAGGATGATCGCGTCACAAATTTCTGCTGTATGGAAACCACTGCCTAGCCTTGTGTATTTCGAATGTGTTCTGTAATTTTCGTCTTCCCTCTCCCCAAATTTGCTGATCGCCGTTGCTAGGACGGCTATATAAGCGACCCCCACTTAGTCTCCCTAGCAGAAAAAATCAACATCTATTCAACCTAGAGGCGCGTCCGTGAGATTATCGGTTCACCATCTTTTCTGGTCATTCTTGTAAAATGTATCAGTCTCGGTAAAACAATCTATCTCAAGAATATTTTTTTAACAGTTGTAATATTCGTAACTATGTGAGAAAATAATTTACTCCGCATGTCACAGTGAACTTTTACAAAATCCAAGGTAGTTACTTCCACCTATCGCGTTTGTAATGTACAAAAGCGTAAAAAATTTTTGCCGTAATATATTATCAACAATTTAACATGCAATAGTGAACTACCCGGGTTGTACGTCTCTTTGTGAACACCGCTGTTAATACCTAGATTCTGGATACATTTTATACTACTTTCTTCATTGCCTAACTGCTCCGGAAGACCTCGCATCAACCAAGAAGTCATCCTCTATGCCTTCCGTCAGCTTCATCCAGGAAGATCGCCTCTGCCCACCTGACGACCCCAGGCTGCGCGTATCAGTAGAACTAAGGTACTGTGCGCCCTCCAGTGTTCCGCATTTACATAAACATCCACCTCTTCGAAATCTATGCTCTGAACATTCTCGCTCTCGCCAAAAGTGATCCCTCCAGTTTTCTCCGTTTGAAACCCAATTGACAATGTAAAGTTATCCTCGACCACCGTAGAAATTATAATAATCTGGAATTACTTCGTCAAACTTTATTTTTCCTGTAATTAATTTTATTTCTATCTTAAATCTTGCTTGTCTATAACTATTTGTCACTTTACATTTCCATAACATTTTATTATTAGAAATTATTTATAAACCGGAGCACTGTTACTTACCAACGAGCAAGTTCTGATCAAACTTGCCCACATAATAAAACCATACCCGACCATCTCTAGTTAAACAAACATCTCGTTCCGTTATTTTTTGATAAGGCCAGCCATATTTTATTATAATAATTAGACTCGGTCGAGTATGATTTTAATATCCGTTCGGTGTCTCCCCAGTGTCCATGTTAAGGCATAATCTTGTATAAACCAGTCTTCAGTTACAAGAAACAAGAACAAATTATTACTCTGATTAGATATATTATAATTTTGTCAAGCACATACAGAAACACCAAGTCTTTAGAAACACCGATCTTCCTATGTAAACTTTTTACATTATTTTTCGTCACCATAACATTTCAACTCTATACTGTCTTTGTTCTGTTCATAATATTTTAACTGAATATATGTCATTCTGTACTGACTGTACATAAACCTTTTATTTCGATACCCTGACCACAAAAGCATATGTTGAGTCGGACCTCGAGTAAACTGAGATGAAAAAGATTTGGCAACTACCAACTTCAACTTCAAAGGTAGGTCTTGGAGAACCTAATCAAGGTCTTTCTAGTATTACTAACTTACATAAATTTTAAAATATCCAATCAAAAGTTTTCGTTACATACCATATTATTAATGGGTTTACAAATATTACCTTTTCACTAACATATACATTTTCACTATTTCATTATATTGGACAATAACTTATTTCTAGAAAATTCGACAGTGTTATGTTTGACGTTTGGCAGTTCGCTCTTAAAATTATATTTCTATCTCAATACTAAAGAAGAAGAGAGTGGTGTTATTTGATCATCTTTCTTGTGTGTTTCACAACATTGTTATTCACATTACATTACATGTAATAAATTTTATGCCTATGTGCCAGTGACATATTTTTTAAAATTATTCAAAAAATTTCACGTATAAACGATTATCACATAACTAATCCGAGAATGAATAATTGTAGTAAATGATGAGAATTTACTAATATTATTTTCTGAAACACCATCAGATAATGAATCGATTGTGGACGACAGTGTTGATGATCCTGATTGTGAAGTAAACGAAACCGCAAACCCGTAATCAATGGAATCGTATAAAAACAATCCTCAGATTCCAATGAAAGATATCTGATCCGTACACCCACCATCGCCTGATCGTCTGATGGAGGAATCTAGCACCGCGTACTTACATACATTGGAAGAGCCGGTACGGAACCGTCAGTCTTCATATATCAGATTTCTCTGAAGCCTCAGGTTCTACTTTTCGACTTTATCCGATTGATTCAAACTAATATTTCTATACTTTTAAAATTAGCAATATTATAATTATAAACTCAATTCAGTGGTTAATAAAACTAAGATAATAAATAAAATATTTCTATCAGCACATTTTGATACATTTGGGACAAAACAAACACATACAATTTGAAAATATTAAATATATGTGTTTATTTATTTATTCTTAATATAGTGCATACATAAGTATATAGGTATATACGTTATATTTAATGTTTTCACCGGTAAAAGATAAAAAAAAAATTCTGGGGAAATCCGTATTAAATAGTCCCGAGAAGGAGTTCTATACTCTCGACATTATTAAATATCATTGCTCATTCTGAAGGAACTTTTATTGTGTTACCTCGACCGTTCGAAACAAGATTCATTTAAATGGATTGAAACAAGATGGATTTAATGAATTGTCGAAGAGGCTAGTAAACCATCATGGAATAAAACGGATAATCTCACCTGGACAAACCACGGAGGAATTGCTGTCATTGCACAGAAAGATTCAAACATTAACAAAAATAAAAATACTCCCTTTTAAGATTTTTGAGTGTCTCGGGTGCAGAATAGCCTCTGCTGAAGAGAGCTTACCTATTATCATGATTTATAGGCCTGGTTCACACCGACCTTAACAAGATTTTTCTCAGAAATCAAATCCTTACTAGAATGGGTAGAGACTGGTATATTTACAGGTGATTTAAATATAAGGTTAGATCGTCCATCTGAAAAGGATTATACATTATTTAATAGCCTACTGAATAATTCAATTACACGCAGTCGGTCAGAGATCCTACACATGATGCAGGAGGAATATTAGACGTTTTTATTAGTCGTAATAGTGATAAACCCATAACTGCCGAAGTAATTGATATTGGACTTTCTGATTATCGTCTTGTTTATTCCAATGTTCGTTTTTATAAACCTGTTTTATCATATGAAACCATAACATCGAGGTTCTGGAGGAAACTGGACATAAATCATTTTCGTAATGATGTTAAATGCGTCTCTGATTGGTAGCGATCCCGATCGTCACCAAAAAGATATTAATCGACTTGTAGTTGTATATAATACTACATTGTTACGCATACTCGATAAACATGTTCCGGTTATCACGAAAGTTAGGAGGAATCGTGGTTCTGAGTGCTGGTTTGAAGAATGTAGGGACAGAAAGAAAGAAATGAGACGCCTCGAACGAAGATTCAAACGAACTCTCTCGGAGACTGATAGAAAAGTCTGGCTCGAAGCGCAGAAGAAATACAAGTCAACCAGACAAATAAAACAATCTGCAAATTGGTGTTCTAAGATTAGAGAAAATCAGAAAAATTTGTGGAGAGCTCTCAAATCTGCTCGTGGCGACTGTAGACTGGAAATTTCGACAACTGCCAGTACTTTCAACATTGCTGACAGTTTCACAAAGTGACTGCTATTCGTGTCTCGACGAGCTCAGCTTCGAAACCTGTAATCGAGGGAGAAACTACACCGCGATTGCATCATTTCGCGCTGAGACGATCGCCGAAATAACGCAAATAGTCGAACGCTTAGCTAATAAGCAATACCAACATGGTTACTTAAGGAGTGTCATTTAGAAAGTGTTCCATTTTTGGTGGACTTACTTAAAAAATCTTTAGAAACATCAAGCGTTCCAGACTTTATGAAAATGGCCCACGTGACTCTACTACTAAAAAAGCTACATTAGACCCCGAAGATCTCATGAATTATCGGCCGGTCTCTAATCTGTCGCTCCTCTCAAAAATAATGGAAAAGTTTGTATCATTTTTATTTTTTATTAATATTAAAAATATAATACAATTTAAATAATTAGTGGATATATATACATATTTTAACATTTGTTTCTTATCCATGAGAGCAAGACTCGTGTATATCACGTCGTCTTAATATGTATTTAACAGAAAATGCTTTATTTTCCAAAATGCAATCTGCATACAGACGTCACCATTCTACAGAAACAGGGTGTATAAGATATTTAGAAGTTAGGTGAACAAATATTACCTCGAATCCATGCGCGGCAAGCTCTATCGGCATGTGTTTCTCCTCCTGTAATTGGGTGTTAGGTTACCAGAGCGTGGTTGATGGAAAGCACTTCAATAAAAAGACAGGAAGTTATGCTAAGACAAAGATTTATTGTAAAATCAACAGAACAGAATACAACAAGACTATGCGTGGATGAGATGGTGTAATACAAGTAGTAATTATGACAGTATCGGAGTGATATAGTACTTTCGGATAAATCTTATTAGCAATACACAATTGATAAAAAGTTCCTTTTACAAGAAAGCTTTGTATCTCGAAGATGACACTGAATTTCACTGAGTGAATCTCACTACTCTCAGTGGTGCTGAGGTGGGCCAAAGAAACACAAGTGAAATGGTAACATAATAAATACTTGAGATTAAACGCACACGATTATTCACAAGATGGTTGGAGCTGACCTGCACAAGGTCTGGTTGAGATGGTAGTGGTGCGGAATCAGCGCAGTGGATGTGGCGAGGAGTCGGGAAGAAACAGCAGGAGTGCACGATGAAGGCAGAATACGATGGAAACAATGGATGCTATCGGACGCGTCTGTTGATCTGGCGCGTGGTCTCAGCTTGGTGGACAAATTATGGCGAATCAAGAAATCTGGCTGACAGGATGATAATTCAGCCCAGGGACCATCGGATGATATGTGAGGCGACAGATATAGTTGGATTATTGCAGATTGCGTGTTCGGAGTACACGTTGTACGGTACAAAAATGGCGATTCTGGGAACGCTGGGATTACAACGGCTCGCGAGATTTAAGGTGATATAAAAACACGAGCGCGGGAAAAGATCTTCATAAGACAGAGTAGTACAGTTAATAATGCAGATTGTAACGTCACTAGATCTTCGTACAACTCTTGATCTCGAGACTGGCGAGATAAAACTTACATATGACGGATGAACGATCCGGCCTGCACGGGGTCTAAACAGTTTATGTCTCCATAGACAGTCTGTAGATTGTAGATGTAGATGATCCCTTGTCGCTGACAAATGGGGGAAGCGGACATCTACAAGAGAACCTCTCTATGCAAAATGCGACGAGGGACTAGAAACAAAAAATGAACAATTACTTAGGAGAGAACTTACGTTAGAAAAATATACCTATAACATGGGGTGGTTCGAGTCCTGTCTGACATTATAATACTTACTGCCTGCTTGCTTTTTTAGATATGAGTGTAGCATTTGATACAGTCAATCATCAAATCGTGATTGAGGGACTACAAAAAAATGCAAAAATACACATGGTTGGCTTAAATCATGTCTTTGTAATAGATCGCAATCGGTGCGATTTCAAAATTCAACCTCCCCTACATCTAATTCTAACATCGGGCTACCTCAGGGATCTGTATGTATGAAAGATATAGAATATATAATAATATCATCAGTATTAGACCCCACTATTTTGGCAGACGATACGAAAATTATTTTTTTCCGTAAGCCTGGTGAGACAGAGGTATTAAAAAGAAAAATTGCAAGATGCGTAGATAAAATAGGCGAGTGGATGGCACAAAATAGACTTACACTGAATCCATCCAAAACAGAACTACTACAGACAGCAACACCTAGAAGGCAAAACTTAATACAGGAATCAATGTCTGCGAATGCTAAATCTGCAGTTAAGTTGTTGGGCGTGCACATTGATTCAGATCTTTCAATGATTAGACAAATCAGTAAAACTGTCAGTGCATGCAGCCATCAACTGAGACAGATTAAAAGTATTCGGAGACATCTTTCTCTTGAGGCAGTCCATCTACTTATAAATGCATTTGTGGTGTCACGTGTTGACTATTGTAACAGCGTCTATGCTGGCCTGCTAATGTTTTAGTTGGATAGATTACAATTTGTTCTAAATGCGGCTGCACGGATGATATATGGAGTTTCCAAATTCTCTCGTATAACATCCCTTTTACATCAGCTACATTGGCTCCAATTCCCTGAAAGAGTTGGATTTAAATTGTGCTGGTTGATGCACAAGGCGACACACAACATGGCGCCTCTGTATCTTCAAGAAATTTGTATCCCAGATAATTTAAATAGTATACGTCAAACTCTTTAGGTCTCTGCTTCAGCCTCAGAATGGGTTGTAACGTTGAACGGGGATTTGCGGTGGCAGGCCCAAAAGCATGGAACTCTTCGCTCTCCGTCATAAGAAACAGTGCATCTGTTCAGTACAGGAACAAGACTGTATCAAATCGCTTAGGTGCTGGTTCAGTGCGGTCCGCTCTATCTCTCGAACGCCGATATTCTGCAGCTGTATGCAGTGGTCCAAGGGGGTCCAAATCGTGTCCAGTGTAGTCGCAGAGTCGTAAGTATCTTCCAGGATCAGTCCAAGTGTGCAAGCCAAAGGTCAAATCCAAGGGGAAGAAAGTCCAGGTGAAAGCAGGGTCAAAGTAGAGATGAATGAAACAGTTTTCTAGTAGTGAAGTCCAGCGGTGCAGGCGAAAGCGAGGCAAGTGATTTTGCAACCGCTGGACCGTTTATTTATATTATACCTCTAGCCCTGGGAGCTTATGGCTCCCTCGGAATGCTTAGACCAATCAGGATGCGCAAGCATCCCCCGCGCCACCCCGATTCGGTCCCGCGCCGACACCACCTGGCGGCCAAATTCGGCAACATTTGCCATTTTTTTCTGCCGTCCCGTAAAGGGCGGCAGAACTCTATTTTGTCCGCAATTTTCTTAATTACAAATCAACCGGACATTTCCCCAGACATCGCGAGTATTTTTTATTATTAACATTAATCTGCCTCGCGATGTCTGGTAGTTTTTATTGCGGGCAATCCCCCGGGGAATTTATTAATGCACCTTAAACTTTTAAAAATCCAATTTTATTACCTAAACGATTTTTAAGGTGCATTAAACTATCTCCGGGCGATCGCCCTCTCAATTCTCTATTTATTAGCATATCGTTATCAGACATAATAATTTTTTAAAGCGAAATATATTACAAAATCATAACAACTAATTCTGACGGCGCCGGGGCGTGGCCTCGTCCGCGGCTCGGCTTCCCCCCTCTCCCCGGCGGCCCACTGTGTTTCCAAAGGCGGCGGATTTTTCAAAGGCGTCTCGTGCCGGACGAAATATTGCCGTAAAGCGGCCAAGTATGCTTTTTCGTCCGGCGTTTTTTCGAGCCGCGTAGCTGTGCGGAACAGCATCAGAGACTTTATTTAAGAAGGAACTAAAAACACACCGTTTCAAAAAGTCATTTGCATAAGTGAAAATTATAATTTGTAATTTTAAAAACGAAGGTATTTGTAGAACTATAAACAGTTTATGTGTAAAGCGCCCTTGAGGTGAAAGTTTTTACGAAAATGGCGCTATACAAATTATCCACTATTATTATTATTATTAAGAGCCAAAATGGAAGTCAGTTAAAATTTTAATAGGTACTTAATATTATTAGTTGACGTCGCGATTAACTATATCTAATGGTAACGAAAGGTGATTTATAAATTAGTTATTTGTTTAATAGCCGGTTTTGTGTATGCGCAATTACTTTGCTAAGTGGTTCTTTGATTATTATAGGGGGATTCTGTTGGTTTATTATTAATGATGTTTTTTTTTAATGTATGTATTTTCGTGGACTGCTGTATCTAAGATATTTGTCTAGGTGTGTGGAATTCGTACGGAGTAGTTTTGACTGTTCGTGTTATTTTTCTGTTTGAAAATTTTCATTGCTTCTCTATATATACGAAATGATTCCAAGTTAAGGTTAACTATGGTGTGTACATTATCGAAATCTATTGTATAACCCTCGGTCAGAACATGCTGCACTAATGATAACGTAATCGTTTTATATTTAACATCTACCCTATGTTCGGCTGCTCGCGATGAGATCTTCAGATTTATTTTATTCGGAATAGTTGTATAATTGTCTCCTGCAATGTATATGGGTGCATGGTCTGAAAATAATCTTATTTATGATATTTTAGTATATTTATGTTATCGTTTATGTCGATAATAAAATGGATAGGTCCAAGAACTGAGCTTTGTGGTACTCCTAATAAAATAAGGAGAGGATCAGATATTAAATTATCTACTTTAGTGGTATGGTGTCTATTATTTAGGTATTTTTAAACCCTTTTAAAAGTGTTTCCCTTAATCCGAGTTTCAAAAGTTTTTTATTATTATATATCTATCGATGGTTTCAAAAGCTCTTTGAAATCTAGGAAAACAATCAATATTTATTCTTATCACAATTGTCTTTCCAATCTTCCATCACAAAATTGGGGCCATTTCGCTTTACTGATTATTTACATATCGCGAAGCAATTAATATAACACTCTCGGTTACAGTGGACACTCCCCTGGTAAACAGGCAGAAGAAAAAGTTGTCTTATTTTGAAACGGAGACTATGTAAAAATCAATAACGAGCTGAACTCCTTAAATTTGAATTCATTATTTGCAAATTTTAATGCAAATGATGCACTCTCATTATTTTATAACACTCTTGAAAATCTAATCAATACCCATATATCAGTTAAATATGTGTGGCCAAATAAATATCCACCATGGTATACGGCGTCCCAAATAAAAATTTGCAAGGAGAAATATAAATATTTCAAAAAATTTTAATTATATAGAAATCCAACCGATTACGATACTTTCTCGCTATTGAGGACTAGACTAAAAAGCTTATCAAACTCGCATTTCAATTTTTATATTCAGAGAATAGAGAATGCAATTACATCTAATTCTAAACGTTTTTGGTCATATGCTAAATCTAAGAATGCGTCACCAACCATTCCAAATAAAATATTATGTCTTGATCAAACCTCTAAAAATGATCAACAGACTTGTAATTTATTCTCTCAGTACTTTAAATCAGTAATCACTGAAAGTAGTTTGGCTGACTTTCAACACATAACCAATTCTTCTGAAAAGCCAAATTAACAATCTAGACTTGAATAAAAGTGCAGGACCTGATGGAACCCTTCCATTTTTTGTACAAGCGTGCTGCTCTAGTATTGTTACTCCGCTCTGCTTACTATTCACTAAATCTCTCGATAAAGGTATTGTTCCGGACCAGTGGAAAAATGCAAACATTACTCCTATTTTTAAATCTGGTCAAAAAAATAATGTGACTCACTACAGACCTATATCAAAACTATCAATATTCAGCAAACTATTTGAAAAAATTGTTTATAGCCAGGTTTTCAGTGCCATTAAGCCTCATGTAAATCCGCAACAACATGGATTCTTCGCGGGGCGTTCCGCCGTTACTAATTTGTCCACCATTACACATTCTGTGCTCTCCGTAATGGATCAACGGGCGCAAACCAATGCAATTTACACAGATTACAGTAAAGTCTTTGGTAAGGTCGACCATCTAATATTAATTGACAAGTTCATAAAAATAGGAATTCATGGAGACCTACTAAGATGGCTTATCTCCTACTTCACCAACAGTAACCGTGCGGTGGTCATCGGCGGTTTTAAATCAGATTGGGCGCGCATCTCTTCCGGAGTTCCTCAAGGGAGTTTGCTAGGTCCATTATTATTCATAATCTATGTTAACGATATATACACATGCTTTAAATTTGCCAACTTTCTTCTTTATGCGGATGATATGAAGATCTTTGCCAAAGTGAGCTCCCTAGATGACTGCCATAAAATGCAAAATGATATTACCCGCGTTGTAGCTTACTGTGAGGTGAACAAACTCCTCCTGAATGCTAAAAAGTGTTTTCAAATAACATTCTTGAGAAAATTGAACAATATTAATTTTAGTTACACAATAGACAGCACTCAGTTAGAAAATAAAAGCGATGTTAAAGAGCCAGGAATAATCCTCGACAGCAAACTTACTTTAAAAAATCACGTTGACCAAATTACCTCCAATGCCTATAGAATGCTAGGAATCATACTTTGATACTGCAAACGCTTCCAAAATCCATACTGCTTCAAAATACTGTATTACGCATTCGTTCGTAGTCACTTAGAGTACGCTTCTCAAATCTGGAACCCATGCCAGATTACATATATTGCGAGATTCAAACGAATACAAAATAGGTTTATTCGACATCTGAATGTTAAATTTAATCTATCATTCAACTCTTATTTAGATGCAGCAAACTTCCACAACATGAAAACCCTAGAACACGTGCTGACCAAATACTTCTCTTCAAACTATTGCATGGCCATATTGATTGTCCCAGCCAATTAGAATTAATATCTCTCCATGTACCATCTATCCATCCATGTATCTTCTACATTCTCAGAAGTAGAACATCTTACATACAAAATTCATTCATTCACCGGTCATGCAAATACCATAATGAGAAATTTACAGAAATTGACTTGTTCAACATTAGCCTTACTAAGCTCAAAGGGTTCTTCTTATGAACCACCTCAATTTAAACTTTGGCCATTCATTATACCTATAAAAACACATGTTGCTCTTCCTTTACCTCAACAATAGTTGCAACCTCTCCACCCTTCTTCTTTTTTTTTCTTCTTTTCATTAATTTTTCTGCATACTTATGTATCCAAATATTTTTTGTGGATTTTCTTTATTAGTATCACATGTTAAATAGTTATTATGTTTATTACAATATGTTTACACTGTAAAAATCCCTCAATAAAATAAAATAAATAAATTTCTAAAACCATATTATTCTGAGAAGGCTACAATTTGTTCTTTTGTGATATATTTAAGAATTGTTTCATATTTACTGGTGTAAATTCTTCACATTTATTTGAATTATTAATTTTTGGTATTGGAATTACCCTGGATATGTTTCATGATCGAGGAAACTTTCCTTAAGTGATTTAGTCATTTATTATGTCGAAGAAATGTTCTTCAACGACTGGTAATATTGGTATTGTATTCCATCGGGACATGGTTTTGATATAATTTTATTCAGTATTGCTTTTATAAAATATATACAAAATTAATATTTTGTATGACTTGTTTAAATGCTATTTCATTACGTATCAGTTCTATATTTACAGCAATGTTAAAATTTACGGTTGGAATACTCCCACTCATTAATTAATCTCTTCCACACTTCTGATAAAATATTTATTAAATTTATCTGCAATATTTGCCATATTTATTTCACAAGAAAATTTCTTCATGTCTAATTTTGCTTTAATGTAATATAATGTTAAATTATGATTAAGGAAGGGTAAAATTTGTTTTAAAAATTTTTTTAGGTAAGGGTGGAAAATAAAATAGTTTTTATAATTAATTTCTCCATTACATCGTATTCTACAACAAAAATAAATCGATACAAACGTAAACATTTTTACTTCTTTACTGACACGGTAGTAAGCAATTTATACCACTAGGAAAAGTATTTTACAATTATAATTTTTAAATTTATTATTTAAAGCCAATAATTACAGAAATAACAATAATAAAATTGATTATTTTAAATCAAAATGCAACGATGTGCCTCAAAGAGTTAAGAAACGAAAGTGGTCAGAACAGTGTACGATAGTAGTATTAAAATGGCATTTCACATATCGGCATATTTAATAATTATTTTAATGTTCTATCACAGTCTAACTGAATAAAAAATTCCAATGCACTCTCACAATACAATTGGAAAATTATTAATAATTCCAATGTAATTCCACAACCCAACTGTAGATTTAATAAAAATTCCAATAATATACTTCCACAATCAACGGGAGAATTAATAAAACTGAGCATTGTGGTCAACTATTCTGCTTCTACAGCGTGCTTGCACTTTTCGCGATATTCGACTTTGTTTAGTGCTTAATTTAGTTAGTTTACCAAGACTTTAGTTTAATTCTCGCCTCCGTCCCTGTATTATATACTTCATTTTATCAAATTTTTCCAGGTAATTTCCATTTCTTCTAGCGACATGCCCAAAGTATGAAGGAATTATTCTCTTGCACGCTGTGAAGATCCTCTTTTTAGTGCGGACTTCCTGAAAAATTGAAATATTTGTTCGTTTCACAGTCCACGGTATATGCGGCATGCGACTCCAACACCGCAGAGTGAAAGAGTCGAGCATGTTCCATTATTTCCTGATTCGAACTAATACGTTTCTTGAGCGGTTCATTAAAAATTTAGACACAACATTCTCGGTCATGACAATTTTTCGGACCATTTGGGCCATGATTTTTTTGACGCAAGAGATCTCAGTTAGGTAAAAATAGTGACTTCTTTGAAGCCGCCGAGAACATTAGTTCTTGCCATTTGGTCGAACCGACCTACTTTTAGTATTTTTGCCTAGCTTCTGATTATTATAAGATGCAGTATCAAACTCTCTTTCTCAATCTTATGAGTAATTTCTGCTATTGTGTCTTCAGTGTGATATCGTCTGCAAATCAAAGGTTGGAAAACTTTTCGCTGCCTGTTGCAACATCTTCTTTCTACCCGTCTAGTGCTCTTCTTATTACATTTTCCTGGTAAGTACTATAATCTAGGGTAAATAGGGACAGGTTTCAGTATTTAATTGCTATAAAATGACATACGTAAGAAATATTTATAAACAACCAATATTTTTTATTTAGTCAACGGTTCCTCTATGTGTTCATATTCATCTAAATTTGATTCGATCCTTAACTACAGAGAAAATGACATAAATAAGCTATTTTACTATTTAGCTTCTTCTCTGTTCACATTTTTTTTCAACAGCTTTTTAAATATCTTCTTACTCGTACTTTAAATACCTCTGTCCCCTTGGATAAGATGTGTAAATTCTCGTCTTTGTCTTCTTATTTTCCGACAAGATAATAATTTATCTGGAAGTAGAGTGACATATTGCTAAAATAGTGTAACTTATACTATATGCGTATGTTCATTCCATAACGTGACCCTATTCACCCCACGACTTGTCTCTATTCACCCCACGACTTGTCTCTATTCACACCGAAACTAGGTTATAAGCGAGACTTGACAGTAAAACCAGCGTAAAACATATGTAGTGTAAAATTTTACTAGCAAAAAAAAACACAAATAACAATGTCTAAAGCATAACATTATTCCTTGTGAGATATTAAAGTTAACCGAAAAACAAAATTGTTTAATAATTTTACAAGTAAAATTTTGCGGTGTAAAATTTTGTCCGTGAGGCTGTAAGATCTTTTAAAATTAATTATTCAAAATATTATTATTTGACTCCATAGTAATAGTACTAGTTGGTAAAAAAATACCTTATTTTTTTCCATAAAATATTTGAATTCCAAAACTGAAGTCGAAATGGTGTAATAAAACTTTAAACTTTTTTCTGATTAATGTGCCTATTCCCCCTGAAGTCCTATTCACCCCAGTTTACGGTATTAAAAATACAGCACTCATTCTTGTAGGACCCCTTTACATTGAAGGGTTGCGATGAGAAGTTATTAACCTCACAAGTTTTGCGTTAGCACTATCAGCCTCTTTTATAGTCAATGAAACAGTAACAATGGTACCTCTGCATTTTTTTTACTATCTGGCGGATGTTGAGGATTTGATATCTTGTTTCTTTCCCGTTTACGAATCCTGCCTGTTCTGATGGTATTTGCTAGTCAAGGTAATATTTCAGTCTCTGTTTAATTATGTGTAGCCTGACTTTTCTGGCATAATCAAAATATAATGTCAGATTGTTTCTCCTTCTCACTGAAAAGAGATATAAAAGACCTTAAAAATTAACGGCGGATCAGTCTGTTAACAACCTTATACAGGCTATTTACTAAAATTCTCTCAAACCTAATGAAAATTGTACCAGACGTGAATCAACCGAGAGAACATACATAGAAGTGGAAGGACCGCATACACGATGTTCGAAAAATCATAGAGTACTGGCAAAAGTACGGAAAGCCGATATGTATCGAATTAACGCCACTGCATCCGTTAATTTCTCCCCATCAAGATAGGTGTACCAATATACAATAAATACCAATATCAATATATTGGTATATAATAGAGATTGTATATTGAATAGCTCTTTAAGACTACTCTCGAAAATCTATTCAGGCAACTCGACGAAAAAAGGATTTGCATAAAATGGTGAGTAATAAAGCCATCGCGGTGGCCCTGAATATGTCTGATTAAATCTGGTTGTTAAACCAGGCTCTCAATAACCATAAACACTTCTGGTACTGACGTCAGGCGGTATGCGATAATAACATCTAGTGGCAATCATCGGGAAAACTGATGCGTGTGCATCAGTCACATACCTATTGTCTTGCTGACCATAAGCTCTGGATCAGCATTCAGTAACTACTTACACATAACTTTGTAAAACAATGTTGAATAAATCTCGTGTCAACCGTAAGTAGTTTATCTTCTCATAACCTGCTCTAGTCCGCCATCACACATATTTCTCACACTCCGCGATCATCCGAACACAGTGAAAGCTGGTAGAATTGGGCCCCCCAGCCTCACACTTAAACCGATCCTTCTGATGTACATATCTGCCAAACACGCATAGACATAATCCCCATAACTGGTGATCACATTTTGATATAATCCACCCTTTCTTTCACCGCAATACAAATAACTTCCCCAAACCATCTACGTTTTGCAGATGATAATGTGATCTTCTCAAACGAACTTTAAAGTAGAATGGAGGAACTATCAGAAGACAGTGGCAGAGTACACTGAAGTAATTGGTTTGTTGACTCAATAGTCATTCATATTAATGGAACCCAGTTTGAATAAGTCGATATTTTTGTCTATATCTAGGTAAGCAAAATTTCATATCCGAAGAAATTGTCCACAAAAAAAGCTGGGCCGGAGTGCATTCGGACGTCTGAATATTTATGATTTTCAAAAGCGATCTCCCACTATATAAAATGAGAAGTGTTCAATCGATGTATGCTCCCAATGCTCACGAGTGGCTGCAAAATACATCCAAAAACTGAATGTAACAGTAATGCAAAGAGGCATAATGAGAAAACAAGTACTTGTAAGTTGGGTATTATTCGAAGAGACAGGAAAATAAATTAGTAATGAGAGAACAGACAAGAGTAGTTGAACTGGCGAAATCATTAAATTCTGAAAAAATATATAGCAGCCAATAACAATGTGCAAACACACTTTTATCCAGCAGTTGATAAAACTTCGTTAATAATTAATGATATATATAAGAATTTTAATTAAAAAAATATATCTTTTGTCTCTACTTAGTCATACTTTTATCATCATCTGGCCACTGCTTAATGAAGGTTCTGCTCTGCCGAACTTTTCCATGTCTCTCCTACTGCTCCGATAATTTGGCCTTTGACCGTTCGCTGTGGTAGTTTTTGTCACGAGACTATCTATGGGGGTACCGTGCAAGAATTTTATTTATCATCTATGCATTTTGAAATTTGGCTCCCTCATTATTATTTACGCATTACATCAGTGACAATGGCATCCTTATTCTAGGTCCCATGCGTTATTTTCTGTCTCCTCTCAGCATATTTTTCTACAATACTCTGTCATCTGGAGCTTCAACTTCAAGGTAATTAACCGTGGGTCGAGAAAACGCACTAAAAAATACGAAATTCGTAGTGATGTATAATAATACTTTACCTCAACTCATATGCAGGAAAGAATATTTTCCTTCATCTAAAAAATGCTGCTAGTAGGTTGGTAGAACAATCTCTTATTATCTCGGGGATTTCGCGGTTATCTTTTAATTTTTTCTATTTATTGCGATTAATGAAATGAAGCAGAGATGCAAAATAATTGAATAAATGATTAAAATTCAATAAATATAAGTAATATAAAATAACACCAGCATGAATTGAAGATAACGACAGTAGGTGACTCAATCAGCATTATTCTATCTCCCGATTGTTCAATTTACAACGAGTAAACGTAATAAAATATTCTGTGAAATATTTACAGACTGACATTTTAGGGGGGAAACGGGTAATAGAATCCATTACGGAATAGATCACTGGAGTTAGGAAGACATTCATTTTAATATTATTACATACCATACAATGATGGTACCAATATGAACTTCGAGGTCGGGAGAAGGAACTACATTAGTGAACGAAGTGCACCGCGGAATGATTATGAAAACGAATCACACAGCCAGAGTCAATATAAACTTGTTAGTTTGCTATCGCCGATTTCTTGCTGCTAGGCCTTGAGGGTGGCTATTCTAGACGCTTCGCGGCCAATAGTGACCGTTATGCGGTCATTGGTGACCGCTGCGCGGTTAGGGTCTCAGTAGTAGTATTTATTGCCAATATGATAAAAAAAATTATGTTACAAAATCATATTTTCTGCGTTAAAAATAGTTTCAGTGAAAACCCTGATCGCACAGTAGCCACTATAGCCGCCTGCAGGCCTAGCAGCTATAGCCGATTGCTTTTCTTAACGTACATCGTGTATAAAAACACCACAGTTGCGAGATCGCGTGTCGTATATAATTACGCAATTAAAATTATTTCTAGATAACTGTCAAAACGAACAAAAATGACACCTTGATGATTATAAAAGAATCGCTGATAGACAGTAATAAACACAAAAATAATATTTTATCAGAATAATGTTCATTTAAGTAAAGACGGAATCGGATGAATGATATTTTGAGTATGTCCAAATCTTAGTAGAAACTGATTACTGGGTTTTTATCCCTTGGGGGATTGTCATCAAGATATTGATAGACGGGGTAGCATGGGTAAATAGGTGAACGTTACATTGTGTAAAGTGATCACTTAAGGCCGATGACAGGTCGTAAGCCCTGTAATGCCCAAGACGAAATAATAGCTTCGTCTGTGAAATATCTATAACCGGTTGAATGATTTTCTAACTCGACCTAAATTACATTAAAAATGTGGGTTATGTTAAATTATCCCGGCGCAGATTTGGACAAATATTAGGTCGCAAACATAACCAACGATCGTAATCAACAATTGAGCTCTTGCCCGGAATAACGTTGTATCTAACATTATTCTGAGAAAATTTAAACCAATTACATTCTTTTACATTTAAATTTTAAATACATCTAATAAACATACAATTATTAAGTATTTTAAATGTAATGTGGAGAAAAAAACTAATTCAATTTCAATTTATTACAAAAAAACTATAGTGAATTAGTGGAAATATCCTACATGAAAATTTCACACACGACGTTATTCCGCAAAATGTTTTTTATTTATTCTGCTTTACTCTATAGTGCCTTACAGAAAGCGGCATGCTAATCTAACATGAATTCATACACGTCACCGAGGTCTTTGAGCTTAGCAGCTTTGATTGACAGCGGATCTGACTGAGTTATAGGCTCTCTAACTCCTCTGAACGGTAGCCAATCTTCTCCGTCTTCCGCGAAAAGGTGGAAGAAGACTGGAGAAGATCCACGATTCCAATTCACTGTGGAAAATTCGATATCTGATTGTGGTGGGATCGTCAACAGAGAGCTGAAGCCAAATGGTACCAGCGATCAGCGTTCCATATTCTGTATAGAAAGGTGTTGTTTGGACGGCTTTCTTTAATATCTCGGTTCCGATGCTCCGGCACCGTCACCTTGGAAATGTTTCCTTGACTCTATTTAAGCAAATTTACGGCCACAAGGCACACGAGTGTGTCCCGTTGCAATTCCATCTGAAATTGATCACAAGCTCGACACGAGTCTGCAAGCGGTTGACCAAAGCGCAGTTTGAATTTGATATTAAATATATCTCTGTAAAACCAATACTTCACATCGATAGTCGAGTGCTTTTCTATGAACGAGCGGTGTATTATTTTTATATTCATATTAGGATTTAAATATTCCATGATAGCCTCTCCACGGTCTCGCGAACAGTGGTTTTCTTATGTTGGGAAGCTGGTAATACGATTGCACACTATACTAATGCACTTATATGAGGTTGAATAGCATGTTCAACTTCTGATCCGGACTTAAGTTTCATCCGTGTTACCTGGATATACGTCTAGAAGTTACTCCAGGAATGTCACATCATGTACGTTGATACACCGGACATAACTCATCATTCACGTTAACTGTATATTTAAAAGTAAACATTTTGCGGAAAGATAAGTTTCTTGTATTATTATCTCCGTCTCCTTGCTGAACATGGCGTCGGACACCACTTTCTAAATACGCGAGACGGGAGGGTAACCTGAACGCTAATTTAATATTTACCTTGATATTACAGACGAGAACACATCCCGGATTGAAACATTTTTCGGCACAAGCGCGACCTTACAATTTTTAAACGGTATTATATTATATTAAGTAACAATGTAAAGATCTTGTAATCTGTTGTCTACTCGGAGGATAGTCCGGTTGTACCCACACCATCCTACACCATCTAGCTAGAATAAATGCCAATGAAAATTTCCTGTTATGGAATCAAACTTACATTTTGTTGAAAATATGGAACAAAAAAAAATAGAAATTTTGCTTGCCGGAATAATTAGAAAATTTCTGTTGATTTTTCTTTCTGGTAATGATTTAACAAATTTATAAAACTAGGAACATTGCTTGGTGAAAAAAATTTAAAAATACAAATTGTGTAATTTTAGTGTGCTGTGAATGATCGTCTAGCTTGTCTTATTTCTTTCATTGAATGTGCTGGTGTTCGCATTGTCAGGATGGTGTGCCGGGCCCGGGGCGCCGGACATCATTTCTCCTTCATCAGTACTGCACGCCACAAGGAAAATAATGATCTGAAGGAAGATCATATTTTAAATGGAAGAGGGGGTGATGTGATGTTTGAAGTTACGCGTCGAGGTCTGGGTAGCTTACTTTGCAGACTTATGATGATCGGTTGTCTAAATAAACAAATCAGAGACGAGAATCCGACTGGCGGGCAGCGGAGACATCACTTTTGGTGGAAACGCTCGAAAAAAGGGTAGCGCGTCAGTGTCTTCAGCTGCATCGGCACCCCACGGTCGCGTTGTCTGATGTTGACAAACAGATAAACTCCGTAAATAGAGGGAATAAATAAAAGTGACCTCCCTTAGAGGAAAGTTTACCTGAAAAAAGAAGATCCAAAGAACACTTTACCTGAATTCGATGTTGGGATTAATTTTGTTCTGTGAATAAATGTGTAATGTGAAAGCAGAGTTGCCTTTGAATCAATTGTCATCTCATCCGAGGTAGCAGGTGACACCAGACTACACACATACACACACTTGAGGAATCTGAGTTAGATACGGCGGCGCTCCCTATGGCTTTCTATCTGAGTGACAATAGAATTATACACTAATTGCGATGTTTTTAGGTTAACTTTCCTTCTTATTTGCTTAAAAAACCAACTTATTTGGCCATTTTCTCTGTAATTGTTAAAATATGTTTGTCGTATTCTAGTTTATTATCAACTCCTAAATATTTTATTTCATTCACCACTTCAATGTCTTCATTATTTTTTTAAAAATAAAATTATTATTCGGTGCAGCAACGGATGTTTGCGAGTCAGTTCCGCAAAGGTGTTTCTCAATTTTTTTTTTAAATTGAAAGCTTACTAGGTTTCAATTATTATTTTGAAACATTTATTAATCTTCCTATGCTAGCTTCAAAAGATGATCATAACGTAGTAAAAAAGAGTTCGGTTTAAAAACTTGAACAAGACGTCTAATTCGAGTGACTAAAAGGTATCCGGTAGTGAGTGAGTGAGAAAGAACGTGTAAGTAGGGTAGGGTAAACAGTAGGGCTAAACCGCTGCTGGGCCGTCGTCAGTCAGGCTCTATCTGCCGTCTAGAGGCTAATAATGGGGGAAACTTGAGCTAACTCGGTGAGGAGACACCGGCCTGGGGAGGGGGTGCTCGTCGTCAAGTATCTGCTGTAGAGAAAATACATTTTGTAGTTTTTATCTTCCTCGGTTAACCATTTACAATCTCTATTTTATTCATATAAATATTCAAATTAACATTTTCGACACACGTGCCAAAGAATGGTTTAAATGGGAATTTAACGTTGGTTTTAGATAATATCTTTAAAAACTATATATTTTGTAGAGACCTTTCATCGAGTTAAACCTTAGATCGGTTAAAGTTATACTTAATTTTTTATGGCCGGAAATTGTTCAGGTTTATGATAATTATTCGCTCACAATTTTTCGTGTGAATTCTTCCCGGTTACAATTCATAACGGCCGTAATTATTACTTCAAATTGAATTCTTCGTATATTATATTTTTTCATTTACAATCGTATTTTAATTAATTACTTTACATTTGTCCAACGACGTTTCGTGTATATTAAGAGCTCTTAAACTACTGGGAATTGAATATAGGCATTTAAAAAATAGAGTCTAGTTTACAGAATTTTACAACTGTATTATAACATAATAAGTAATAATTATATCAAAAAATGAAAATAAAAAAAAAACAATATTTTCCATAAAGAATTTTTCAGGCGAAGAATTATAAAGTTTGTATTGTATTTATGAAGAACTGTGATCTGAAAGAATTGCTTGCGAAGAATTTTCCAGGTACAGAATTTTTAATTTAAGCTAATTTTATTTTAAGCTAGGATATTTATATAATTCAATACATTGGTGTTTTGCAGTGAGTCTATATAATTTGAAAGTTGGTGATAGTTCGACTTTAATGTTGAAATTTTTCCTTTTATGTTGTTAAGTTCTATTACAGGAATTTTTACAGTTTTGGTAAAAATTCCTCTAATGGTACTTATGTATTGGTCACAAAATAATAAATAGTTGAAAAAATTAACAAGTATTTTAATTAAATCATTAGAATTAAATTTCAAAAAATTAATATTTTCAGATTAGTAAAAATTTTAGTGTAATTTATTTTCATTGCACAAACCGCCAAGTTTATCAATATTATTCTACAATAGATAATTAAACAATCTCTCCGAATCTTCTGTGTTGAGTTTCCTGGGCTATCTCCGACTTCTATGATCGTTATTTTGGATCCAATTCCAAGGCCTATCATCAGGGCCAATACCGCTAATACGCTAGAGAATATCTGTAATCTATGAGAAACCCTTAACACTAAAGCATTAAATAAAAAAGGAAAATTTCAACTACTACTATTAATGTACTAATTATTATTAATAACAAAATGTATAAACAAGACACGTATTCACTATATTACTTTCAGATTTCGCTTTGATTTACTCATAAATAATCTAATACTCATAATTAATTTGACGTGCTTGTTGGTCAAGTGGTCAAACACCCGTCAGGGATTCGAACCTTGTTCCAGAAGTCCACCAAATTTACAGTCATAAAAGCTCTTATTTCCATCAAAACATTTATATATATTGTAAAGTTACGAATTCTTGGAACAAGAAAAATGTAACGTTGATACTTAATTAAAATAACGAGCACCCTGCTAAGTTAAATTCACGTGCGGTCCGGAACACCTAGTACTAATTACGATATTTGCGGATATCACCTTTCATGTTTTACTGTCTTTCTTTAGTAAAGTTTATTTGCCAGAAGATGCCAAGGTGGATCTCGATGTTATGGCAAGTAGGTAGCTTCTGATTCACGTACGCGAATTCATACTCTCCCCTGTTACTGGTCGGTGGAGGATAGTCCACCAGAACACGCCTCACATTGGCGCTTCCGAGTCGTGGCAGGCTACACCTTGGGGCGTACACGATGGTTCCCAACGTGTACGCCCCACAATATATATTTGCGATCAATTGGAGGTTTTCACGGAGAAGTGTAGTATCATAGAGAAACACGTTACACGTATCATGGAGAAAGTTTCTTGGTTATCCCGCATTTGTTAGTCCCGAGAAGCACTACAGTTGTCCCAACGTCTGGGGTAAATGAGGCACCCCCCGAACACGGGGACAACTATACTCCTTCTCGGAACAACATACGCGAGATAACTAAGACACTTTCTCGCTCATTTAAATTCGGAAAACTTTTAGGCAACGCGTTGATTGTGGCACGTGTTTTTGTGCCTAGGTTTCCTCAAGAAAATCATCTATACAAATGCGATCTAACGTAGAGGAGATATCAATTATCATATACAGGTGTAACAGACCTAGTTCACAATATATGATGATAGATGATATGAATGGATAATGTTCAAGCTACTGTGTCCTATTCTCAGCCATTTCAGAGATATACGCATTTTAATATGTCCATAGACACTGAAGGGTTTTAAATAATTAAACGTATTAAATTGATTTCAAACAATACATTTAACTCAAAAAATGAAACTTAAAATGTCCAAACTATATTTTCTTGTGTGATTTATGCCCGTCATTACTTAGGGACTGGAGCGAAGATTCACGATAGTAATGGGTCAATTTTTCAAATATTGTATTCGAAGTTGGTAAGTAGATTTTAAGTTTAAAGTGATTTTGTAAAATCATCAAACAATAATATTTTTCAACGTATTTTGATAACTACTTTGAATAATATGTTGATAATTAATTAACTCTGCTAACGTTAACTACTGTTTCATATTGAATTTCTTCGCTTGAAATGCGTGTCAACGAGAATAAGTCAACAATTGTTATTCTCCGCATTTGAAATGTAGAGACAGCATTTAAATAAACGATTCGTGCTAAGTTCATACGGAATACCGACACGAGGATGTTTCTCTCGTGTTAGCATCATACCTTTAAAATCTAAACTTTTTTTAGTTGAACCTTTAGTTATTTTTCTAACTCCGTATGTTATTTTTCTTACATTTTTTCCGATGTGCAGAAAAAGTAAAAGTTTTATGCACGAATTTATTTTTCATTTTTTTTTTAAACTTATTATATTTTTCCAGTTTTGATCTAACAGTAAATCTACATGAAAAAAATAATTTTAAAAATAACATAAAATATTTGACCTTTTAATGTTTTTGTGATGCATTTTATTGTCTTCATTATTATAATAAAATAAAAATAGTGCACATCCATATGAATAATATCGTGCAAAAACTGATTTTATAAATAAATAGGGAGAACCACCGTGCTCCTCTTCTAATAGAAATAACTCGTACCTACCTAAGTGAGATTAATTTCATTGATTATATTACACTTAGGTATTACTTACTGGAGATCAGACGAAACCAACTGGTATAAATCGACAGCTTATATATCAAAAAACTTCATTCATAATAATATGAATAACTAAAATGATTGAAATATGAAAAAGTGAAAAATGAAATATTAATAAGTCGATACATATGCGACTAAAAGTAATAAATTACGTCAAATTAAAATATTTAATATTTTTAGACTTACATCAGTATTCTTCTAGTTACATCAGCATTTTTTCTCTTTAGTTTAGAGTCATTGGGATGACATTCAAGCCATAAAATAAATGGTTCTCAAATTTTGTACCTACCAAATTATTATTTTCTTTTAAAATATAGAATAATACTGTATGTCGCTTTCACGTGAAGTAAAATATGACAATAGATAATAATCGGTTGGAACATTTACCCGACTGAATCAGTTCTTGTGTCATGTACGAAGACAATGAATCTGAGATAACTCTCATATATTTTTTAATCTTTATGGGTTGTCCTATGAAGGAAAATAATCTTATTATTTTAGTTTGTTAGATTTTAAGAAATGAAATATTACAGAAAATTAGGCACGTAATGATCTCGTGAAGTTCAGCTTTCATGAATTATTTTATGATCCAAGTAATAAATTACTTCATTATTAGCTTTTGGAGGGATTTTTAATATGACTATGTTGTCAAAATTAAGATTCAATAATATTACAATATGTATTTGAATTAGAATAATTTAAACCTTTAATTTTTTAAATCCCACAAGCGATAGTTTTTATTATCTATATCAGCGTTTCCCAACCTTTTTTGGATCGCGTACCATTTGGTAGTACATCACGTTTAATTGTACCACTTCGTAAAAATGATTGTATTTCGAGAAATTTGTTATTCTATTTGCATTATAAATTTTATAGGGTGACTATATTTCCCAAAACTCTATTTATTTAAGTTTTCAAAAAAATACCAAAAGTTTTATTTTTCTGATAAAAATGAGACATTTGAACTTAACATATCACAAAGTATTTTTTAAATAAAAGGTGCCGAAGCTCATTTCTTGTCGAAATTCAAAACCATGACATTTAAAGAAGTATTTTTTTTAACAACAAATTTTTATTAAAAAGAATTACATAGAATTAAATTTAATTATTTGTATATAACAAAATGAAATGCGCCGCAGGCAATTTTTTTCCAAAAATTACCGATATTAATAGAAAATATATGTATGTAAAATTAATTAAACACGGTAAATGTAAAAATTCTTCTAATGAAAACGAGACAATTTACACTTTCATTTTTACAAATTTACTGCAGCACCGCAGGCGAAATTTTTGTTTTAAATATAATAATATTAATGTATTTTAAAATATTTTTATTACCAAAATTTTTTATTTATTATCTATTATGAAAGTGTTGCTTAAGATTATAATACATTGTTATCAAGTTATAAGTTTAATTTTAAACAAATTTTACGAAAATATAAGCACAATAATATAAGCAAAATAAATTTAATGAGATCATTGTGCTTGTTTCGAAGAACATAATTTTTTGAAATTTGGTTCAAAAGATGTGATATACCCTTAAATTCACATCGCGTCCAATTTGTTTCGATACTTATTTGAAAAAAAAACATATGAAGAAAAAGCTCTTTCTACTAATTCCGTATTAGTGAAAGGTAATAAGAATTTGAGAGCTTTTTCAGAAAGTTCTTCATATTCTTTATCGATGTTTAATCAAAAATTAATTAGATTGTTTCGTTCGAATTTCACTTGTAAAATTTTGTCACTTGATAAGTCTATTAAATTTTCTTTATCTTTTATTGATAACGATTAAGCTTTTTCTAAATTTTTTGCATAGAAGGGGTTTGAAATCCAATTATTATCTTTGTTTTCGGGTTTTGGAAAATACTCCATGAAAGACTAAGTTAAATTAACTATTATATGTTTTCGTAAATCTTGAGGCAAGCTAACCTTATTTTCAACCAAAAAAGTATGTAGTTTCGAATACTTCCGGTTGATTGTTTTCGATACACTGTTTCCAAAAATCTAATTTCTTAATCATACTTTCAATTTTATCATTAAAATTAAAGATTGTCATCGAGCTTTTCAGAAGTGTCAAATTTGAGTAATTTATTTTCAAAAAATATCAGATAAATATGTTATTGCCTGAATAAAATACAAATTATATAGATTTGAAGAAAGATCAAAATGATTATTACCTTTTCGCGAGATAGCCATCTCACTTCTGTATGAAAAAGTTAGAGAAGTGTGAAAACTCATCATATCTTCGCACATAACTTTAAAAATTATTGAGTTTGTGGAGCTTTTCTTCATAAAATTAACAATCTTCAAATTACATTAGGAGCTACATGTAAGACGCGGCCGCGAAGACCAATATATAAACCTGACATTGATCTGGCACCATCAGTACACAATCCACAACAGTTTGACCAATTAATACCTTTCAATGTGAAATAATTGTCATTGGCTTTAAAAACGTCTTCACCGGTTGTACGTGTGGAGAGAAAATGACAAAGTAAAAGGTTCTCTTCAAATTTATTGTCTTTCACGTACCTAGCAATAAGAAGCAATGTAGCATCGTTTACCAAGTCTGCGCTCTCATCTACTTGAATTTCCTTTTTTTATTCTCTCTACCACTGTTTCCTCGATATCTTCCGACATATCATGAATTCTTCTCGATACCGTATTGTTCGAAAGAGGAATATGATTTATTTTTGGGATATATTTTTGATCAATCATAAATTCAACGGCATCCTTTATACTGGGTAAAATTATTTTTTCACCAATTTGATGGTTATAGCCACATTAGGCGATTCGGTAGCTAATACGATAACTCACGTTGGTTATTGTTATTAGCATTTGAAACGTAACTTGATATAACGTTAGTATTTTCTTTCATACGTTTAAAAAAATTGAAATCTTTGTTTCGGTAATCCGAATGTTTCGTGTGCAGATGTCGCGAAAGAAATGAAGGTTTCATGCATCCATTGGAAAGCACTACCCCGCACCCCGCACCTCGCACACTACACACTCGGGCTTAGGACAGTCTTCGTCTCCAGTATACGAAAATCCATATTTTATATATTCATCGCAGTATTTTCTCTTAACGCCTTTTTGAATAACTGAAGAGTGCAAAATTTCAACGTTTTGCACCGAATTTTCAGCGCTCAAGTGAATGGAGCACACCGCCATCATAACAGTGACGGCGACATCTCAAGTTACTGACAGCTACCGCGCTAAATTTAAAAGTGCAACCAAAAATACGATATTGATTGTTGGATTTTCGATCATCGACTGTACATATTAACAACTGTACTGTACATTACTAATTAAAATTAAAAATTATAGGAAAAATACAATAGTTTAAATGATATTTTTGTGACTGATTTTTTTTTTACTTTTTATGTCCGCCATTACTGATTATTTTTCGCGTACCATCGACTATCCACTCGCGTACCACCGGTGGTACGCGTACCACAGGTTGGGAACCGCTGATCTATATCACTATAGGGCTAACAAATGCTTATTTTAAGTCCTTATATTTATTTGAAAACATTTAATGCGTATATACTGTTATATAAATATTAAAATATTGCTAATCTAAAAACAATACATTAGAAATAAGTTTTTAAATTACCCATCCTTGAAAATATTGACGGTGTAATAAATGTAAGTCGGTAGGTAGTCCTAGTGGGATCAACTTGCTTAAGCTGTATTCTTTCTCTAAATATAAATATTTGCACTTTATATTAGGGTCGTAACCAGTGGCGTGCAGTTGGTATAGATTTCGGATATGATGTTATGTACCAATGATATTATACCATCATATATAATATATGTAATACAATATATGTACTGTCATTTAACCTCCGTCTTTGGACAAAATAAATCAATCCAATTTAAAGTTTAAGTTTTAAAGTAAAATAATACTTTTTTACCCATATAAAAAATGTATGAACGTTTTTAAGAACACTTTCTATGACTGAACATGAATAATTTATTGTTTGAAAGTACTTCACGTAAAAACCAAAGGAAATAATTATTTTTATTAAATGTAGAAAATAGTTCTGCTAAATTGCTTTTTGTTTTTCTCAAATGAAAAACCAATCCGTGCACCAAATTTAAAGAACAATTATGAAATCAACAGGTTAATAACAGTAAGATAGTAAAATTTGGCGAATTGAGCTTTGAGTGATGCAAGTGAGTTTTTAGAACTTATCAATTAAAGTCTCTTACTAGTACACAGATGACACTAATTGCAAAATAATGTTTTCGTTAATGTTAATCCATTTTTTAATATATATTTGTTTCCCAGAATTTTTAGTTATGTACAGCTTTTTTGCTTGTATGCACTGCACGCCCCTGGTTGTAACACAATTAACATTAACTTGGAACTATACAACACTTTTGAACTTAAATATTCTACAATAATATACTACCGAAATAGGTACATGAAAACTATAAGGTGCAATGTATACCCACATACTCATTTGTTCAAAACACAGTTTTGTAAGTTTTTAAAACACTGGCATGGTTCGGGTCTAGTTTAATTCCTGTCGAGTTGTCTTGCAGACTTTTCAGTGAAAGTGTACATCGGGCACTCATAGTTAGTTGCATTCACATAAGTGACTGGTTTTAGTCCATTTATAGTTTAAATACGCACATTGCAGCATCGAATGCTGTTCATGCTGTATGACTTCCATTGCACTCCGCAGACTCTTGGAAAGATGAAGGCGGGCCGCTCTGTCATCGGGTTTACTTCAAGTTACCTGATCATGATTTCGACGTTCGCGTCACAATAATAATTATTTCTTAACTTTAGTTATTATTTGATCCTTTCTACTTGTAAATCAGTTTTGATTTTTATTACCTGCCTTTTACAGAAATATGGTTTTGAAAGTCTGCTTTCAATCTCCATTAGTAAATTCGACGATTCATTTTCTTACAGAAATATTGACATTTTTAACTTCAACATCTCAACAAAAATTTTAAATGTTGTCATCTTGGTTTTGAAAATCATTGGAGTATCTACGGTTGTTGAGTATTTTAAAGATCATAAATATTTATAATTCTAAAACAATGTACTACGAGTAAAAATGCCAAAGCCAGACATTAAAAATAAAACTGTTAACGCTTTAAAAGGATATCTTTTGTATGGTGCGTCAAATTACTTGTACAATTTGAAACGTGAATTTTTTGTTTTTGTTTCGGATATTTTGAGAAGTCACAAAGATCTGGAGGGGGACCTAATCTAACCTAACCTAACCTAACCCAACCTTCAAGTGGAGAATGTTTAAATTGCGATATAAATTCATATAAGATTTTTTAGCAATTCTCGCTTTATTTAGTAGGTAATTTAATTACGTTTTGATGGAATCATATAAGTAATATATCGTACACGATATTTGATCCAATGCAATTCGAAAACTGCAATAAAAAAATTTAAAATTGAACTTCAATTATCTCTGAAATGATTGAAAATATGTCATGGTTGCTTGAACATTTTCGACTAATATTTGAATAATGTAAAATCTTTTAACGTATTGTGGACTAGATCTGTTATATCCTGTATATATTATACTAACTAAAACCGTATACATCAATATATAATAATATTTTTAAATACTATTTAAAAAATAATATTATTTAAAATATAAATCTAGTACCTAACTTAAATTGTTAACTTAATTAATGATGACGAACGATATGGAAATTAACTTGATGAAATTTTTTACGATAAATTTTTTATTTAAATTTAATTGGTTATTTATAATATTTTGGTTAATTTTACATACTTAACTTATTTATTCTAAATTATTCAATTTAAGACCAACACTGTTCATATGTAAAACAGACAATCCCAAATTTTTATCAAAAGTATGATCCTTTTCTGTTAAATTATTCAAGAATTATGAAAGATCATTATTTTTTACATATCTTAAACATTTTTTAACTCTTAACATAAATTTAAAAATCAATCACCACAATCTAAAGTTTGCAATAAATATTAAAAATAATATTACAGTTAGTTCAGCAGCCCTTTACAGCGAGTAAAGTTGGTTATTGGTTCTGAAGAATATGCGATAAATGAAAATTAAAGTGAAACAGCTAGAGTACTAACAATAGAAGGAAAGCTTTAGTTAGCAAGGAATATTGACATTTCCAATAATATATAATAAATTTGGATAATGTTAACAAATTAATTGATTTATTTCTGGCGTCTCCTACCATATATTGCTAAAAAATTATTCATTTCCATCAACGCTCTTATGGGTTTTTATGTAAGAATACAAAAATATATAATTTAAATATGACAAAACATTTTAAATATAACATTTCAATATAATAGTTTAAATATAATATAACAAAAACTAAGTATAATTTCACTTCATGTTGTCTTATTTGTGTCGGTACTTTATACGAAACCATTTGTGTCAACTCAGGGCAGTCCAACATGCTATTGATCATTTTATATAGCAATACTATATCGCTCAAATCTCTTCTCCAGGCTAATTTTTTCAAGTGAAGTAGACTCATTAAATAATCGTAATACGTGAGCCATAATCGGGAGAGCACAGAGTAGAGTTAAATTCCTGCGTACTTCTTACAATAGATGTGTATAAAGTTGTCAGAGGGCGGAGCGAGTTCAAGTTTTTGGCTGTCCTTAACTCAAATCCTAAGGGTTTCATCGCCTTATTACAAATATCGTTGTAATTCTGAATAAATGACAATTTTTCGTCGAAGAGCACACCCAAATCTCACATAACTGTGACTCTACATATATTAGATCAATATTTTTAATGCTATATTGAAAAGGGAGTTGATTTTTACTTGTATTGAAACTTTTTTGTTTACATTTTTCTACATAGGGATATAGTTCGATAGTTGAGATTTATCGCAATATAAAGTTATAAATTATAAAAATGGAATGACAGATGTATGAATTTAAAAGAGCTGCAGCATGTAAGTTTAAAATTTGTCGTTAACTTTCTCGGTCGGTGTGACGAAACTGGATAACGCATTTCCCTGGATAGGAAAATAAATTGAATTTCCTGTATTTCTTTCTAATTGATATATTTAGTTTGTATTAACATGTAATAAGAAGAATCTGACGAGAAGTGTCATATTTCCAATATGAATTAAACCTAGGGAAATATTAAAATTTTGCTTTTAAATATTTCAATTAAATATTTTAAATATAGACTTGTCGACCGACGAATGTCGAATCCGAACGAATTTTTCAACTCAGATCTCGTTCAAAATATGAAAGTATAAGAACATAGCATATGTTTTTATATATATTTATTATAAAATATATATTTATTACAAAACTATTTTTAATAAATATGACCAAATTATAAATATGTAGATTTTTTCTTTGATTTTATAAATTATCACATGTGGTTTAATTACAATACCGTATTATGTTATCAGTAAATTACCGGTATACCGGTATTGGCGATAAAAGTTTACCGATTACCGGTAATTGAAAAGTGACAGTAAATTGCAATCGCTAGTGTACATCTGTTTAGAAACTCGCCATAAAACTCACGTTAACGTCGTTGAGAGTTTAGTTATCATCTATTGGCTATTGTACATTTTCACGGAGAGCAGGATGACTAACTGATGCCCGTAGACGTTCATCGTCAAATCTTTGGGACGCGATATCAAAGTCTCATCCGTGCATTTTATTATAATTTTCACAACTAAACTTAAAGTATTAAAAAATAAATCTTGTGGAGTGAATCATTCTAGGGGTGTACTTTTATACATTATGTAATACGGAGTTATATAATAATATTGTCTGCTCGCTGAGAAGTGTCCGCAGGGCCTGCCTGTCTGCCTGACAGTTTGGGGTTATGGGATTAATGACTTAATATCCCGAAAATTGTATTTATACAAGTTCGTATTTGAAGAACTCTACGTCAAGAATGGTAGAAATACGTGAAAATATGCATAGAACAATTCGAAATGAAATATTTATCTGAGATGAATATAAATAGAAGTTCAGCTTTGTGTCTATATTTGAAAGTAAAGTAATACGCTGCATTAGAGTGAAGTCAGCATGTGAATAGCACAATTATAATTGTTAAGGGATAGTATCATCAACATATTTATTTCCCAGAATTTTTCACAGCACATAGCTAATTATAATAGAATTTATAAACAGCATTGTCCTGTCCTATCAATATGAGATTTGTGATCCCGTAACTCGAAACGGTCACTCCAGTTCTACTGTGTTACCCTGGAAGAAAAGAATTTCAGTAGCGATATTGCTTGTTATCTTACCGACAACAAACACCCAAATACTTTCAAGTCGAGAGTGGTCGTCATCTTGACACGTTGATATGCGTTTTGAGATCATCAATCTCGTGAGCGGGATTGCGGCTCACCCAGTCCTGAGAAGAATGTTGACCAAGAATCCCTATCTTGGCCAAGTTGTACTATTTTCACAAGCGCTTAGCTTACTTTAAATATTTTATGTGTGAGACGTATCTTGTTCATGTATATTTAAGAAACTTCATTAGAAGCAGTCACTTCCCTGATCTATAAAAGTCCTCTAATTTATATTATAACACATAACGCAGGGTTCTGTATTGTATTATAGATTGGGCTTGAAAAAAATACAATTTTTAAATTATTAATTTTTTCTCTTTATTTTGACAACCAATATAAAATGTAATTTTTATTTATTATCTTTGTTTTATTAAGCACTTGAATTGAGTTTAAATACATCTACCGGTTTCGAAAAATACCATTTTCTTCTTCAGGATGTCATAACTGACCAAAAATATATAGCATTGTTTCTTCATAAGAATCTATATTTAAAATTAAAAAAAAATTTTTTAAAAAAAACAATTATTTAAAAATAAAGTTAATACCTAACTCAAATTGCTGCTCAATACAAATTTAGTCGAATAATTTTTAGGAAAAAATTTTAGAATAGGACTCGTAGTTAAATTTAGTTGGTTGTTTACAATTTCCTGATTAGTTTTACATGCTTTATTTATCTCCAACGATTCCAAATTATTTAATTTGTGACCAACATCGTTTATATGCAAAATTGACAATCCCAATTTTTTATCAAAACCATGATTATTTTCTATCAAATGATTAGCAAATTCTGAAAACCCACTATTGTTCAAACATCTAAAATGCTCCCTTACTCTTATATTAAAATTTCTACCCGTTTTACCAATATAAAATGCAGCACAATCCTTGCAACTATGTTTATAGACGCCAGAATTGTTAAATTTATCATCTTTGTCTTTAGAATTTATGAGTTAATTTCTTATACTATTATTTGTATAAAATGCCGGTCTAATGTCTCGTGGTAGGTGTTTAGATATTTGTTTCGAAAAGTTATTTATGTATAAAATCGTACGCCAATTATCATTATGTTTTATCTGTGACTTATATTTATAAAAACTTATAATTATATTCATTTAATTTATTTTTTAAAGTTTATCAAACCTGTGTCAACATCCAATTTCAATATTGAATTGAATACAATTAAAAAAATAGCAGTCAATAGCTGGTATAATACAGGTTTGATAGACACTATTTTAAAAAATAAATTAAATGAATATAATAATCAATTTTTATATAAATCACAGATAAAACATAATGATTATTGGCATAGGATTTATACATAAATAACATTTCGAATTAAATATCTAAACACCTATCACGAAACGTTAGACCGGCATTTTATACAAATAATAATATAGGAAATTTACTGATAAATTATAAAGACAAAGACGATAAATTTAACAATTCTGGTGTCTATAAACTTAGTAAACGGGTAGAAATTTTAATATAAGAGTAAGGGAACATTTGAGATGTTTGAACAATAGTGGGTTTTCAGAATTTTCTAATCGTTTGATATAAAATAATTATGGTTTTGATAAAAAATTGGAATTGTCAATTTTGCATATAAATGGTGTTGGTCACAAATTAAACAATTTGGAATCGTTGGAGATAAATAAAGCACGTAAAACTAATCAGGAAATTGTAAACAGCCAACTAAATTTAACTACGAGCCCTATTCTAATTTTTTTTCCTAAAAATTATTCGACTAAATTTGTATTGAGCAGCAATTTGAGTTAGGTACTAAATTTATTTTTTAAATAATTGTTTTTTATTTTAATTTTTAAAAATAGATTCTGATGAAGAAGCAATGCTACATATTTTTGGTTAGTTATGACAACCTGAAGAAGAAAATGGTATTTTTCGAAACCGGTAGATGTATTTAAACTCAATTCAAGTGGTTAATAAAACAAAGATAATAAATAAAAAAATATGAATTTTAACCACAAAGTTAATATTGCTAATTTTAAAAGTAATATAAAATGTTTTGTAATTCTAATTACTTTTCTATTGATTCGATCAGTACACTTTATTTGTTTATATATTATATTATTATAGTACACAATAAGGTTTACTTTTGAAGGAAAATTTGAATGGAAATTGTTTCAGTACATTGAAGCGGTTTTATTTCAAATGGGAATTAGGTATACGTGAAGCTGTATTGTTCGTTGAAGAAATTTAAATCATATAATTTTTTTCAGAATTTTGAACATCACGCAAGTTATATTATAATAATGTTTGTAGCGCTGCATTTTGTGTCCAATGAAATTCCAGTCTCCTATACGTTGCACAGCACATGGAGCTTGCGGTATCCAGAACCGACTACAATCTTGGAAGACGGCGAATATAACTAAATCCTCGTCATGGAGATCATAGACATCATTGAAAGCTGCACAAATTAGCCATTAATTAAAAATAATAATTATCAAAACGACATTGCAGCGCTTCATCAGCAGACTGTTCACATGAACCGAAATCGGTATGATGCCAGACTAAGGATTCATCATTTCGGATGACCACAGTGTGTGTGTGTGTGTTCGACTAGCCCATCAAGTTCTTAGACAATCAAACCACACCAGGCGTGAAAACACGCATCGCGCTGCTGATAGAGCGAGTGATGAATGTGCAATGAAACTCAACTGATCTTATGAAATCTTCAGTAGAACTATATATCCACGGAAATCATAGCCAGTTGTATGTGCGACGACATTTTTTTCATTTCGCGAATACATTTTTAGCTTCGTCTGATACAAAATTGCTAATTTCATTGAAGTAACGTTAATTTTCCATCAATTCTGCGCACGTCTTCACCGTCAACAAGGAACAATGGCAAACATATAAACAGACTGCCGACTGCGGTTTTTTCACATAGTGTAATGAGATATTACGTTTTGAATAAACCCGAACCAGGGAACGTAACTCTGATTTTGCAATAGTTTATTTATCCGTGAACAAGAGATGATACATATACGTTTTATTCTGTCAATTTTTTTATCATAATAAAGAATAGCATCCGTCTATTTCTCGCATGCTTCCGTGATACATGATCAAAGTTCATTCTGGTTACTTTAACAACCAGGTTAAAATATTACAATGTCTCTTCATCTCTCTCCTGTAGATAATTTTCCCTATATCACTCGTCAAAGTGGCTCCGCTGAAACCGCAGGCGCAGTACCTCTTGCTAGTAGCACGTCTTCTCGTTGTCATTCGAGAACTGGTCCAAATACGGCGACTGAGTTAATAACGTCGCTCTGTGAATCTATTGGTTTTTATTTATTTGCTGGGGTGTACTCATTTATCACCAACTGCATAGCACTAACTATCGTAACTTCTCCGACCTTCCGAGGCGACGGTCGGAATTAATATCACTACCTATCGGATACTTACATTCTTCAATCTCACATCGGATATTCTATCATCATTCAGGGAAATATACTGTTCGCCATCCACCCGGATGGAGTAAAGATGATTCAATCGCTGCATGTTCGCCGAACATTTTATCTGGTTAGCGATCACGCAGCATCCGTCGGAAGAGTCTACGACCGTACTATCTTGTAAAATATCCCATGTGGCTAATTATAACTGGACAATTGTGCAATGTGACCACAAAGATACCGTTCTATCCTGTCTAGTAATTTTTAGTTCAGTGCATCGACAACAATCAAATATTTAATTATAATTTGAAAATTTCCTTCACCTTTGTTTTATCATTGTAGAACTAAATATTATTTCTCATCGAAACCGCGGCAGTATCAATATTTTGAAATTAACGTTTTGTATCTTCAAGTGACTATAACTTTCAGTGATGTAAATTTTATGCCAGTTACTGCAGTATTATAACTTTCTAAAAGTGCATAATACTGCAAATAATAACATAATTTATACCACAATTATACCAATATATTATTGCAAGCTAAAGTTGTATTTTGAAACATTTTAACATAACAGTGCGTAAATCCACTGTTCTAAGTCAATATTCACAGACGTGATATTTCTTAACGAGAGTGAGTCTGTTTAACTTGTGCAACCCTGAGGAATGCTGGGGAGAATTAACCAATCATAATATCATTTATCTCACCACTCACATTTTGCTTTGCACTTGTAACATATTGTATTTCCATACACAGGATACTTGTATTTAATATATTAAGGAACCTTAACACCCCTTAGAATATGCCTCGTAACCACTACAGGGTGAGCATAACATGGTAAATTTAAAATATCGACTAATCTTTTGTGAGAATTTTGTAAATCTTAACTTGAATGTAAGTATTGCGGCGCTAGTCCCGATTCGGTTTCGCAAATTCGGCTACAGTGTTCTCAGTTGTGATGTTGCGGTTGAATCAGACCGCTTTTGTCAGGTGATAATTACATATATTTAATCAATCAGGATAACAGAGTATTCGAAACAGAATAGTACATTGAAAGATAGAGTCCAGTCCCACCGAGCGCGCTTTGCCCATACCTGTACATACAGGCGTCCTACTCTATACACGCTACTCTATTTCTCGCCACGCTATACACACATATAACAACTGACGTCGTTGATCTACATTATTATAAGGTGAACTGGAATAGCTTTAGTAGGTAAAATAAAATGTATTTGTGATATTATAAAAAAATATTTTGAATTTTTGCATGAGCAACTGGGTCCTAACATCTTACATATTGTAAGGTTCGCTATCTTACGTGTGATCATAAATGAAACGAGTTTATCTAATTGTGAAGTGACGAGAATTTAAATCTGAAATGCTTTTTTAAAAATTGATTTGTCTTAGCCACAGCTAAGTATTATAAGTTATTAAGTGTTTATTTCAAATCATGCATCATCATGAGCTGCGCACATCCAGTGTAATGGATGGTGCCGTATCTAATATTCGCTCATTAATACTGTATTGGTTTTTGGATAAATCTTTTATCACAGCTTATCATTGGTGTACGTCGAGTGAGATATGTAGTAAATATTGCCAAATGGTTTTTATTTTGTGATAACTGAGGAATGAATAATGTCTGTATTTGTGGCTGTATTCTGGTATTTATCTCCATTATAATGCCTTTGTTGTAAGATTTTTTATAGTAATACAAATTGCTGGTAGTATAATAGGTATTGGAATTGTTCCACAACATTATGCTTGTTACTATCTCATTTGAGAATTAGCAAAGGACAACTTTTCTTGGGGTTTTTGTATTTGCATTTCGGCAATTGTATTGAGAAACGAAAGGGATATTTGTTTTGCGATGTTAATTTGTAACTATAAAACTAGTTAAATGTGGAATACAATTTGATTTAAAGTCTTGACTCCAAGTGAGTTTAAAATTATTTTAATCAATTATAGGATTGCGCATGCGTTTAACGAATCTGTCATTTTTTATGAGGGATTTTAATAAATTTCAATATATTTTTTGTTTAACCTTTGGTGTGTATTCAGTTAAAAAGCTCAGAGCGTGACACTGGTTCACATTATACACTAGTAACGATTTGCGATTTGCATTATCGGGCAGCCGGCCGGTGTCTGTCGAGTTAGAATCCAATCCTGATTTTTTTACATGCACTCGCGATTGAAGCATATTTGGCACACTCTGATATCCGAAACGCGAATGGCATTGTTATGGACTTAGGTGGGGAACACAGCTAGTCTGCATCAAATGTCCAGCAAAAATATTTGTTTTTTAATTTAAAGGGTAGAACCTCGATATAAGACTAATGCGGGCGAAGGGGTGTCCGTTTAAATCGATAGTCCGTTATACATAAAGATGATTTTCTGAATGCGTTTTCTTCTATTGAGAAAATAAATGACACAATATATACAAGGCTAGTGAAGTTTATATAAATGGATTAAAAATATGAATAATAAGTGTTGAGGGATGTATAAAAAATTAATTTCATAAAATAAGTATTCTGCTATTTAAATATAAATAAGTAACAATCGTTTTTTTCCGAAATACTACACTGCACTACATATAGGTATAAAGTTACAAAAATAGAATAACATAAACAAAATCCTATTAATTATTTTTGGATGACATATTCGAATATACATCTCTTGTGGAGTAACTTTAATGTTTAATATCGAGGCGCTTATAATCCTACTTTGAAAAAAACATCAAATAATTTTCTTCTTCTTCTTTGGCTATCGTGTTGGCTAATATTCTCGTTCTTCCAGCTCGTACTTGTCTGGGTGTCTCATCACATGTCCGAGATATTAAAGTTTTCGGATTGTTTTTCTATGTTCATCTGAACCATAACATCTTCATTCGCAACACTATCCATCCAGCTTATTTGAGCATTCTTCGAACATATCGTCGAGATGCGAAATCTTGTTCGTTTTTATCCAAAGTCCGTTATATAAAGGTTCATTATTTTGAGGTTCTACTGTATCATTATATTTTGTGGACAAATATCCAAATTTACCATACTACTTGTTCCGGTTTTTTTTAAATATCATTTATACCTGGCGTTTTTTGCGTATTTTTATTATTTATTGGTATACAAGACTTTCACGATCCAGGTTGGAGTGTCATTTGGGAGACATGGGTGAATAAGTAAAAAATGTCAGAAGTATAGTATAGACTTTTAATGATTTTTTTTAGGATACAAGTGCACATTTAAAAAAAAATTAAATACGGCACGAAATGAAGCGATGTGTTTTAATTCTGTCACAAATCTTTTCTGGGCAGAAGGGGTTGGTATGTGACATTACGAAAATAATGTCATTGATTAATTTTGAATGCGTGCCACATTTTTTTTTACACTATGGTATTACCGATTTCACGCTTTGATCAATAGTAGTGCAGCGTGTTGCAAAATGGAAAATTTGACGTTTTCGAAAGAAGACTAGTGACAGCGGTGAGGAGCGGCGACAGCACGCCGGTTCTCCAGCCGCGAGGTGGGATACAATTTTGAATCTGTGTCTAATTTGCCTTCTGAAAATATTTTGTTATAGAGATTTGATGTTTTCTTCCTCGCATTGCGCTATCTCAATTGAATGGATTTTTTTTACGATGGCGTCCTATGGTCTTTGTAGAACTAAGGGAAGAAATATTCTCATACAATAATTGACAGAATAAAGGGAAGTCGGCGTTTGTATCTGAAAATTTTGAAGTGATTTTTTTACCTTGATCCACAAATATTTCGTGTTCTGTATATATGATTTGCGGCATGTGGTCAAATGTTTCATACTTTCATGTACAATTTGCTGTACCCGATAAACTGATATTATTATGTTATGGTTATTTTTTGGTGCTATTTGAATAGTTGTACATTTTGAATGTCGCTGCTCTATTTACAATTATGGATGATGAATCATGGTAATTTAAAAGCCATTACTTAAATATGTAATTACATTGTATTTGAATGCTTTACTTTGAGTACATATTAAATGATTTTTCAATTCCCTGTCTTCATATTTGCAAAATTAATTTAATTAATTTTTTTTTTCGACAAGTGAAGGAGATAAATTTTGTCGTTTAAAATTTAGTAATGCTGAATGTTGGGGACCTCTTACAATATATTTATATATATATATATGTATAAATATTTGTATAGGATATCAATTATTTTCATTTCAATATATGTATGTATAACTTTTTTCAACAAAAACGCTCCGCGGGCTAAATATATGCAGCCTGGTGGAGTGTTCTGAATTAATGGTTAGGTTAGATTTTGTTTTCTTATCATTTATTTCCATCACAAAGTTTAATATTTACTCCGCCTGCGCTCACAAGTCTCCCGGGAGAATGTTTCAGTTTCGTTGTTTAAGTAAGGGATGAGAGCTCGGGCGAGCCGCGCAGCCCGCCAGCGCCAGAGCTTGTGGAAGGTTCGACGGCGCTTTCTCTTCTCGCACACTCCGACTCGCTCCAATGCGGGTTGAAAATAAAATTGATTTCAGTTGCAAATTATTCATAATTATTGACTGTGTAAACATGTGTTATGTAAACTGTTATGATTTTATCATCAGACAAAATATGTATAATTCTGCTGAAATTATTTATTTATTTTTTAATAAATTAATGGTTCAATTGTGTCTCTCGCATAATACATTAAAATGTGAACCCATTTCGAACCTAATCAGTAATCGAATCAGTCAATTAACATATCTGTCAAGGGATTCAATTATCTGTTTTAAATATTTAAAAAAATTGCATTATAATATTTTATTCTCTTAATTATAAATCTCACTTAAAGCCGAATATAAAGATATAGTTGGATTAATTAATATTAAATAAAGATTATATTAATTTCAGGTAATATTGGAATTCAATATAACATTAGACAAAACCTGATCAAGTGATTTTTTTTTCTTATCTTGTGATAGCATTGTGGAGCATTCTGGAGCATTGTGGAGCATTACGGAGCATTCTGGAGCATTATGGAGCATTCTGGAAATTGATGATAAAAAACTATAATATAAAAAATCATCTTTGATCTGTTGAACTATTTTAAAATTAACATATAAAAGAAAACAACAGCGTTAGTGAATTTAAAGGTTATTCTCAATTCATCGTCTAGTATATTTTTAGTATCCCAAGATGGGAAATTTTATTCAAAACCCTAATTTTAAACCTTACACTTGGCCTACAAGTGAAAATATCATTCAATTATGCTCTTCTTAAACAAAAAAAACTTATTTAATTGAGACTAGGTTTTAAGAAGACCTCATTCGGATAACATTAGACACACCTACAAATTTATTACTTAAAAGTTTTTGGTTTTCTGGGTATGTTTGGATTTCAAAATTATAGCTATTTATCATTCAAGAAGAAAATAAACTAGTATGTTTTTTAAAATCAGAACCTTATATTAAAAATACTGTTTTCAAGATTTCAATGGGCCGAAAAAGTCTTTATTGTCTCTACCCGGAATAAGAAAACATGATATAAAAAACTACTACACTCAATAATCACTGCAAGAAGCCCTAAAATTTAATTACCATCCATACTGCTCTGACTGTTATGATCGTGGACCCAAAAATTGTGGATTTGAAATCGCCCCCAAGTTCATGTTCCACAAATGAGTTAAATCAAAACTTGTTATTTATTTTGTCTGAAAAATGATTTGCCTATCATGAAATATTTTAAGAATTTATTATAGTCAGTAATGAAGACCTTGTAGAAATACATACATGCTCAGACACCAAATTTGTACACGTCAATTCTGGATTAAATTACAAATCTAAATTACGAAGGTGCAATTATTCCCATGGCAGATATCATTATAAAAATCTCTGTTCATATTGTTTAAAATAATTTAAAGAATGCTGAACGTGTATGGTCAGTCGGTGACTTTGAATGTGATCGATATTATAAACGATGTAGATGTTGACCGAGTAAGCGCACATGGGTCAGCAGATCATTTCTTGTGTATGGAGTCGGGGGAGTGATTTTTTAATAAGATTGGAAAGAGAATATAGCTAATAATTTGTATTTAGCTTTCGATAACTCATTATTTTATAAAATACTTAAAAAAACATAAAATAAAGAAGTTTTTCATTTGTTCGAAACGGGTGGTGTCTTAGCTTAAATCAGATGATTTAATAAAAGAGAAGAATACCGAGCCAAGACTTTTTTTTAAATTCTCAATCAGTGGAGTTCTTTAAACAAAAAAGTGTACATTTCAATGTTACTAAGAAAGATTATATAATTAAAAATCAAGGAATTTAGTTACCAAAAATATTGAAGTCCAATGTAACCCAATTATCAATATAACATTAGACCACCCTAAAACAAGGTTTTAGTCATGTTTTTATGTATCTTTGTAAATTTTGTGACCAAAATGAATTAAACGAAGTCGTAACAATACCTAATAATCGAATAGTTGCAGCTGGCTATTTCCAAAAATAAAAATATCACTGAAAACATTTCAAAATGGTCCAGTGTTACCTGGACTGACTGTAATTAGTTAGAATGATATATGATGAAGTACATTAAAACGAAATCTGTAAATACCAGATAAAAAAGTACATGAAAAAGCAATAAGCTCATAAAAATTATAAAACAATAAAAATAGGGCAAGAACGGTAATAAAGTAAACTAAAACATATAAGAAAAATACACCGTAAATGCACTAATACGTAATAAAAAAGAAAGGACTAAAAACTTTAATAATTTGAAGTGTAATGATGAACAAAGCCCGCATACAGGCCTGCTGCATATGTGGGAATTGTATTGTTTTACAATTCATTAATAACTTTTCTGTTCTGTATTTACTAAAATAAATAGAATACAATATCCGAAATTGTTGTAATATCATTGTTGAACTGCGATTCTGCAACGATTAATTTATTATTATATCAACGAAAATATAGTTAAATAAATATTAAATTCTCACCCTACCCTCTGAAAAGTTCAATCGAAATATTTACAACGTAGATTCGTACAAACCGGTAAGCGTTTACTTGGTTCTGAATCGTATATCGCATATACAGTCAGCTAATATTGCGCTTTTGCGTGCGCGTAAATTAAAATAACACTGTAAAGGCCACACGGAAATAGTCCAAGTCCGACGGAGTTTTCTTTCATGGCATTTATTTTATAATTTTTAAAATATTGCAATTGACTTACATTAATAGTAGGTGGGTGAAACGTTCATACTATTTAAGATAATTTGCATTAAAAAAATAATTAAAATGAATTACAGTCATATACATACTACCATTTTCAATCTTGTTGAATTCAAAAAAAGTATTTTACATAAACAAATTCATTTGAAGGTATATTAATTTCGAGAGATAATATATTTTTCTCATGAATATAGAATCTTGAATGAATAAATCTCCGATAATGGGACGATGGCTCCAAAAAGCGTGCGCGGGCCGAAAATATGAAAATGTTATATTTAATAAACAAAAGCGGCGCACAATACTGTCGGTACATTCTTTCTAAATGAATTATCGTCCTCGTATGTTAAGATCCGCCATCGCAGGCCCGTTCAACAGCTTCAAGACTCGCTGCGAGGGCTTTAAGGTCATAACAAAACAGTTGATATTAATTTCCCAACAGGGCTATAAATTTTGGGCGGGGGTGTTTGCCGCGGTGGGCGGCAGCCGGCTGCGGTAGGCGCCGCCCACCGCGGGAGGCGGTGCTCGCCCGCCAGCGGATTACTCGCTCTTCGTCCTCCGCTCGGATCGCCTGAATCACTCCGCTCGGTGTCATTTCTATATGAACATTTCTATATGAATCGTCAATAGTCGCCGGACAACGTGTGCCACGCAAAGTTGTGGGGACAGATGAATCTATCGGATTCCCTAGAGCAATGGTAAATTGTCAATTTCAAAATTAGGTACTTCATAAAAAAAAAAATCGAAATAATTACAATGATGATTGTTGGAAATAAATCACTAAATATTATACAACACGCGTCTGTATCTTTTTTTGCAATAATATAAAAAATAATTAGGTCAATTCGACGATAAAATAGGAAATAAATACAATAAATAAAAATGCGTATCTGAATACATTGATAGTAAAACTCATGTTTTCAGTTATTACGTGTTATACAATATACGCATGCGCAGCCACTGCACTGTCGCATTGACGGAAAGATATTGTAGGTATCTTGAATATAAGATGAACACTTCAGTTATTTTCAAAATTAAATATTTCATTACCGTTTCTCCAGTATTTCGATTACGAGTATTACAAACTTTTTTGACGTTATACATCAAAGGTCAAAATAATAATAAGTTGACGCCTAAGATACAGAGAAATAGATAGTTCTCGCAAGAACAAGCAAATATAAGAGATTAACTCAGGAAGTGGTGAAAGTGCAGCCTTGTGAAAGAGAACTCTACAAAATGTCATATAAATATATGAAGTCTAAATTATTTTCTTGGGTTTTGTTACATCTGCATACATTTAATGGACGTGAATTTCAGAGATACATATTGATATAGGTACCAATATTTATCAGCAGAATACGAGTAAATTAGAAAAATGACTCAAGATCTTTTTAGATCGAAGGAACTAGAATATGTATAAACAAAAATCAGCACAAAAATACCAGAGAACTTTATAAACGCATTCATATAATGTATATAAAGGTCAAAACAAAAGCCAATTGAGATGGACATGAGGGTGACATTGTAGCTGATGAAATAAGTATCTGTTCAGGGAAAAAGTATTTTGACGATCTTCTTTACGTGCATAAAGCTGATAATGAAACCACCATCGACACAGCGCAATAAGTACAGTGAATCCTCTAACTGAGAAAGCTTCTATCGAGGATGTTCATAGGGTACTGAAACAAATAGAGAGGCATAAGGCAATAGGTCCAGACGGAATACCAACAGAACTTCTGAAATACGGGGAAAATGAGTTAGCAAAAGAGTTTCAATTCATTATGAATGAAATCTGGAAAATGAAAAACTCCCGCAGGAGTGGAAACGCGGAGTGATAATCCCGAACTCGGGTCAACTTTCCGACAGTCGTCAACTGCCGGATCGCTAACTTTTCGATAGTCCAATTTCCTGACTCTAACCACTCGAAGGCCAACTTCCTGAAAGCTAAATTCCTGAAAAACCATCTTACCGATTGCACAACTTCCTGAAAAATAAATATCTGAAGATACCTATGTACATATTTTTACTAAAATGTGCATTAGTTCTTCACCTGTTAAAACCATAACATTAATAAAATTAAAATTTAAAGCTAAATGTTGAAGACTATTTTTTTAATGGTTGATTATGGATAATTCGTTACCTACACCCCGAATTTTTTTTGGTTTTTATGGTGCATTTTATAGTAAAAAACCGTTTAAATTCTAATTTATATTTTAAAAAAACTTAATAATAAATATGCCCAGCAAACTATTAGAAATTCACAAATATTGAAATCTTTGTTATGTACATAAAAAGCGCATATTATTAGTGTTAACTCAATCTTTTATTAAAAATGTACAACATTCGTAATATGGATGAAATAACTTTATGAATGAACGAAGTTTGAACGAAATACCTACATCAGAGTTCAATATAAACAATTTTTTTAGAAATAATAAGAAACAAATACTTAATATATAGTAATACATATGTATAAAGTAATAAATAATATTTAGGTAATTATCAGCTTTTATTCCATACTTAGTAGATTAATTAATGTTCCCCCATCCGTAAATAAAGTCAACATAAAATTAAATATTAATAAACAAATTGAAATTAATAATGGTTATATTATTAAATTAATAGATAATTTGTCAAATAAAAAGTATAATAAAAAGTTTGTCAGATCATATGTTTACCCACCAATAATTGATGGATAAATATATGATATGTTAAATTATAATTGATAGTGGGAAACAGTGAAGAAATATCGTGTTTTTAAATAATCACACTTCAAATTTAATAATAAAAAATATCACAAATTATATACGAGCAACTTTTTACACTAATAGCAAATTTAAAAAATATTTATTAAATAACAAGGATAAGGATAAGGATTTAAAAAATATCGTGGGTCTATAAATTAATATACAATGATTGCAATCATTTTTATATAGGTAAAACTTGCATAAATTTTGATATTAAAATTTAGAAGCACTTGAGATGTCTAAATAACAACTATTTTGAAGAGTTTAGAAATTTTACATACAAATTGGTTTACAATTTAGAAATAAGAAAAAGCATTAATAGCAAGTTAAACATAAATAATCAATTTTTTTTTGCAAATAGTCAATTTGTTTTCATTGTAGTTCCTAATTATTGTAGTCAATCACTCATATTTTTATAGTTTTGTTTTTGTCTATGCTTGTATTTTGACGTTTAGTATACATTGTATCCTGAAGAAGGGACCGTAGATCTTGAAACATGGTGATGTAACAATAGTGGTCATAAATAAAGAGTTTTTTCTTATTATTTATGTAATATATGTTGCCACAAAGTAATTTTGCAAATGTTGAAGAAGATTTTTTATTTATTTGACATATATATTTTAGTACCTGACGATACAGAATATAAATAAAGTATAACGAAATTATTTTAATATTTATTTGTTGCAATTTAATATTTTGTTGCAATTTAACCATTTTGTTGCAATTTAACCATTTTAAACAAGTAATTTATAATCAGTCTTGTTAAACACACATAGTTAATATAGAACAGTTTAACATTTTAAAACAAATATACTGAATAATGTATAGATTATTTAGTTTATGATATATGTAATTATTATAGATTAATCGGTAAACCTTTCGTGTATGTTCTAGTAATTGACAATAAATTTAATTGTGTTTTCGTTGACTTTCAAAAGGCTTCAAGAGGTCACGACTAGTTAAAGTACTCGTTGAACTGGGGATTCCAAAACAATCCGCAGCACTCTTAAAACTCTGCAGAGATGAGACTCGCAAAGGAGTGACAGTCGCCAACAAAATATCGGATCTCTTCGGAATTAGTAGTGGCCTTAAACAAGAAGATCCGCTTCGCCTCTGGTCTTTAATCTAATTCTGGAGTACGCGATGAGAAAATAACGACCGACTACGGCGTAGATATTTCATTGGCATATGCAGATGATACGCGTTTCGTTAATGGTAAACTAATTATTGTCGAAATGTGTACGGAAATTATTATAGCGCACAGTAGAGATCAGAATCGCCAAAACAAAATACCTGAAAACAAGCAGAGGGCAGAGGGCAGATGCCACCACCACTATCGCCATTCATCTTAAGGAACCGAGTTTTTAAAACGGATACACATTTAAAATATTTGAGAATAATTATGGCGAGAAATTATGATATCCAACATTAAATAAATAGCAAGATAAAATCAGGAAACGGTTGTTACTTTGCTTTACGTATGTTAGCCGATTAAAGATCAGTTACAGTTACTATATTACTATATTACAAGAAGTTAAACTCGATCGAATCATAAATATTACATATCGTTTCATAAGTTAGATCATATTTATTATCAGGTCATTGTGCCAGGCGTGATGTCTGAAACGAGAAGCAATGCGCACAGTTTTGCACCATTAGGGTCTAGTGATGTGCTGGGTGAGAGAGAGAGTTTCCAAGTCCAGCTCTTCTAGTTTGAACAGCGTTATATAGTCGAGGATCGCCGTTGACCAATCTCGGTTGCTTAATTGCAATTCTTAAGTATTAGGAATAAATAAAAATACTAGCGCTGGACCACCGCGCATAAATAAAATTGTTTTGGTTTTGAATTCAGTTTCAAACTGTGTTTCGGAAGATTATTGTTATCCGGCTGTCGTGTCTGACGAGTCGAAATTAAACCAATTCAAATGGTTCAATATTGTTGGAATAGTAACGTGAATCCTCGATGATAATTATCGGCGTCTATTGTAGCTTTCAGCTCCACATTATGCACCGCGGTCTTTGTCGCTAACGTGGCTCATTTTGAAGAAACTATCTCCATCATCATCATCTCCAGAACGAAACTTCTCAAATTATCGAAGCACGATGCGTTCACTAGCCACACACTCGCCAAACACGCTTTCGGTATTTAGAGCTGTTTACGCTGCACGGTTCAAATATGTTTATATGATACAATGCAGGTTAATAGTCTAATAATCTGTACTGAGTGTCCCTTTCGACTGCTGTAATTAATTTTTGGGGAGGTGTGGATTGAGAAACATTTTATGATTAATGGTTTATTTAACTGAACTAAGCATTTATACACTGATAAAGCGCTGGAAGGAAAAGTAAGAGTCCCGCGTGCCTACAACATACGGAAACGTAGAGGAATTATTAATCTTTTACAAAATAAATATAGAATAATAATTTTAAATCCTACAATTATACTCAGCGGGAAATTGTGAGTTTACACTCTATCGGAAATAGTTCAACAATATCTAATTCATAGAATATATGCAAGAAAAATATTTAGCTTTTAATATTTGACTAATTAAAATTATTACATTATGTTAAAATTATACGAAATCTAGATATAATACAAACATCAATTTTTTATATATTTTTCATTATCATAAATATTAGAAAACAAAATAGCAACAATTATAAAGAAATGATAAATTTTCACGAACGAAAAAAAAATTTGAAAATTATAAATATAAATTAATAAAATGATAAAAGTTAATAATTCTAGAAATCTTCTCGACAACTCTTTTGGTAATTATTATTTTCCACTCAATAATTTAATTATGTACATACTTTTGGCACTTTACACCTAGTGATGTGCGACAAAAAATAATCCATTATTATAAAATGATAACTTGTCAATAGATATAATCACGCTTACATAATATATGTTTATTTTATCTCTATTATGTAAATATATCATCAAAATTAACAGTTTTTTATTTTAACGTAATTTTGAAACATTTTTCTGCCTCTAGAGTGACGTGTGCACATTAAACAATAAACTTTTTAATATTTGGTGTCCATAAATATTTCAACAAATGAGATCTTTTGATATGTCGGGAGTATTAAACATTTTTTTTAAATAAGCATACGTGTAGATGAGAACTTCTTAAAACACCACTTTTATATACTGTTATAATAAATCGGTTTGCATTTTTCATTACACTGTAGATATATATATGTGATAGAAAGTAAAATAAAATAGTTGACTAGAACACACATAGATCTAACGAAGGGAGGTACTCAAACTACTGAGGAATCTTTTAGAACAAACCTCTTGACTTCATCGTCATTATTCTAAATAGAGTATTTTTCATTTCATGTTATTTTATATAATTTCTTATATATAACTTATATATATAACTTATATATATATATATATATCTTAAAATGTATAAACATATTTGATTAAATTAATTTTGTCAGAAATACTACGTGCGTGATGAAAAGTAAGATAAAATCTAATGCTACAAATTGTACCTATTATAAATGTTTCCATTCCATGTATAGGTGCACTTTTGATAAATACAAACATTAATTTGTGCTCGGTAGCCAAATCGGTGGTAAAATATTCTACTGACTTATTAATTTACATATTTTATTAAAAAAATGTGAAACGTTTTACTAATGATAAATAATATATGATCGTATATATCGATACATTTAAATGTTATTTTACTACAATATGTTATACCGATATGCCAAGTTTATCAGTGATATAATTTTGTAGAGATATATATTTTAAAATTCTTCAGTTCATTGATATACTTTTTAGAATAAATGATAAAACAAAATCTTGATTTAAAATGCATATTACTGAAGTGTATTTACATTTTATACAAAAAAGTTTTTAATATGTATATTACTTTTATAGATTAAGTCAAAACAATGTGAAACATCGATAGTTTTACCATTTTATAAGTGAGTTAACTTATTGTATTACAATCAATCGTGTTTTTTAAAGATAATTATTTTTAACTGACCGAGCACTGTCATCTCGAAGTCAATATTCAAACATTTGCTTCATATATATATAATATTACGTTCGGGGTCGGAGATCTTAACGAGTATTACACAACACAGATTTACAATGGCATTAAATATATTTGAATAACATGTATGTGGTTAGAAAAAGATTCACAATACTAATAAGTATACCTAGTTATGTTTTATCTGATTTTTATACCGATATTTTGATATGTAGCACGGCGATGAATAGAATGTAAGAAGATGTCCTCCACCTTGCAGCGGCGTGTGTTCCTCCTGTGAAATAAACCTCAATCAGCAATTTACTAAATAGATAACATAATTACTATACCTAATATATTATGATAAATCTGTCAGAGGTTCATTTATATTAAGGTAGAATCACATTATATAACAGTCCTTTTATTTCAACAAAAGTAAAGATAAAATCAACATTTACCGGTTTAACAAAGGAAAATTTTCCTTGAACAATTTTTTTTCTTTATTTCATAAGTTTTAAAATATTCAATTAAAAGTTAATTTGAAAGCGCAATTCTATTTAAAAATAATAAAAGTACGATCGAAGTCTACAGACACCGATTTATGATTCAATTTTGACGTCTTTGACAACACTTCAGTGTGTCTCGATACTAGCTCGAGTCACTCATACAGAGAGTTTAAATAACAGTCATATTCTGCCATGCGTGCTATATTACGGCTGTCTACGTACTTTACAGCTTATCGAATTATGTACAATTAATGCAAGAAAATTTCATACAAATTCTTTGTTTTAGAGTAGTCAGGCCAACGAACGCGTTTACATTTAAGCCCGCTTGAGATCCCGAAGGTTGGTGCTTACGTTAACCGAAACAAAGGAAAAAGTTTATAAAATACCGGAAACCATAGGGCGATCACTGTGTTTTGTTCAAATTAATACGTAAATAAAATCTCTCGTATAGTCTTCAAATCGATTAAATTCGACACTACTAATTCGCGAGGATTTTTATTATTTCGTGTATACAAGCAATGTTTAAGGAGCAATGCTATTATTTGTGCGCTGGGGAAGAAAATAAGAAAACATGACCATACTACTGGGAAGGCCTGGCCCTGGCTCCGCCATATTACTAATGAAAATGTATTAAGAAGCATAAATAAGTCAAGAGGACTAATAACAACTATAGTAGAAAACTGCACACCCATCTAGTCATATTCACCACTATGAAAAACATGATTATGTTGGCAGTGTAACCTCAGAAAGTGATTCAGTGTCCAGAATGTTGGTAATCTTATACAGGTTAAATCAACATAATCCAACATGGTCACCAATCTTCGATACAAGGCGGCAGATGAAGAAGTTTTGATATTTTTTGTGTGCCTACTTTGTGTGCAAACCGTATGCGCGCCTACTCTTGCACACCTTAAAAGGAACATTATTTACAAGAGCCGCAAGCCACGAGCCACGTTTTTAGTTGCTTCTTAAATAAAGTCTACGATGCACTGTTTCTTAAGATGGAGGGCAAAGAGTTCCACGCTTTTCGGCCTGCCACCGCAAATGCTCGTTCACTAAACTTAGACTTCTGGCAACGGTCGGCCGGTTCTACAACCCTTCCTGCGGCTGTAGTAGAGACGACTTGAGAGTTTGACCTCTACCCATTCAAATTGTCTGGGATACAAAATAAATAGAGATGCGTAGACGGCATTCTTACTATTTTCAAATTAAGCTAAACGCTTGTATTAATTGGATTAACTTGCTGGTGTCCTGGAATAAAGGGCGAACCCCTGACCACTAGATAACTAGACCAGCGTCTTAACCACTAACTGCATTAACAAGCTCCTCAAAAACATTTTATACATTATGTCACAAAAATATACTTTATTTAGGGTAATCATGTTTTATTAATCGATTTCGGTAACCAATTGGAATTATCACTTTAGTAAGTTGTGTGGAGAAATTTATCAAAAGTCATTCATAATATCGATTTTATGACAATGGAAATAGCATTTTTATTGCTATAACTGAAAATAATGCCAGTATATCTAGCGATGAATTTTTATTTGTCACTTATTTAAGTGACAAATAATTCATTGAAATGACATAAGCAATACATAATATTTTAATTAAAAAATAAACCATATATGTTTTAAATTTATGCTGATAATATAAATTAGATAAACATAAATTATAAAATATAAAACCTGAATATTAAAATTACCTTTAATTATTACCAGAAGAGAAATTACATTTTTGTGTATTTTTTACCTCCATTAAAATTGTTTGCTTTTATTTACGTAAATATTATACACTTAACGTTGTTAAAATTTTTAACATTTAATTGTAAGATAATTATAAAATTGTAAATGCTTTGTGGGTGCAGTTTTTTAGATTATGTGAATAAAATTGTAAAAATAAAAAAACTAATATAAACAAGATCGGAGTAATGAATTTTGGATACTCGGACGAGACGAATTGGATATGATGTATGGATAGAACGGAATTGTAATGAAACCGAAGCTTGCACAGTAAGGGTACCACCCTTAGAACCAAATATTTACATTGTTCGCCCTGTGATGTAATCCTCCGTCTAGCATTGTCGATCCATGACCGATCTCTACTTACTAATTTAAAGTATTATTTAAATAAAACTTCTGAAGAATTTACAGTAATTCTTCAGATTATAACATCTCGCTCCCTGTACACTGAGATACGCCGCAAGTATAATTATTCCTCCGATATAAGGCTAAAACAATGGCCAAAATTGATTGATAAACACTGCCATTCGGTACATTCTTCATAATTAGGGTTATATGAACTCTTTTAACGCATATATGTATATATATACTATGACGTCATAAATGGACATCATCTTAAAATTCACCCCGTCTGATATTTGTTGATGCCAGCCACATTTTTGATCATAGCAACATATTGGGAATACGCGCGATATTTGCGGGAATAGTATATTCGAGAATTTCGCTAGCGTCGGAGCCAAGTCAGACCTGTCGTGGAAACGGCGCGGTGCGCACCCGCTGCCGTTATTGTAGGATCCGAGAGTAAATATTTTAATTGTCTATTCAATCACTAGTGCACTATTTATTGTAATTTGTTTGAACCTAATTGCACGATGAATGATTTTTTCTGAAAATTAGATATTTTCCTTATCTACTCGAGGGCATGGAAATATAATTGAGTGACGATGGCGTCTCTGGGAGGAGAATAGAACTGTTCAGTTTGAAACCTAACAATACATATATGGTATATATATATATGTATGTGATACTTATATAAAACTTAAACATTTTTCAAAATGATCTCTATCTCTATAGTATCTCTACGACTTTTGTGGATGTTTCCTGGATCATTTTATTGTATTCCAATTGTAGTTGACTTAACATATGTTTATTCAATCGTTTTCTTTAACTAATCTATTTTGAAATTTATTAACATTTTTTTTATCTTTCTTCGTGTCTAAAAATTTTCGAAGCGAAGACAGTGTGAATATATTAATTTGTTTTCCGTGAGCTTGAGAATTTTCTACACCAATTTGAGACAATTTAATAAAGAGAGCGTGAGTGGGTATACTGAGTGCATCAGAGCGTGTTGATAACATTCAATTCGATCGAAGAATTGACGCTACGTGTGTAAGTGTGTCATTTATGAAATCATATTTATACATGACACGGGAATGTTTCTAGTTCGAATACAGCCGGCTCGAGATGATTGATAAAGGGTATTGTTGAAAAGTGTCTTGATTGAACAATACCTGATGTTTCGTTCAGCCGCAACATGTGATCCGCGTTGGGGGGGGCCGCCCTGGCGGGCGCCGCGGCGGAGGGCGGCGCTGGCGCGGGCGCGGGGGCGGAGCCCTGGTCCCGCCCGGGCGGCACAAACAAGCGCGTCGCGTTCCGCCTACCTGCAATCATCAAACAATTATTCTGCGGCTGATCGAGGAAACACAAGAGAAGCTCCAGCAGCCGGCTGGGCCCGCCCCCGCGAGACACGACCTACGTTATTATAAATACCAAATCAGTAATACTCGACGAGTGCGTTGTCCACGAGAAAAACATTATATATGTTTTAACGGTTTTTGAACGAGTCTCATTATTAATGAAATTAAATTGTACAGTTGAGCTGTTTAGAGGTTAAACGCAAATTATTCATCAGGTAATAGTACCGACTTGTAACATAGCGTTCCATGTTCATCGTACGTCTCCCACAACGGAATCGATAAGTCGACCGGCATAAGAATTTATCGGTTGAAATTAAACCTGTTCAAATTACGGCTAATTCTTTTTTGACTCCAACGCGTGTTATTTTAGTAGACCGATACACTTGATAGAAATTTCTCCTCGGTAGACATAACAGAGGAATGAAAAACTTAATGTCCTCAGACAACAGTAATAGTAATGTGTACCTTCTACGTTAAATTATTATTTACTACGTTAATTATTACTACGTTAACTATTATCATATTGAATGTATACTTCAAATTACGATACGAATCTAATATTCATATTATGTTCTACGGCCATAGAGAGAAGAGGTATATTTCAGAATAAGGTTATCAATATAAATATTTTATTGTGCGTAGTTAAATTAAATCATAAATAAAAATTGATTAGATTCAAGTATATAAAATATAATAATTGTAAAATAATTATAGTTATATTTTGAATGATTCAACGTATTTGTATTAAATAGATACATAGTATAATATAATAACTATTATCTTGAATGAAATCGAAACTAAGTTGATATAAATAAAGAAGCTACACTTTTAAAATTAAAATATAAAAATAGAGTATGAGAAAAAAGACGGTTACACTAGTGATCATTTAAAAATATCCAATAATTAGTTAAAGAGCAATACAATATTTAATGTTTCCGAGGTAAGTTTGTAAAACTCCGTAATCACACATGTGAAAATAAAACACTCGTTTTTTGATTCTACTCGTTTAATTTACTTGAGACGCGTTTCGCCTTGTAAGAACATTATCAATATAAAAATTAAACTCAACAACTTGTATTTATATCAAGCTCTTCCCCCATTATAGATGTGAAAATACAATAATTATTATCATTCGTAATATTTGAAGTAGTAACGTTGCTCCGCTGCAAGATGTTTTAATAAATTTTAAAAATACTTTTTAAAATTTTATTTAAATGAAAAGCTCTAAGTTTATGTACAGAATTTTGTAATTTTGCGTAATTAGGTATACAATTACATTCCCTTCCTGATTAGAGAGGAATGCAAAATTGACTTATTTATACAACACTATTTCGAATTTTTGTTGATATTCATTTTTTCCCTACACACATATATGGAATTATTCGTTAATAATTAGAATTTATTATTTGTTATTTATTTAGTGTACATCAGAAAAAAAATTACTTCACCGCTTCGTCGCGTTGAAGAAAAAATTACAGATTTGGGGCTTGACTTAAAAATAAATAAAAAACAAAACTCATTGATCCACGTGACCTGCTTTCTCGGACAAATATCCTTCTAGACCTTGAAACTGTCAGGAAGTTTAATAAACTCTGATGTAGAATTATTGACGACAGCTGCGAACTAGAAACCAAACGGCCCAAGGCTGAAGAATTCTATGACCAGACTTGACAAACTAAACAAAGACCCTAGTATATCTATGATAAAACAACAAAGGTTAGGTCTATGCAATGTCTGGTGTATTTAGTATTTCTCTATAGTATGTAATCGTGAACGCTATAGGCAAGAGAAAGAAGGCGATGTAGTATTTTTGCTTGAGGCATATCCTTCAATTTTTGGGACATCTTGAGATATGAAGTAGTAGCTTGGAAAAGCTTGTTGGGGGATTTCGTCAAAGGACAGAGAGGAAAAATAAGACTCCTCACTGGTTGAACAGACCTAGTAGAAAAAGCAAAAGGTTCTTCTTTGGTGACAGATCTCAGATCAGACCATATCTGTGGAATACATATTTCTCTATGAATTTTATATATTTTTTAAATGCGAAAATATTAATTCTTTTTTTTTTGTGGAATAAATCCGCAATTAAAAATAAATAATACGCTTTGATTTAATAACTAAGGGATAAAAATATGTAATTATCTCAACAGTACAGAGGGACGGACCTAAGTAAAATAGTAAATTAGTTGTTAATTTAGTGTGAGATCAACCGAGAGCTAAGCGAATTAATATTATCAATGATGTAACAAAGTTGTAATACGGGACAACAGAAATATAGAAATTCGATTAAAGAGGGTTTTTAATACTATTTCGCGTTTTTCATTTATGTCAGAAGTTATACATTAGATTTTTTAACCATAACTTGTATAAGATCTTTACACTAATGTTGAACTTAATTAATATTTTATGCCATCACAGGAATTATAAGAAAGACTGCGACAATAAAAATTATTTTCAGTGTGCCAGAAAAGTACAATTTATGGGAAATTCTTGTATTCATATATGGATTAAAATTTCTTTAATCTTGAGGTCAAGACTATAAAGACGTAACTATATTAAACAAAATGTTAAAAATGAATAGAGGTTTAAACCGTTAAACTTTTATGACAATATTTCATTTTCAGGTGGTTGTAAATGATTCGCATTCATATAAATAGGTTATTTTAATTAACATATTGTATTTACTCAAACTTTTTAAGACATCAACTATTATTTCAAACCATGTTTTGTATCAAAAACTCAATTATTTCGTACTAAATAATATTTATATTGAGATGAAAGTTTTTACAAAAATGGCGCTATAAAAATTATCCATTATTATTATTATTATTATTATTATTATTATTATTATTATTATTATTATATCAGTCCTATTAATGTGTATTTTTATTGTTTTTCTGCTTCAGTGCGCCGATTCCGAGCGGCCTTATTTGCACGTCAAATTCGTTCGTAAAATATGAATTACAATTATTGTAATTACGTTATATTACGTATTTCTTAAAATAAATTAGAAATTTTATTAATTGGAAGTTTACACTAATCTGGGCTTTTACTTCTGAACTTACCGGATGAACAGGACTTATAGCCTGAACATCATCTACGTAAACTTAATTTTGTAGATGATATTCGAGCTTTGCTAGAACTCTTTAAAATCATTAAAAAAAGTAATTTCTATTCACATTATTTTCACCTGGAATCGATAGAACAAATCGAGAACATTACAAGCCAGAGAGCGAGTAGCCGATGAAGGGGGGCGACAGGGGTAGTATCTGATTATTAGACAAAATCGGAAAATATTAGGTACACTAGATTCTTTTTCGTAACAGGGTAGCAAATTAATGTTTTTTTTAATTTTATATTACTTTTATTTAATGCGTGACTTATATTTTTTTACAGTTATTAACAATATTACTCTCTCACTAGGATGATCCAGTGTCGAGGTGGGCGATCGCGATATGTGTAATATGGGTCACCTGACTGTTGGTAAATACACAAAGGGCAATTCAGTCACATAGATTACGTAGATGTTAATTGTGCAATTAACTTGTAGAGATCGACCTCTGTATCTACTTAGGCTACTCAGGCTTCCTCCATATACACTCAAATCGAAGAACTTAGCGAACCAATTGATCGAATAATTAAAATTAGTTTACAAAAAAAACAATATAATCATTTTTAAAGCTGCAGCCCGCGAGAACTAATCAAACTGCAGAACTATCACTTACACTACTTTATTGAAGCAAGTATTAGAGTCAAATCATTTAATATACATTTGAACAAATCAACAACATCATCGGAGAGTTGAATGTAATCAAGATTCACCAGACTCTATGTCGAGTAATATAATTATTATCTTCCATCTGTATGTGTCCGGTGGCCCACATCGCATGAACAAACTTTACCAGGGTTCTATGGTTAAACCATCCGACAATTCTTCTATGACCGGGACCGATAGTTCCTGACACTCTCCAAGTAGTGAACTCAAAGATCCGGAGGAGGCTCATACGATATCTCGACGAGCCTATCAGACAAGTCGAGCGTTCCTCGCATCCGATCCTATTTAACTCTTTCGGGTTTTCTAAAAACGCTTCCAAATCCCATCCTGCAGTTTATTTACCATTTTATTCCATCCTTCTAATATGATTCTATGAAAAGAATGGACAATTAGTGTATTCAAATTAACTAAATCAATTAGTGTATTAAAATTAAATTAATTCAGTGTATATTAATACAGTTTACAATGTCGAGCAACGTTTCGATACCGAATGGTGGTCAGTTGCCGGCCGATAATACATAATATTTTTACATAAACAATGTAATTGTCACCGATACACTGATACCGATATATGTTCATATTTACTAATGTTTTTATATGGCGCGTTCAGTAGCGTGCAGCAGGCACAGAGTTAGGTTATGCTGTTACCGACGATACTAAGTATGCAATAGATAGGTATACTAGATATCAAAAAATTTTTTTTTTTTTTTAATTTTGAGAATAATTATGTCAATTTAAATTTAGAATATAATTGTGTATTTCGGTACCGTACTCTACTTTCATTTGACTTAAAATATTTTCTACGATTTCTCTTTCGGACAACAGATTTGAAATGTTTCATTCTCAGTGAATGAAAACAATTTTTTGAAATAACTAGCTTTATAATAAGCATAGCCGATACTCAAAATTTAAATAATTGTATTTTGACATTTAATTTAAAATTGGTTATAATATAACTTAATAATATTTTGAAAAATGCAAATTCGCTTACTTGACAAATGAAAAATTAAATACTTTTAAAATTAGCAATATTAACTTTGTGGTTAAAATTCATATTCTTTATTTATTATCTTTGTTTTATTAACCACTTGAATGATACATCGTTTAGTCAATATTCCTATGTCAACATCCAATTTCAATATTGAATTGAATACAATTAAAAAAATAGCAGTTAATAACGGGTATAATACAGGTCTGATAGACGCTGTTTTAAAAAATAAATTAAAAGAATATAATAATCAGTTTTTATATAAATCACAGATAAAACATAATGATAATAATGATAAATGGCGTAGGATTTTATACATAAATAACTTTTCGAAACAAATATCTAAACACCTACCACAAGACATTAGACCAGCATTTTATACAAATAATAGTATAGGAAATTTATTCATAATTCTAAAGACAAAGATGATAAATTTAATAATTCTGGCGTCTATAAACTTAGTTGCAAGGATTGTGCTGCATTTTATATTGATAAAACGCTTAGAAATTTTAATATAAGAGTCAGGGAGCATTTGAGATGTTTGAACAATAGTGGATTTTCAGAATTTTCTAATCATTTGATAGAAAATAATCATGGTTTTGATAAAAAATTGGGATTGTCAATTTTGCATATAAACGGTTTTGGTCAAAAATTAAATAATTTGGAATCGTTGGAGATAAATAAAGCATGTAAAACTAATCAGGAAATTGTAAACAGCCAACTAACTATATTTAACTACGATTCCTATTCTAAAATTTTTTCCTAAAAATTATTCGACTAAATTTGTATTGAGCAGCAATTTGAGTTAGGTACTAAATTTATTTATTAAATTGTTTTTTAAAATTTTTTTAAAAATTTAAAAAAAAAATTCTGATGAAGAAACAATGCTATATATTTTTGGTTAGGTGACATCCTGAAGAAAAAAATGGTATTTTTCGAAACCGTTAGATGTATTTAAACTCAATTCAAGTGGTTAATAAAACAAAGATAATACTCGTAAATAAAAATATGAAAAATTAAAACCTACAAATTTTTCAATTCAGTATAAAGATTGAAAAAACAAGTTAGGTTCATTCAAGACCAAAGTGCTAGCAAATTGCGAACCAGAATGCACATGAATTTGTTACAAATAGTTCGCAAATAACCCACGGCTAGACAAATGTTGTGAGTTACGCTATAGACAAGGTTACGCTAATCCGGGTAATAATGGCTAGAATTTTATTTTAGGGTCTCTTCATAATGTAAAGATTATTTTATTTTATTTCCCATAATTTTTATCCCAGAGTAATGCACAGGTTTATTGCTTGTATGCATTGCACTTCTCTGTTTATATTAGGTTTCCTCCAATTCAATTTTTTTTTAGATGTTTCTTGTTTTTTTGTATAAATTTTGAAAATAATGTTTCATCGTATTACAAAAATAATCATTGCTTAAGAAAACAGAAAACTACTGCGACATTCAGTATCGTATCGGACACCGTCCAATACGGAGGTGACACTGCGGATTTAGCGCTGTTTACTTACGTCGACGCCGCGCGACTGCGGCATTTCAGTATTATTAACACTAACGAAATTATTCAATCCTACGGACCGAGATGGAAAAAATTACAAGTGAATCAATAACTGAAACTAAAGGACAAAAATACTTTAGATGCAATGCAATAGAAAAATATGTCTCGACATTAAAGAAAAATTAAATAAAAGAGAAATATATCACCAAAAAAATAATAGAATTACAGAAAAAAATAGTAACAAAAGAAGAAGAAAAATCGTACCTACAGGATTAAATAATTAACCAACAATCAACATTTATCAATAAAAATAATGAATTTATAAATAAAATTGAAAAAATTCAGAGTGACAGTGAAAACAAAAACATAACTTATGCGAATATAACAAAAGAAAGAACTACAATATCACCAATTCCCGAACCATAATTTCCAGTAATGATAATATCCAACACAAAGGACATTACAAGCGAAAAGTTACAAAAAATTGTAATTAAAATAAACAAACTGGGATTTGGTGTCAACGGGATAAAAAAAAACAAAACATCTAAATAAAATTATAATATTTATTTTTTTATTTATTATCTTTATTTTATTAACCATTTAATTGAGTTTAAATACATCTACCGGTTTCGAAAAATACAATTTTCTTCTTCAGGATGTCATAACTAACCAAAAACATATATAATTGTTATTGTTATGTAAATAAATATGTTTCTAATGTAAAATATTTTCCATTTCTAATTCATTTAATAATAAAATACAATTTACATTTGAAATGGAAAATAATTCGACCCTAATTTTTTTGGATCTAACATTGATTAAAAATAATAATAAAATTGAATTCAAAATTTTTAGAAAACCAACTTTTACAGATACTATCATACACAATGAATCTAATCATCCATTATCACACAAACATTCAGGGTTCCACTCCATGATACATCGTCTAGTCAATATTCCTATGTCAACATCCAATTTCAATATTGAATTGAATACAATTTAAAAAATAGCAGTTAATAACGGGTATAATACAGGTTTGATGGACACTATTTTAAAAAATAAATTAAAATAATATAATCATCAATTTTTATATAAATCACAGATAAAACATAATGATTATTGGATTTTATACGTAAATAACTTTTCGAATCAAATATTTAAACACCTACCACGAAAAATTAGACCGGCATTTTATACAAATAATAGTAAAGGAAATTTACTCATAAATTCTAAAGACAAAGATGATAAATTTAACAATTCTGTTGTCAATTTTATATTGGTAAAACGGGTAGAAATTTTAATTTAATTTAATTTTAAAAAATTGGGATTGTCAATTTTGCATATAAACGGTGTTGGTCACAAATTAAATAATTTGGAATCGTTGGAGATAAATAAAGCATGTAAAACTAATCAAAAAATTATAAACAACCAACTAAATTTAACTATGAGTCCCATTCTAAAATGTTTTCCTAAAAATTATTCGACTATATTTGTATTAATTAACAATTTGATTTAGGTACTAAATTTATTTTTTAAATAAATGTTGTTTTTTTTTAAAATAGATTCTGGTAAAGTAACAATAATATATGTATTTAGTTAGTTATGACATCCTGAAGAATAAAATAGTATTTTTCGAAACCGGTAGATGTATTTAAACTCAATTAAGTTGTAAATAAAACAAAGACAATAAATAAAAATATGAATTTTAACCACAAAGTTAATATTGCTAATTTTAAAAGTAAAATTATAATAATTTGTCATTATATGACATCTAATCACTTTAAAATTTAAAAATAAAATATTTCGCGTTTGTTTTGCCACACTTGCAATACGGTATTATTGGATGTGGAGGGTATACAAAAAATGATGATAAAAATAATTCCAAATAAAAAATTACTATCCAAGTGCCCAACTCTTGACAGAATTCAGAGCACCAAAAATAATAAATATAAACAAAAAAAATCAATGATCACATATTTTAAATATTAAAAACAAATGAAATGTTAAAAGCGGGATGTAGAGATAAAATTGAAATTCCAAAACTTAAATATAGGTACTGCAACTAAAAACCACTTTATTTATCTAGTCATTAGATTCTTCAATAATCTCCCCCTTATAATCAGAAAAATAACAGATTACTCTATTTTTTTACCTGAATTTAATAAAGAAGTAAAAATTGTAAAAATAAATATATCTGATTATTCTTCTAATAAAAACAATTTTTAAAAAATGAGGCATTAGACAATTTAAGTTCAAATGTGGAAAAAATGAGGCATTAGACAATTTAAGTTCAAATGTGGAAAATATAAGTGTTCATTTAAATTTCTGAATCATGAATTGTAATATAATGTCTTTATACATGGCATGTATAAAGACATTATATTACAAATTTTTCAAGAAATAATAATAATTTACTTTTAAGCTCATTTAAATCAATAGAATATAATGTATGTGCATATTGAAATATCTAAATTGTAAGACGGGATATATTTTTTTGTAAGTTCTTTCAATGTAAGTTATAATATAATGTCTTTATACATGGCATGTATAAAAACATTATATTACAAATTTTTCAAGAAATAATAATAATTTACTTTTAAGCTCATTTAAATCAATAGAATATAATGTATGTGCATATTGAAATATCTAAATTGTAAGACGGGATATATTTTTTTGTAAGTTCTTTCAATGTAAGTTATAATATAATGTCTTTATACATGGCATGTATAAAAACATTATATTACAAATTTTTCAAGAAATAATAATAATTTACTTTTAAGCTCATTTAAATCAACAGAATATAATGTATGTGCATATTGAAATATCTAAATTGTAAGACGGGATATATTTTTTTGTAAGTTCTTTCAATGTAAGTTCTTTTTAAAATAAGTTTAACAATAGATTTGGCTCCGTAAAATTAGAAATAAATAAATAAAGGTTTAAAAATGTACAGTGTAGATATGTAAAGATAACTATACAAATACAGTATAATTAACCGAATCGTTATCGCGAGAGGAAAATACCTCTGTGTCACCGAGGTGCAAGACTAACATTAGGTGTGGAATCGTTGCTCGGTACTAGCTTTGCGAAGTTAATGACCGGGTCCGAAGTCAAAATACTTTTATCTCCTCAACATGCGGTCTCCTGAGCAGGATGACATTTAGAAAAATGTACTACAGAGGTCGTCAAAACTACATGTGTATGTGATATCCCTACGATCGGATATGCTTCTTCCTCGTTGGTATAAAGATATGAAATATGCGTAACAACGTTCTTGTATTATATCATGTTACAGTTTAACCGCGACCTTTTATAAAATGTTACGCCCTTTTTATCTGGGAAGCCTATCACATTTTAACTGGGAAGCCTCCGATAATTACTAATTAGTTACAACAAATGTTTCTGCTCCCGCGGAGATTATTGAAAGATCACTTGATTACGGGGGGCGTCAGAAAAGATGGAACATTTAAATTTACATGTAACATCAGCAATGCGGGGAGGGTGCGAGGGGTAGCTGTCACGTGACCGGTAAGCTACGGTTGTCACACTCGGCCTGTCTCACCTCCGTCATCCGAGCACAATGCGGGTGGGCGGGCAGCCGTCGCCAGGGTCTCTTGGAAATTCAATCTGCGTGGCTTCGACCCGCCCCGGCAACGCGATGAACCTCGCGACAACGCGTGACGAGGATGTGTCTCCATTTAAGGACGCGGAAGAAAATTCACAGTTGGCTTGTACAATGATGATTCAAATTATTTATGACATTGCGTGAGCGCATTCTCAGGGGCGTTTTAATCCTCTACTACTTCAAGAACGAATAAATACGAAACTAGAGAGATATACATTGTAAATTTATTTAATAAAATGGATTAATAAATTAATTCTACGTTCTCCTGGCGGAGTTTGTATTTGAGATTCACCGCAACATAAATCTGATTAAATACTAATTTAATATATTAATTATAAATATATACATATAAAATCAATTTTGTCGAAAAATATTGTTTTTGCGCCACTTGGATTCGAACCCGGATCTCTATTTCCAATCCGGGGTAGTACACTACCGATTGTAAATGTTTATTATAGCGCCAGTATTTTTCATGACAAATTTTCGAACCACACTTATATACTATATGTCACACTTTTTCAAATTAATACATCTGTCGTTCCATTTTATATCATTGTATATTTATAATAAATGCATTAAATTAGTATTTAAAACACCACAGACCGTCTGTTATGAATAATTACATCACAATAAGAATGTGTTCTCCTTAATAAAATTGATTTCTTTTTGAAATGTCATAATAGGTATATCAATTGGAAAAATTACAGAATATAAGCTCAAAATTTGTCAAAAATGTATTCAATTGTTATAGCAAAATGGGGAATGCGCTTCTCCGGATAGGAAGGTGTCTAGGTTCGAATCCCGGTAGCGACTAAATATTTTTTCAATAGATTTATTCTGTACATCTTTCTAGCTGACTGATTTAATTTCTATTAGAAATAGCACAGAACTATGTTCTGAAAATGCAACTTCACAACAAATGTGTTCTTAAAAATAAATATGAGTATATGCATACATGCTCACTCTCGTCCTCGCCACTGATTCTGGGGGTGAAAACAACACCACGAACGTATTAAAAGAAATACTGCTCTATTATTTTATGATTAGTATCACATGGAAATAAATATAATTTTACAATTTATTTAATTTTCCCTCGTAAGCCAAATTATTCCGAACACAGAACATGGAGTGCTTCCCTTTATAATATGATTGATTATTTATAAACAAATAAGTAAAAATAGTGTATGTAATGAAAACACTTTTTTTTTGTAATGTTGCAACTTCAGAAAATAGTTCTGTGCTACTTTTTCAATTAGAAAGATTTCTACCGGGATTCGAACCTGGATCTTTTCCTATCCGGGGAAATGAATTCAATAAAAACATATAAAAGACCAAAACCTACAAAAATTACATACAATACTTTAAGAACTCAAAATAAATTTAAACTTTACATGTATATTAACAATTATGTACGACTTAGTATATTTGTAAATTTGTTTATAAATCTGTCATCTTGATTGTTGCGGTAAATCGTTGTATAATTTGATTTCATTGCAAATGAGTCACTATAGTTTTGTTTTTGTTCTAGCTGAATTTATTTTTTCTATTTCTTGGGTTGTGTGGTATACATTATCGGTATTTTGTTGTCTTTGAAGTCTGTTTTAGTTTGTTTTGTATCCAGTTCCCCAGAAAGATATCACAGGTATATTCTATTTTACCCTTGACATATACCTCAGGCATTTGCCAATTTAATAAAAATCAGATTTAATTATTTTGTCTATATCTAAGGTCCATTCGAGGTATTCGTCTATGATGTGTCCTAGATAATTGTGTATCTTTAAGTCCGTTTAATGAGTTTTTGTCTAGTTTTAAAGTGAGTAATGTTAATTCTTATACCATTTAATGTATCAAAATTGCAATTTGTCATTATGTACAATAGTTATATATTTGTATTACCAGTTTAGTGGTTTCTGAGCCATTATTGTTCTCATCAAATATTCCGACGTCATCTGCGTACGGTATTGTTTTACCTCAAATATTCTGTTTTTTAAAACAATTCATACTTACCTAAAGCCAGACTGAGAATGTTAATTATATACATCACTAATTATATGAATTCGTTTCAGCTTTATAAGGGTTTGAAATATTTTTCAAATTATATTTAACCAGAAAAATTCGCTATAAATAGTACGAACCTTCTTTGTTGGCATTGCTCTTCATTTCTGTGGCTTTGGGGGATGAAGAAGGCATTGGAATTTCTGTCAAAAATGTACAAGATAAATCAATAATTTCAAATTTTATGTTATTTTGAATCGATTAATTAATAATATATATTTAAGGCTTAAATCAAAACTATTAATATCTCACCGTATAACCTTATCGAGCCCTCAGTTTCCCCGAGAGAATTTTTGGAAATGCACCTGTAGTTGCCGAAGTCTCCAGACTGCAGCTGCCTGACAGTCAGTTTCATGTGCGCTCTGAAACAATACAACGTGGTAATGAATCATTATGATTACGGTGAATTGTGTGCAATGGTGTGGAAAATATCCGGCATTTTGACACGCAGTTGGGCCTACAATAACCTACTTTTCACTGCGTCGTATCTGTAACAGAAGTTAATTGAAAACATTTTATTTTAATAAAGGACCCACCGGACTTCCGTGAATACTTATTGTGGTATTAATAATAAAATAACACTGGCTAATATAATAAATATCATTTTATAGGCTTCTACAAAACATTTAAAAAATATCTTCTTATAAAATGGAATGTTTCATAATACAAAAATTTATTTAACTCTGGTGGAAAACTGGATTTATTTAAAAATTCACGAATACGAAAAGTTTTAAAAGACGTATTCATATTCATAAAATTCAATTACGCCGATGACGCGCTCGCCCATAAGTTAGCGCAAAGTTGCCCTCACACGTCGGAGGTGAAGCTGCGCGAAGAAACGGAGTGTTGCGAACCTTCGCTCTATTAATCATAGGAGGGTTTTAATATCCATCTTTTCCGGCGATCACCCTCCGCCCCCACCCCCGCCCGCTGAGTTATCGTCGGGGGATTATTGGATGGATCAAAATAAATAACACGAGATACCGAAACGCTCTGGGTGAGCCGAGGGGTAGGCACCCGGAGGGTGAGCAGGCGCTTCTCGGGCGGCGGGCGCCGGGAGAAGCTCTGCCCACCTTGTAATGGACAGCTGGGAAGATAAACCAGAATTTTTATAAATATTTTCAATCTACACGAAGTCGATAAATTGTATCAAAACTTCCGGTTATTGTCGGTTGAATACGTTTGAGAGGGAGTTGGGTTACCTAAACAGCATTTAGGGCAGTCGGTCGTCGATGAGGAGACCGTTCACTCGCTCCCCCATCCTAAGATACCAAGACTGCACCGGTGCAAGGTAAATATTGCAAAAGTTTTGACGTTTTTTTTATAAAAAAATAAAATTTTTGGTAAATTTTTTTAATCGATAATATAATTTTCATCGGTTATTATAACTGTTTCCAACCTTTATAAGAGCTTATTTATTCCATTAAAGTAAAAATCCTCCAATTTTGATGCAAAAAATGAGTCAAGGAATGTTTTTACCTGCGCTACCGTATACATTTTATTGTTATTTAAAATTTTGTGTAGTGACCTGAATAAGTGATAGTCGGAAGGACCAAGATCCGAAGAATATGGCGGGTACTTGATAACATCCCAATTCAGTTCCTCGAGTTTATGTTGGGTCACGATCGCCACGTGTGGTCGCGCGTTATCCTGGTGAATAACTGCTCCCTTTCTGTTTGTCAAATGAGGTCTATCCTTTTTAAGTGCAGAGTTTAGTTTTATGAGTTGTTTATAATATCGCTCAGCTGTAATTTATGTTTGTTTACGATCTAGAAGCCTATTATAAATAATATCCTTGCAATCCCACCAAACGTAAACCATTACTTTTTTTTGCATTTTGGCTTTTTCGCGTCACGTTATTGTAAACTATCTACTTTTCATCTTGTGTCACTAATCGTTTCAAAAAAGGTTGGCGCTTTTGTCTAGCACTCAAAGAAATGCATCTTGATACGCAACCGTTAAATTGGCAGCTGATGAATGATAATTGATGAAGAGTCCAAACTTCGTACCGTGCCGCGAAATCATCCCTTTGCGGTTCAGATGCCTCATTACAGTTGATCGGTCGACTCCCATTTTCAACGCGATCTCTCTGGTATTTTGACGTGGTATTTTGGTGACGTTAATCATGAACTTCAACATGTCACCATCGGATTCTCGGTTTGTCCGCCAATAAAAAATCTCCGAAATTTTGGAAATAACCTCTGAGTTAGTAGAACTTTAGTAGCAACTTCTCGGTACACACCGCAGAGGTTTCGGTTGCCACAATCGCGGTATAGTATTTATAAAGTAAACACTGACATAAACGCAATTTTACGATAGACATTAATTGAATATGAAGTGAGAAGACAGCTTCCTGCATACAATGTGATGGTTTGGGAAGAGCGTGTATTATTCTTTAGCATCATAATGTGATGAGCATCATAAAAAAATCACACGGGCTCTTCATTGTTCGATGACTAAGTCAAATTTGAATATGAAGTGAGAAGACAGCTTCCTGCATACAATGTGATGGTTTGGGAAGAGCGTGTATTATTCTTTAGCATCATAATGTGATGAGCATTATAAGAGCGTGTATTATTCTTTAGCATCATAATGTGATGAGCATTATAAGAACGTGTATTATTCTTTAGCATCATAATGTGATGAGCATTATAAGAGCGTGTATTATTCTTTAGCATCATAATGTGATGAGCATTATAAGAGCGTGTATTATTCTTTAGCATCATAATGTGATGAGCATCATAAAAAAATCAAAAATGGTGTATCAACTCAAAATATTTGACGACGTCAAAGGGTAATGGAGACAATCAAAATTAAATTGTTCGAGATAGTAAGTAGCTTTTATCGTAGTCATATGAATAGCCAGGTAATGGAGCTGTCTCATTTATCATTTAGTACTAGTGGGTATAAATATTCTGCATAATTTAGTCATCAATTTTTACTTTACTCAAAATTTTAAATAATCTAATAAATTTGTGTTGATTAGTAAAATAATATAATAATCATTCTACATAGCAATGATTTAAATATACGTTTTCATTACACAGATGAGTAACTAAATTACGAGTATAATACATTCAATAATGTCATAATTGTATCGTAATTCAGTTTCCGGAAAGCTAAAAGCGCACTCGATGCAATTGCATCAGCTACAGGATTTATCAAAAATGATGTTGCTATTTTTTGACTCCATAACATCGTTTGCTACCTATTTTATGACTTATTATTTAAAAAATTGGAAACAATAGGTGTCAAGAATATAGAACTCAACTCAAAAGCTATATGAACCAGATAAGTGTTTAATAAATGGTAGACAAACAATACTCTTTCTCTCATATTCGAAAAACCTCAAGATACTATTTTGGGCCCTATTATTTTTAATATATATATATTCGCCTATGATACTGTTCTAATAATAAAATCTAATATCTACATGAGAAAATACCTATAAAAAAAATTAAATTACTATGGAGAAAATCAAACGCTTACGCGCAATGTGAAATGGTATATATCGAGGTGCATCTCGTCCAGCCACATAATAATTTAAACCTCAAACTATACGACCGAGAAGAAAATGATTCAAATCCGGCGTGTTTGTGTCCAAAAATATAAGGCGCGGTTGAAATAAAATAGCTGAGAGTCATTATTGATCTTATCCTCAAATGGAACCGATACATCGAAATGACGAGCAAAACAAAAACATAAGGAACATGATTGGTAATCAAATTCTAATAATGATATATTATGCCCTAGTACGACCTATCATTGAATATGTAATAATAGGATGAGGATGCATAAAAAAACTGCCCTAAAATCTCTGACTTTTGCACAAAAAAGATAATTGAAGGTTATTTTAAAACTATCAATGATAACAATCTCGAATGCACTTTTCAATACTGAGGATAGCAGATCTATGCCAAGAACCTCCTATTCAGCAATAAGGACATGTGGGGTTTTCATTAAAATGCCAAAAACAGCAGAATCTTAGATAAGATTCCTTGTGTTGAATTCTCAGTACCACATACGGGTTAAAAATTGAGGTTTTTGTAAATTAAAAACTATACGATTCATTCCTTAAATGAATAAAAAAATTGAGAAGCACAGCCAATTCTAATATATAGTTTAATCCTGGGTAAAAAAATCAGATCGAACGTGTGTCTACAGCATGATAAGCCCTTTGAAATGACACATATTAAGAGTCAGTGTTTTCTATGAGAAATGCACGTTCGGACCAAACATTAGGGGTGACAGCGGACTGCCTGTGGGTGAGTTTGTATTTTAAAAATATCCACAGTCTGATTGTGTGTGCGTGCACCAACCACACACAATATCTATTTATTGAATTATTTTAACCATTAGAAAATAAGTGTATTTCTTAACTCTGAAAATGTTAATTTTGATTGAATATCAATCTTAAATTATAAAGCATTACATTTTGACACAATTTAAAATTACGCATGTGTAATTTTCATGTTTTTAGTATAATAAACTTATCATGTTTAATAATAATAATGCGTTTATTTTAGCGTGATTGGCCCATAAAGATAATGCGTATAATATAATACATTCAAGTAACAAAATAATATTTATTTTATGATAAGAAAAGCAAAAAATATATCAAAAAATTCACAAATTTATATAAATACTAAATATCAATCACGGCTATTATTGTATCTGTAGCTATGCTATATTTGTTGCCATTCTCTGGTCAGGGAGTCAGCTTTCCATGAGAGCGCGCCGCTTGCACTAAGAGTTGTTGCTGAGCTCCAGCCGCAGCTTTAGGCCCACAACTCGATGTCTCAGAAGCGGAACGAATTTATGTACACGGCCTTTGGCAAACAATGTAGATGCGCTATAATAACACGCCAACCCGAACAGTATTCTGTATGAGTCGTTGTACTGAATTCGGAGACTGCTGTACGTCACTTGCTTGTATTTCGAGCAGAGCTCACAGGTATACACGCTGGTGAAGAACGATTTAAACAGGATCTTCTTCATCTCCTCACTGCATCGGTAGAAACGCCGTGACATCATACTCGCACGAACCCTTAACTGTCTCCTCTAACGTTCGATGTCATCATCGTTTTGTTCATCTTCATTGAATATATGGCCATGGTATTTGACTTTATTTTGAACTCTCAATTTTATCCCATCCAGCCACACAGGAAGGATATTATCTGGCCCTTTTCCATGTTTGAACGTCGTTATGACTGATTTTCTGGCATCGTATAAAATATTGTGTTCACTGGCTTATGTTTCGCCTATCTGTAAAAGGTTTCCTATCGCTTTTATAGATAGCGCCATTATAACCATAGCATTGGCATAACTAATGTGGTTCACATTCGTTCCGCTCACGCGACAGCTAATTCAGCTCGTTCAGTTCGTCCGTGTACATATTGAAGAGGATTGGCGACATGCACCCGTCCTGCCTCACCGCAGTGCGCAGGTAAAATGGCTCGGAGTCTGCGTCTTCCCACCGCACTGAGTTCTCATGCTGCCGGTGACACCTGTCAAGTATGTCTAAGACTGGCCGGGAAACGTTTCGCTTGCGCAGTTTCGTCCATAATCTGACACGATCAAAGGCTTTGCTCAAATCGAGAAAGGACACATAAATCGCGGTTCTTCGACTTTTGAAGTAGTTCACAATTTGCTTTATAACAAAGATCGCATTATCAGTAGACAGATTCTTTTTGAATCCCACTAGGTTGTGTTTTAGTGTTCATGTTTATAGAAATCTGGTCCATAATGATTCTTTCGAAAAGTCTAGCCATCTTAGCTAGAGATATGCTATGTGAGACGTAGCTTTATTTCCTTAATTATTTTTACACTATTTTCAATTAAATTAGCTAATTATAAATTAACTGTGTAAAATATGTATACGTATATTTGCTGATTATTAAATAACTATCTAAAATGTTAGCCTCAGCACGGGCGAAGGCCAGTGAGGCAGATATTAAAATACTTAGATTATTTTAAATAAATACAAATAAAAAAAATGTATTCGTACAACAATAATAGCATGGCACATGAACTGATAATATAATTAAAATATGTCGAACTCAATGTTGGCGATAACTATTTCATAAGTTGAACCATGTTCAAACAATTTCAACCGCAACTAATATTTTTAAGTGATCTGAAAGTAAAAATTCAGTGGGGAAAAATCGAGGCTATGTGGGACTCCAGTAGATTGTGGGTGCCAGAAAATTGTGGTTGCCAAGATATTGTGGGTGCCAGGAGATCGCGAGTGCCAGATGATTAAATCGTTTCGTCCTATCCATTGCACGTGAAATCAAGCATCCAATGCGCCCTGTTAAAAGATGAAAACCTTTTTTAACCTTTACAAGCCGTGATATAAAATACTCGTACGAAGCCATACTGTCAACTCGTGTATTTGTAAGAAATTAGATTTTTATTAGCCTTTGAAATGTGAAAAAATGCTTTTGAAATAATGGTTAATACCATAAATTTACTATAGATATTTAGTTAATATACAAGTATAATATTATATTTCGGAGCATTCACCAAGTCCTGTATAAGAGATTGCATTATATAATACAACCTTACTTTTTATCTATCTTTCTTTAATTAGTGAGAAAGAGATACCATTATATTCGCATGTTTGTTATTCTTTTCACTGTGAAATTAATATGTGATTTCTTTCTGTCTTGACATAAATGGTATTTTTGTCAACGTAGTAATTTTACAATGGATTGAATTGAAAGAAATAGTTTTGTACGATTCGCCTTACATACTTAATTTTTCACTAGTTATTTCTAAGCGTAAATATTTTCCTTCAACTGAACTAAAATATGAATAGCACGTTGCGCGTATTTACCGAAATATTACAGGTTTAATTAGAGCGGTAGACTTGTGCCATGGTTTAGGAAGAGTGAACTAAAATATTTAAGTCGTGTGCAAGTTACAACTAGTGGTAGCGTTTTCTAGCTAGAGATATTATTCGCCAATCCCGTCGAATAATATCCTCGCTTTGGAATGACATTTTTGTCTTATCGTGTGCCCTTACCTTAATGGTGCACCAATAAAGTTATTTCTGTAATAATAATTTATAAAGTAATGTGTACTAAACCACAAAACTCAGGTCTTTTGTAAAATGATTTCACCTCATGACTTTAAAAATATAATTCTTTTAACTCTAGTTAATTCTGTGTATATAAAACGATCTCCTGAATATTCGATAATTAGTTGCACTCCTCTTTACTGCAATGAAGAATACATTAGAAGAATTTCGTTTTATTTTTAGATCAAAGATGCTTTATTATCTTAAACAGAGAATTTGTGACATATTTTTATAATAAATAGCAATTATAGGACCAATGATAAAAAAAATACAAAATGAATAAAAGTTAAACAAATTAAAACAATATGTTGTGTTATGCTTAGTGCGAATCGTATTTCTTATACCGGCGAAGTGTCGAATATAATTTATTTAAAGGGGACACAGTGCGTTCATTGACCTGACATGTTACTCTGACCAAACGAGCACAATGAGAATATGTATGGAATTACACTTGTTTTAATTGTATCTAACATGGAACAATATAGCGCGCACAAGTAGGCACGCGAAGGAAGGACGATACACGGTGCAGCAGCAGCACAGAACGGGCAACAGCTCCGATTCTTCTCTACCTGCCAGCCTCGGGTGCAGATACAAATGACCCACAATATGCTTTTAATAATGTTCCAGATATTTTGTGAATTTGTAAGTCAAAAAATAATTAGTAACTAAATTAATAATTAGAGGTAAAACTTCCAATCAAAATATCGTGTGAATGGAAGTTTGAACGAATTCTCAGGTGAGCTGAATCATTATCGATATTTCTGCTTTACTTTTCTATATTGCGTTTATTACATTCCGCAAAAAAGGAGAAATGTAGATACTTCCATTGCAAATCACAATAATAATGTATTTTGTTCAGATTGTCATAAAAATAAACAATGATTTTTTTCATAGTATGGTTGTTTAAAGTTATTGGCCAGCAGAAAAAATAACACCGAGCCTCAGAACTTTGAACCTTCTTGGATAAAATCTCCGTCAATAGGCATTTGAACTCCCTAGAGTAACATTGATCTAAAGCTAAAAAATTAATGGAATAAGGTTAATCTTGTCTGTTTTATTGCTCAGCTATCTTTCTTTCATGGCTTCCCCGGGTTTTTTCCAGTTATATCGGATCCTTCAACACTTAAGCATAGACGATGTTTTTTGGTGAATTATTTTCGTCTGCTAGTACACACGGATTTTGGATGCTTCGCTTGACATTTCGATATAAAATTGATCTTGAGAGAAGCATTTATCAACTCCGATCATATTGAACGACTAAGGTCTTAATAAAATCTTTAAGTACACCATGAATGTTACCCGATGTATGCATATTATTGTTATAATTGTGTAAGAAGCTTTAAACATTATAGTTTCAAAACGTTAAAAAGTAATATTTCACATTATACCTAATAATATAAATGTGCATACAGTATATATGTACGTGAAATTGAAATAAATGTGTAATTAAGGTTATATGCCATTTCTTAACGTGTGTATACATTTTAAATATCAGAATAAATACATATATTAAAAAAAAATCATTATGTTATCGATTGACTTACTATTGTTATTTGTGGTGTAACAACTGTATACATTTTTTCACTAAACTAAACTTTATACTTACAGTATACTTCTACTGTCCATTTTCTCATTAATGACCAAAAAAACCTCTGCCTTTTACCCCCCACTCCTCAACCCGAATGAGTCGCTACCAAACATTTTGAATATATTCTGTTTTGTATCAAGTCGGAGCTGCGGTCCGGCTGCGCCGAATCCGGCATCCCGTACGACGGCGGCAAGACTCCATCTTCCGTGAACCAGACGCCATCCAACGCCAACAACTCCAGGTCCCGCAACACTGGCTCTCTATCTGTGGCGGCCTCTCTGTCAGCATGTAAGTCCACGAGTCCTGGTTACTAATAAATTCATATCGGTTGAATTATTAGTGTACACGTAAAAAATTACGAAATATGTTTTATTTTTAAGTCGATCTTTTGCAGACTTGATAAGCTTCTTCCGGGATGTTCATCGAAATCTGTGATTATGACGATGATTGGTAACTGTGATTTAACTGTTTACTTTTTGGTGTAGGTACCAGTCATTACTCTAAGGGCAAGTTGAGTGATTACTAGTAAATTTTAACCGTGGTAATTTTTTAATATAGTCACTTTTTAGCATCGCCAGTGGAAATTCGTACGTACGTTTTTGTACGTCAAATATACTATTGTCAAAACATAGATAAAAAATCGCACCTCACAGTATTGCAAGACACATAATCATGAAATATGTTTTATCTGCGGCTTTACTCGCTCCACAGGTAAATAAAACGTCGATGTAATTTAAATTATTCCACCTTTGTAAATAATCTGTAAAAACGTACAAAAATGACATCTAGATGACATATAAGAATTGCGAATAGACAATTTCTAGGGTACCTAAGATTTATCCCTTACCATAGACAGCGTAGATAAGAAAATATGACAGATGTCAATATACTTGCCAGTGGTCTCATGCGATTTCGCTAAAACATGTTTTTTTTCTTACTCAAATAAAGACAATGTACGGTTCATTTCAAATTGAATATTTATTTACGCACTGTTATTCAATATATAAAAGAGAAAACATTTCATTTTTTTTTTATATCCTAGAGATATTAAAAACACGTTCGTTTTTTTATTAATGGGTTTACAAGTAATAGTTTTATTATGGCCAGCGGAGCAGTACTATAGAAACAACAAAAGTGATGTCACACGTGTCTTACTTTTATCTTATCATAATATTCCCGGCGTCTTCGTCGCATCACCTCGCCTATTGAGAGCTGTAAGGTCCTTCTATTATAAATATAATAGGTTTGGTGGATTTCAATGTTGAGCTACTCGCAGTTTGGCATTATCGAATTATATTTATATACGAAAGGTAATTTATTATAATAACTAGCCATCAGTAAGGAAAACCTACATAATATACTATTGCCGGTTCGATGACCAAATAAATAAGGTTTTGTGGTGGAGTTATTAATCCCACGTAGTAAAACAAATCCCAATTATATGCACCAAAACAGGAGACTCAGACACCAGACTCTCCCTCCATAAACTAACGACATAAGTGACAAATTAAATAATAATTATATTTACATTGCGGAACGTGGAACATACAAACTATAGTCGAACTCGACACAGGATCTTCCTAGAGAAGGGGAACTATTTTTAATAACTAAAGAATATAATAAATAGAATACTAAAAAAAATTATATATATATATATGTGTGTGTGTGTGTTATAAACTAAATAAGAGCATTACTGCAATGCAGTTGGTTTGATGGGGAGAAGCAATTTCTATCAATAAATAATACTGGAAAATACACATTTTGTTGCCAGCAATTTTTTAACTGTTTCTAGGTAATTTTTGGGTGTAGAATCCAATATAACCATCAGATTTGGTCTATCAGTTATAGTTTTTGAGATACGCTATATTGGCCTCTTTTAGAATAAAATCATCTTATTTTTAACTTATGAACATTTTATTTTATTACTATTTGATCCAACCTCTAATTAAAAAAAATACAAAGTAAGGTATTTATTCCACTCAGTAGATAAATATACTTGTACTTTCCTCACTTTTCACTCAAAAATTTTATTTTATACGACTTTCTGGCATGAAATTTACTGGGAGTCTACTTGAAGACTTTAATGTGGTTATCCCATTTTCCTTGATATCGATCTTTCATAGTTTTAATGTCCTGATAGAATCTTTCCCCCTGTTTTTCATTAAAATCTCCTAGGTTTTCTGGAAACCAATCAAAGTGGTTGTGGAAGTTGTGAACAACATGTTACAACCGAGAATATTAAAGTTGGAAAGTATATTTTTCACTAATTTTATATAATTTTCTGCCTTATAATTTCCAAGAATTTTTTTTACTACTAGAACAATTAAACACCAAGCGTTAGATTCAATCTCGTTCATTAATGCGGTAAATTGTGAATCTTTAATACGCTGCCTTATCTGAGTACCATAATATATTCCAGCGTTTAGTTTTATGTGCTAATCCCAAGAAATTTTTATGTCAAGTAGCCAAAACAAAGTCCATTTCGATTTAAAACCTTCACAAATTACTTCATAAGCCCTAACACGATATGCCAAAATAACCCAGATAACCCCTTTTCATATAGGTTTTCTACTTTCTTGCAAAGTATATTCGCCACATATATAACAAAAAACGTCAGGATGATTCACACAGCTACGTTTTATTGTGGATGCCATGGTTTTAATTCATTTTTTTATTGCTAAATAATGCTGAAACTTTACAGAATAATAACACAACTTCACTTACGAAAACTCAATAGTAAACTGAACCGGGTAATGCAGAGGTAATTTGAGCGAGTTATTAATTAGTTCGTGGTGTGGTTTATCAAGATATAGGAATGGGTAATACTAAGTAATTGAAACTGAGTAAATAGATTTTAATTTTAGGTATGAAATTTGAATTTTGGCATCTAAAGATATCATTATTGAATTATCTTTTATCAGAATTGAAAATAATTAGTCTGTATCTCAAAAACTAGAGATGAAAAACGGCAAGTATTTTTGGAATCTGCACATGAAAAATATTCATAATCAGTTCTTACTTTTCCGATCCCAAAAATAAAATTCATACCCAGTGTAATGTAGTGTAGTTCAGTATAGTGAAGCATTAGTTCCTCTTCAATACACGAACTCTGGATAGAAATGAATTTATAATAAATTCTAATATTTGATTTGGGATTTGAAGGAGAAATTGTGTAAACTAAAAATCAAAGGTGCACTGTACAATATTACATTTATTAATGCTTTTGCTCCACATAGAATGCAATCATACAAGTCGAGAGAAATCAAGGTTCTACGAAAATATACAGAGAGCCTGTAAAGGTGAGCATTATCTTAGGAAGCCTAACCATTATCCGAATAAGACAATTTTCTAATACGAACGTATCTCTGCTGTGGTATATCTGTATATTTAAAAATACTTTTTTTTTATTATTTTGTAATTTTTACAATTTTATATAATATATGAGTTACTTGAATTTGTTTCAAAACTAAGGTTACATATTTTTGTGAATCGCTGTACCTCTCCAAAAAAAAAGACTAACCCTTATTCTTGGAGAGGGACATACACTGTATTAATTTATATAGAGTTAGAAGTGATATATTTGTAATCTATAATATTATTTATTATCTAATTTTGTGCTTCTAAGTGTTCATTTAATTTATTTTTAGGGAGGCTATTGAAGTTTTTATCCCTAAGAATATGAAATATTGCTGGCAGAGTTTGGTGTTACATTTAAGGATTTTAAAATTATTTATAATCTTAGTGATGTACTTGTTTCAAGTTTAACAATATTATTTTCTTTAAGTAGTTAAGATTTTTTTGTAAATGTTTTCCACTTATTATGTTTTATTGCTTAATATCATGGTATTGTGTCCGCTTCCTTTCCCTATTTTAGCTGTACATCGATTCTTCCATCTTCCAATAATATTTTTATTCTTGTTTTATTTTGAAAACAAACAGTTAATCGGTAAAAGCAAAAATCATAATATAATATAACAAAAATTTTACCAATTACGTTTTCTCTGAAGTAACAATATATTTGATACAGTGATTGCAATTATTTGAAAAGGACTTATTAAATACACGAATAACTTATTTAAGACTTTATAATAGAAAACAAACTTTACGCTGCGAAGAATTTTATAAAGGAATGAGAACTTTCTCCTCTATTGCAGAAGTACAACAAATAACATTAAAATTAAGTGAAATAAGAGAAAAAGTATAAAATATAAATATAAACACAGGAGAGATAAAAGAAATATGATTTCAGCATTCGGCAGTATCAGTTATTATTTTATCGTTCCAATTTGATAAAAAAACTGCCCAGATTACGTACGCGGCCAAAGCCTGTGCAGTCCAATAGATTCATAGAATGCATAAATAGCCATCAATCACATTATTGTTTATGTGGTGCTAGTTGGTCCAAGGAATCCACTCCATTTTATTATGTCTGTAATAAACATTAAATTGGTGTATTGATGTACAGGGTGAATATTATGTTCTAAGCCGGTATTGTTTTTGAACAACTAAGAAGTGAAACAAGTTTTTAATTTAATTTTCATTTACTGATTATTTGTTTTATTATAATTAAGTATGGAATATAATATCGGCCAAGTGGCTGCCTTTGGCAGCGGCAAAAATGCGTGCTCTTTATATTTTTTATAACATTCTCGCACACTTGGCGTGTTATTTCAGCTATTTAATTTCGAATATTATCCTGTAGTATCGGAATTGTTGGCCTATTGGCGTAGACCTTTTCTTTTGAGTACCTCCACAGAAAATAGTCGGGAGATGTCGAATCAGGCGATCGAGGAGGCCAGTCGATATTATGCAGACGGGAAAAAATTTTCAGCATAGCTAGGGATGTGTGTAAAGTGGCACCATCCTATTGAAATCACATATGTTGCATGCCTAATCGATTCAATCACATAGCTGAAAATTTCATTGAGGAACCTATTCTGTCTGAAGTAAATGGAACATTGAGAGAATTATACATAGGGATAAAAAATTTGAATAGTCTCCCTTTACAAATTAAAGAAATAAAATATATAAAAGAGTTTAGAAATAAATTAAATGAACACTTCAGAAGCACACGAATAGACAATAAATAAAAATATGAAATATATAAAATATTATATAAAATAATTATAGTGTAACTCCCTCCCCAAGTACAAGAGCTAGTCTCTGTTTTGGAGAGGTAAGCAAAAAAAACCTTGTAATTTTAATAATGTAAAATACTTAATTCATGTTATAAAAAAATTGTAAAAATGTCAAATAAAAAAAAAATTATACATTAATAAAGACCATGGAAAAAATATCCACGATGTCGAACTCTTTTAGAGTGATGGTCCATCGTTAGATGGTTATCTCCACAAATAAATCAATAATAGTACACTACCTGAAGAGACATGTGTGAATTAGTCGATGACCGATTCATTCTAAGAATCTTCAACCATGGCGCCATCCTGAAAAAAAAATTCTACAGCAGACTCCCCAAGATGTTTACGTAGAACAACGTGTATATGGAAGGGTTGATTTTTTTGTCTAACTTGAATACACTAAATAAGACAACGCAATTACTAAAAATTCATCTTTTACCTGAAAATAATTCATTCTACGCTTATCAGAGACTGCTGGGGTCGAAAATACTATAGAATTCAAGAAGTAAACTGCTAATGTATTATTAACTAGCTAACAGTAGATATTTATAATTATGAAACATGGTGCTTATCTCACAATGAAGAAAATAATTTTCAGTTTTTGAACACAAAATAGTAAGAAAAATTTATGGACCTGTACATCAAAAGAAAAATTACAGAATTAAAATGAACCACGAGCTTGAAAATTTAATTGAGCAGGAAAATATCGTTTGATTCCAAAGGTTGCAATGGGCTAGTCATGTTAAAATAATGCCAGAAGACAATACACTAAATATGCAATACAGAGAAGGCAGCACAGCGGAAATAACTTTGAGGCAGATTAAGGGATGTGTGAGTTGGCTGTATGGAAGAGGACTGCAGAAGGATAGGAAGGTCCAAAAACTAGTCAGAGATAGAATTCGATAGTGAATTTAGTCTGACAAATGAATAGTCTTACCTGTAAGAGTTCTCGTTTGTGATAATTCCGTACTTCTTAGTAGGCAGTACCATAACGTTGTCATACACCCAGTAACTGATGGCTCGAGGGTGTGCCTCGGTGTGGCAATCCACTGTGACGTCAGTTCCGGCCGGGGCCCCGACCAGCTGGTTAGGCACCCAAATCATCGGAGAAACTGAGAAAAACAAAATCAGAATGTATTATTGCTCAATCATAATAATTGCAGTGGTATAATATTACATACTCTCATTTGAAGTTCAACTTATAACTGTTTAATGATCATGTCTGCACGATAAGATAATGCAAGTCCCATATATTGTCAATTTATTATATTTTAAGTGAAATTCAAATAAGATTTTCAGACTAATATTTTTTCTATCTAACGCAAACACGTTGAGATTATTCATTTTAATAATTAATAATTTATTAACACTGTTTTTAAACCACTGTGAGTTCATGATAATTTCCAAACTCCACATCTTTCATCATGGTAGCAATTTAAGATTTATTATTTTTTCTTAAAATTGAATTTTATAACAATAGAACAATTTGACGTATGGTTTTAGTTAGTTTTTTTAAGTTAGACATAATTAATTATTTTTAAAGTAATCAAGAAACAATCGCTATTGTCGCTAGATAAATTCAATGGCAAGTGTACGATTTAATTTCAAATGCTCGTCTTATACATTAAACCATTATCCACTTGTTGGCATCGCTCTGACGAAGACAACCTTCTAGACGCAGTTCTACATTCTACCCTCGCTAAAACTAAACACATTTTGTACTCCTTAATACATTCTTTTGAACTAGTACTTAGAACTTATCCTAGGACGAGAGCGAAGAAGATAACATATAGGATGACTTCTTATTAGAAATATGGGTGAAAGTTCAATTTGCACCGTATTCACCGCTTATTTGTATTAGAAATAGGTGATGGTAATGTTTGCCATTTTCTAATTTCTGATAATAAAAATTGTACCTTCGGAATAAAAAATAATCATTGATTAAGAAGAACATATTTTGTTGTGAAGTTGCATTTTCAGAAATATGTTCTATAATATTTCAATACAAATTAAATTAATCAACGAGAAATATATACAAAAAAAAAAATCCATTGAAAAAATATTTAATTCCTACCGGGATTCAAACCTGGACCTTCAAATTCGATTGCTATAGCGAAAATAAGATAAGAAGAGGTCAAGGTTCGAATCCTCGTAACGACTGAATAGTTAGATTATTTTCTGTTGATTTATTTAATTTGTATTAAAAATGAATCCGCTTAAATCTTGCAAATTTACTTGCAAAATACAGAATATTATCTATATAAGTATCATGATCGTTCGTGTTTCTCCACTGTTAGATCGCCAATTCCGTAATCAGCCCCTTTCACCCATTCATTATATTTTAACGCGTATTCATGCTTCCATAAGCACATTGAAGAAGGATATAGAAAATTAACAATCGGCTTATACGGGGGCGAGAGTTACTTCTCGTACAATCGTAGCTCTGTTCTGATAGAAAACTGTGACTTACATAACTACATTATGACAAGTATTGTTTTTCAAATAAGCGGTTCATCTGTATTGCTGATACAGCGCCATATCACAGGGTGTACACGGATGAGACTAGGACAGACCTACACAATACACGCAAGACTGCGAATAGCTGCTGGGTCTATGCTTAATTCAGTACTCTCCCATCCGTCGAACTCTCATCCCAAAACTTTTCGGTACCGTGATATTCAAAAGAATAAATATTGAGATTTTTAAAAGATCTTGTATCAGGATAGACTGAAAAATTCTAAAAAAAATGTACGTATGATATGAAATATATTTATTTGTCAATATGATCTCATTTTTGAATGCTTCAAAAGCGATGTTTCAGATTTATAGAACGATTCATCAAAATATTTCAAATAAACGCTCCTCAGCTGCGTTGCTATATACGACGCGTCGTACAAGTCGCGTACTGAGTCATTATTTTCGAGGTTAGGGAAGAGGGATATGTCTGACGGATCGTCAGTTGCAGGCGACGCGGCCAGTGGTATGCAACGCGGCCGTTGCACCTGCGGCTGTGTAAACCGCCACATAGTCCTGGAGAGATGACGCAGTCGACAGATGACAGACGACAGACGTTGCCAATAGGACAAAAGCGCTTCAAATGGATAAATTGGAGCGGCTAGTGTGTCTCGTGTAATCAAAGTACACATAGATTATGATAATTTAAAATAAGCAAACATAAATTGGAACGATACTTCGGTCCGGCGAGCTGTTCGTTATTTAGAAGTGAAATACGGAAAGTACGCTGGAATATTAGTTTAGCTGAATAAAAGAGTTATAATTTGTGGAAGTTATAAATAATTCAATAACAAGGCGAAAGTTTACCGGGTATTTGCATGTTTTGTGAATTCTGCCATTTATTTGGAAGGAATATAAATCAGGGAGCGATTAGCGAATAAAGATATTCAAAGTAACCGAGACTCTGAGAGTCATTATTGCTATCAAATGTATATTTATACGTCCATAGTTATATATCAGTTGAGACTCCGGACGGAGGTTTCCTAAGGGAAGAGCAGAGCCATCCCGTTTCTTGGTTAATTAGGGATTAAAAATATTTAGAGAGATACAAAAATGAATGATGCATCGTGCCATGTTATATTTCGGAAAGTTCGGTTACTGAAGTGCGGTGAAAATCTTTTAAAAATATATCACACTCGGAAAGAAAATATTAACAGTTTTTATAAAGGCGTAGCAGTTTAATAATTTGTATTAGTACTTTCAGTGTTTGCTAATTAAAATATTTTATTACAGATTATATTGAACTTTGTTTTGAACCACTTAATAAGTTATTTTAATACACCAACCGGTATCGGAAAATACCATTACCTTTATCGAGAAGTTAATTAACTAAAACCGCATGTGTCAAGTTGTTCTAATGGTTTTAAAAATATATTAAAACAATAATTATTTAAAAATAAATCTAGTACTTAACTTAAATTGTTACGACGATAAAAGATATTTAAATTGACTCAATGATACAAAATTATTAGAATTTTTTTATGTAAATTGAATATAAACCACAAAGTTCAAACTGAAACAAATATTTAAAATATTTTAGCCAATCTGTGATTAAGTCGTTCTAATGTTTGACACAGATTGCATGAACATTTTAATTTCAAACGATATCTAAAACACAGTGTTCATATGAGTTGTTTATGTATAATCTTAAGAGTCTTCGCATGTATATTTGTTAGTGAGGATCCCATACGGAGGTTGGTTGTTCCAGATTGCTGCAAACTAAAGTTTTATACAGCCTCAGGAGTTTTCATATGTATTATATTTGGTACAATATTAAGAGTGATGATTTATTCTTTAAATAATTAACAAGTAAATACGTGGCACGCGTGCCTACGATTAACGTATCTATGTTTAAATTAAAAATAATTTATAAATCTTGTCTATAATTCAGGCATAGAGAAATGTTACCTGAATTTTATAGATTCTAGGGTGGCGATTCTGAATCTGATATTTCCATATAACCCATTATTTTGGAGAGGAAAAAATAAGTTTATTTTTATTCCAATAGGATGCAACAAAATAGAGTATACCCCCCCTGAAGATCTGTAAGCATTGCTACAGGCCAGCACATATTCCACTAATCCTCATTGTATTTTGTTTTATCTTCAATAGCTTCATATTTTTATGCGTTTCTTTCATACGGACTGCACGAGTAACTAAACGGCTTAAATCGGATTATGGCGAAAAATATATTTTCTTGTATAATTGAAAATCCTGATCCCGAAAAAAAAAATATCCGGTTGCAAGTATTAAAAACGTTATTATATTAAAAATTTTGAATTTTCATCATACATTTTGGCATATGGAACGCTTTATCGTTGGATATGTCGAGTTCCCTTGTAATTGTAACCCTTCAATCTCACTCGGGCCATCCTTTACAAATATACAATACGCTAGATGATAGTATTATCTCACAATCAATAACATAAACGTCTGAAAATTCTTGGAAATGAAACAAAAAATATTTAATAAAATTGTTTTAATTTTTTAAATATTATACCGCTATCAAATATTGTACTTACTATACTACTATATTACTTTCCTTCTATTTTGTATCGTTCAATCACCATTTTCTATTTTTTCAAAAGTCAACTGTCATAAACTCATTATATCTATCTATAATACGGTTACTTATTTTGGCTCAATAATAATAGTAATAATAATAGAACGATAATTAATTAATAGAAACTAGACTTGAAGGGAAAATGAGTTTGTTATTTTGATTTTGACCTTCGCGGCAGTGGCTCGCATGGAGAGCGTACGGACTGAGAAGAAGAAAAATAATTATTTTAATAAATTTAAGAAAAGTGAAAATTTTGAATTAAAGTAAAAAATTCTAAAATAAGAATATCGAATTCGACCGCTGACTCGAAACTAGAGATTTTGTGTCGAGGCAATCTGAGAATCCCACGATTTTTTGCAGTCTCGAGTGCTGGGAATTTAAAAAAAAATTACCCAAAACATGAGACAAATTTTTTTGATATTATTCATTTTAAATAAATCAAATCATATAAATTAATCGAATCAACTAGAAAGATTTATAGAAAAAAATGCATTTATTGAAAAAATATTTTAGTTTGCCGACCATTGCTGTACGGCAGGAAGCGATGGCGAGAGGCGCACGCGTGTCAATTCTTGTATATATATGGTCAGCTATGAAGATCCTGAAGGGAATAGTTTTGTCAGTTTTTTCAAGCAGGGGATTATATATATATATATATATATATATATATATATATATATATATATATATATATATATATAAATAAAGGTAAAGGATAAATCTTTTGATTTAAATCCGAGACCTGGCTATTTGATAATAATATAATTGTTACTGTAGTCACTAAATACGCAAGGTACTAGGTGTGCTCGTGTAGCGCAATCCCTTATATTTGATCGGCTATCGTAACCGCGCCGGTGCAGCCAACCGATTTATCGTCGCAGCTTATCAGGTGCCCCCGGGAGCAAATACCTAACAATGGCAGTGCGGTCAGCCGATCCATTGTCGCTGCGCATCCATATGGAAATTAGAGATTCGGTACGAAGGAAGTACGCGTGGGTAATGTTTGTACGGAGCGAGAGTTCGGATTCCGATTACGTTCCGGATGACGCGTGCAGGTTGTGTAAACATACAGCAGCCGCTGGACTTCAATGTGGTTGTTGATTGACCTGCGACACTGTTTGATTTCCAAATTAAAATAAAACTAACAACAATCTTTTATAATAATTGTAATTTAAGATAATTAAATAAATAAAATTCAAGATATATTTAATGTATTGTTTAAAAATAATCTTCCAATGAGTGTCTCATGCCGAGTTGTTAAGTTATATTGGTGTATTTCGTAACAGGTTCCAACATATGCTTAGAGTGATGAGGTCTTTAAATACTAATGTGTTTTTTTTTCAATATTTGCAAATTAAACTTTGTATTTTATGTTCATTTTAATATAGATTACTGAACTTTATTTTTAACCACCATTAAATACAATTCCCTTCCATCTTAATGTCAAATATATAACCATATATAAAAATAAATCTAGTACCTAAGTTAAACTGGTGCGATGATGAAAGATGTGGAAATTGACAATACACAATTATTAAAAGTTTTGTAGAATAGGACTTGTGGTTAAATCTATTTGGTTATTTATAATATTTTGGTTAATTTTACATGCTTTATTTATTTCTAGTGATTCCATTTAAGACCAAATTTTAGCTAGCAAAAATATGATCATTTTCTAATAAATTATTGGAAAATTCTGAAAAACATCTTTAATGCTTGTATTTCCAATGTAGAAAGCAGTACAATCTTTACAGCTATATTTATAAATACCGGAATGGATCATCTTTGTTTTTGGAATTTATAAGTAATTTTCCTATCCTATATTATTATTTGTATTAAATGACGGTGTAGTGTTTTGTGATAGATGTTTAGATATTTGTTTCGAACATTTATTTATTAATAAAATACTTTGCCAATAATCATTATTATTATCAATTGTGAATGTACTTCAATTGAATTTGTCAAGTCGCATAAATACCTCGGTTTAATTATTGATAAACACTTTAAATGGAATTTGCTAAATAGGATTTGCTCCAATCTCAGGTCATCGTTAGGAAGATTCTAGCCGGTTTTATGAATAATTTATTTTTCTTTGGTCGAGTCATTATTAAGATACGAGATCCGATGGTGTGGTCACTCCTGTAACTCAAAAATAAAACAAATGAAAAATCTTCAGTCATAGTGAAAAAAATTGTAAGCCTGGAAGCATTTAAATTGAGACATGATCTAAAATTGTTATACTTTTCCGTAAACGTTCTTCCTGTACACGGGTTGTTTCTTTTCCTTTTAAGATAAAATTACAACAACGGTGCTCCAAATAGGGTGGCTTCACACGGAAATAATACAAGAGGGGTAGCTAATCTGAATTTAACAATTCCCAAAATCATCAATAAGCACAGATCAAGGACATTAGAATTTGTTGTTTCTGTACTAAAAAATAAACTACTTGCATTTTAACAAAAGAGTAAGCTTTCTTTTAATTTGGAAGAAATGATAAAAAAGTGGTGAAATGAATTGTTTAAATTGTGACACTGATTAGACGCTATGTTTTGATTATATGAAATGTAATAAAATGGATCTGAATGTATCTGCTGACGAGCGTCTAGCAAGATGTTTTGTGGGTCTAGTTTTAATTACAAAAATAAAAATAAGAATATATAAATAAAAATAAATGTTCTATATGTGAATTCTATATAAAAATTGGGCAGTACTATATTATTTTAATTAATTTTTTTAAATCGTGTCTATTGATTTTGTATTATTATCAACGTTATTGAGCGCTATTTGTTTAATGATATTAATTTCAATATTGAAATTAGATAATGACAGCAATGTTGACTAAACGATGTATCATGGATTGAAACGTTGAATGCTTACGTGATAAATTCCACATAACGATAGTACGTTTCTATTGTTATAATATATACATCCCTGTACATTATGATTAAATTAATAACTTTATTTAAAAAATAAATGCGCTACATAATATGTTTGGAATTGAAAATAAATGAACATTTTTTTAACTTTCATACCTACCACATTTATATCTCGACAATGACTATACGATCAATATAAAATTTTAAAATAATATTCAAATCAGGATTTTTATAGATACACTGTTCACTTTTAGGTTTGGGATCCGCAAGGTAAACAAGTTGATCCCATCAAAAGATCCAGATTAAAGAGAAATCTTTTCAACGAATTATTCATCTAGTTACGCGTTTTCTAAATATTATTTTATTATTATTAAAAACACAAAATACGATAAATATAGGTTTCCATAGACGTTAGATGTCAGATAGTATTGTTTTTTGTCATACTACGATTGGTTAGTTTTTATTCGTAGTCGTGATTTTGTTCTTTGTCTTCTCACTGCTGAGCGCCCCGGTCCCCTGAAGTAACCGGCACCCGGTGCACAATACGCGTCCGTTCCTCGTTCCACTGTTGGCATCGCATCATATCGACGGCAGCGGTCAAAGAGGACCACGTTAACTACTTTATTTGGTCTATCCTCTTCGCAGGACGTCTATCCCTCTCGTTCGCTTTCCCTGTGATCGGGAGCTTCTCGAGACTCTCCGTTTCTTCTGACGGTATGTCCACGGTATGTCCGTAAGAACTATTTTCTCGCATGTTGTCGAAAAATCACACAGACCTTGCGAAACATTAAATTGAAACAAGTTAAAATGGTGCAACGACAAACTGCATAATAATACAATCATGTATCCACTTAGGAAATGAACGAGTGTCGAGTACGTAAATTTATAACTCGGGTTATCGCACATAATATTAATATTATGATTTAATTGCAAATTATGATACTTATTCAAATTAGTTCAATAAAAATATTCCCTCTAATGCTCGAGGATGAATATTTTAGGGCAAACGACCGTTTTTGAATAGTGACAGGAATGATCATTTTACAATATCGTAATCCATAAAATACACTGCGAAAATGAACAATTGTAAGTAAATCAAGTGATACCGCGAAATTGCAACGTATCGATTCAGTCGACCGAATGAATGACAATGTCGGCACAGATCAAATGAGAAACGTACCGCGTATCACGACTCCGGCATCCTCGTATAACCTTATTTACCTGATCACTCACCAGACATACTTATACGAGTACCTCAGCTATTCTTCAGAACGCGACTCTTATATCTTAAAGGTTGGTGTGTGGAATCTTTCATTGGAATATTATATAATAATTTGGGGAACTTTCCATCAAATAACGAGATGTCGGGGGTAGAAATGAGGGGTTCTATCCTCCATCGGCAGTTTCATCGGAGAGCATAAGCGCGTAGTTTGCCTGGAATCAGTTTCACTCACTCACCTGTGCAGGATAATTCTATGGAAAAAATTGTAGTTAATGATGTAAGAAACTATTTGGAAAGGAATCAAGTATAATTAATGAAAGAAGTTGAATTCAGCCAGGTTTGTTTAATTTTAAAAAGTTACAAAATATTTAACCGAAGAAATCACATAATTCCAAATTCAATCAAAAAATCGAAACGAGAAATAATTGTATCATCTCCTGTAAAACGCATTATCAATGTAAATTCATCAATAATCACACCGATGGATAAATATCATAAAATTTACTCAAAGGTGATGCGACAACGATAAATTCATCATCTAGTTTCTAGTCATAAATTGAATTATGGTATAATTTTCCAAAGAGAAAGGTAGCTGAAGATATCATATTATAAATTATACATTTACTGCCATACTATATGAAGGCATACAATAATACTATTTAAATAATCATTATTTGATATAACGAGAATCAAGGATAGATCCAATTAAAAGATAATTTAAATATATTTTTTTAAGAAAATTACTCACTGAATGAAAAAGATTTTTATAAATTTGTAGGTTTAACGTGTATCACTGATGAAAAATATTATATTAATTGTTTCAGGAAGTTGGTAAATAATGATAAATTCTCCAGTTCTACTAAATTGAAGGTTAGCTAAAAATTTCAGAAATGTGAGAGTAAAATAAATCAAATTTTCGTTCAACCTTTATATGAGAGCTTTTAGATAAATTCTTCATGACGATAATTCAATAAACGGTAACTGTCATAACCTGGAAATCTCGAATATTGACACAACTTCACGGCAGATCATCCATATTCTACACTTTTTTAGGTGCACAGTACAGCGGAATAGCCAAATTTGTCATATATTTGGCAGCTCCTCTCCTAGCACAAAAAAGGAATATCAAATTCTATAACAGAAGAGAATTTACGATGCAAACTTAGGATCAAATTGTATATATACGAGTGCAAAGTATTTAAAGTATGAAATTAGTTACCATTTTACCTTCCAGACGAACAGCACGCGCCGGCCTGACCGCATTTCTGAACCGAGCGAGAGCCCCGCCCCGTTTACCGCTAACTTAGTATTTTCATTTGTCAAATGTTGCGGTCGTTAAAAATAATACTTAGTGATTATTTTCACAACGTTACGATCAATTATAGAAAAACATATATTATAAGAAATTCAATAAACGGATAAACATATAAATAACCACCGACCTTTAAGATATATACGATGTCTCCGAGTGTTAAATACGAAACATTTTTTTTATAATTAATATTTAAAATTGTTGACAACAATAATAATATTGCGCTTCCTCATCTTTTATATATGATCTGAATATGTTGGATTCGTAAATGTAAGTGTCATTGCCAGTAAGATAATGAAATGAGTAAGAAAAAACATATATTATCGAAATCATATGAATTTATTAAAATAATGAATTTAATTATTGCTTCATTACAATATTTAACTGAGAATCAGGTTTTCAATCGATTTACACCGAATCAGAAAAATATAAACTCGCTTGGAATCCGCGAATGCGTCGTGCAATGATTAAACAAGTTTCTTGCAGCCGGGGCTGTGCGCCGATGATCGATGTTGTTTAGCGACGGATTATTTTTCGATTGGAACGTGCTCGGATTACATCCAAATATTGGCCGGCGATAGGTGTCCGGAAATCGTACTCCCTGCAAATAAATTTCAATTAATCTAATTCTACTAGCTCCGAGTCCCCGACAAATATTCAATATCCATTCAAATCAGATTCGTTCGGATTAGCGTGTACGAGCATTACACATTTTGTAATTAATTAAAATATAATCAATAATTTATCTCTCGGTCTCATTGTGAAAAAAGAATAGCGTGTGTAGGTATTAAAAATATTTTGCCGTCACGTAGTATTTCGAGCTATCGTAACCAAAAATGATTAGATTTATTCAATAATTTTTGGCCAGAGATGTTTCATTATTATTTCGGTCTTAGTCGCCAATTTTTGAGAATAGTTGATTTAGCATTATTTAAGATTTACCTGAAAGTAGTTTTCATATTTCGTTATTCTTTTATTTTTTATCGTGGAAACATTAACTTATTCTACTTTGATTAATTAATCCGGTCTACGATAATATCTTTTAAATCATTTTAGCTCACGTCATATCATGGACAGTGTATTCATAAAGTCTATAGTATGATTTCAAAAAATAGCCAAATTATTTTTTAATTCGCCCAATGAGCACTTCAATCATACAGTTAATAGTCTCAAAATTCCGAATATTCTGAACTACAAATATACATAGGTCTTTCTTACTACCTGTGAAGATTCGTCACTTTTACTCCCACCCCCCTATCTATTATCTTACCTATTGTGCTGTTAGTTTATTCAAAATCGTGACTTGATGATCTGTGGAAATCTGAAGCTGTTATGCACGCTCCTTGATTGAAACTTTCGATTCTTAAATGGAATTGCATAACAAAAAATTAACACTAAAACTGTGACCTCCAAGAAGATCTCTTGAATCTGGAAGCTAGAAAATTTCGGATCATTGTCTCATAAAAACAGAAACAATGCTTCTGCTACCTCTTCATATAAAATAAGATCTCATGAAATAGTTTGTAAAATTGGAAACTGCTTCAGTTTCATCTGCAAATAATTCTCTCTCGCCTAGAAGAAGCTTAACAGAAGGCCTTTATATTGGGATAGACATAAGAATACTAATATTAGATCAAGACTGCGATGATTAAAGTTGAAATGGAGGCTTGGATTACCTTTAAAAGTTAATAAGTTAACACCCTGACTAGATGAATAGGGTTAAAAATATTCCACCAAAACTCAAAGCCTCGGGTTGTTTAATAACTAATATCCATATCGCAAAATGTCGGATTTTTGCATGCAAGAAAAATGCAAGGCAATATCACCGGCAAAAGAAAAAAATCAAACGCTTCTACGAAAGGTGCATCATCTATGCACTTCCGGGTGTACTAGATTTGTAAACAGGTTAATCGAATAAACCGGCACGTTTAACTATCCGTGAGTTTTTTTATTAAACTAACTAATAATTAACAATAATATATTTGTGCTGTTAATTTCTCATAAATAAAATAAATAAAAAATAAAATATTCAATAGGCACTAATTCATCGACTTGAGTGTTTTTACGAAAAAATGGGTTTAAATTATTTATTTACATCAGAAGTTATTAGTAGATTATATTTTTTTTAAACCACAAATTTTAATAAAACCGTTGTACTAATATAAAACTAATAAACAAAATATTATTGTAATAATTAAGATAATATATGGTGGCAGACCGCGACCAATAAATATACAGAAAATGTTTTTTGTATTAAGATTACGAAGGTGAATCTGTATTTAATAAATTAACAAAATGTTATAAATTAATAGCTGTTAACCATAAATTTGCACGATATTATTGAATTTTTTGCTGGTTTTAAAATGTTTCTTATTCGTTATAAAAAATATTTTTTATAAATATATTGTATTTAGTTAAACGCGTTCAATTACTATTTAAAACTGAGTTTTGTAATGTAAGGGATGTGTATTTTTAACTTACTATTGTGTCATATCACCGACTCGAATCGGCAAAAAGAAACTACAAAAGTACCCATACACAAGTAGTGTTCCCACACCCCGTAAAGCAAACCCTTCTGAAATTACTGTCACGGACAATTGCCTCAAGATTAACTACTAAACAACGGTCATTTTTTGACAGTTATTATAATAAATGTTTCCAGTGTTTGCCACGGGGTATTTTTTATTTAACCTTCAACTGGCCGAACTATTTTTGTAACCCATCCGGCCAGCATGCGCCTAATAGATACATAAGTGTTTTGTTGCAATTCCCCCTAGAAACATATATTTACTCTTATCTATTATAACATTACGTTATAGTACCTACCTGCCGATAGTGCTGTCATTGATTGCCGTGTAGTAGCAATGGCAGCGCTACTCTGCGAAATGATATTTTTCTATGCATTTCCGTTGATGAACAGAAGCGCCGTCTGCATCTCGCGTAATGAATTCATTACTAACGTGATTCCATATTTAAAAAGATGGGTGAGGATAATTGTACTTAATATTTAGGCTTCTGTGTTACGCTGTGTCATGTTATGTAAGTTTGTTTGTTATTGCATTTGTTTTTTTACAGGATGTAAATCCCTTCCTGACAATGGACTTCCACGCAAGGGGAAGCGCCATTTTGTACGAGTGTCATCACTTCATCTAGTTATGCGATGGCTAGTGAGAAAGTCCTGGAGGATCGCTCACGGACCAGGGTAGGATGTAAGATCATGATTTGGATCCCATCCACTCAACATTATCTCCACTGGGAAGGGAAAACATTACTTCAATATCTTACCGTGGACAACGTGAATTGACAAAAGTAAGAAAAATTTTGTATCCATCGTGGAGCAAACTCGTCAAGTGGAATTCGACCTGGTGACCTACTAAAAAAATTAACTTTTTTTAATATTACAGTTGCTCCTCGAGCGCTAGTAATTTTTATTTGGTATTGTTAAATATGAGTTAAAGTTGACTCATTTCGCTGAGGTCGAAGTTAATGAATGATTCCATTTATGCTTCTGTATGAAGCTATTTTACACTTTGTAATGTAGTTTTAACGGAGCGTTTTTTTGTAAATCTTTTGATAACGTTAACGTTCTTTTCTCATTTATTTTAATTGTGTAATAATTTTTCTCGATTATAATGTTGTAAAATCTGTTTGGAATTTTATTTATATTTCCTTTAGAATGACTGTCGGAAGCAGGTGGGAGGCAGAATAGCCAACTCTGTTCATAGTACCTACAAGTCTCATGTTCTATCTTGGGTGAAACCGGTGGACGCGCTGACGCTCCCTCGTGTACGTCACACTATATATCCTATATTATTAATTTTTACTAAATATTACACTACTATAAAATATATGGCAACATAAAATGTTATTTAATAATTAAATTATTTGCAAATATTTTAGCAACGTTTAGCGCGTGTTTGTTTCAGTCGCCTGTTTTTAATCAGCGGGCAAATATATCACCTTTTTATTCTCTCTGTTGCACGATTTTCAGAAAGAGGTGCTTCATTCTAGAAATTGCCCGCACATATAGTAATGTTTCATGTATTACTTTTGAAATCGGGCGCTGCAACCCTACGGACTTTCGTACATTTATTTGGGGTAAAATTAGACCAAGGAAAATCAATTTTAGAAAATCGATTCTTTTGTTGTAACTTCCATAACTTAATAATTTGTTTTTCTTTTTGTGGTACTGGCGAGTGGCATTCGATGAAATGTATCTACTCCTTTAGTTGAGTTATAATAATTGTTGATTTCAGGTTTACTTTTATTTGTTACATCGACTTGTTTGGAGTGATGCATTGGTGATAAGAAAATTACAGCAATTACAGTACGTAAGAAACTTTTTCGTAAATCCAAATAAGCTAGATTCTATTACATTATTAGATAAATTTTAATCCTGATTATTGTTGATTTGTATATAGAAGGAGCATAAAAGTTATGCTATTATCTGTCTACTGAAACATTGTTACTCTTTTCATGTATTACTGATAAAAGTGAGCCCAAAAATGATCTCAGCTCTATAGTGTCCAAGATTTCTTACGCAGAAGGAGAACTCTATCAGCCTCCATATTTGTATGTTTCACAATGTCGTCAACAATGTCATCGTTAATAGATAAATTAAATGCATCCACAGGTTCCAGTAGACTTGAACAATATTTACAACTTTTACAATGAGTAAAGCTGTTATAGCGTTTGGTTGGAAAAGCCAACTTTTCTCAATGATCCACGAATGATGTTATCTTGGGCAAATAATTCCATTCTGTCTAATCCCTCGTATATTTCTCGGATTATAGTGTAATTCTTCAGAAGCATTATCATTATCACTACTTGCGCATTGCTCGTCTTCTCCTGTGGATGCTTCACTCGCGTGATTTTTTTCGTAGAACAGATTCTATATCAAAATTGTCGTCATAATCGATACCATCAAACCGTTCCGTCATTTCTTCACCACCCATATATTCGATGACATTTTTTTCCTGTTCTATAATAATAAATATACAATATGCATTATATGGATATATAATAATACGTAATATATATTTTTTATTAGTATTATTTTTATATTATTTACTTTTCCCTCGAAAAGTAAAAAAATACGCTTTACGTGTTTACTTATTCACTTTTTCTATCACGAGACGTCTACTACTAAAAAAAAATAATGACTCGATACACATGTTGGCCTCTTGTGTTATATTTTTTGAAATTTCAACATAAATACTAAAATAAAACATTTTTTTTTAAATGAATATAATTAGGATGTTATAATGTAAATAATAAGATACATAATGAATAAATTGAATTAACTTTTTAGAAAATGTGTTACAAATAATTTGAATGAAAAATGTAAAAACAGACACACGTTGGCCTAAGGGTTAATCACTTTTTATTATTATCCACTCAGCTAAAAATGTCAATGGTGGATAATGAAAAATGGTACGTGATAGACGAAAACTGAGCTATGTTTTGATTTGGGATACATCGGAACTAGGTCATTTGGCCCAATTAAGCGGCTGCTCATGGGCTACTCCAATTAACCGAAGCGACCGTAAAATTAAACAATGATTATTTTTCTTTAAATATATATTATGTATTAATAAATTTTTGAACAAAAATATAAATTATAAGAAAATAATATAAAATCTGCAGAAAAAGAAGTAGGTACTTACAATTTAATTTCTTTTGTTTTGGTAAGTTTGCACTTGTACTAAATTAGCACAGGTATCTACCTACCTTACCTGCATTGCCTTCCATAAAATGCATAAAATAACGCTGTAACTCGACTATACATGTTTTTAGTCGGGTTCACGATCAGTTAAGTGTTCCTTTAATCGAGTTATAATTTTGAGTCCCAACTTGTAAGCCAATTTAGAAGAATTTCAGAAGTCATTCACCATTTTTGTTGACACGGTATTCTGCTGGTGAACGATGCGACGGTAAATATTAAAGCTATGTCTAGAATATGTATTAAATCTATCGGAATGTTGTTCCAATTAAGCGACGTAAATTAATGTTAATTCCTTAATATTTGATCCAAATAAGTGACTAATTAATTAATTAATTAATCGGCTGTAAATTAAGCGGAATCGACTCTATTCACAATAATTAAAATCAAAATACTTTTTGATACTCAATTTAGTAGACCTGTGTTATTGATAAAAAAACATTTTTTTATTATTGATAAAACTATTATATTGCTTTTCGCAGTAGTCATATTTATCACTGATGCGTATGCTACCGCCAAAAAAAAAAACGAATTAGGTATCACTTAGAAAAGGTCGTAGGATAGGTACTCGGAATACAAGAGGCTTAAGACTCAACATTGTAGAAGATATATTTTTAATATTTTATTATCCATTATCCAAGACCCATTGGAAAAACCGAGAATATTTCAAAACAGCAGAAATGAACACCGTAAAAGCTCAAGAGTAGTAGTCAAATAAAATCATACCTACATCGTAAGCCACAAACCCGAAAATATCTAAGAATGTTAAAAAAATATATTTGTACTTTAAAGTTATACAAGTTTAATTTAGAACACTGTATAGTAAATAAATAGTCGCTAAAATACTTGACTCAAACTGCCAAATAATAATACCTAACTAGGGTTTGGGAAAACCCAAGTTTTTTGGACCCGACGGGTCCGGGTCAAAACAACTCGGAATCCCCTTTCTATGTATTTTCCCCTGTAATATCTCATTTATGAATCAAGTGCATATTCAGTACATTATATATTTTTATACACATATATATACAAAAAATATCGTTAATAACATTTTTAGAAATATACAAGTCATCACAAAAAAAATTGTTTTGTGTGTATAAACTTATTCAATTCGATTTAATAGAGAAGTACATCATTTTACGAAATGTTAAATAATAACTATTCATTTTTATAGCAGGAGAAAAGACAAATAATTTAAACATATTTACGGAAAAATTCAAGTCAAACATGTTTACAATAATAATTACATTCCTAGTGGTTACGTATCTATCATCCTAGACAAAGAAAACATTAAATCAAGAATGATTTTAGGAGTATCTATAAGAAACATTTTTTTATACGTTTGAAAAACAAATATTATTTATTTTATATTGCAAAAATAAAATTCAATAAAGATCGGTGCATTCTACGTGTCTGATAATTTGGAACGGATTTTAGTACAAAAGTTATTCGCGATAGAAAAGTTCTCTCCGCATTAGCCGACGTATTATTGTCACAGAGGTTAAATCATTTGTAAATTTCGTCCATTCATATTGGAAAATTCTTGTATGAAAAATAAAGACTCGGACCCGCCGAGTCTTAGGCCGAGTATCTAACGTACCTACTCTATACCTAACGTACCTACAATTCTCAACAAAAAATGTTAAATTAACATTTTGCCAAAAATGGTTTATTACCGAGATAATGAGAAAAAATATATATTGAACAATGGGCATGTCATATCTAAGTAGACACGTGCAAATTAGTAGAATAAAATTACTATTGTTGCAATAATAAAATGTTATCAGGGTCATTTAAAAAGTTGGCGACCAGTAATATCAATATCGGTACCTAATATAAATATCGGTATCTTAAACTTTTACTATGTTGTATTGCTACGCTTGATTTGTAAACATAAACATGTTAATTGAGTCGACTGTTGTAAAAAGTTGCTTAAATAAAATAATTTTAGTGTGGCTTGAAAACGGAGAAACTTTAACATCGCGCTGTGAATTTTGTTAAATTGTTGTTGAACTTTTTTTATTTAAAAATATCAAACGCTAATCAAAAATCTTAATGCGACAAAGAATGTGTTGAATGACTGTGTTAGATTACGAGACGACTCCTATAGTAGACGCTATAAGTATGCCACAACACACAAATTTTGACACACGAGAAAAAACTTAATAATTTGGCACGAGAAAGCTATGGGCAAGATGGGTGCCGCATTTGTTAACACTTTATCACAAATCCAATCGAGTGCAGATTTTTCAAGACTGTTTGAACCGTTGAAGTATTTTAAGATTCAGAAAGATTACATTAAAAAAAAATTCACTGGCACACTATCAGGTCTCGGACTTCTCAAATTACCCACGTAATAAACATTAGGTACTATACGATGAATGTACTGTAATTATGTATACGGATACGATACACCGAAACAACATTCGCATTGCAAATGTCACTTCACACATTCGTGTAAAATAAAGGTACATTGATAGCTGTCCGGGTAATAATCTGCTGTTAATTCACACGAAACTTTACGGTTGTCGCGTTAAAGTTACATATTTTGTTGTTGTATGTTATTTGATTAAGGTTTATAAAATGTTAATATAAAAAGCTAAAATAGTAGAAAGCGACCCATCAATAATTTTCAAACGGGGAAAATGAAGGATGACTCTTAAGTAATTATTGCGCTCAAATAATCAAAAAACTTTCATCGGGAATTGCTGAAATTTGGTATATTATTTAAATCCAAACTTTCTCCGCACATATGTGACGACATCACATTAAAAGTCAAAAGTTATTAATACTTGCCAAGGTGTAACGGCCTCGTTTAGCAACTCAGGATAACGCTTTGTTTACACGCCTGCGAGAATTTAACAAAGCGTCCGGTTCATAGTAGAATATCACCTTTTGTCCCGCGCGGAACGGTCGTGCGAGGAGTTAATTATGACTCCTTTTCTTCCTCGTGTCTTCACGTTGACGCCCGGATTTGCAGGAAGGGACGGGAGGACTGTGTAGGGTTTGTGACGTCATGTCGGAAGTATACAGACTGGCAGATTGTGTGCGGTAATCCCAATAGACACCTCCGCGCTCAGGTTGTTAAACTGAGTAGCTGTCTAATGTTCTTAGTTTTAGCCGCGCCCCCCTCTCCCGCCGGGCGTTGTGGGGCGGGGGGCGGAGGGGGGACGGCGGTGTGGGGCTTTCGTTCAGTTAGAGAACTTTTGTCTTTTGCGCGCACTGCTCTCGCTCACTGTAACTTATATTATTTCCACGATCTTCGTCAATCCTCATCCCGAAGCCATCTAATATTGTCGATCGTTTCAAATAAGTATTCCTCTAATATCGTGGCCCTGGAAGAGTTGATCTTTTTATCTTAAAAGTATTTAGCGTTGAATCGACAACGAGATAGTAATTGGAGCGTGCGATTGTTTCGCTTGACGGCGGTTACGAAGGGTCTATATTGTTTAGTTACCTCGGCAGAAGTGTTTGTGGCAGCTTTCACCTGCGAAATGATCCACAAGCATGAGAAGGGTCTTTTATCCTAAACCGACAATTGCCGCAACAAAATGGTCGGCTCTGAAAATAACAATTCTATTGGCTCGTTGGCTTTTTAGTTGAAAACGGTAATACGGGACAGCGGACACGTTGTCCAATGATGGACTGTCAGAGACACTGTGCGTCATCTTTGTGTGGCGGCATCCCGTTGCGAGGCTCAAAGATTTGGAATAGAGAGTCGACATTTCACAATATATTCAAATAAAAACCCATAAACTGAATTAAATGATATATTAAATAATTAAAGGATATTAAATAAGTACGCGTAATATTTATTTAAGTATAAATATGCTTCCGACAAATTCTCTAAAAAAATACATTTCAGCATATTTTAAAATATTTTGACGAAAAATACGATTTTAGTGAGCGATTGCAAAACGAACGAAAATATTGGGTGCACCAGAGCACCAGAATTCAACGATGCGTTTTTATACGTGGTTCAAATATTTTATGACATTTACAGATAGCTGCGATGAGTTTTATAAACATGTATTATATAAATCATTTATACTGTTTTGTGTAGTGTATAATAATACAAGTGCAGTAGAGAGATGCATTATATTTATACTGTTTTGTGTAGTGTATAATAATACAAGTGCAGTAGAGAGATGCATTATATTTATACTGTTTTGTGTAGTGTATAATAATACAAGTGCAGTAGAGAGATGCATTATATTTATACTGTTTTGTGTAGTGTATAATAATACAAGTGCAGTAGAGAGATGCATTATATTTATACTGTTTTGTGTAGTGTATAATAATACAAGTGCAGTAGAGAGATGCATTATATTTATACTGTTTTGTGTAGTGTATAATAATACAAGTGCAGTAGAGAGATGCATTATATTTATACTGTTTTGTGTAGTGTATAATAATACAAGTGCAGTAGAGAGATGCATTATATTTATACTGTTTTGTGTAGTGTATAATAATACAAGTGCAGTAGAGAGATGCATTATATTTATACTGTTTTGTGTAGTGTATAATAATACAAGTGCAGTAGAGAGATGCATTATATTTATACTGTTTTGTGTAGTGTATAATAATACAAGTGCAGTAGAGAGATGCATTATATTTATACTGTTTTGTGTAGTGTATAATAATACAAGTGCAGTAGAGAGATGCATTATATTTATACTGTTTTGTGTAGTGTATAATAATACAAGTGCAGTAGAGAGATGCATTATATTTATACTGTTTTGTGTAGTGTATAATAATACAAGTGCAGTAGAGAGATGCATTATATTTATACTGTTTTGTGTAGTGTATAATAATACAAGTGCAGTAGAGAGATGCATTATATTTATACTGTTTTGTGTAGTGTATAATAATACAAGTGCAGTAGAGAGATGCATTATATTTATACTGTTTTGTGTAGTGTATAATAATACAAGTGCAGTAGAGAGATGCATTATATTTATACTGTTTTGTGTAGTGTATAATAATACAAGTGCAGTAGAGAGATGCATTATATTTATACTGTTTTGTGTAGTGTATAATAATACAAGTGCAGTAGAGAGATGCATTATATTTATACTGTTTTGTGTAGTGTATAATAATACAAGTGCAGTAGAGAGATGCATTATATTTATACTGTTTTGTGTAGTGTATAATAATACAAGTGCAGTAGAGAGATGCATTATATTTATACTGTTTTGTGTAGTGTATAATAATACAAGTGCAGTAGAGAGATGCATTATATTTATACTGTTTTGTGTAGTGTATAATAATACAAGTGCAGTAGAGAGATGCATTATATTTATACTGTTTTGTGTAGTGTATAATAATACAAGTGCAGTAGAGAGATGCATTATATTTATACTGTTTTGTGTAGTGTATAATAATACAAGTGCAGTAGAGAGATGCATTATATTTAAAAATGCAATATTATGTCAATTTTGATACATATACTACCTATTGCAGACACAACTACCGGAAAATTTCAATGCACTTTTTTCGATCATCGCCAGGAGACCTCGAAACCTTTCCCTCCGTTAAGAACGATGTGTGTTATATAATGGATTTAAAAAAATTTGTAAACATGCTATTCTCTTTATACTTATCTGATTTGAATAAAACTTTTCTGAAAAATGTATCTTGCAGATATCTCGGGTAATTTCGTTAAACAGCATTCTTGTTCCAAAATAGCGGCTGTTCACAAGTTGCGTCATGGGACCTTTTGTTACCGGCAGTATTTCTATCGAAATTTATCTAATATTATGTTTATGTTTTAAATAAATGTAAATATGGAATATTTTATGTTTTTTTTAGATTTTTTTAGATTTGTGTATTTATATATTTTTTTCTCTTATTTTAAATTCATAATATAGATCTCTTATATAAATTTTAAATTCTTAATATAGATCTCCGATTCAGTTTTTACTACCTACAACAACAATATTTTTATTCTTTTCACTAAAATTGAAAAATAATAATTTAACTTATAAACACTTGTGAATAATTGCGATAAAATAATATAAGTTCCAAAGGATACACTAGTGCAGTGCTAAAAAAATCAAGTTAATTAGATTAAGCGGCTAATAAACAAAAACATGGCGATCTATAACACGTGTATGTGCACTATAACAAATAACAAGCAGAACCTATGCTGCAAAAAATGCTCATATTCTTACTATATAGAATGTATAAACATATCCAAAGAAAATTTCAAAAAAATGTCTGCTAAATACATTGATTCATGGAACTGCCCGACATGCAAAAAAGAAAAAATAAATAGAAAAAATTCGAATGAGCCCCCAATCACTCATCTCACCCCAAATGCAAGTCTTCCTCCTCCCTCATCACTATCGATGCACAAGCGGCGGCGCAATACACTCATCACCTAGAGGAGCTGCGATCTTCTTTGATGAACTACTTTGATGCTAAACCAGAAGAAAACCTTCAACATTGGAAAGTTATTACAGAACTCAAAACGCAATTCAATTTGTAAGTAGCCAATATGAAGACCTTAGGAAAAAAATTGCACTCATCGAATCTAGGTGTATACAAATTGAAAAATCAAATGAGAAGCAATCTGAATTAGTGAGAAGAATAGAAGCACTAGAAAGAAAAATTGACGAGCGGGAGTACCAACAAATAGCCTCCAACATAGAAATTCGAGGCTGCGACGAAATTTCATCAGAATCGACCGCTAAACTCACAAATCGTGTGGAAACTATCATCTCAACCGTCAACTGGAAAGGACCACTGAGTGAGATCCTCTGCATGCAAAGGGCGTGGCAGAATCACTCCAAGAAAACTCCGCGGCCGATCATTGTGAAGTTTGCTAACCGGTCTAGTCGTGACTCGTTCCTCGATAGTGTCAAAGTTCACAATAAACTATATAAAGGTAATGAGCGTACACTTAATACCTCCATTTTTAAGAATAGGATAGAAACTAAACCACTTTACATTTCCGAACACATTACTATAAAAATCAAATCTCTACTAGCCAAACCAAAAATGATAGCTGTCGAAAAAAATATTAAGTATGTATGGATTAAGAATGGACGTATTTTTTTAAATTACATTTTTTTATATTAAATCTGAGTTGAACCTGTCAGAATTGTAATGCTTACATCAATCTACCCGCAGCGTTCCCTTCAGGTAACCATAAATTAATAATGCCTTTTAAAATCAGAAACCATAGATGTATATTAAAATAAAGATTGCCACACGATGATATCTATCTGACTTGCTTTACCATAAATACATTTTTAACCAAACTTATTGACTTTCTTCAACTATCTACACTAATTATCAATATCATTAGAATACCGAAAAAATATATATTCGATAATAAGAATTTTTCGTGCAGTTGCTACCTTTTTGATTTAAAATTAGGTTTGCTAATTCATCATTTTTCTCTTTTATACACTTGAATATAGATCAGACCTCATATTTTTACAAAAATCCTAATTACTTGCATTCATATTTAATTAATTCCTTATCTCACTTGCATTACTTTTGTACTAATTTTTTCTCATGCACTTTATTCACTAAATATTTATGTTTGGTTATTTTCTGTAAGCACCTACCACCAGTTCTCGATGTTATTTTTGTATGTTTTTACCATCCATTCTTAATGTTACTTTTTACTGCCTGTACTCCATACGTACACATACTATCTACCGACACCTATACTCCGCTCAACCTACCTGCTCTCAATTGCTAGCGTGCATCCATTTGTTCTCTCTATTCTCGACTGACTGATGATGACTGTCGATGACCTTTCGGATGAAATAGAGGCATTCGAACCTACGCAAACTCCCGAATCTTGCAAACCATACTTCATGTCCGATAATTTATCACAAAAAGTACTAAGCCTGAATATCAAAAGTCTAAATTCCAATTTCGACTATCTTCTCATTTTATTACAGAGGTTTGAGACAAAATTTGATCATATCATTTTAACGGAAAACTGGCTAAATTCATCGTATGTACCGAAAAAAATAGACAGATATAATGTACACAACGCAACCAAACATTACTATCAGAATGAGGGAGTTGTTGTTTATGTGAATGTACAATTAGATGTAACAATTTTGGAACCGGACATACAAGAAGCGAACTGTTTAGTAATCAAATATAACAATAATAGGACTGCGGTAATGGCAATATACAAACCTACAACTTTTAGAATAATCAATAATTTCTTAGATTCTTTGAACAAACTTCTACTTGAATATGTGAAATATAAAAATATGATTATAGCTGGTGACATTAATATCAATATTATTAACCCTGACGTATCACAAACCTGCAAATACATCTCTAACTTTGGAACACTGTCTTCTTTCCTCAATCAATCTTCCTACAAGTCAAAATGCGTGCCTAGACCACATAATGGTTAAAACACAATATGAATATATCCCAATAGTCTGTGAAACACCGGTAAATGATCATTCTCCGCTCACCTACTAAAAAATTCTTCAAGACCAAAACGAGAACACATAAATCGATAATTTATCTTAAATTGAACAAACACTTAGAAAATCATGATCGGTTTAACTTATATAATTGTAATGATGTGAACTTTGCAACGAATATATTCCTCACCACCATTCACGAAAAAATAAAAAACATGAATAAATATTCGTATTAAAAACAAAAAACATAAATATTAAACCTTGGATCACAAACGGACTACTTCGATGTTTAAAAAAACGAGATAAAATGAAAACCCAACCCCAAAACACACACGTACAAAGACAATATAAAACCTATCGTAATATCTGTGACGATGCTGTTAAAAAGAGAAAGAATTATATAAGAGAGATTTGTTAGAGAAAAATAAGAATGACCTAAGAAAAACCTGGAACATAATCAGGGACATTACCCACACCACGCGAGAAAAAAATCGAATACCACAGGAATCCCGCCTGATGAATTTAACACATTTTTTAGTTCAGTGGGTCAATGTCTAGCTAATAAAACTTTCCTGAAACTAAACGTCACAGAAACTGAACACAGTAAAAGAGTTATATTACAAAAAAGAACACAAAATTCAATTTTTCTCAATCCAGAAAAAATCAAAGAAATATCAACAATAATTAGTAATCTAAAAAGCAATAGCGCCCCAGGAATTGACTCTATTACGAGCGACTTTTTAAAGAACACAAAGGATCCTATAATCAAACCATTAGCCTATATTTATAATCTCAGTATGTCCACAGGCTGTTTCCCGGCAGCCCTCAAATATTCCACTGTCTGTTCTTTTTTCAAAAATGGTGATCCTGGTAACGTATCAAATTATAGACCGATCTCATTACTCAGTGTTATTTCAAAAATGGTTGTAAAAGTCGTTAATAAAAGAATTACAGATTTTATAGACAAACATAAACTGTTAAGTAATAACCAGTATGGTTTTAGAAAAAAAAAATCCACAGAAGATGCCGTCATTGCACTCACTGAATATGTTACATACGGTCTTGATCAAGGCGAGCATTGTATTAGTGTCTTCCTGGATTTAACCAAAGCATTCGATACTGTTTCTTTTCCTATTCTTCTGCGGAAACTAGAAGCTTTGGGTATCAGAGGAGTATCTCTAGATTGGTTTAAAAGTTATCTAACGGAAAGACAACAAGCAGTTAGAATTGATAATGAAACGAGTCAGTATTCTAAAATCACTAGTAGGGAGTCCCGCAAGAGTGTTCTAGGGCTCACTTCTCACATTAAATATTGATAAAAGTAAATACTTGTATTTCAGTATTGATAAGGCTCGTAGTCCAAATCTCAATAATTCGTTAAAACTTCATAATTGTAACACTAACACCACTCTACCTTTATCATAGTCATCATATGTATGCATGCAAATGTAAGAAGCTACAGAGAGTAAAAATAATTAAATACCTCGGCATTTGGAGTTATCAACTCTTAAATTGGTCTGAGTATATCAATAAACTTTGCGATAAATTAAGAAAGCTAACATTTTTCTTCAGATGTCTTAGAAATGTTCTAGAGAAACGTACGTTGAGAACAATATACATTGCTCTCTGCCAATCCCTTCTTAGTTATGCGATCTTAGGTTGGGGTGGATTTGAGAAAACTGCCCTTAACCAATTAGTAATCACACAAAAATCCATTCTCGGAATCATCTACAAAAAACCATATAAGTTTCCCTTTGACTCACTGTTTGAGGAATGTCAGCTTCTTGATATTCGACAACTCTATATAAAAAGGCTGATACTTTATTTTCATTCCAACAAAAAACTTCATCAATATCCATTTCCTAGTTATGTTACGAAAGCAAAAAAGAATAGGATTACCGTGAAGCCTAAAATGAAAACAAGCTTTGGTCAATCCTTCCATATGTTTCTGGCCCCCAAAGCTTATAACATTTTGCCGAGCAGTATGAAACAATTCCCGATGGACAATCTCAAACACCATCTTAAGAGCTGGTTATTGAGTGTTGGCAAAAAGGAAACTGAGCAAAGATTCATGGAAATGATCACATGAATATAACGTCATTTCTTTATATTCATTTTTTCTTTTGCATAGTGTTTCAATCATGGATATTTTTGATTTAGATAAAAATTTAAAAAAAAATTTTCATATTTGTATGACAGACAACGGACGAACCTGTCTTCTTTAGGACAGACTTCGGTCTAGTTAATGAGACAGTGAACATCACTCACATTATGAAAATTATTCACCTTTTTTATATACTTTATATACTATACATTAATAAATATTGTTCGTGTTAGCATTAGCTGTATTAAAAATGATAATAATAAGATACATAACTACGAGTATATCGATTAAAAATAGTTATTTAACGTAAGCTAACTTCAAGTATATCAATCAGAAAATATGAAATAAACTCACATTCTACATCGACGATGATCCTCTTGGACACGGAGGGGGGCACCCCGTTAGTCGCTATGCACAGGTATGCCCCCATCTCCGTTCTGCTGATCCTGGCCAAGTTCAGCTGCTCTCCTTCGTGAACCGTCACTGCAATTAGAGCCCACTCTGAGATTATTACGGCACAATATATATACTTTTCTGTACTATGCTTCTCTTGAAAGTCTATGCTTGTATAGAGAAGTGGACTGTATATAAATAAAAATGATTATTCAAAATAATTTTATAAAATAAAAATGATAGCATTAGCGATATAAACAAGTCTTAGGGGTACAAGTTTCTTTTTGAGCTCACTTCAAAGTGTTTTTAATAGTGTTTGATAGTACTTTAGTATCACTAAATTTTCTAATGTTTTCAGAAAAACTGCTAAAAAAATAGTTTCCCTAGATACGTATTGTGTTGTGATGTAAATTATGTGTCGATTTTAGAGCATTAGAGTACAAATTTAAATCTAGTTCACTTTTTATATATAAAGAATATATTTTGTTTTAAATAAGTCATAAAATGTTGGTACTTGGATTCTTCAAAAAGTAATTTTGTCAAATAATCTTTTGGTTTTCCTTTAATATTATTTTTATGATAAGTTTTGTTAAATTTTTAATGGAATCAAGCTAGTATTACATGCTGATCCCCAACTAATTATGTAATATTGTAATTTGGATTGAATTAATGCGTAGTATATTAAGTACAAATTTTTTAAAGATAAAAATTTTCTAATTCTTAAAAATACGTATATTCATTTTCTAACCTTTATAAGAAATCGTAAAATTAGAATTTTTCATTTAAGATTTTTGTCGATGATTATTCAAAGATATTTGATTTTATTTATTGTTTTTAAAATAGAGCATTTTAAAATGTTTTATGATTGCATTGATTTATGATATCCTATTAAACGGTTGTAACAAATACGTTTTTCTACAATTAATAATTTATATGCATTTATTAAAACAAACAATATGAATAATTATTATATTGTATAATAAAGTGAAATCGAATCTTAGAAATGGAAACACCGCAACATTCACGGACACGTTTGACCAATAAATTTTCGAAAATAACAATATAATAATATCCACACTACGAGACAGTTTTATTTCTAAAATGTTATTCTTCTACACATTTTAGAATGTTTGAGAATTAATTTATCATTTAAAATAGTTATATCGTAAGTTTATAAAATTAATAAATATCGGCGAGTTTATCGGGAATGTAAAAATGAGCTATTATTAAAATTTCGACGTAACAATATCTATTGTAGAAACTGTTGGTTTAATTAGTATTTTTTATTCAGAGAAAGATTATTCTCGAACCGCACACCCGTCCGCGCGCGGTGCACGTGCATTCGCCGGGCAGGGCGGTTCTGAGCCGCGGGTCTTCCTCCGTCATTCTTGTGATTTGTATATTGCTGAGTATATTGTAATTGGTTCGGCCGTGACAGAGGCCTGTGCGTGGAATTGTTATGGTATATGTGATATTGCACAATACAACATTATCAATAAAGGGAGATTATGACAACACTCGTTGCGTTTTTGATCGGTTGCAGCGAGGTAGACTCTCATTGGCTACAGAGTTCGCCTGCTAATATTTATTCATCTGTCAGTTGACTTATTGTCTGTCAAATTACAGTTAAAACTTGCAGATTTAATTGACTTAAAAATGCACCGAGGTCACCATGTACCCGACGAGTCCCAAAGATTCGTTATTTTGCGCCTCTCCTTGACTCGACAGCCCACATGACAAGCGCAGAAACTTCTTATTACTAAATGTTGGACCGTCCCAAGATACTGCAGATTTCTTTCGCTGTGGAATCTATGTAATTAGTAGGGTCCCATTTTGCATATGAATCTAGAGCACATTATTAACAGCGCATTTTCCTCAAAGCGTCGCACCGCAAACGTAACGTAGTCTCTTTCTTCCTCCTTCCTGCCGAATGTGTACTAAGTATCTTTTTGCCACCTCGCTGACGGGGCTTTCCTTTCCCAAATTCCTTCATCGTACACAAAATGATATGGAGTATTGGGGAACAGGAATCGACGTGCATCTTCATTGGCTCTGTTAACTTCAAACTATGAATCGAGCATTGTTTGAGCTGTCCTCGCTGCCAATAAATCTTTTTCTGTATTTAGATTTGGAAGATGCACGGAAAGTCTACTCGCAGCACGATAAAAATGGTCTATTTTTTATTAAATTAGTCTCAACATACTGATATATCGGACATTGACACTAGTTCTGGCCGACTTTTCATTGAGAAGGCAATATTTCGCAGTTATGTATATAATATATACAATGATTTATACTTGTAGATGTATTTCACCTTTCGATGATCCGCAGACTCGGTGTGTGCACAGTGTTTCAGCAGCAGACGAGGACTATACGCTGTAATATGTTTGTATCTCTCACTACCCATTATTTAAAAATGGTCGTCGTCCATGCAAGGAAAATGTCGATTCTGGATACCGTAAGGTTCGCGCATTGTAATATAGAATTCATGTTCATGTCTGGAATCGTAGATACATTTATCTAGTTTTGTAAATTTATTATCTGCCCTTAGTGTCCCTATAATGTGAAGATATGAGAGGCCTCGCTTTCGGAGCAAGTGTAGTACAGCATCAAGTTTTCAGTTTGCCAAAGATACTATTAAGATTTATTTTTAATTTACGCGTACGTGGAATACATGTCACATCAATATTATTACTATTTTCAAAATAATCTAAATGCCTGTACTATTAAAATAGGACTAAATTACCGGTGCGAGATGCGAACCCCCGACCGCTAAATAAGTAGGGCAGCATCTTAACCACTCCGCCGATAAGATGCCCGGTGGCTCACCGGATCAAATTATTATTTACTTCTCACCAATTTTAATTTGCGGAGAATGTGATGATGAAGAATAGGAAAGAATTTCAAAAAAGTAATAAATATTTTTAAGGGTACCCTTTTTTTAAATATACCAATTCACAGAGAGTACAAAGATTGTAATAGTACACTTAGGTATGAAGTTGTAATATTCTGCAACTAATTATATTTTGAAATATCAGAACACACATACACCTAATTCTCATTTTAAATAAAATTGATACCACGCTCTGGTGCGATGAACCGGTTGCCTTTCAAATCCACATTTTTTAAACTGAACACTGAGAAGTGATTATCTAACTTACCATCGCCATTTCTTGCGAGAATTGACAAAGAGAATGGAGAGTCAAATCATTATGTCCTGATATAACTCTCACCTGCAATATTACAGTGCAACCACAATGCTTCTAATAGAACCATCGTCAAGTATCTCGTTTACTCGATATTACCAAGAATTACGGGGGCGTCTATTTTCGGTATCATTTCGAATATTTCTTACCATTCTTTACTCATTCATTTGTTCAACATGATCAAACCATTTAAGCGACCTTTTTTGATCGTAGGATATATTTCAATATGCATACTAAGATCAGCTTTACATTCTTTCCTAATTTATTAATTATTATATTATCTATCATTAACCTTTACCATACCATGATATAAAATACCCGAACGCAGCCACGCTGTCAACTCGAGTTACCGTAAATAACAGTTGGAAAAAATGTTTTTATTAGCTTATATAGCTTTAATGGCACGAATTTACTTTAAATATTGAGGATTCGAATTTAAAAAAATGATTAATAACGTAATTTAGAACATTAAGTGCTATACAATGTGTTCTTCCTTCTTATCTCTCTTCATTTAATTAGTGAGAAAGAGACGATTATATTTGTATGTTTGTGGTTTTTTTCACTGTGAAAATAATGTTTGATTTCTGTCTTTCATATCACAAATAGTATTTTTACCAACGTATTAATTTTATAACGGATCGAATGGAAAAAATAATTATTTTTGTATGATTCTCTTTTCATAATTGATTTTTCATTAGTCATTTCTAAGCTCTAATATATTTTTTTGGATTATCTAAAATATGAATTTTATGTTACATATATTTACCTAAATATTACAGGTTTAATTATGATGGTATTAATTATGATGTGTTACTGCACGATTTGGGAAGGGTTAATGAAGAAGCCACACACACAGGTAGACCTAAGTGATCTCATTTCCGCTGTATTCATTTAACTTTCTTTTAGAAAACTCTATCCCAAATTGTAATGACAATTTGAATAACATTTATACGAAACGTGGTCAAAATGTCGCGTAGTTTCGATTGTGCTGGTAGTTGAGATCTTTACCGGAAAAATATTAGTTTTAGAAAAGATTTAGATAACATCATAATTAGAGGAACTAAACAAATTCACTTACACAATAACATAATACAATATTAGTATTACAGAATAAGGAAGAATTCTGCATTCAAAGTTCAGATTAAAAATATGGGAATAACGCCCTTACGTATTGTAAACAGTTTTTATTATTGAGCAATTTTAGTTAAAATTGTACACATTTACGATAAAAGCTACATTATAATTGATATAAAAACTGTAAATGAATATTACCATACTTTTTCCCTACTGAGGACTAGACATCAAACTCGCGTTATAATACTTATATTCAGAGAATAGAGAATGCAATTACATCTGATTGTAAATGTTTATGGTCATATCCTAAATGTAAGAACGTATCACTGACCATACCGAATAAAGTGTTATAACTCTGAGAATGATCAACTCACTTGTAATTTATTCTCTCAGTATTCACTGAAAGTAGTTTGGGGGCGCCTCTACGTAGCGAAGCCGACTTGGGGCCGGCTGACATTTAACACCCGATACTTGTGCATAGCCATACTAACAATCTGGACTTGAATAAAAGCGCAGGGCCTGATGGAATCTCTCCCTTATTTGTACAAGCGTGCTGCTCTATTATTGTTGTACCGCTCTGTTTACTGTACACTAAATCTCTCGATGAAGATATTTTTCCGGACCAGTGAAAAGATGCATGCACTACTCCAGTCTTTAAATCTGGTCAAGAAGACAATTAGAGACCTATATCAAAACTATTTGAAAATATTATTTATACCCAGGGTTTTAGCGCCTTCGAGCCCCATCAAACCCGTAACGGTATGGATTCTTCGCGGGGCGTTCCACCGTTACCAATTTGTCCACCTTTATGCATTATGTGCTCTCCGTAATGGATCAAGGGGCGCAAATCGAAGCAATTTACACAGATTACAGTAAAGCCTTAGATAAGGTCGACCATCAAATATTAATTGACAAGTTGATAAAAGTACTAAAAGTAAGTAAAAAGGAGACCTACTAAGACGACTTACCTCCTACATCAGTAACAGAAACCGAGCGGTAGTCATCGGCGGTTTTAAGTCAGATTGGGCGCGCATCTCTTCCGGAGTTTCTCCAGGGAATTTGCTAGGTCCACTACTATTTATTATCTATATTAATGATATACACACGTGGTTTCAATTTGCCAACTTTCTTCTTTACGCGGATGACATGAAGATCTTTGCCAAAGTGAGCTGCCTAGATGGCGCGTTGCAGCCTACTGCAAGGTGGACAAACATCCTGAATGCTAAAAAATGTTTTCAAATAACATTCTCAAGAAAATTCAACAACATTCATTTTACTTACACAATAAACAGCACTCAGCTAAAAAATATAAGCATGTTAAGGACCTAGGAATAATCCTCGATGGCAAACTTCTTTTCAAGAATCACATTGACCATATTACATCCACAGCCTGTAGAATATTAGGATTCATACTTCGAATACTTTAAAAATTCATATTGTTTCAAAATACTATTATATATTACGCATTCGTTCCCAGTCATTTAGAGTACCCATCTCAAATCTGGAACCCATGGCAGATTACATACGTTGTTAGATTAGAACGAATACAAAATAGGTTTCTTCGATATGTTAATGTTAGATCTTATCTATTATTCAACTCATATTATTCAGCAAATATCCACAATATGAAAATTGTAGAATATTGAAGGACACGCACTGACCAAATACTTCTTTAAACTATTGCAAGTCCATATTGACTGTCCCAGTCGATTATAATTAATATTCTTCCATATACCATCTAGATCGACCCGGCAGTCTGTACTCTTCCACATTCCTAGAAGTAGAACATCTTGCACATAAAAGTCAAAGATTGTTCATGCAAATACTATAATGAGAAGTTAACGGAAATTTATATTTTCAACATCAGCCTAAATACGCTAAAATAGTTGTTTTTATGAACCGCTACATTTTTAATTTGAACCAAACATTCTACCAATAAAAAATATTGCTCCAAAAGAATAAATAATAATAATTAAAGATATGACCTTATATAGTAAACTGCTATATGACCTTATACTGTGTACTGCATTAGTACTTTACCTGAATATATCTGTGGATTTTTATAATTAGTTTCATACGCTATATATTATATTAGTTGTATTATGATTATTTATCCTGTTAAATACCCTTAATTAATTAAATTAATCATAATAATATTTAACATATTTATTCGATATTTTTCATTCATTTTAATACAGATACATTTGTGTGCATTACTAGGAATAAATACAGAAATTACCATTCAGTTGTCGTGGATAAAGTGGACAAACAATTGTTCGAAAGATCATTTTTTAACATGAAAAAATAAGATGAAAAACCTACCAATTATAGAATACTATTCTGTATTGTATTGTATACGAAGTAGGTAGAAATTAAAAAATAATAAAATGTCATTATTTTATTTTGACAATACAAATAATAAATAATCTAAGAAATCGACAGAATGTATACTGAACTTTATTTACTCGTTTTTCTCTTGGAAACTCTTGGACAGTTTATTCTGACGGCAACATAAGTAGTAAAAGAGTACACCGAAGAGTTCTAAAGGCAGAAGACAGTCGGTTCGTTCTGCAATAAATCCATTATTATCTGTTCAGCTATTCCGCAAACTTTGTGCGGCCGTAAACTCAAACCGAGAGTCGTTTCGCAGAACTGTTTCTAGAAAACAGGTCGCTACGGGCTTTCCGAACACTTCGGCCCGAGAGAGCTAGCGGAGAGTGCTACGGGGCACCTCGCGACCCGCGGGCTCGCGCGCTCGCGGGCCTCGGCCCGCCCGCGAGTCTGCGCGACGCGAACAACTTTCGGAAAGAAGGTTATATATTTATTTTAGAAAGTTTTCACGCTTCTCTGCAACAATATGTTCAACTGGCGGAACCGAAAATGACAAGAAATTATTGCGGCGCGAAGCGGAGCCTAGTCGGCGAAATAAAAAAGATATATGAAGCTGTTAAGGTTAGGAGGAGAGAGTGAGCGATGAGCGGCTTATATAAAAAACATACGCGTCTACGTGATACCCTTCCCGTGCCATAGGTCTTTTTTAAACGACACAAAAAGCGTATAACGTGATATTGTCAGAAGACATATTTCAAGCGGAGCATCTCCGCGCGCCATCTCCGTCAACCGAGAAGTGAAAATATATTTGCCCATCAAAAGCTTGTTGACAAGCTAAATTTGTATTTCATTTGAATTTCACGACAAAATTCTTCGTTAAAAATTAATAGAAAATACACTTTTAGTTTCATTTAGCAATGCATGTATTATATTTTACACATATACTTTAGCAATGCATATTTTATATTTTTTATAATTGATGTAATATGTATATATGATGTAATTGAGACTTCGATAAGAAAAATAATCACAGTTGAATAATAAAAATAACATTTGAAGAAAATTTTATACTTGATATCATTGGAGCTATAATAGCAAAACTTTCAATTTAACTGCAGAATATAAAGGAAGAGGCGGCTGACGGACTTAAATGCAGTCGAGGAGATCAGATGGAGGTAAATTTTGGAAGCGTACTTCCTATTTCATTCGGGAAATGGCAGCTTCTTTCATTTATATGTTATTAAATATTTAATATTAAATTAATTAATCTGTTTCATGTGAAGCTTAAAGTGCACTTAAAATGAAGAATACCTACTTATATTATATATAATAAATGTATGTAGATTATAACTCTTACATTGCATTAACAAATCATACAAAAAGAAAGTGTGGTCTAGTGGTTACGATACTCGCCTAGTGAGTCATAGAGGTCGGGGATTCGAGCCTCGTTTCAGGAGGCCATCAAGGTAGTTATATTTTCATTTAGCTCTATTTGGAAATAGTAAGATATCCCACCCTCTTCGGTGGTGGGTCAGATCTTATCCGGATCAGATCATATTTTGTAAAAATATTAATTACGCGATAAATATTCGGTTAATGTTTTTTTCCTAATCTAATCTTTTGTTAAATATTTCCAAATAATTTGAGATATAAATGAATATTATCAGACGAGATTCTAATGAGTTATTGATAAAAATGTTAATATTCGCCCATAAATTTACCTTGGGCAGTCCTTTTTACGCGATCGCCTCTCACCGCTCTCGCCAAATCATATATTATCAACATTTTGAGCGTATTTTCGAGCCCATTCTACCTGTTGACACTCTCCTTTCTAACGTTCCGCGGAAAGGGGATACAAAGAATGCAGATCCCACATCCCGAGTTAGTATTATTACTACCTGACAATCACGGGGTCCTCCGATAGCCCCAGAAGGCATTGCCAATAAATGCGAATGGTTACCCGCGCCTAGCTGGTGGCCCCGGAAATGGCTTTTTCTGTGAAATATCTATGACCGTACTCGCAACGCGCCCAAAAATAGTAAATCTCTATTCGCGGAGCGATGTTCACTAATCAAGAAGGCCATGTGATAACACTCGAGAAAGGAATATGAACGATGGAGTAACTCGATCAATAAAAAGAAAACGTGCATTTTGATTTATTATATCTATTTTGTGTTTAAGAACATTCTTTACTTGTTTTATTTTTTCCAAAGTCATGTATGTTTTTATGTCAGTTCCAATTGTCTTATAATTTGATTACATTTCGTATAAAAAAAGGATTTGGTGATCTGGAAAAGTATTTGGTCCATATAGTGTTCGTTGATGCGCAAAAATACGTATATTATTCGTAATATTTTTTTAAAATTTAAAATTTTATACTAGAAAGTGTATGACACATCGTGCCATTTTATTAAATCATAATTAAAATGATATATCTATAAAAAATCTCCCAAAAATCGGTTAAAAGCCAAAATCTTGACCCACCACCGTCGGACACGTTTTGTTTTGACCCATCGGGATGTAAGGGATATCGATGTGACACGTATTCCGTGTACGCATCTCTGTTTTATGTAGGCATATCTGTTTTGACCCATCGGGCAGTAAGGGATATCGATGTGACACGTATTCCATGTACACATCTCTGTTTTGTGTAGGCATATCTGTTTTGACCCATCGGGCAGTAAGGGATATCGATGTGACACGTATTCCGTGTACGCATCTCTGTTTTGTGTAGGCATATCTGTTTTGACCCATCGGGCAGTAAGAGATATCGATGTGACACGTATTCCGTGTACGCATCTCTGTTTTGACCCATCGGGATGTAAGGGATATCGATGTGACACGTATTCCGTATATGCATCTCTGTTTTGACCCATGGGGCAGTAAGGGATATCGATGTGACACAAATTCCGTGTACGCATCTCTGTTTTGACTCATCGGGCAGTAAGGGATATCGATATTACACGAATTCCGTGTACGCATCTCTGTTTTGACCCATCGGGCAGTAAGGGATATCGATATGACACGTATTCCGTGTACGCATCTCTGTTTTGACCCATCGGGCAGTAAAGGATATCGATATGACACGTATTCCGTGTACGCATCTCTGTTTTGACCCATCGGGCAGTAAGGGATATCGATATGACACGTATTCCGTGTACGCATCTCTGTTTTGACCCATCGGGCAGTAAAGGATATCGATATGACACGTATTCCGTGTACGCATCTCTGTTTTGACCCATCGGGCAGTAAGGGATATCGATATGACACGTATTCCGTGTACGCATCTCTGTTTTGACCCATCGGGCAGTAAGGGATATCGATATGACACGTATTCCGTGTACGCATCTCTGTTTTGACCCATCGGGCAGTAAGGGATATCGATATGACACGTATTCCGTGTACGCATCTCTGTTTTGACCCATCGGGCAGTAAGGGATATCGATATGACACGTATTCCGTGTACGCATCTCTGTTTTGACCCATCGGGCAGTAAGGGATATCGATATGACACGTATTCCTTGTACGCATCTCTGTTTTGACCCATCGGGCAGTAAGGGATATCGATATGACACGTATTCCGTGTACGCATCTCTGTTTTGACCCATCGGGCAGTAAGGGATATCGATATGACACGTATTCCGTGTACGCATCTCTGTTTTGACCCATCGGGCAGTAAGGGATATCGATATGACACGTATTCCTTGTACGCATCTCTGTTTTGACCCATCGGGCAGTAAGGGATATCGATATGACACGTATTCCGTGTACGCATCTCTGTTTTGACCCATCGGGCAGTAAGGGATATCGATGTGACACGTATTCCTTGTACGCATCTGTTTTATTTAAATAACAATTTATTATAGGATCTTTCTACTTTTTTATTATCTTGAATTAAAATTTTGTATGGATTCTGCTTCATATGGAAGCTACAATCTCGACTTACAAAAGCTAAACTTAACGTATATAATATTTCGCAAAACCTAAATTGAGAAACTAACTCAATTCGATTAACCAGCTGATTATCCTATTTAAGCATCCTATTTCATTTCAATATCAAAGAAATTAAATATCGGTGTCCCAAAATTGATACATAATAAATATATATAATAATAACATATAATATATTTCTTATATAAAAAATGTATTTTTGTTTTATTTTCACGAACCTTTCTGTAATAAAATTGAAAGCTTTCTCAGTAAAAATTCTGAATAATTGTTTTAAATCTTTCAAAAATGAGACATGCTACTATAGTGAAGGTCAACTCCGCTCGGGTACAGAGGCTCGAGACAGGAATGCCCAGAGAACATTTGTACAGTCGGATCTTCGAGGACCGCAGTACCGAAACATTTTTCCACTAAATATTGTTTATTTTAACGTAATTTCTTAACGTCAAAGTTTTATATAAAATTTAATTTTTTTACACGATAATGTAATTTTATATTCAAGTACATATTTCACAACGTATCATCATTTAAACTATACTACGTTTACTCTTTGCACTTACGAAGGTATTTCAAAAAATAACAAAAAATGGACAATATTTCACGAAATTTGGAAACAATCTAACTCCCGCGCAGGAGAGAGAGATACGTGTTTAGAGGTTTTGACACTATCCGATAAATAGCGCAGTGTTCATATACCATTATCTTCCAAGTTCTCAAGTAACACGTGCACGGTGCTTGCCTGGCACTAGGATGGGATGCTAACTGATGAGCATAACACGACGATAAAAACGATTGTGATGAAGAAAACAATCCTATGCTAGATACAGCGTGGACAGAAAAGTTCACAAATATCTCTATTGTCTTGGAAATACACATCAACGATGAACAGACTCTCAACAATTTGCCTGAGGAGAATTTTCCATGGAGAGAGGCCATTTTTTGGACATCTCGTAAAATTAGAAGATATCTTGAAGAAGATGGTTGTGATATCGTCGAAGAACGGAGGAAGAGGAAAATTCTTCACCTGCTGGGTCGACTAAGTGAAAAAGGTAATAGCTACTTATCTGCCGGTAGCTCTCAGATCTTCAGGACGATGAGAAAAGTAAAAGATAAATCCTTCCATTCGTTCTATTTTAGACAATATATACACATGCGCCAAATTTAGTTATAGTAATCAACGAGGAGTTTCTTATTCAATCTATTTGTCGAATATGTTTTTTCAGCCATTTCCGCTGATAATGTGGCAATTAGTGTACTCTCCGTAGAGCTTAATAGATTCGGAGAAAGTACTGTTTTTTATATTTTCGTAGAAAGCAATCACTTTGTGGTTCGACATATATTTTATTTAATATATTGTTTTTAATGTAAAACACCCATTAATAGGATCGATGTATTATTCAGTAAGAATAATAATATTCAAATAATAGTCGAAATATTATTCAGTAAGAAATTATTATGTTTTTGATATAAAACTTGATTTAAAATAGTAGCTGAGGCCTCATAATATGTAAGTAAATATAATAAACTATTTAAAATAATTTGTATTCAATAACACAAAATGTTTTAAAACGTCGAGAATTGATCACATGTATTACAAATTGAATGGTTTATAACTCTATTCATTTTTAACATTTTGCTTATTTGGTTCAATTTGTCTCCGTAATCTTGACTTCAAGATTATAAAAAAATATATTCCGTATTTGCAAGAACTTTTTATATTAAGACAATTATGTGACACACTGAAAATAAATTTAATGGTCGCGGTCTTTCTTATAACGCTCGTATTTTCTTAATTATGGCAAATAATATTATTTATTAGTATTACGTTAGTATAAAGATCTTATCTATATAAAATTTACAAAAAGTCGTATATAGTTTATAACTTCTCATATAAATAAATGAATAATAAAAACCCACATTTTTGTAAAAAATGCCAAACATAATTTATTTTTGAATGCGCGCCCTTAACTGTTTGTAAATATTAAAAACATGCATCGAGAAAAATATCACATGAATATAATAATTATTTTGTTTATTTATGTTGAGTATATTATTATTATCATGAGCATACTATAAACATTTGGATTAAATTGGTACCGATTGATACCGGAATGAGGAGCAAGTCTACCTCACCGTTACTGGACCGGACAACTTGTCATACGATAATACGCAATAGTGTGATTTACCAACAGGAATCGAAAAAACTAGCGAAAAATTATTTAATGATGAGTGAATTTTATTTTAGAGATACAAACGGCACATAATCAATTTTTATTATTATTTTATAGTAACTATGTATATAATGCATATGTTACATATTGTATATTTGTGTTGCGCCCGTCTCACTAGAAAATTCTATATTGAGACGGGCATAGTTTACAAGCAATTGCACAAATTAGTTTACAAGTAGCAGACCGAATTAAGATTTAATTCTTATACATACAGGACGTCCCGAAAGTCAACGTCATCTCTTAGAGAGCTGATAGGCCAACTGGTGACTGGCCAGAATCTCAAAATATGACCTGTAGTAAAAAAATTGTTAATTTTCGAGATATTGGCACTTATGAATTTCGTGAAAATCGACACCTTAGATCGGTTACAAAATTCCATATTCCAAGATTTAAATTTTTGATACATAACCCTGAATAGTCCTGCTATTGATCACAGTCCAAAATAAAACTAATAGTGATGTACCTTTGGAAAATAAAATATTTTTGCCCGATTCATGAGTTAATTTTTTTATTAGCCAACTTCGACTCTTCATACAGTAAAAAAAAATACCACACTAACCTGGCAAGTTATTTTTAAAAGTTGCTTATTTAGTGTAGCTTTCAAAAAAATATATTTCTATTTTGAAATATATTGAAATTATGACAATTATTAGTCTGAGCGACTTGCAGTGAAGCCATTCGACGCGCGTTAGACTAAGATAGATAGTGACGCCATTTGACACGAGTTGGACTGAGATAGATAGTTAAGCTGTTTGATATGAGCTATAGTGAGATATATAGAGACGGTCTGTAGCGAAGTTTCTTAGATTAATTAAAATTAATTAAAAGAGTTGTGCCACGCGGGCTGCCAATATATAATAATATTTTAAGATAGGATTTTAACGTAATAAAATTTTTTACTAGCCTTACAATGGGAGCCAAACATAATGGGATTTTTAAAATGTAATAAATTTTTAATTTGAATGTAATATTATTTTGATAATAAAGAAAAAAATTCTTACGTTGCGGAAAATATAACAATAGAACAAATATACAGCGCCGCCGGCTGCAGACTCGGTGTTTACAAAACATGACTCTTATTAAAATCAACATTCGACGGTTACTGATTCATTGTATGGTAATATAAATTTACTTTTAAAATTAGCAATATTAACTTTGTGGTTAAAATTCATATTTTGTATTTATTATCTTTGTTTTATTAACCACTTAATTGAGTTTAAATACATCTACCGGTTTCGAAAAATACCATTTTCTTTTTCTATAATAACAATATTTTGTTTCTATAATAACAATAATACATGTTTTTAGTTATTTATGACACCCTGAAGAAGAACCGGTAGATGTATTTAAACTCAGTTAAGTGGTTAATAAAACAAAGATAATAGATAAAAAATATAATATAAATTGACACAAGTTATGAGGGAATAAACAGGGCATTGCAATAAATGAAAGCAGTAGATTGTAGCAAGTAAATCAAGTATAGTTCATATTAAAAAATGTTACCAGGGAAGAATGCTCATTTGTGATTTTAATTTTTAACAATAAGAATATTCCAATGTTACGTAACATACCAATTGTGGATTTATATATTTGTAAATTTTCAGAACAATTATTATTAAAAAAATCTTAGCATTTGAAAGATTATTTTCAACAAATTGAAAGAAAAATTTACATCATTCTCTCGTGGATAGCAAATGGATACAAGACAAACGAATTGGAAATGCAACTAATGAAAGAGAATTTATATATTATAGAAAATGTTAAGTAACCACGAGAAATCACTAACAGATGAATCATAATTTGACCAAAACAAAATGCAGATCTTCGTGACAATTATAAAGCAGGATTCGAAAATGATTAGTACAAGATTTTATATATTTTAACAAAAATATAAATTACTTAAAATTATTTTATAGTCTTGAAGAAAGGTTCTTTATTCTTGTAACACGCATTTCATTTGCTTATTCACGGAGATTAACACTCCTGAATTCAAATGAAATAATATCACGATTCTACTTATTATGGAGGTGATTAATATAGACACATATAAATTGACGCAATAATAACATGAATAAAAATAAATATTTATATTGTCTCTCGAAGAATAGTAAAAAAAAATACAACCTTGTCAGATGGAAGAAGATGATTACCTCTGCACTTGAAGAATACTAGTTAGATTTTAAATACGAAGGAGTTGAAGGAATACCTGATAGTCATAGCTGTAAGTGTGATTGTTTCTTACGATCTCTCACCGAAATAGAGAAAGATAGTAGTTCCGGAGTTTCCATTCTAGTGGTCTCTCTCAGTTAAATGAAACAGAGTTCAGAGATATCCCCGCAGTAGGTATGAAGCCTCGTCACCAAAGTGAAGTCCCGAATGAGGTTATACAGAGTCTGTACATTTTGCCAGGAAACGACGGTTTCTATCAAGTTTAAAATGACAAAAAATAATGTATGAGTAATATTCTATTGATGTTTATCAATGCAAAATTAGTATTATCTTGAGATCTTGCTATAATAGATATAACACAAAAATGATTAGCCAGACGATTCAAATTGAAACAATGACGGGTAGTGGTCAGCGGATGCTATGGTAAATACCCCTGCACCGAGACTTGAAAATCCACATTTAATGTGAGAAATAGGTCAAAGTACCGCTTCAAAGTAAATCTGTGAACCGGCATCATGAACGCCCAAATAATTGGCCTCCTTGATTTTACTGAAAATATTAACGAAAAAATATATCATGATTTTTTAGAAAATGAACTGGCAAATCTTTTGGAAAATGTGCTGGTGGGATAAGGTCCCGTGGAGTGTAATCTAGAATGGTTATAATATTTGACGCAACCTAAAATGGAAGTCTGAAGGAACATAAGAGCAAATGGATATGGCCTACCTCGCTTTGAAGTCCTGGGTTGGGCGTCGATTGCACCTCCGGTTGACGAGCACGTATATTATGCCGAACCGAGATCTCTATGACGGCACTTTCAAAATCTGGATTCACTTCCTCTGCGCAGTCCAAGCGTTACGCACGGCGTGAGTGTAGGGCGGTAGGAAGAAGCACAAAAACTTAATGCTTTGCGATCAATCACAATCGGAGAGTAATTCCCGGCGGCGAAATGCAAGGTAATCGGCCAGAGCGGGACAGGTATAGATTATTGGATGGACGAAAGAGGACAGGGAATGAACGAAAGAGGAACATGTGCCTTGGCCACACGCAGGGCAATGTGGCTTCAAAACATTGGCTGTACAGCGCATTACGCACGAAGACTGAGAAATTATTTGGACCGAGCTACGAGAGACAGATCGACCGTCTCAGTCCCATTTTGTGGCCTCCCCGGTTTCCGGATTTAAATCATTTAGATTATTTCTACTGAGGTTGCATAAATAAGGTCTACATAAAATCACTAAATAATATAAATAAATTGAGATACCGTAATAATGAAGCCGCACAATAATGAAATGTCGCAAAAAGTGCAAGACGGATAAAATTTGAACACCTTCTTTGATTTTTATTTGTTATGTTTAGTTGTAAATACATATCTATTACTTTAATTTAACAAGTATTTTCATTCGAATAATTATTGAAAAAATTTCACAATAAACTCGTTTTTGCAGTAAAATATTTTTTTCCAAAGTAAAACATAGCAAATGTAATACCATTTTAAAAACTACACTAAATGAACAACTTTTTAAAATTACTTACCAGATTAGCGTCGTTGACTTTTATAACTAAAGATCGTGAATATTCACAACGCTTTTGTTTCTAAACCTACCATAAGTAGTGGTAGCCAAAAAGATGCGAAGTGAAAGGTTGCCAAAACTGTAGCGAGATTTATATACATATTACATAACCTATGAGCGCAACAAAATCATTTATTTATTAATGTTTTGAACACAGGATTTTTTAACGATAATATTATGCTAGGCCTGATCTAGGGAAACTGTCTCATATTATAAATATTATATTTTCTGTTTATAAGATATACTAAATGACATATTTTTCTCCATGTGACCATTCAGGGACCTAAAAAATACTAATAATAATATTGAACTTCGGTGGCACTGGGATAAAAGCAAAGTTTTAAAAGGTCTCCATTCAGTTATCTGTCCCAACTTGACCCTGGATCCATAGGATTAAATTAAACGAGAGAGAGGCATCAATGATTTGTCGATTGCGGCTAGGTCATTTCTATATCCATTCACCCCTTCCTAAAATACACATTGATTTCCCAATGCTAACAGGAGGAAGAGGATCTGAACCATCTATTTTTTAACTGTCATACATGTCGGTACTCTGTTCCTCCTTCAGGACCTAAGTGAGCTTCAAATTCCAACAAACATTAAACCATCACTCGCAGACGCACTATTCAATTCGAAAATTACTGATAAATTACATCAAAATTAATTCTATCCAACTGTAAGGGTGTATTCAACCGGCAGTGGCACTCTCGACTGTTGAGTTGGTCCGGATAGAGAAATCCACATCGTTGGATTCCTTAGTATGGGGCTGTCCTGTGGAGCTCGACTAGAGGTTGGCAATAACACCCCATCCACTGGGTGACATAAAAAAAGCGTAGTAAAAATATAAACATTGTTGGTATAAATTTAAATGAAAATAATAATTATATAAACTAAAGTTTCGATCCATTTCGAAATCACTCTGATATAAAAGTACCGAAGCAACTCTCCGTCGCGGTGTTTCAATTTAACAACTTTATTTTTGAAGAACACAGGTGATACAAATTTGGTTTATGATGGAGTCTAAAATACTAAAGTTCGGTGCTAAGTATAGAAAGATGCTTGACCGAATGTAGTCTTCATCGTGCCTTACTTCATTCCGAACGACAAAAGCAACATGTTTTTGTACTAATTCATGTTTTTGTTCATTTATATTCCATAGCACTGTTATCATAATTGTTGTGTAAATACTATTGCGACTGGAATATTAAAATTATTCTTTTTTTTAAATATTTAAATAAAAATTCCTGTAATATACAGTAGCTCATTTATACAGTACGTTAAATTTGGGCAAGCCACACAGATAAGGATCGATACTCCAAAGGTAAAGCCGTTTGCACTATTTACTCGATGCGGTATTCCAGACGTAATTCAACACCAGCTGCGCGATATCTGTCGCTGCCGTAATCACCGTCTTCGACAAACACCACATCGAACTGTGTCGATATTAGAACTAGTCCATAAAGCACCGGTACTCGTTTTAAACGAAGGTGCTTAATATTTGTGCGGCTCATTAACATCGGAGCGCGAGTTATACTCGTAATAATGAATTATTATAACTCGCAGACAGCATTATAACTCGCAGAGCAGAAGCGTAGTTCGCAATTCGGGCACATCGGCCGCTTTAATCAGGACGAGGGGAGCACTTACCGAGACGAATGGCGGGAACTCCGTCCGCCGTGAATAAAGCAACACAATATACGGGATGCAGTACGAAAATACTAGTTCTATATGCGGGCAAATGGCTCCGTTTCCCATAACTTATTCAAGCACACGTGTTGATGTGCGTGAGGGAAGGGGTAGCGGCCATTTTACTTCCCTACCGCAGCGCGCACGCGGATTCACCTGAAATATGAAATGTTACCATCACCATCACCATCACCGACACCATCACCGGCGCCGGATCTGGGAGGGGGGAAATTACTACGCGATGACCCCATCTGGTCTGAAAAATCTCTTAAGCTGTTAAGTGCGACGAGATTTGCGATTTCCTCATAATTCATAAGTAACCCTCGATGAACCTAAAATATTTGTATTCTGTACAAAGTTAATGGTAATTTTATTTGTAATTTTAATTAGTTAAAAAATGTAATACAACATTTATTTATATACCCTGCTGGCACTTACGATTAATTATACTGAGTGTCAAAAGCATTAGTATTAATAAAACTAGCAATCCGTGCCTGGGATTCGGGAAGGGTTTCCGTGAAGGGTGAAGAGTGAAGAGTGGGATGAAATGGTTATAATTTATTATTCTAGAGTGTAACTGAATTTTATTTTGAGAGGATTTGAGAAGAAGGGGTCCTAAAGGGTAACTATGCAAAACAAAATTTGGTTAATATCGATTAAAAGATCATATAGACGAACATTATGTATCAAGTTATATAAATATATATGTATAACTTCTTTCATTTGTCTCCGCCTCTTATGTACCAATCGTTGTACTCGATTTTCTTTCGTATCGGTTTCCTTTTATTCACCCTGTCAATTAACTTTTCTCCATATCGGATTCCTGTTCACTATTCTGGTTTTCATTATCTTCAAATTATTATCTCTCATATTCTCTCATCATTTTCATAACAATTTTTTCTGTATTGACTCATTTCAATACTCACATTTACTTCTTATTTATTTTGTTAGGCAATCCACCCTCGAAGAGTGATTTGTGAAATAAAATAAAATTTTATTTAGCTCATAAATTTACTTTAATTTCCAAATAATATCTACGGTTGTTGACACTTAGTATTATTTATTGTTGGCTGATGATATAAAAAATATTTTTTTTATCAAATTTGATTTTTTATGATTTTTTGTGACTATTTACACAGTAATGAATTATTGCGTAATGATTAATAAAATAGGGTTTTGTTGATGCAGCTGAATCATAGTAAGTTTTATATTATATTATATTTAAGTCACCTGTTGTTGTGTAAATAATAATAAGAAGTCTTAGGAAACCAAAAAGTAAATAAGTCATTGAAAATTGCGAACAAATCCGGGAGCTTTCTATCACCTATATCGTAATACATATCGACCCCTCCTACGTGAAGTACCGTAAGTTAAAAATGTCATTTTTAATCATTTTAGCATTTGGCTTGTATTTGATACTTATTTACGTGGCAGATTTTATACAAAAACATATCGTATTCTATGATATAGGTACTAATAAATATAATATTGAAAAATTACAGCCATTTAAAAATGTGCAAAACACTAGAATAATTAAATACGTGCAAAACACTAAGATAACTAAAAAATTTATTTTTACTTAGTATACTTTACGTAGGAGGGGTCGATATTTATCTTGTTTTAATCATCAAGGAACGATATGTTCTGAAAAATTGAATTGTTCGATAAAAATTGGCAATTTGATATTACCTCGATTTAATAATATAAACAAATAATAAATTAAATAAGAAAACATAAAATAACTTGTAAAACGGTATTGTCTTAATTTAATTTATAAAATTTATTGTAATAATTTTTCTTTTATAATATTTTTTCTGTCTTTTCGAAGGACACTTATTATTTTTGGTTATTTATTTGAATATTATGCTCGTATTTGTTAATTTGAGAAAAGTATCGGATGGAACGTTATATTATGGTTAACCTTATTTCCGCAGAAATAACCCGTCAGAAAGAACGGAAAATTATTAAAGAATTCACTTTTTTATAAAATGATTTTGTTTGTTTGTTTTATATTGCTGGAGATAATACAGATGGACGGAAATAAGGAAATTATTCATATTCTCGTCCGTGCCAAATTATAAAACGTGTATAACATCATATATTTCGAAGAAACAGTCGATTGATTGATTTTGAACTATTCGTGATATTTAATTTTATATTTATTATTCTGTCAATACTCATGAATAGCTCTCGCACTAGTTAAGTTATATTGCAGCACTTGACTTCAAATTTAGCTGGAACAAGTATCGACTACATCTTTTTTTTTTTCATTTGAGTAATAAATTGTTTTTTTTTAATTTAAATTGTTGCCAAATTTTTTATCCGCTTGAATTATGAACGCGACTGCTGATATTACACCAAATAAATTATGAGAAAGACTCCAAACCTATCACAATATGATTTGATAAAAAAAAAAAAAAAAAATATATATATATATGATTACAGTCTAATAATTTGGCACGGAGCTATTAGTATATAATCTATTAGTAATAGTATAAAATATTTCAAATTCTGTGCGCAGCTGAATATTTCAAATCACATAATTATACATTTTATTTATTTATCAACAGATTAGTTGTTAATAAGCCTGACATATAGTTCTATTGTGGAATTAATACATATACCTACAATCAGGGGCGTGCAGTGCATACAAGCAAAAAAGCTGTGGATAACTAAAAATTCTGAGAAACAAACATAAATCAAAAAATTTAAATTAGTGCCATCTGTGTACCAATAGAGACTTTAATTGCTTAGTTCTAAAAACTCACCGCTGTACTCATGGCGCTCTTTTTTTATTCGCCGCATCGTACTATTTACATTACTCAGTTCTGTCTTTGAGCTAGTGAACGACTCAAGTCATATAAATGGCTATTAAGTGAATTGGAAATTCCTTTCGATTGATCCATTTTGTATGGAGTCGTTACCTATGCTGTTTTATTAACAGAATAACATTAGAAAGGGTACAACTGCGTGCAAATTATTAAAGTGTCTATTCCTCTTTTACTTATTCGCGAATTTAACTATCTTACTGTTTTTAACGTGTTGATTTGATGATTGTTCTTTAAATTTGGTGCATGGATTTGAATTGGTAATTGCCAGAACTATTTCCTACGTTAACCTGTAATATAAATAATTATTTCCTTTAGTAGGTAATTACGTGAAGGATTTTCAAATAATAAATTAATCATGCTTAGTCATAGAAAGTGTTCTTAAAATCCTCCATACATTTTTTATATGGGCAAGAAGATATTATTTTACGTTAAAACTTAAACTTTAAAAACACTATTAATAGTACTCTAAAAATACAAATAAATACATGGTAGGATCATATAAACGACGGATTTATGTTGTCTAAAGACGTTAGTTAAACGAAAGTACATATATTATTTATGATTGTATAATGTCATTGGTAACAACATAACCTAAATCTATATCTACTGCACGCCACTGCCTACAATGTAAAAATATTTAAAGACATTTAGGGTAAAACATTGATACATAATGCACTTTTGAATGGTAAAGAGACACTAAAAGATGAAAATAAAAATTTAAAGTGGAAATTAATGAAGTACATAAGTGATTCAAGCACTTGAATTTTTCAATATATGTATATATTTTTTGAGAATTAAAAATATACGTCTAGTGGTTAATAAATGATTCAATTTATTAATTCATCGCATACAAGTTATCCGTTTACGTTGTGGTACCTACATAGTAGTTTCAATTTTCCCCACCTCTGCTTCCCACGCTCTATTCACTTTAGTTGCTATTTGAAGTGAGCGATGATAGCTCACGTCAGTTCGACAGCGCTTGAACGCCAAATAAACCGGAAGTGTTGGCGAATATTGTGATCCATTTCTCGTTAACCTGGTTCATGCATTGCGCACGTGTTGTGTTGTGTCCATTTCTAAATCACATCATCGCAATATTGTTTTCTATATTCTTATAATACTTTGCGTTCTCCATCCGCACAAGCCAGGATAATTACTACAGCTTTCGCTAACGCATATAAAATATTCAGATCCAGAAATGTTCAAATTTCCTAAACTTATTCACTATTATAAATATAAATTGAGTATTTTAACATTGTGACGTAGTAATTGAGAATTATATATGCTTTATTTTAGTTATGTGCACAGCAATTACTCGGATGTATGAATTATATCTAACGGGAACTGGTCAACCGAGGCAAGACTAGCGGTACGCAAAGAAGTCTTAGCAGCGACACTGATGTATGGAAGTGAGGCCTGGAGCTGACAGAAGAGGAATGAAAGTATGAATGAGAAGAGAATTGTAAGACAGACATATAACGCAAGTGTTGATGGTACCAGAAACAGAGGACCTCCGCGGAAGACTCGGCATGACCAATTAAACCAGAACCTGGAAGATAGTCCTGTCGGAAGCCTCAATAATCGGCGAGCATGTATGAGAATATGTATGAATGCGAATGGCAGGACAGAAGATCGTGGCACTCTACCCTCTCTGCCTACCCTGTATATAAGTGTGTATTGCAGAGTATTATTATGTAATGTTTATCTCTTCGTATTTCGATGATACGAGCGCAAAGACGAGAACAAAAGTACCTTTAAAGTCTCACAACTTACGCAAATAATACAAATTATAACAGTTCATCAGCAGACAGACCGCTGCACGATCTGAAGACTCGGGAATAGCGTAGCTTATTAAACGAAATTTATGTAAATAACACGCTCAAAATACAAATGGCCAAAATTTTCAGATTAATTATTATATCTAAGGTCCTCAACGACCTGTTAATAGTGTATATAAGAAATAATTCGTTAAAATTAATAAATAAAATAAGTTATCGATGGACGAAATGATTAATCTACTTATGTACATTTCAAATATTAATAAAATGTTTTGGAATCGTCCAATTGCTACTTCTATACGGGTCGGTATTTTAAGGATAGAGGAAAGATGTTTCTTTAGATCCGACCTATAATTCTTAACATATTTTTTTTGGAGTTGGCCTGTTTACAAAAATACGTGTAAAATTATAAGCTACGGTTTTTTTAGATGTATCTCTACATAAACCGAAACTAAAATATGGTGCAGTCATTATTCTATCACGAAAACTTTTGAATCTATCATTATATTGTCTCAAACAACGTTAGTGTACATCGCCAGTAAGAAAAAACACAAAAGTAGCGAGATCGCATATCTCATATAAGCATATCTAACTTGTTTATAAAGTTTCTAGATTAAGATTATTTAAATAGCTTATCTTTTATATAATCAAATTACATTTACATTACAGTAGATACGTAAATATAGGTATATTGAATTTAAATGAAATGCACGTTGCTTTTTATCGCGAATAAGAAAATAATACCTAAGTAGGGAATGGTTTTCCTACTGACAAGTATATTGTCATTGAATTTGAAAGTGAGAATATCAAACGCGTTTTTAATATCTCTGGATTTAGATTATTTAAATGTTTTCTTTATTATATATCCGATGCATTTACCTTACACTGCGCAAATATATATTCTTTTTGAAATAATATTTGTCTAAAACCACCGTGAATGACCATTGTAGGCTCAAATTATTGAAGATTTGAAACAAGAAATATATAAAGAAAGTTTTAAATATGAATTAAATATATTAATTAGAAAGATGTACATATAAAATCAATTGTATTGAAAAATATTGTTGTTGCGCCACCGGGCATGTTACATGTATATCTTTCTAATTAATATATAGTAACGCCGTGACCTTCATCCGCCGATGGAATCCGGTGCACAACGCCACCGGCTAAGCTCAGTCTGTGGGTACCTTTGGGTTGGTGTCAGAATACCTATCTCAGATGTGTGGAGGAGGTCTCAGACAATAATAACACTATCATCACATTAATTGCACTTTATTTACACAACGGGGTAAAATTCGTATTTCATTACACGCAGAGGGATTCCTAACATTTCTTGGCCGGGTCACAGCATCGTCTCGTCGTCGGGAGATTTCCTGGGGACCAATCCAGTCGTCATAGCGCGGACGGTGCTCGTCCCTCTTCCGCATTCGCTCGCAGCCTCTTGAGAGTCCTTGTATTTATATTCACCGGCAGAACAAGGCCCAAATTCCTCTTGTTCCTGCCGTGACTGGACCACTAGGCGAAGAGTCCTTCCTTCCGGCATGCCCACGGACAGAACGAGGCCCAAATACCTCTTGTTCTTCCGTGTTTAATAAAATTCCGTCTTCCTTCGCGCCATTGCTCGATCCTTACAACAATCCGCCGAACTCGGTAGGGCGCCGCAGCGCGTCCGCCACCGACACGACCTCTCTCTCTCGGCGCTCGTCACGAAGTCCCATCCTTCATGCGACCCCGCTCTACCGGCCGCGACTGCTCGCGTCGGTAGATGTCGCATTAGGTCTGCGCGCGTGATTTCAAATGTTACAATATTTAATTCATATTTAAAATATCACAGAGCTATATTCTGAATAATTACAACTTCACAATAAGAATGTGTTCTCCTAATATAAAGAAAGATTTTTCATGGTGATTTAAAGATGTTTGGAGGTTATGAGATATAATAACTAGAATCCATGCGCGGCTAGCTCTATCAGCGTGAGATCCTGTTTCTGTAAATGGGGGATGGGTTACTAGAACGTAGATTGATTGACAAAAAACAGTATGTAATGCTAGTCAAAGGTTTATTATTAGAAATAACAGTACAATATTCATCAGAAAATAGGCGTGTGCGAAATGATGGAACACAGTGGGACAATTCTGAATAGTGGGACAGTCTTAGTAAAGTGTTTTCATTGAATTCTTAACAGCAATACCAAAAGACATATATATGGTTGCATTAATGCAGATCTTAATAAAAATACCACAAGACAAGGGTCAATTCTTCCAGAGAATGTGGTGGATGAAACTAACCGCTGCGCGGATCTCACTGCACCCAGGTGCTGAGGTGAACCAAGGAAACACAATTTATAGGTGGTAGAATAAATACCTCAATTTGCACAATATATTACACACGAGATGATATGGTGATGACCTGCGCAAGGTCTAGTCGAGGTAGTGAAGGTGAGGAGTCCGCGCAGTGGATGCAAGGAAGACTCAGGAATGAAGTAGTAGCAATGCACAGGCGGAAATGTATGCAGAAGGCGATGAAAGCGATGGATGCCGTCGGACGCGTCGGTTGATGTGGCGCGTTGTTTCCAACAGGAGCGAGGTGGTCAAAATACCTCTAATCCTATAATCCTCTGACTGACAGAATGCGAATTCTGATATAGATACAGATAATGCGTGGTAGGATTAATCGTGGTCTGGGTACAAAATGGCGTTCGCGAGGAATGATAAAAATTCCTACACCTGACGAGTTAAAACACACGCGATCACTGTATAAGACGGTGACAAAAAATTGGTAAAATCAATATTTAACGTCCACCAGACTCTTCGCACAACTCTTGATATCGAGGTTGACGAGATAAGCTCATACAGGGACGGGGCCGATCCTACTTCGACGGTGGCAGGACGGGGTCTGCTCTATGCTAGCGGAGGGAAGCGGATATCTAACAGGGATTCTTTCTATGGAGAGCGCGACGGGTGACTAGATTCAAACTGCAGTACTTGTTTATGAGAGAACTTTATGCTATAGAAATAAACCTACGACAAATATTTCAAATTGGTTGCTTTACAGAAAATATAATGTCAAAATATTCACTGAGATTTTAAGTTAATTGTTTTTACATGGAGCCTCCATATATATGTTTCTAGTAACATTCTGATGATATTATCTATATTATTACATATTCAGAATTCAAATGACACATTTAGGAGACATCTATTTGAATTCATCTAAGTAGCAAGTCAATAATGTTTTAAAATGTATGGTTTTGCAAATTTCGAAGAAATATTTCGAAACACAAATTATTATTAAATTATCAAAATTTCGATAAGCAATAAGTGTGATCGAATTTAAAGAAATATGATATGGCAGTAGTGTACCGAAGAGTAGAGTAGAGTAGTAGAGTCGTACCGAAAATTAGTAGGCAGTCAGCTATTAGTTAGGCCTCCTGTGTAGTGTTGTGTTGATCTATTCACCAATTACGTTTGAGGAAGTTACATTCAGTCATATGTCATTTCGGGAAACTTAAAAAACTTTAATTGTTGGGATTTTCTTTATTATTGTCTTTTCAATATATTGCCTATCTTTTATCGCAGTAAATTAAAAACGAACTAATGATCGAATTAAATAATAGTTACAACACAATAACTTGAACTTAAAGCAAATTGACTTTTCGGCCATTTTTTATTTTTCCCGTTTTAATGTCGAAGTTTTCTATGCATATAAAATAACTATTCATAATTTTTCTAGATGACAGTGATAGTTCAATCATTATTTATTATTTAAATATTACATTGCATTACTTTTCACCTAAATATTGTTTGAAAGAAAGGCTTACAAAATATTAAACCAAATTAATTGATTCAATTGTTAGTTTCCCCACATTCAAGACAAGGTATCGATATAGTTATTTCTATAGCTTTATTTAATAATACGTGTATTGCCATTTGAGTTGATCAATTATTGGAGTGTAACTAGGTATAGCTTGAATTGAGTTTTAATTTTAGTGGATGGTTTTTTAATCTGGTGTAAGAGAATATGTTTTGAGAAGAAAATTATTTAAAAAATATTAACATGCAATTTCTTTAGTCAGGTCGTTATAAAAATCAACGTCATTTTAGTTAATAACGAGTCAACTGGGGTTAAGTTAATAGCACGGTGATATTACCAATCACCAGTCAGAACTATATTGAGTCAAAAATAAATCGAGGAAATACTAAATGTACCGTCCCCGACAATGTCAAGTGCGACAGAATAGACCCAGACAGAGGAGCACAGCGATGAGGGTTCCTACATCCGAGCCAACTCAACTGTCGAACGCGGCGTAACCACCTGTATGCCAGCTGGATGGAGTTAATTTACAGAAACTTAACCAATAATTGGCTAAGTTATTTATCAAGTTCTATACTTGTCGGATAAGGAATTTTAAATTTAGTCCTGAAAGAAATGCAGTGTGCAATAGGCCAGTTAAAAAATCAATGGCTCAGATCCTTCTTCTGTTATTAGCATTGTTATATCGGGGAATCAATGACATGAGTTTTAGGAAAGTGAGAGTGCATAGTGGAAAGTGAGAGTGCAAACTACATTCGGCAAATTATTAACCAGTGGCGTACAGTAGGCACAAACTTAGGTTATGCTAACTTTATTTTTTGAGTATGTTCAAATCTTTGTAGAAACCAATTACTGAGATATATCCCCTGAGAGATTGTCATCAAGTTATAAATAACTCATAGAGACGAAGCTATTATTTTTACATGGGAAGTATGAAAGTCTCGGGCATTACAGGGCTCACGACCTGTCATCGGCTAGCTTAAGTGATCACTTTACATATAGTAACGTTCACTTATTTACCCATGCTACCATATCTATCCAATTTTGGAAGTTGTACATATATCATGTTGAAATATTTCAATTATTTATTACCAACTATACTGTTGCCATCTACGCTTTTTTTTGGAAATTTGATATTCATTCTCATGTAACAGTATGAATGTCGCTGAAACTGAGACTATTTTTTTCTGAAGTTTTTGGGACTAAATCCTTTACGTGTAAATATAAAATTCATTTGAATTTTTAAAATATACTAGAATACGTCTGAAAATAATGCGTTTGAATGTGACAGCATAGTTGCGGTTTTTTTTAATGTAATTAAGTTTACTTATACCGGGTGTCTCATAGCTAGTAGCAAAACTTTGAGGGAGTCTTCTTCATTCAATTTTAAATAGAAAATATTATTTACACTTCGGTAAAATGTTTACACTGAACGAGTTATGTGACTTCAAAGTTAGCATTTTTTTTCAATATTTCTTACTTATCTTTTGTAAAATGTTGGACTACCATTAAAGTAATTCATATTAAACTTTATAAATTGATTTGCTGATTAATTAATTGATAAAACACTCAAAATACAATATTATAGACATTACTCCACTAAAATGTTAATCAGCTGATTTACCTTACCTAATTATGCCATCATGAATATATATGCACATATATAGGTGCTTACAGAGCTTACCGATCTCTGGACTCCCGCTGACTTAAAATGGTAGTTTGCTCACTCGTCCAGTGAGTAAACTTTATTTAAATATTGCGTATATTAATGAAGTTCATAAAATTTTTTAAATAAACGCAAGCACCGAAAATAATTTTAAAAAATAAGGGAATCAAAATATTCAATGGAAAGCAAAACAAAAAATGTAAATAACTTACCTAGGTATCGAAAATATAGATCGGTATATATGTTTGTGTTTCTAATCTAGTAATATTCAGTAATCGAAAAAAACAGAAATGTTGCACGGAATATAATACTAATGCACATCGATGTGCATGAAAAATGATGTTTACACAAAAATCCCACGTAAATATCTTTTACACAAAGTTACGCACAATCATGAAGTTACGCACATTATAAAACCATCATTTATTTAAATTAAACGATTAAAAATATAATTTTATATGGAATTTATATAATTTAAATAAAACCATAAATAAAAATATAATTTCATATGAAATTAATAATTCTACATTTTAGTTTAATTATATTAAAATGCAAATAAGATTAAAATTAAAAGCTGAACCAAAATGTTAAAACAATAAATTAAAAATAGTTAGTCACAATTCGTAAAAGTAATAATATTTAACATAAATACGATTTATTGTAAATTTAAAAACATTCTATGGTGTTTATTAAAATGTGTGTTAAAATACTGGAAAACGTACGCGCCTCCATCTTTTAGAATCATTGTTAAAGACACGTGCAAAATATGTGAACGTGAACGCGAATTGGATCACACTTAGTAACGAATGTTCTTTATCGTAAGTAACATGACGCCATTCATGACGACAATAAGCAGTCTCGATTCCTTTTTACTTCGCATATTAAAATTATATGGCGAAACGTAATATTGGATGGATGTTTATATTTTACAACGTATGTAGGTAAACATTTTAAAAATATCTGTGGAACGAAAAATATTTTAATGAATTAAAAATATTATAATTTAAATAGGTCCATTTACTAGAATGAGATATTGTATTTTATATTAAGGTTAAATAAATGCTCATATATCGAGTAATGTTGTAATATTAGCAAATTTTTATTTATTACGTCATACATAAAAATTTTCTCGAGACTTACAGAATTCATTTTTCTGATGAAGGATAAAGATTTTTAATTTGAAAATGTATTTACTTCGGAAAAAAATCTGTTTTCGCACATCTGTGTAATTCAATTTCCGATATTAAAATTTTAAAATGAAGTGAATATTATTTTAATTTTAACAACTATATAGGTACTTATTTATTTTCAAAAAACGAAAAGATGCACTTTTAAATAAAATAAAACTACCGTGTTGTCGATATCAGCACGTGGTAAAAGTTTCTTGTACCTGGAAGATTCTTTCAGATAGCTTAGTTAGTTTGCGCTGTGCGGTAATGCGGTACTGGCTCAACTCTCGTTTGTTTACAATTAAAAAGTGATTATTAGATCAAAGATCTTACGTTTTTGTAATATTGCATAAAATGCTATACGAGTATAGTAATTCGGAGTACGTAGATATGATTCTGATTTTAGGGGAACCTACAATTAAGAATACTTTATATTTAGCTTCTTATTGACTGACATGTCTTTATCATGATTTTATGAAAAGTATGTATTTTCAAAGCATGTTTTAATTAGTTATTTATTTAAAATGCGCTTTGAATAATTTTAAAAATGGCTCTTGATTTGACAACATAAAGTACAGTAACTATAGACGTAATTTGTGGGCATAATACCTTCACAAATTTCAGATGATCCTTTTCACAATCAAAGCTTGACGCAGAAAAATTTACCTCTTTTTTATTTCATTTTACGTTTTTACACATTTTGAATTCAATGAGCTCAAGGTAATAATTGGAAAAATAAATAAACGATCTTTTATTACGTGTTACAATTTTTTTTTAAATGTTGTTAATCTCGGCATTTTTTATCTTATATTTTTTCTACCCTGCAAATTCTAGGTCAGTGGGTCATTATATATTGAGGTCATCAAATTTTCATATATGGAATGTATGGTATAATACTTAACCTTTTGAATGCGAATTTTGAAAAATAAAAATATATAAAGTTGATAATTCGCCAGGCAGTGGAAAAATCGACAAATCATCAACAATATGTTTTGTTCAAAATTACTCGATTTACCTGTTCTTGAAGTTTGGACAACTAGTTACGAGTCACTCTGTATATAAAATACAAAATATCGTAGATATACATATAAAAATTATCAAGCACAAAGAATTTATTAAAATCAAAAAACATATGGAAAATAACAATTAATAAAGAATACATCGTATTTGAAATAATTAACGAATCTGAATGTAAATTATTTAAATAATGAATGTAAACAGAAACACGTATATATCTAGCAATAGTTAACTGAAATCCCCTAATGAAGTTTTTCAAATAATTTCATCCTATCCAAATTTTGTGTCGTAAGATGACATGAATATATTTCTTTATATCACATTTTAAAAAGAAATATAACTCCCTGTTAGAACAAACTGACAAAACCATTTACTTCAGATTTTTTTTTAAGTAAAGTAGTAAATATTTGAGGACTGATTTCTTCTTAATGCAAATTTTTATGACTGACCATATAAATGTAAACTATGGAAAAATTTTCTTTTCTTTTTATATGCTTACACATGCGCCGTTTGTTTCTGGGTCGCCTACTGTGTAACAATGGTAGACGGAATTAACTCAAATAACTTATTTAAAATTAATAATTTTAGAAAAATTCTAGTCTCGAGTATCGGGTTATTTTTGTTAAAAGTTTCGGGACTCGAGACAGGAGAAAACATGGGTTGTCTCGTCATAGAATCCCTAGTATAGGTATATATTTACGCAGTTTTCATTATGGATTAATTTCTTTCAAAGTTATCAAAATTGAGCACAAATTGTTTGAAAAATGCAGAAAATTGGCAGACATGAAGATGCTCATATAGTTTGAGTAAGAAAATATTTAGTCCAATATGTTTCTCATACGGATTAAACAAACAAGTTAGATGCGTACCATCCTAGCAAATTGAATACCAGAATGGTCATGATTTGTACACAAATAATTCGCAATTTTTCATACTTAAATCTAGCCACTGGTTACGTTAATCCGGATAATAACGGCAAGAATTTTATAGGTTTTTCAAAAGATAAGGATTATTTAATTTATTTTTATTTTCCAGAATCTTTAGTAACTCATAGCTTTTTTTGCTTGTATGCAGTGCACGTCCCTGGTAATAAGTGGAGACTCCAAGGTCTCTGAACATGCACCTGAAATACATTAATCGACATTGATCTCATAGCTCCGTTAATGAATTTTGTCTAGTTTTATAACTAAATATTTATTATGAGAATCGAATAGAATACCAGCCACAAAAATACAAGGATTAACGTATATAGAGGACTGAGAACTAAACCTTGATTTAAGCCTCAATGATTTATCAAATGCGGCTAGGTCATTGCTCACCTTCCCAACATACACGTCTTTGATTCCCCAGTTTGCGAATTCCAGTAGAAGGAGGAGGATCTGAAACATATTTTTTTAACTGCCCGATAAATGTTGGTCCTCCATCCCTTCTTCGAGACCTAAGTAAGCTTAAAGTTTCATTTCCAACAAGCATACAATTATTACTAGTAAACTGCCTAAATTCTAAAATAACAAATAAATTTCCTTAAGATGAATTCTATCCGACTGTAAGTGTGCATTCGACTGGCAGTGACACCCTCGACTATTGAGTCATTTTCAAATTTTCAGTCAAATTCTCATCGCTTAATTCCTCTGCCCGGGTCCACTCTGTGGAGCTGGACTAGGGGTTGGCAATAACACCCTATCTACTGGGTGATACCCCATTAATTTATATAAAAATAAGTAACGATTATGAGCGCGAATGACGGCATCACGGAAACCGAATACTAAACACAAACAGTAAACTAAAGTATAATGTTGAAATGGTGGATATCAGCAATTTTATAGACGCAGTGATGATTTTAAAATACGTAAATATAATTGTTTTAAGATTCCGTCTGTTTAATGTGGTCATCAGGATCAGGGATCAGGACATGACCAGAACGCCCTTGTTCGACAACCGGTCTAGGGTTCGTTAGTCGAGTATTCTTATTGTGTTATGTGTTTTCCTTAATAATATATGTTGTATCAATGTGTCCAAAAATTTAATAAAAATGAATTGATAATTCACTAATAGTTATAGCACAATGGTAGTGCACTTCCCCGGATTGGAAATACAGATCCAGGTTCGAATCCCGGTGACGCAAAAACAATATTTTTCGACAAAATTGATTTATATGTATATATTTATAATTAATACATTAATTTAGTATTTAAAATATGACAGACCGTCTGTTCTGAATAATTACAATTTCACAATAAGGATGTGTTTTCCTTAATAATGAGTTAATATCGACTAACACCTACGATAATTGAATCAATCTAGGCTCAAAGTTAATTTACATTGGATTAACATTAAATACTAAATTATCTCGAATACACAATTCAATAAAGATACACATACAATACCTTTTCGTAGTGACAAGACTAGTATTTATTCAATATAAATATTATATTCAAATAAAATTGTTAATATCATTTTTACATGACTAGTTATTTATTATGTGAAAATAAAGAAAAAATGATACGTCACATTATCGTATTACTATATTCTCTGTAAATCCTAAAGTAAGCACCATTATCAGTAGAAATGAAGTAAAGGGTGTCCAGCGGAAAATTTTCAAGTTTAATATTAAATTTAAAAAAACTGCAATGTTACTCTCATATTTTATTTATACAAAAACGGAGTTTAACGATGCGGATTTTATATTTTATAAACAATATCGTCTAAATGCCGTCCATTTCTCTCAAGACACTCTTGCAATCGGACTCTTAAATTTGCGAACACGCGAGAGCAAAACGTTGGTTCAATGGCAGCAACTTGACGGCGAATATTTTTTTGTAGGGCCTGAATTGTTCGAGAATTGTCACTGTAAACTCTTGATTTAAGGTATCCCCACAAAAAAAAAGTCGCGCGGTGTAAGGTCCGGTGACCGAGGTGCCTAGGGTATGTCTCCTTACTTGCTGATTAATTTATTGGGAAAAATTCTCCTCAACTTTTCCGTTGAAACTCTAGCTGTGTGTGAAGTGGGCCTGTCTTGCTAAAATTGTGTTTTACTGTTGAACCCAGGAAACAGCTACAGTTGTAGTACCAAAAACTCGTCGATCATTCGGCAATACACGTCAGCAGTGACTGTCTCTCGCCAGTTAAAAAAATAATGGCCAATTATCCTTCTGGCAGAAATTGCACACCACACTGTCGTTTTTGGACAATGCAAACATTTTTGATGGCATTCCCTCGGATTATCGGGGCATCAGTATCTCATGTTTTGTTTTTTTAATATAGCCATCGATATGAAAATGTGCTTCGTCGGTAAACAATGTGTTTCCAAGCGTTCGTGCTGTTCCAAAACGTTCCAACATCGTTCTCGCTAAGGTTTCACGTAAAGAATAGTCATTTTCGTTGAGAAACTGCACAATTTGTAGTTTGTGTCGGTAAAATCGTAGTTTATTTTTCAAAATAACGTGCACTGTTTATTTTTTAATTTCAGTACAGGTTGAAATCTTCCTTATCGATTTATGCGGACTGCCCATAATTTCACGTCGAACTAGAGCCACATTTTCTGGCGTCGCTGCTGACGTTGATGGTCCCGGAGGAGTTTGATTAACTATTGTCCCTTCTTGTCTAAACTTTTGAAACCAACACCGGATAAGTTGCGTGCTCGGCCCATCACTTACTCGTCGAATATTAAAGTGAGTACAAAAAGCGCGACGCGCACGAATCAACGAATCACTGCACTTTAAATATTGCTATACCGCGAACGCGCGGTGCGCTCCAGACCAGTGACTCGTTGCGACTGGCAAATCCGCCAATCCTTCCACTTACCTCACCCTGATGGTTTTCAAGCAATTACAATTTAATCTTGAAATTCATCCGCCGCATACTCTTTGGTATGACAATATATTTTATATAGGTATTCTTTGAATAACTATCATATTTCTGCAAACGTTATTTAAAAAATTATATGTTCGGTATTAACTTTTTTCATACTTCAACTTAATTTAATTTGAGATTAAAACCGAGACAATGAGTATTTTATTTAAAACAAAATAACTATTAGGTATTATATATTCAATAATGATTGATTTTTAATATTATAACTTTGATCCTGAACTTCCGACTTGTTGGATTAAGATCCCACCCGGAAAATATTCGCTTGTGAAAACTAAATCCCCAGCCGTTAAATATCAGTTACCGGTCATGGTTTAAATGAAATAGTAATTGCACAATAACGCGTCACTTGTAGGCATTTTGAACATTTTGTTTGAACTGGGTGTACAAGAGACAGTACGTGGAGAATGTCGATGTGTGAGCAGAGTCATCTCCATAAGACGGTTCAAGTGATCAATATTCAGCGAATGTGTCGCCCCGATGAAATTTATCTCGAGCCACTCGGCGCATGCATCGAAATTAAAATTTATGGCACCATTCGTCTGTTCAAAATTCACTTTCAGAGCGATATGCCTCGCGCGGAGCCGGCCGGGCCGGGGAGTATCTCCCACTCGAAAGATGCTTCTTCCCTTCATAACTCCTCCGTCCCCGTAGGCTCACGGCTCACGCCCTGCATGAATAATTTATATTCGAGTCGAGTCGTGTTTTCGCAAAGGGGTAAGTCACCTATTTCCAGGGGCGCCCCCAGCCCGCGCGCGTACTTTACCGGTACACTACACTGTTCCCGGAGACGCGCGCGGCCCGGCGTTCGGTATAAATATGAAATATCGCTAAATGCGACCGGATGGCAGATGCGTATATCGAATTTTAGGATATTTGATGAACAGCCTCCCTAAGGGATCACTTCATTTGTCAAACTTATTCCCGAGGCGACGCGTAAGCAACATATCATATCAAATTTAAATCACTACGTTTATTCATAATAATTTTATTTCCGTTATTTACTTATTTAACTGAGTTTTACGTTGGTAGATTTATTCGACGAAATTCGGCTTGCGTTTTTACAATACTGTTTATTTTCTGTTTTTTATTTTAATTAATTATTCAGTCAGTGTGAACAGATGATTCTTGTCAGTTGAACGAAACATTGCTGTATTTTATATTCAACCAGTATTATCCAATTATTAAGATCCGACCGCTAATAATTAATATCAAAAGATTTCAGGATAACTGAATATTACATTTTTACCAATGATTCGGCGTAAAAAGTTTATTTTCGTTGTTAAAAAATATTTAATCCAAAGCAAAGAAAAACTAAATATTGAATAATGATTTTTCTTTGATCTATTACTTTGGAAGTACTCTGTATTATTTTTACCTTATTTTATACAAAAGGATGATTATTATAAACAAATACATTATATAATATTTATTATCAGGAACAGATAGTTAATTATTATATTATAATATATTGATAATAGTATCCGTAAGATTAAGGAAGAGAGCTCGATACTGGGTCTTGAAATAAATAGATGCGAGTTTAAAATACTCACAGATGAGGTTTTATCTTCCTGGGATCTCTTGTCTCAAAACATGGAGGATGCGAGGATGAGTTTCAAAAGAGAAATATTATGGGCAAATATGCCATGTCGAAGTTGACTAAAATTTGATGAACCACTCCGTCTAATGAATCGTTAAAGTGTGATTGGTTAAACCCAGGTGTCCGGTGAAGAAAGCTCTACAGCATGCAGGAAAATAATTACTTCATACTTCGAGTATGTTGTTACTTCTAGCACGCATTGCGGTTTTTTACGGATCGCGATGTACAAAACCGCGTACCAACACGCACTACGATTTTGAATCGCATATTTTCAGTTCAGTATCAAAATGAACTTCTGGACGACAGCTTGTGCTGTACCTCTGGTTATTAGAAATATAACTAGCACCCATACTACTATCATAAATATTTCATGGGTTCATCCATTAACCGACTGAGAATACCTAAAGGGTTATTTTTATAAACTGTCCTAATATATGCGAGAAAATCCCGATAATTTTATTAAAATTATTATAGAATGTCAATAAATAGTTTGCACAAACTTTTAATAGAAGTGGGTTCATTATTATATTCTAGGATGCGACGTTTGGCAAATAAATATCATCAGAAGAACGTCTCTCCGCTACTTTGAGGTTAGAAATGATTATTGTACTAATAATAAGACTCGATAATAATTGTTTCATCTTTAAACGTTTCATCGTAATGTTTTATTATTCAACACGAGCCGTTTTTGGACTTAGTATATCATTTGGTCTAATACGATTTCGCCGCAAACGAAGACAGTGACGATACGTCTAGCCTCTCCGTTGGTTCAACGCGAAAAAACCACCAGCATTTAATCGTCATGCGCCACCATACATTTCCGTATATCACAAACCCAAGCGGGTTTTTAATCCAGCTTTGACTAAGGGGGGATTCTAAATACCCCAAATCAACCTTTCTCCCCATAAATCGGTAATGAATAGAGCAATTCAGCTCGAACTTGGTGTAATCTTAAATCGATGGATATAGAATATATTTTTCAATATTTTTTTAGTGCAAACTAAGTATTTATGACCAAAATGAGAATATTATAATTAATTATAGTATCGGAACGTGTAGGATGTATACGTATCGGGCGCTATGTTTTGTTTCACTCGCGAAAATACATTGAAAGCTCTAGTATCAATGCGTGCGAGCGAGAAAATGATCCTCACCTTGTTTTTCGATATATAATAATATATCTCCCGTGTCACGTCACAGAGACGGGTCAATGATTTCCTAACGCCCGGTGCTAATAGTTGGTTTTTGTTTTATTGTTCTCTGTTCTATTGGTTCGCGAAGTGTGTCTGTGTATTTATGTAACATTGTCTGGTGTAATCACAAGTAACTGAGCTGTTTTATTAATGATAAAAAAAAATTAAATTTTTTATAGATTTGTTTTAAAATTCCCCAGAAATACGAATATATCTCAAAAAAGAAACACAAACATTTAGAGAGGATGATACAAGATGATCATAGCGATAATGGTGACAATTTTTACAGCGATGTGTATTTTGAAGAATTACATTTCGATGCCTCTAATTTTAGAGATTCAACTGATAAAATAGATTTCACAGACATGATACAGACGGAACATCAAATGAGCAAGATTTGGATGATGAGGAAGACTTGGAAGAATCAAAGTAAAATAGTATCTTGCCCAAGTTGCAAAAAAATGCCAAATCTGAAGATTGAATGTGTTCATATTGTTATTGATAGTGATATTATATTTTTGTGTCAATTGTGTGTCAAATGTACATTATGACTAAAAATTCCGCTCTCGTGTTCAATACTCCAAACTAGCCAGACTTTAAAGTAATTTAATTTCTTCATTTTTACTAATTCGGCACCTTTTCAAAAAATTATATTGTTAGTCAGCAGCGATAGTAAGTATCTACCTAAGACTACATACATATCTGTGCCTGTTGGTTATTGTTATTGCGTTTTGTTAATATTATTTTCTTGTGTGTTTCTATTATCTTCTGTGCGAATAGATAAACTTTATGTATCTTACTAACTTGCCGATAAAAATATGAAACGGAATTCTCGAACTCTCGATGAAACAAGATGAAAGAAAACTTCATAAAAAAATATATATATTACATTTTGTGAAGCACCGCTACACGCAAGTAGAGAAGCGTGGATTGGTCAAGAAGCGCAGGTCGTACGGGAAAGGCATAATGAGTCTGACAATGCGGATGAGATGATAGAACTCGGGAGTAATTTTGTATTCCCAAAATCTCAAAATGATAGCATTTCATGTATATGTATATATAGCAATATTTATGCGTATAATAAATTAATAGTATTCATTATAAAGATAAACACATAAAATTAATTTATCGAAAAATATTGTTGTTGCTATCGGGATTTGAACCTGGTTCTCTTCGTATCTGGGGAAATGCATTAACCGATTATGCTACGCCAACCTCGGTAGCAACAACGATATTTTCGATAAATTGATTTTATATGTATATTTTTCTAATGAATACATTTAATTTGTATTAAAAATATTACAGATCTGTGTTCTGTAAAAATTGCTACTCACAATAAGAATGTGTTCTCCTTAAAAATATAATAAATTATTTTCATAACCTTTGTGAAAAGAAATGTTGGGGTCTTTTCGTCCCCCTGTTCGGAGCACTAGTAGTTTTCTTGTACTTCGTGCGGGGAAAGTTAAACCACGGAGCAAAATGTGTCCGGATGCGTTTTTTAAATAATTCGCGGGAATAAAACGCAGGTGCACGCGATGCGTACAAACCTATGAGCTACAATATTTTGCGAGTGTAAACCGCGCGCGTTTACCCCCATTGCGCGCTAGACCTAAGATGGGTAGACCGAGTCCGAGACATAATCGGAGCCTCGCTACACGAGGCTCGAGCTCGAAAATAGTGGAGGCGAGCAGTTCGCGCTGTGGAGACAGCATAGAAGACCCGATGCAGTTATGAACACATCGACCGAGAGAGAGAGAGAGAGAGATAATATTATATGAAATTACTTTTTCAATGAAATGTAAGCTACGGTCAGTGTTAGATTTCAGCTTGCCGCGAGGATTCTGCAGTGCACGACTTCCCCGCCAGTGGCCCAGCGGCCCAGCAGCCCAGCAGCCCAGCACCCCAGCAGTCATCTGAGCCCGCCGGGCATAGTCAACCCGCAGCCCCCAGTGTGCGCGCATTGTACAAGCTACGAGGCAGATTGTCATGATTCTGCCCCGCGGATCGTTCGCTGCCATGGCTGTAGTTTACACGCGATAAAGTGGTTTCGAGAGACTGCGATTCAACGTATTGATTTATTTTGATTTGTTTTATTCGCGTGATAGTAATAATTCAGTGAATAGAGAAAAGCATAATTCACGGTAAAAGTTTACTGACCAGAATTCGAATTAAAATGGCAACTTTTATATTCACAACCTTAACAAGTCTTTGTGGGCTATTTTTTTTTATCAATTCATAATATTAGTTTAAAAATAAACAAATTTTTAATCATTTTACGGATATTCGCGATGTTTTCGATACATTCAAATAAAATAAATCATAGTATAGGACATCATTTTTTAACACCATTTCTATTCTCGAAAATAAATCTCTGATGGCTATCAAATCATCAATCATATTAAAGCAACAATCACAATATGGTTCCCGTGTGGATGCTGTCGATAATACACTGTATTGTTTTTATAGTACATGTATTTTTAATTTTTTCAAAGTTTTTGTTTTTGACCCGCGATTCAAACGGGTTGATAGTCGAGGGGATAGCGTAGTATTTAAATAGTTTTGATTATAGGAATAAATAATCGATAAATATCGATTTTGATAAATTAAGTACGTATCTTTTTCAATTATAGTAATATATTTGTATGCCATTTACAGCTGTTAATTAAATTGATTTGAATTTTTAATTTTTGCATTTTAAATATTTATTTTATTAAGTTTCGTCGTTTCAAATGTGTATATAAAAATTGAATCGGAGATAAAGGTTCATAAGACTGAAGTTAAGGTTGAAAATAGATGGATTATTTCGCGTTATTCTTTACTATCACGACCTTTAATGCTCGTATCTATGAGGAGATTTGCAATTCTGTAAAGGAAGTCAAATATGTATGCAAATGTCTAAATAAAGAATTTAACATGGGCTGTATTCTGCCTTACAACCTATGATAAGGTAGAAGTGTTTAGATCTGACAGATATATTAATTAGCACCGATGAAGCCACAAAAACTTCTGGGTTTTTTATTCATAACCGATATTCTAATGTGTACATTTTGAGAATAATTAAAGTTTTTGATCTGCACGAGAAGTAGAAATTTGTTCAGACTCTAATATAAGTTTCATGGAATAGTAATGACGCACAGTGGATAGATATTTTTAGATGTTTATTTGTATTTTGAATGCCTGCTGCGGTAGTGAAGTGGTCAGTGATTGAAGTATAAAGGACTGCTGATACTGAGCCCTTACTACACCCCTATCTTAAATTATAACTTATTCCGAACGCTGGATGTAAACCGCTACGGGTCGAATATTTGGCCGTACTGATTCCCATCAATGTATGCGTGAGCGCTATCTAAGCGAGAAAGAGACAAAATTGTATGACCGCTTCACGCTAGACCGCAATGCAACAACGCACTTGACATCAGATGATGCATAATATCGGTTGTGTACGCTGAGCACATTATTTCGCGCCTTTAATATACGTAGATATCCATAATTAAAGCAAATTTAACACATTTTAATAATAATTATTAAACCATTTTTAAAACTTTCCGAAATTTCTCCATGGTTATCCATTTATTAAATGAATATAATAAAATATACATACTGTTCACTTTTAACCAAAATATATATTCTTCGCCTACTAGTTTCAGCTGCTGAAGGGCAACTACAGAGTCATTATTATTATTAAGATGTGAATAATATTATTTCAATCTCTATTCATAAAATCATTAACATTAAACAAATATACTAGCAGCACATTTGTCAGTGGACGACTGACTGTACATTTCCATAGGTAAAAAATCGACCTGTATATAGTATAAATAGTAAAAAATCGAACAAGTATGGTAAAAGTTTAATTATAAAGTACAAATCATAATTGAGCATCTCCCTGCGTTTGACCTGTTATTTATTATGATATTAATACCGGCGGAGCGCAGTCGATACTTTCAATAAGCCGGAAGTGTACTTAATTACAATTTCACGTTCGGATTCAAATCTATTTAAGCCCGAGCTGTTTAGTTGAAGATAACTTTTTCCTGATAAATATCCAACTAAGTTTGCTTTTTGAATCTACGAGTAGAATATTAAAATTTAAATGTCTAGGCAAATCGAACAGATAGTCGTGGTTTGATTTGTTTGTTTAGCTGATTTAATAACATTACTTATTTACTATAATGATATTAAAGATACATACTAATAATCAGCATCATAATAATAAATATTTAGAAATGTTATAAATATTAAATATGTATTATTGTAGAAATCCAAAGATTTCAAATTATTATTATTAAGGATAAATATTAATACTTTCAATATCAATGAGTTAAAATAAAACTGTGCAATATGTGCGAAGTTGCCGAATTATTAGTGAACCGGTGTTAGAAATGTGCAGTGTGCCTATTGATAGGTAAATCTTTTGTCTACTCTTATCTCTTTACCCGTTAAAATAAATGAAATCCACATAGTAAATTTCTCAGAAGAAGTTCCTTTTTAGCCAGCCTGTAATGTTCTGAGAAATTCATGTGACTTGCGCGCGCCATTTTTTATATGCAAAATTCAGTCCACGTAGACCGACGCACGGTAAACATATTACGTTGTACATTGTACATTTCGTTACTCAATCCACGCGGTAAACAGATTACGTCGCACATTGTACATTTCGTTACTCAAAATATTACGTCATACATAGCATCATCCGAATTGGGTATTATCGGGTGATAGTTTTAACAACAGGAAGTCAGTGAATTTTAATCTTTATCTTAGCAGAATGATGTTTGATCTTGCAATTGCACGATAGGGGTGGGGTAATACGACAAATTATTTTGGGAAAAATGAAATTTACCGCGATTCAATAGTAATTTCCGAGACAGGTTTAAATTATTCGACGACGAATTTCAAAACTGATTTGGATAATCATACATAAATTAAAATTATCAATAAGAAAGATAAACATATACAATCGAAAACTAATTGGTTGCAACCGGAATAATTGATTCATTTTATTTGTGTTAAAAACAGCGTAAAATTATGCTCTGAAATTGCAACTTCACTACAAAAATGTGTTTTCATTATAAATGATAAAATTATTCTAATTCAAAAATTTACTAAAATCATTATTTGTACTTTTTTAGAATTTCACAAGTGCATTCCGCGATGATGAGGAGAATACGTAAAGAGAATATGCTCTAGCTCCCGGCGAAATTATGCCACTTATGTTATAGATGTATTAATATGGTTCATTCAATTGCCTAATGTACTTCGAATATGAAGTGAGCATTGGAGTGTTTCTTTGAATTGTTTGAGCGCGCTTTGTTTATTGGGTTGTGTTGCGAAATTATATTACAGAACAAATTTTCTGTTGCTCCGTGTCCCTCTTTGGTAACATATAGTATGCAGCCATACAAAAACATCATTTTCAAAAATATTCACCTTTATCTATACCTGCCGTAGTTTTCTTTAATTTTTTCAATATTATTAGGCCTACATATATGTACTTAAATAGGGTTTTTTATTCCATTTGGAACATTTATATTTATCATTGTTATTTTTAGTCAGATACAGCTTTCTGGGCATTAAACCTTAAAAATCAGACTGAACACGCGCATGATAAAAATAATAATTGCCATATTGCAAATAATTTAGTTACTTTAGTCAGTTAGTAGTAACTTTGATTTTTTTATTTTTCAAGTACTCCAGCATTGTTCTTTCTATGACATTTTGCGTAAATACCAGTTTAGACACAATTTGTTATGCGAGAGTCCATGTTTGTGCTAGTTCGGCCAGAATACACCGGTCGTAGTCACATGTTCTGAGATGCTACGGTATCTCCTTGTCCTCGAGCGTGTGAGGTTGAGTTTTCCGAATGCTGCACCCGCCCCCGACCTTCTCCGCTCGATTTCACGCGTTCCGAAACATAAACTGGACTGTGCCGGAAATAATAACCAATAATAACGGATGAACGTTGGAATAGTGAAATCTACAGTGAGATCCATCGTCGGGCAGAAGAGAAACAGGTCGATCACAAATGCGCTGGACTGATGATTTAAAGAAGACGGAATGTTTGGGACATATCGTTATTTGTGTATAAATACTGTTATACAAATCTCGAGACTTCGCGTCTGTACTTTGTGTCGGAAACTTGACGAAATAGTGAGTAAAAAATATATAGTCCACATGTTTGGAGGTGCGGATTATGGTGGGTGTCTATGGTGGATTATGGTGGGTTCCTGTCCTGAGATTCTTCAGACATCTATGCTTGTACGCAACACGGAGGCTTTTGTTGGAGGAAGGCCGCACGGAGTATTGCGAAGTAACGTGGAAGGTAGAATGTCATATTTAGTGATGAGAAACAGATTCAAGAAAAAGAAGAACATTGCGAATATTATTATTATTTTTTTTAATTAAAAAATAGAAATGCGTGCTTGGAATACATGTTACATCAATATTCTTACTATTTTCTAACTAAGCTAAACGCTTGTGCTGTGAAAATAGGACTGATTTGCTGGTCTCCAGGAATGAGACGCAAACTCCCGACTACTAGATCACTGGGCCATCATTTCAACCACTACACCGACAAGCTACAAGCTACAAATAAATATACAATTTGCAAATAAAGTTTATTTTTTACTGCAGTCTATTTTTCATTAGATTTCTTATTCAAAATTGAATACATACTTGCGTTATATTTTAGCGGAACACAAATTATTTTGTCGCAGTTATATGTGTTTGTTTTTAAATAATAAATGAGTTTCCTCGACTAAAAATATTTAGTTTAAGTTTTATTCGATCGAGTGTGAACGAAACAATAATTTTTTTATTAAGTTTTAATTTTTATAAATACTGCAAGTGTAACATTAATTGAAAATTATTGTTGTAGATATTTGCAATAAAAAAGAATATTATTTATTTATGAATTGTAGGTGTATATGGTATCTTTGTGTGTTGATACGTGTAGAACAAAGGCAGAACCAGCAAAAAGCCTGCTTAAATATTTAGTGCCCTTTGCGCGAGCTCCTTCTGTCTCTGTGCTGTCAATCGTGTTAGAGTGAAAGAGAAATGCGCTCACCTTGGGTTATTCTATTTTAAAAAAAGAGATTTTCTTAATACAGGATTAAATTGTATGAAATTTAGCCTTTTTGTGTGATTTGAATGGAATATTTGATGAAAATGTGTCTAACGCTTTGTGAAACAGTAACCGCGGGTATATCATAAATAAAACCAGCTTTGTGTCTATTTTTGTTGCTGAATTTCTAAGAAATCTGATTAATTACACATATACTGAGTTAAGTATTAATTTTCTTTAAAATACAAAAAAAGTTCATATATTCATATATTTGAGTAAAAACTATTAAAAACTAAAAATGAGCAAAAACTTGATATCTAGATGAAGAGCCGTGTGACGAGCAGACGATAAAGACAGAAACGCGACATGAATTGAAGTTGTCTTACGAAGCACAAATACACGGTCAACTTGACCGGCTTCGAAAATCCTAGAGAAGGTATGGAGATTGAAATTTGTAAAAAAGGTAATTTGGAATTTGACGACGAGACTTTACAACATCGAAGGAAGTAAACGTTCTGACGTCACAGACGTGGTATTTCAGCTAAAATGAAAGAAGTGAAATGAACCACAGATATGTTGTAGCGTTCATTCTTTAAATTTTCTTCTTAAATGTATATAATAATATCGAAGAATCGAGCTATCAAATATATACTTGCCGAGAGTTTGATTGCACAAATATCATAGCAGAAGAAGTAGCTGACACTTAATATAATGAAGTAATTTTATATACAATTACTTACATGCAGTAGCGAAACTACCAGTCCATTAGCCAATACAGCAATGGATTACATTTGAAGTGTGACATGCGAAAGAACCTTTTGAAACTGCTTACACTCGATGAATAAAACTTGAAGCTTGGTTCCGACTGAATAAAAACGAAGATGTATGTGAATTCATGTTCACCGTGTACGAAGGCTAAGTAAAAATGTAAAGCTGTTGCCCGAATGTATAATATATATACAAGTAATAGTTGGTATCAAAGATCACAAACAATTATATTTGAACATGTTATTACTGCATATCCTTGGCGCTTTGTATTCTCGAGAACGGTCTTAGTAGAGGTAGTTTACTCGACATTCAAAGGGGTAGTTTTCTACCGTTATTTGTTAGATTTGGACGATGCACTGGAAAAATTCTTGCACGAAATGGCAACTTATCAAATGTTATATACGTGAAATGTATCAAACACTCCGATACATTAATTTATTGTTTTTGTAACTATACAAACAAATAAGATTATTAATTTATGGAGTGATTATATGTTTGTTGATTACTTATGATCAATCATGACATCAGGCACTGAATGCAGCGCAGCTTATGAAATTCAAAATTTAACTCGGTTGCAGAAGAACTTCAAGCAGAGAGATTAAACCGAAGCTTAAACCAAAATAAATTAATGCGTTTCAAAGAATTATAACACCTGTCGATAACCGTATCGAACTATGTTTTTTAAATTGTCCTAGAGGTTCTGGAATGACTTACATATGTATATACATATACGATTAATGGCATTCCTAAGAGAAGCAGTTTTCCCATTTACAGTAACAAGAATCGAAGCCGTGTTACTAAAATGTAAAAGTTCACAGCGGCTTTAAAAGTCCTGTATTATTCGATGATCTGCGCAAATTAATTTATTTATTTGTAGCTATATAACATAATCTTAAAAATCTATTTGGAAGTACCCGTCTCACTAGAGAAATTCTGTGTCGAGACGGGCATAGATGCTAAGTCTAAGGCAGTTCGGTGACAACGTAGTCGTTAATTGGAGAGATTACAATCGCCGTAGCAGTCGGGGTGGAGAGTGGAAATCGTCGAGTAGTGCTTTTAACGGATTCAATCCTGACAATACTTTCCAAAAATAGCCTTGAAAATCAACATGCGAAGGGAGCAATATAATATTTATTACGAATGGCTACACAAAATTGGCTGTGAGTTCTTTTTTTTCAAATTGCCAATTAAAAAACACACACTAATATGATCGGTATTAATATTATTTAGTGAGAAGGTGTTTTTGATATAAAATTTGATTTTCAATAGTAGCTAAAACCTCAAAGAATATTAGTAAATATAATATATTATTTAAAATAATTTGTATCACTAACAGAAAGTGTTTTAAAAATATCAAAAATAATCATTTGTACAGAAAATTGAATGGTTTATAAATCTATTATTTTTTTATTTTGGTTTGTCTTGGCTTTAAGATTATAAAAAAATATATTTCATATATGCAAGAATATTCTATATTTAGGCAATTTTGTAGCCCGCGGAAAATAAATTTAATGGTCGCGGTCTTTTTATAATGCTTATATTTTCTTAATTATGGTAAAGAATATTCAGTTTATTAGTTTTACATTACTGTATAAAATAAAAGCCAAATCTAGCGTATATCATCTAATATAAATGAATAATAAAAACCCACATTTTCGTAAAGAACGCGAAAATATGAATTATTTTTTAAAGCGCACGCTTAAACTACACGTGATACACCAATATTAAAATTAAGAGTGATCATAATGCTATTAAGGATCTTACCGGTAGCAACTAAATAGTTTTTCGATAGATAGATTTGTTCTGTATATCTTTCTAGTTGAATAATTTAAGTTGTATTAAATACCACAGAACTTAACATTATTATTATATTAAATAATAATGAAGGTCTTATCAGTGAATGAAAATTCACTGATAAGCATTAAAACGCCAAGTATAAATATTTAAAAATAGTTATTTTCTGCCTTTTTATAACAATTTTTCTTTGATCGAAAACGCAAGACAACCAAATAAATATTAAACAGAAAATGAGAAAAACTTTAAATCTACGTGCTTGAAAACAATATTTGAGAAATTAACCCATTATAAGCCTGTACCTGTCTTTACTTGAGGGCTATGAATAAAAAAAATAGTCCAGCTGTTAGAAGTTCAGAGATATTTTATTTTGGTATTCAATATATCATTTGAAATTTATAAAATATTATTAAGGAAAGCACATTCTTATTGTGAAGTTGTAATTATTCGGAACATAGGTCTGTGATATTTTAAATAATAAATTAATGTATTAATTATAAATATATACATATAAAATCAATTTTGTCGAAAAATATTGTTTTTGCGTCTTGTTTTTTGGGATTCGAACCTGGATCTCTATTTCCAATATTTTTCGACAAAATTGATTTTATATGTATATATTTATAATTAATACATTAATTTAGTATATAAAATATTACTTTCAATTAATCAAAACGGTGACTATGATTTATTAAAATGCTTATAAAGGGAAAATTTTTAAGTTTAATATTAAATAAAAAAAAAAACTACAATGTTATTTTCATATTTTATTTAAACAAAATAGAGTTTAATGATGTGGATTTTACATTTTATAAACAATATCATCTAAATATCATCAATTTCTCTCAAGATACTCTTGCATTCGGACTCTTAAATTTGCGAACACGCAAGAGCAAAGCGTCAGTTCAATGGCAGCAACTTCACGGCGGATATTTTATTGTAGGGTCTGAATTGTTCAACGATTGTTGCTGTGACTAAAGTGCCTAGGGTATGTCTCCGTGATTGATGATTAATTTTTTGGGAAAAATCCCCTCAGATTCTCCGTAGCTGTGTGTGGAGTGACCTGGTCTCGCTGAAATTGTTTTATGTTGTTGAACTCGGGAAACAGGTGCAGTTGCGGTACCAAAAACTCGTCGATCATTTGGCAATACACGTCAGCAGTGACTGTCTCTCGCTGGTTAAAAAATAAGAGCCAATTATTCCTCGGGGAGAAATTGCACACTATGCTGTCATTTTTGGACAATGCAAACGTTTTTGTCATCAATATGAAAATGTGCTTCATCAGTAAACAATATGTTTCCAAGGGTTCGTGTTGTTTCAAAACGTTCCAGCATCGTTCTCGCTAAGGTTTTAAGTAAAGAATAGTCATTTTCGTTGAAAAACTGCACGATTTGTAGTTTGTATGGGTAAAACTGTAGTTTATTTTTCAAAATAAGGTGCACTGTTTATTTTTTAATTCCAGTATAGGCTGCAATCTTTCTTATCGATTTACGCAGATTGCGCATAATTTCACGTCGAATTTGAGCCACATGTTCTGGCGTCGCTGCTGGCGTCGATGGTCCCGGAGGAGTTTGATTAATCATCGTCCCTTCTTGTCTGAACTTTTGAACCCGATACCGAATAAGCTCGGCCCGTTAATTTCTTGTCGAATATTAAAGTGAGTACAAAAGCGCGACGCGCACGAACCAATGAATCACCGCACTTTAAATATTACTCAACCGCGAACTGCGACCAGCGACTCATTGCGACTGGCTAATTCGCAAATCACGCGCTTCGAACAATATCCCTCCCACTTACCTCACCCTGATGGTTTACGAGCAATTACAATTTAATCTTGAAATTTTTCCGCTGGACACCGTATATCTCTGAACCAGTCGGGAATAGGAGTCGGAAACTTCAACATTTTCGACTCATACTTTTATAAGGCACAAGTATTGTGGAACAGATCTGTTACATCCGGTAGACTTCCTTCAATTATTTTTCCCATTATTTATTCCATGAGAAATAATAAAATTGTTTCATAATCTGAAAATTAAAATTTTTAATAATGTAATAATAAATTTGTAGTAATAATAATTTTGTGGTCGCTATCAACTTTTTAATGTGTACGGCCATCAAACGTATACGATTATACCTATATATTATTAATAGATTTTAATTTAATATTACATTTGCAGGAATAATTCCGTACCAATTAGTGCAATGATAATATTTCAATTCGGTCTATCCAGGTGGTAGAGTCTGTTGTTATATGTGCAATACAGCATTCTTTGTTAATAATTACTTCGTCATAACTTCTGTTAAATATGCACATACACGTTATTTTATTTCACATAACCACAATACCATGAATTCTTATATATTTTATATATATATATATGTATATCGTTTTATCGAGGTACTGTAATATTTTGAGCAAAAATGATCGTGAATTTTTTAAATATGGGCGAGCAAGACAGTTTTCAAACATACTTTTTATTAAGAAAGTAATCGAAAGAAGTATGACTGCAGAGAATTGGCGCTTTGAATGGAATTATAGCTAATGGAAACTTGTCAACCGAGGTAAAACTAGCGGTACACAACGGAGTCCCGGTACCGACACAGATGTACGGAAGTGGCAGAAAAGGGACAAAAGTAGATCGAATGTCTCGCAATTAATGTCACCGGTCTGTGATAGCAACCATCGAATGACTTGCAAAACACTGGTTTATCAGATTTTTTCAATTCACATCACCAAATTCTAAAAATATGTCACTACTGAGACGATACACCTGTTTAAATCCATGTAAATAATCCACGCACATATTCGTCCCTTTGCGATGATGTTGATTGTGAGCAAATATATTATAAAATGTACCTCTGTTTGTTAGGCTGAGCGGCAACGACAACTGATTTATGGACTGCACCGACACATAGCTCTCATACTCTCGTTCCCCCATATTTTAGAATGATTGATTATTATCAATTGTCAATATCTTAGGATACATTCATAAATAAAACAGTCAAGTCCTGCGCGAAGGGTCATTAATCGTCAAAAATTCAAATTTTTAAAGCTTTTCAGATAGATAAGAACTTGGCTAAATACACTTTTATGAAATTAAAACTTTCTTAATCCTCGTACTAGTTTTAAAAATAGACAACCGATATCATCCCGCCGGCCAATCAAAATATTCAATTAGGCCATTCTGATGATTAATTACTAGTATACATATTGAGCCCGCACCTGCAGAACATCCAAACCATGCACACGTCAAATTTAATAGATTTTATGGTAGAAACGTTTGAAATATAATTTTATTGTATCGCGTTAACCTGTGATTAAAGTGCTTCGTTAGATAGTTGTTCTATAATACTATTATACAATAAAATAAAATAAAAATTGAGTGCTATATTTTGTACTGTTCATTGTACATTCTTCCTCATTTCGAGTAAGTGAGCGAAATTCATCGCGATACCGACACGTAATTTTGCTAATATGAAGGACGCACTTATTACATTAAATAGGCAATGTTGTCGCATGCAGTGTTTGTTCAAAAAGGTCGACTCTAAGGATTCGGGAAGCAAAATGTTTGTAAATTTCAATTTTTCCATGTCAGCAAGTGGAACATTAATGCTTTCGGATGCAACATATTTTGGCCGCTTGTATATAATATTATTTTTATAACATAGTACATGTGTCATTGTTGGTAAGTCGTGTGAAATCATATGTGTGAAGTTCACATTATTTTGCACATTATACCGCTCAAAGCACGGCATTGCCACCGGGATACATTTTTTGAGACGTTTCATTCATAGCTACGTGTAAATTTGAAAGATAAAAATTATCGTATCTAGATAAAGAGTTTGAAGAGCATAAAGAGAAATATTTCATAACTAGTATATATATACCTATACTAGAAAATACTTACATAAAATCGTAAATTTAGTTAATTAGTTTAAACTTGCGATACCTTCCTCATAATATATGACTTGATACCTTTATTTACAACCAATACACACTTTTTCTGTCTCCGCTTTATTGAAATTTGAAACAAATTAAAATCCATACACTTTAATATTAAACATTAATATTTCCGATATTTCTCAAATCAAATGACAAAACCGAAATAACGCTAAAGATTAAAAAATTAATGAATTAATTGTACGCAATATTAATTGTACTTGTACGCAACACGGAGGCTTTTGTTGGAGGAAGGCCGCACGGAGTATTGCGAAGTAACGTGGAAGGTAGAATGTCATATTTAGTGATGAGAAACAGATTCAAGAAAAAGAAGAACATTGCGAATATTATTATTATTTTTTTTAATTAAAAAATAGAAATGCGTGCTTGGAATACATGTTACATCAATATTCTTACTATTTTCTAACTAAGCTAAACGCTTGTGCTGTGAAAATAGGACTGATTTGCTGGTCTCCAGGAATGAGACGCAAACTCCCGACTACTAGATCACTGGGCCATCATTTCAACCACTACACCGACAAGCTACAAGCTACAAATAAATATACAATTTGCAAATAAAGTTTATTTTTTACTGCAGTCTATTTTTCATTAGATTTCTTATTCAAAATTGAATACATACTTGCGTTATATTTTAGCGGAACACAAATTATTTTGTCGCAGTTATATGTGTTTGTTTTTAAATAATAAATGAGTTTCCTCGACTAAAAATATTTAGTTTAAGTTTTATTCGATCGAGTGTGAACGAAACAATAATTTTTTTATTAAGTTTTAATTTTTATAAATACTGCAAGTGTAACATTAATTGAAAATTATTGTTGTAGATATTTGCAATAAAAAAGAATATTATTTATTTATGAATTGTAGGTGTATATGGTATCTTTGTGTGTTGATACGTGTAGAACAAAGGCAGAACCAGCAAAAAGCCTGCTTAAATATTTAGTGCCCTTTGCGCGAGCTCCTTCTGTCTCTGTGCTGTCAATCGTGTTAGAGTGAAAGAGAAATGCGCTCACCTTGGGTTATTCTATTTTAAAAAAAGAGATTTTCTTAATACAGGATTAAATTGTATGAAATTTAGCCTTTTTGTGTGATTTGAATGGAATATTTGATGAAAATGTGTCTAACGCTTTGTGAAACAGTAACCGCGGGTATATCATAAATAAAACCAGCTTTGTGTCTATTTTTGTTGCTGAATTTCTAAGAAATCTGATTAATTACACATATACTGAGTTAAGTATTAATTTTCTTTAAAATACAAAAAAAGTTCATATATTCATATATTTGAGTAAAAACTATTAAAAACTAAAAATGAGCAAAAACTTGATATCTAGATGAAGAGCCGTGTGACGAGCAGACGATAAAGACAGAAACGCGACATGAATTGAAGTTGTCTTACGAAGCACAAATACACGGTCAACTTGACCGGCTTCGAAAATCCTAGAGAAGGTATGGAGATTGAAATTTGTAAAAAAGGTAATTTGGAATTTGACGACGAGACTTTACAACATCGAAGGAAGTAAACGTTCTGACGTCACAGACGTGGTATTTCAGCTAAAATGAAAGAAGTGAAATGAACCACAGATATGTTGTAGCGTTCATTCTTTAAATTTTCTTCTTAAATGTATATAATAATATCGAAGAATCGAGCTATCAAATATATACTTGCCGAGAGTTTGATTGCACAAATATCATAGCAGAAGAAGTAGCTGACACTTAATATAATGAAGTAATTTTATATACAATTACTTACATGCAGTAGCGAAACTACCAGTCCATTAGCCAATACAGCAATGGATTACATTTGAAGTGTGACATGCGAAAGAACCTTTTGAAACTGCTTACACTCGATGAATAAAACTTGAAGCTTGGTTCCGACTGAATAAAAACGAAGATGTATGTGAATTCATGTTCACCGTGTACGAAGGCTAAGTAAAAATGTAAAGCTGTTGCCCGAATGTATAATATATATACAAGTAATAGTTGGTATCAAAGATCACAAACAATTATATTTGAACATGTTATTACTGCATATCCTTGGCGCTTTGTATTCTCGAGAACGGTCTTAGTAGAGGTAGTTTACTCGACATTCAAAGGGGTAGTTTTCTACCGTTATTTGTTAGATTTGGACGATGCACTGGAAAAATTCTTGCACGAAATGGCAACTTATCAAATGTTATATACGTGAAATGTATCAAACACTCCGATACATTAATTTATTGTTTTTGTAACTATACAAACAAATAAGATTATTAATTTATGGAGTGATTATATGTTTGTTGATTACTTATGATCAATCATGACATCAGGCACTGAATGCAGCGCAGCTTATGAAATTCAAAATTTAACTCGGTTGCAGAAGAACTTCAAGCAGAGAGATTAAACCGAAGCTTAAACCAAAATAAATTAATGCGTTTCAAAGAATTATAACACCTGTCGATAACCGTATCGAACTATGTTTTTTAAATTGTCCTAGAGGTTCTGGAATGACTTACATATGTATATACATATACGATTAATGGCATTCCTAAGAGAAGCAGTTTTCCCATTTACAGTAACAAGAATCGAAGCCGTGTTACTAAAATGTAAAAGTTCACAGCGGCTTTAAAAGTCCTGTATTATTCGATGATCTGCGCAAATTAATTTATTTATTTGTAGCTATATAACATAATCTTAAAAATCTATTTGGAAGTACCCGTCTCACTAGAGAAATTCTGTGTCGAGACGGGCATAGATGCTAAGTCTAAGGCAGTTCGGTGACAACGTAGTCGTTAATTGGAGAGATTACAATCGCCGTAGCAGTCGGGGTGGAGAGTGGAAATCGTCGAGTAGTGCTTTTAACGGATTCAATCCTGACAATACTTTCCAAAAATAGCCTTGAAAATCAACATGCGAAGGGAGCAATATAATATTTATTACGAATGGCTACACAAAATTGGCTGTGAGTTCTTTTTTTTCAAATTGCCAATTAAAAAACACACACTAATATGATCGGTATTAATATTATTTAGTGAGAAGGTGTTTTTGATATAAAATTTGATTTTCAATAGTAGCTAAAACCTCAAAGAATATTAGTAAATATAATATATTATTTAAAATAATTTGTATCACTAACAGAAAGTGTTTTAAAAATATCAAAAATAATCATTTGTACAGAAAATTGAATGGTTTATAAATCTATTATTTTTTTATTTTGGTTTGTCTTGGCTTTAAGATTATAAAAAAATATATTTCATATATGCAAGAATATTCTATATTTAGGCAATTTTGTAGCCCGCGGAAAATAAATTTAATGGTCGCGGTCTTTTTATAATGCTTATATTTTCTTAATTATGGTAAAGAATATTCAGTTTATTAGTTTTACATTACTGTATAAAATAAAAGCCAAATCTAGCGTATATCATCTAATATAAATGAATAATAAAAACCCACATTTTCGTAAAGAACGCGAAAATATGAATTATTTTTTAAAGCGCACGCTTAAACTACACGTGATACACCAATATTAAAATTAAGAGTGATCATAATGCTATTAAGGATCTTACCGGTAGCAACTAAATAGTTTTTCGATAGATAGATTTGTTCTGTATATCTTTCTAGTTGAATAATTTAAGTTGTATTAAATACCACAGAACTTAACATTATTATTATATTAAATAATAATGAAGGTCTTATCAGTGAATGAAAATTCACTGATAAGCATTAAAACGCCAAGTATAAATATTTAAAAATAGTTATTTTCTGCCTTTTTATAACAATTTTTCTTTGATCGAAAACGCAAGACAACCAAATAAATATTAAACAGAAAATGAGAAAAACTTTAAATCTACGTGCTTGAAAACAATATTTGAGAAATTAACCCATTATAAGCCTGTACCTGTCTTTACTTGAGGGCTATGAATAAAAAAAATAGTCCAGCTGTTAGAAGTTCAGAGATATTTTATTTTGGTATTCAATATATCATTTGAAATTTATAAAATATTATTAAGGAAAGCACATTCTTATTGTGAAGTTGTAATTATTCGGAACATAGGTCTGTGATATTTTAAATAATAAATTAATGTATTAATTATAAATATATACATATAAAATCAATTTTGTCGAAAAATATTGTTTTTGCGTCTTGTTTTTTGGGATTCGAACCTGGATCTCTATTTCCAATATTTTTCGACAAAATTGATTTTATATGTATATATTTATAATTAATACATTAATTTAGTATATAAAATATTACTTTCAATTAATCAAAACGGTGACTATGATTTATTAAAATGCTTATAAAGGGAAAATTTTTAAGTTTAATATTAAATAAAAAAAAAAACTACAATGTTATTTTCATATTTTATTTAAACAAAATAGAGTTTAATGATGTGGATTTTACATTTTATAAACAATATCATCTAAATATCATCAATTTCTCTCAAGATACTCTTGCATTCGGACTCTTAAATTTGCGAACACGCAAGAGCAAAGCGTCAGTTCAATGGCAGCAACTTCACGGCGGATATTTTATTGTAGGGTCTGAATTGTTCAACGATTGTTGCTGTGACTAAAGTGCCTAGGGTATGTCTCCGTGATTGATGATTAATTTTTTGGGAAAAATCCCCTCAGATTCTCCGTAGCTGTGTGTGGAGTGACCTGGTCTCGCTGAAATTGTTTTATGTTGTTGAACTCGGGAAACAGGTGCAGTTGCGGTACCAAAAACTCGTCGATCATTTGGCAATACACGTCAGCAGTGACTGTCTCTCGCTGGTTAAAAAATAAGAGCCAATTATTCCTCGGGGAGAAATTGCACACTATGCTGTCATTTTTGGACAATGCAAACGTTTTTGTCATCAATATGAAAATGTGCTTCATCAGTAAACAATATGTTTCCAAGGGTTCGTGTTGTTTCAAAACGTTCCAGCATCGTTCTCGCTAAGGTTTTAAGTAAAGAATAGTCATTTTCGTTGAAAAACTGCACGATTTGTAGTTTGTATGGGTAAAACTGTAGTTTATTTTTCAAAATAAGGTGCACTGTTTATTTTTTAATTCCAGTATAGGCTGCAATCTTTCTTATCGATTTACGCAGATTGCGCATAATTTCACGTCGAATTTGAGCCACATGTTCTGGCGTCGCTGCTGGCGTCGATGGTCCCGGAGGAGTTTGATTAATCATCGTCCCTTCTTGTCTGAACTTTTGAACCGATACCGAATAAGCTCGGCCCGTTAATTTCTTGTCGAATATTAAAGTGAGTACAAAAGCGCGACGCGCACGAACCAATGAATCACCGCACTTTAAATATTACTCAACCGCGAACTGCGACCAGCGACTCATTGCGACTGGCTAATTCGCAAATCACGCGCTTCGAACAATATCCCTCCCACTTACCTCACCCTGATGGTTTACGAGCAATTACAATTTAATCTTGAAATTTTTCCGCTGGACACCGTATATCTCTGAACCAGTCGGGAATAGGAGTCGGAAACTTCAACATTTTCGACTCATACTTTTATAAGGCACAAGTATTGTGGAACAGATCTGTTACATCCGGTAGACTTCCTTCAATTATTTTTCCCATTATTTATTCCATGAGAAATAATAAAATTGTTTCATAATCTGAAAATTAAAATTTTTAATAATGTAATAATAAATTTGTAGTAATAATAATTTTGTGGTCGCTATCAACTTTTTAATGTGTACGGCCATCAAACGTATACGATTATACCTATATATTATTAATAGATTTTAATTTAATATTACATTTGCAGGAATAATTCCGTACCAATTAGTGCAATGATAATATTTCAATTCGGTCTATCCAGGTGGTAGAGTCTGTTGTTATATGTGCAATACAGCATTCTTTGTTAATAATTACTTCGTCATAACTTCTGTTAAATATGCACATACACGTTATTTTATTTCACATAACCACAATACCATGAATTCTTATATATTTTATATATATATATATGTATATCGTTTTATCGAGGTACTGTAATATTTTGAGCAAAAATGATCGTGAATTTTTTAAATATGGGCGAGCAAGACAGTTTTCAAACATACTTTTTATTAAGAAAGTAATCGAAAGAAGTATGACTGCAGAGAATTGGCGCTTTGAATGGAATTATAGCTAATGGAAACTTGTCAACCGAGGTAAAACTAGCGGTACACAACGGAGTCCCGGTACCGACACAGATGTACGGAAGTGGCAGAAAAGGGACAAAAGTAGATCGAATGTCTCGCAATTAATGTCACCGGTCTGTGATAGCAACCATCGAATGACTTGCAAAACACTGGTTTATCAGATTTTTTCAATTCACATCACCAAATTCTAAAAATATGTCACTACTGAGACGATACACCTGTTTAAATCCATGTAAATAATCCACGCACATATTCGTCCCTTTGCGATGATGTTGATTGTGAGCAAATATATTATAAAATGTACCTCTGTTTGTTAGGCTGAGCGGCAACGACAACTGATTTATGGACTGCACCGACACATAGCTCTCATACTCTCGTTCCCCCATATTTTAGAATGATTGATTATTATCAATTGTCAATATCTTAGGATACATTCATAAATAAAACAGTCAAGTCCTGCGCGAAGGGTCATTAATCGTCAAAAATTCAAATTTTTAAAGCTTTTCAGATAGATAAGAACTTGGCTAAATACACTTTTATGAAATTAAAACTTTCTTAATCCTCGTACTAGTTTTAAAAATAGACAACCGATATCATCCCGCCGGCCAATCAAAATATTCAATTAGGCCATTCTGATGATTAATTACTAGTATACATATTGAGCCCGCACCTGCAGAACATCCAAACCATGCACACGTCAAATTTAATAGATTTTATGGTAGAAACGTTTGAAATATAATTTTATTGTATCGCGTTAACCTGTGATTAAAGTGCTTCGTTAGATAGTTGTTCTATAATACTATTATACAATAAAATAAAATAAAAATTGAGTGCTATATTTTGTACTGTTCATTGTACATTCTTCCTCATTTCGAGTAAGTGAGCGAAATTCATCGCGATACCGACACGTAATTTTGCTAATATGAAGGACGCACTTATTACATTAAATAGGCAATGTTGTCGCATGCAGTGTTTGTTCAAAAAGGTCGACTCTAAGGATTCGGGAAGCAAAATGTTTGTAAATTTCAATTTTTCCATGTCAGCAAGTGGAACATTAATGCTTTCGGATGCAACATATTTTGGCCGCTTGTATATAATATTATTTTTATAACATAGTACATGTGTCATTGTTGGTAAGTCGTGTGAAATCATATGTGTGAAGTTCACATTATTTTGCACATTATACCGCTCAAAGCACGGCATTGCCACCGGGATACATTTTTTGAGACGTTTCATTCATAGCTACGTGTAAATTTGAAAGATAAAAATTATCGTATCTAGATAAAGAGTTTGAAGAGCATAAAGAGAAATATTTCATAACTAGTATATATATACCTATACTAGAAAATACTTACATAAAATCGTAAATTTAGTTAATTAGTTTAAACTTGCGATACCTTCCTCATAATATATGACTTGATACCTTTATTTACAACCAATACACACTTTTTCTGTCTCCGCTTTATTGAAATTTGAAACAAATTAAAATCCATACACTTTAATATTAAACATTAATATTTCCGATATTTCTCAAATCAAATGACAAAACCGAAATAACGCTAAAGATTAAAAAATTAATGAATTAATAGTAATCGTATTTTACTAAAAAAATATCAATGTGGAAATAGAACTTAAAGCAATATATGAATACGTATTATACAAAACAGGGGCATCGCCTTACATTACCGAGTGATCTTTAGGTGTTATAAGACGCTGTGGGTGAAAACTGAAAACACGTCAGAGTTATTCATCAACTTATTAATAAATGTTACCTCAGGAAACATTAACATTGCTCCGTTCTGTCTCCATCAGTATCATTATAAAGGAATAATTACAGCTAGGCAGTGGCGTGTGTGGATATTTGTAGTGGAAGATCTGTTCGTTAGCCGCCTCACGTGATCTCACAACTGAATAAAACTAATCCGGAATATATTGGAATAACAAAAGGCCATTATAATTTGCTATAGCGCGGTAAGTACATTTAAAAAAAATAAAATTACATATATTGTATGTAGTTTAATTCGTTTCTAATTTTTAAGCAAATCTCACAAATACATCATTTTAAATACCTATTGTTTTAATTAAAAAATCAATCCTTTTTCAATCGTACAGTTATTTGAAATTCGAGTCTATTGTCAAATTCCATAAATTCGTATAAATCTATTGTCATCTGCGGTTGTAACTCTATTATGATATGTGGTATGTGTGGTATTGACGTATTTCATTAATGCAATGATCACAATACAAAGCAGATATTTAAATAACAATATTTAAAAAATAACTGATCACGAGTGAACGATTGAATTTGCAAAAATATGAGTAAACCACAATAAATAAAGTATTTAGTACTCATATCGACAAATCAGGGAATTGGTGAAAAATAATATATTTAAATTTTTATTTTCGTAGAAAGCGATCACTTTGTGGTTTTACATATTATATTAAATAAAATAACAATCACTTTGTATGAAACCACGAAATTTATTATATGTCGACTGTTTTTGCTTATCTCAAGCTTCATCAGGACATATTTAAAACTAATCACAAATATAAAAAGAGTGCACTTATATATACATAAAGAGGGAGATAGAATTACATGTTAAAGAGAGAGACAGAGTAGATATACAGATAGACGGAATATTAAGGGAGGGGAAAATACTCTGTTGATGGATATTAAATTGATTTTAAAGGAAACCTCTAATATTGGGCTAATGGATAAATTAATTTGAGTATTAAGAATTGGCGTATGACTATTTGTTGCCTTTTTTTATTTCGAGGCCTTGGAAATTGTCCAACCGGAGAACTTTAAAATTAATTTAATATCCTTCAACACTGTATTTTCCACTCCCTTAATATTCCGTCTATCTGTATATGTATGGTGTCTCTCTCTTTCACGTGTAATTTTATATTATATATCTATCTCCCTCTTTATGTATATATATATATATATATATATATATATATATATATATAAGTGTACTCTTTTTGTATTTATGATTAGTTTTAGATACGTCCTGATGAAGCTTGAAATAAGTGAAACCGGTTGACGTATAAAAAACTTCGTGGTTTCATACAAGGTGATCGTTATTTTATTTAAGATAATATTTAGTTGCGTGCAGTTCTTAACTAATATGAAAATGTTGAGAAGACAAAGGATATTGTAAGAAACAATGTTAAACATAATGTTAAGTATGTTGAATAATCCGAGAATTGGTAAACGAGAGTGTAACTTTGAGAATACACTGGATTCTGTTAATGCAAAGGTTTAATAATGCGGTTCTCGGGCGGACGTGGAGTTTTGCCTAAATGCCTATGAATTTATTCATTACGTTGCCGAGACGTCAACACGCCGAGTACTCAATTGAGTGGCATATTTATACGGATTAGCTAGATAAACATAACCCGCGACACGAGTAGTACGCAACCGAAATCATCCAAATTCCATCCGTTGCGCAACAGACGAAATAATTACGAGTGCAACATCATTATTTCGTCCGTTTACAAACGTTATTAGATTAATTATTTAATTTACATTACTTCTCAGAATTTTTACAGATGCGCACGAGTATGAAGTGTACGGGATGAGGTGGCTAGGCCGCTTATTACGCGACTTTTCGACTGTTTGCGTTATGAAATTGGTTAATATATATTAAATATATGTATTTTTTAAAGAGAACACATTACTGTCGCGAAGCTGTAGTTTCTCAGATTCAGAACATAGTTCTGTGGTATTTTATTGAACATAATCGAGAGAATTTATTAGATAAATGAGTTACTTATTATTACTATACTTATTAATAATATACTTATTATATATTAGATTATTTTATAAGCTTTACTAATATCGACTGACGACTGTGCACGGGAAGATGTATGAATATACATCAGGCGAGATTTGCGATTTAAAAGTATGGCACTTCCCTATAATCGTGCCACAGCAAACTCTTTAGTAAAGTAAAATACAATCAAAATAATTTGGTTAAACGAAAATGTATTTGAAATTAAACACATTTGGGAATAAATTGACTACTCCTAGATAAGTGGGTTCCAATGTTTGAGCACTCAGCGATAACAGGGAGGTATTATTGAAATGCTGCAATTCGATTAGGTCGACAGAGCTTTAAGTCACTTAAATTCCTCGTCCATCGTTAATTCGTACTGCTTTCGAGATAAGTGACTCTCTTGGACGCTAAGAACATTCATCTCTCCTCGGATTTTATTCTACGGTAGTATTGAAGTTGATATCGTGTCTTCCAGATAATTCTTTGGCCGCAGATGAGAGTTCTTTACTTTTTTAAAGTGCTCTCCGTAAACTCAATACCTCTGCCATAATGATCGCCGAATCACACGAAAATAGTAAACCAACCAGGTAAACACAAAGAGCGACAGGGAGATCAAATTTATCTCTAATACTCTACACAAATTACCCTAAACATGTCTTTAAACCTATTTAGTGGAATACAAGAAGCATAAATATAAACGGAGAGAAATATTCACACCTTAGAATTGCAGACCCTCAAAACGACTTTAAGACTTATGAGCCTCCCTACAAATTGGTTTAAAAATGAACATGGAAAAAACAATTAATGTTAGATAACCATAAAATTCACCAATACTAATGGGTATAGAGGTAGAGGAGGAGTATATCTGTCTCGGCCGAGGCCAGGAGTATGTGGCGTATTCTGTTTCCAAAACTGCATAGTTCGGGAGACTCAACTCGCTCGACTCTCCAGTTTCAAACAAAGAAGGTGACAGATGATACAACAAGGCAGCACTCAGTAAGTTAAAAGTAATATTCGAATCAAGTACCCGCAATGCCTCAAAATGAAAGTCATCAACCGGCGCATCCTCCTAGTAATGGTACGCGTGTTGCGGCGCTGAATCTCGGATGCTCACTGCGGGCCTATCGCTAAAAGAACCGCAGAGAATCACGGCTAGAGCTCAGCATTTCCTTAAGCGATCACATAAGTAATACAGTAACAAAGTTGCCGACGTCAGAAGTGCAAGCTAAAACAGCTACGGGCCGAACACATCTGCTGAAGAATAGACGATCGCTGGGAGAAGAAGTGTCGGACGTGAGCCGATGATGACTTTTGGTCAACATATGAAAATAACACTTTTGAATTTCTCAGATAGATTGCACAAATGAATTTTGGGAAATTCTAATAAAAATAAACTTTTAAAATTTACTTAAATTATTATTATACATGTTCACATATATTTTGACACATAATATTTACATTTTTGTGTATTGTAACAATAATTTAGTTCACATAATTCTTGAAATTATAGTTAATTGATCACAATAGATGCTACGGGTAATTGTAGTCGGATTGTTTGGACACGATTGACAGAAACTAAATTTCTTTAATGTATTTAATATCTAATAAATATTTGTTAATAAAATTAGGAATGCGACATCTATGCGTACCCTTCTGAAATTTCATGAAGTTAATTTAAAATATGGACATGGATGTGGACCACCCGCAGGCTTTAGGTAGAGCTGCGGAGTGCAGGGAGCAAGGGCCCTGGGGTCCCTGGAGATCGTTTGCGGAAACAATATGGTGAAAGAAGAGGTTATTTCAAAACAGTTAACGTTTCATCCTGCGTCATTCGCCTGCATTTCATCAGTCATCAATAATTGGTTATTTTCCCAATCCTTGTGTTGTTTATATTCTTTCATTTTCATTAAATCGATTCGAGTTATGTTTCATTCTAATACAAGTCACATAGAGTCGTCCTCGCGAAATATTTCTCGATTATTATTAATATTCATTTAACTGACTTACAAAATCATATTTTTTTTGTAATTGAATAATTTTTAGTCACAGTATTATACTAAATCAATTATTTGAAACTGTTACCCTGCCGTACTCCTTCAATGGACACCCTGATCGGACATCGGTATTCATTTAACGATCATTTTCATATTTGATAAATATTACAAAAATTTATCCAGTATATTTTTTTTCGAAACACTGGAAAAATCGACATTGACGGTGTGAGCTTATTGGCGATTATATTATATTAACGGTGTGAGCTTATTGGCGATTATATTATATTAACGGTGTGAGCTCATTAGCGATCATGTGGCGTGAATTTTGAAAATGGGTACGGAAAGTTTTACAGAATTAAGTATTTTTATTTAAAATACACACAGCAAGCTTAGGTAAAATGTAAAAAAAAGTTTCATGTTTTTCAAATTTTTTGTGTTAAAAGAATATATTATATTACATATTATATGAATGAAAAAAATTCATAAAAAGTCTGGAAGGTAAAATAGAAAAACTATATTTATACCTGTTGATTCTTCAGTTTATCTAAAAGTAATTATGTCTCGTAATATGTTCTTTATCTTCTAAGAAAGTATCTATAATAATTTAAGTTTATCTCAATTGATGACAAGTGAGAAATGCTAGATGAAGCTTCCTCTGTTGAAAATAATTAGGAAAACGCAGGAGACCAGGAGGAGTTGACACTACTATAAATCATCTATATTCGATAGATCGAGGAATACGTTACACCGCAGAATCAGCTGTAGTCGGGGTAATTCTATTCATAACACTTATTAGCGGATATTGTATTGTGATGGTACAAACGAATGAAGCATCCGTAGTAATATTGCGCTTCTCCATTTTTTATCTACGACTGACTGGACTGTATTGGACGTCATGGACTGTAGAGACATTGCCACTTGACGAAAGGCCATATTGAAATATTGACCATCTGTCATCTCTTTCATCTCACTTTACCTCGCGTCATACCATGGAAGCCGTGAATAATTGTCGGTTATGATAATACAATTATTATTTATATTTGCAACCTAATATTTGCCAAAATCTGCGAGGAAATAATTTATCATAACCGACATTCTAACGTGTTCTATAGGTTGAGTGAGAAAACCATTCATACGATTCCATCATTACTTAAATACACATTTTACTAATAAAATTTGTCTATCCGCGATTCTTACATTATTATCTAGATGTTATTTTTGTTCGTTTTGATCGCTAACAGTGTTACTTACAAAGGTGGAATAATTTGAATTACATTATGATTTTATTTACTTGTGGTTCGTTTTGGAAAAAGCTATAAATAAAATCCCTTTATTTTAGTTTAGAATAGATTTAAAATAAATTAGCGTTACTTTGATGCATTTTCGTACTGTAATGTTAATGCATAATAAATGTTATTAAATATATAAAAAATAAATCATTTAAGTCATTTTAACCTAGAGATATTTAAAACAAGTTCGATATACTTATATAAGACGCACGATCTCGCAACTATATTATTTTTTCTTACTGGAAATTAACTGTATTTTAAGAAAATCAATCTGCTACAGCCGCTAGGTCTGCGGGCCGCTAGGTCTGCGGGAGGCTATTGTAGCCGCTACGCGACCGATGGTGGCTGCTGTGCGATCAGGGTTTTCATAGAATGTGTTTTTCAACGCAGATAATATGATTTTGTAATACGGTATTTTTTTCATATTGGTAATATTCTCGTATACCTACAAAATACACTACTTGATGCATCATTACAATAAGGGATTCCTGCATTACAATATAGGTTATATTGAGACACCGACCGCTGCGAAGCGAAGCGGCCATAAAAGCCGTCCGAAAGGCTTAGCAGCAAGCAATCGGCTATCGCCTATATATAGTTTGAAAAGACCGCGTCAATGGATCGTTTGTCAGCGATCTTTCGTCGATGCAGTTGAAAAAGGACGCAGCAGAATGGGTATACAAGTCATCCTCGAAACGTTCTCCAAGTTAATAAGAAAGCCGTCATTGAGAGTTCAGTGTGCAGGTTTGAGATGCCGACTATACAGAAGGATAATGAATGCTAGTTATGTATGTAATAGTGCATAATAGTGGTATTTCCACGTGATACGCTGCCTCAACGGCTTTAGTCCATCAAAAGTGATACATTCTTGTAACGTGGGTGTCAATGTATGAGTGATCAGAAAAACTAGTGAATTTTCTCAAATTGAATTAAAAATTGTAAATTTCAACAATTAATTTAAAACAACTTCCCAGTAATGTAATAACAATGTAATACGTATATTCATAAACACATCTCTTATCAATATTATTGTGCTATGAACACATTATTACCACAATGCGGTGAACATATCAGAGAAGTATTAAGAAACTCGCATGTATCATATGCCTTACACGTATCTTAAGTTACTGACTGATTACCATCGCGCCGTTTCCCCGCGGGGGTAGGCAGAGAGGATAGAGCGCCATACTCTTCTGTCCCGACACACAATTCTCGCCTCATTCGCATTCTTACATCTTCTCATACAAGCTCGCTAATTATCGAGGCTTCTAACAGGACCATCCTCTAGTATCTGGTTTACTTGATCGTGCCAAGTCTTTCGCGGACGTTCTCTGTTTCTGGTGCCATCACGATTGGGTCAAATATCTTTCTTACCATTCTCTCCTTATTCATCCGTATCATATGACCGAACCACCTAAGAGATCCTTTCTTAATCTTACTCATTATAATAATATCAATTTCGGCGATCAGCTACATGTCTTCAAACATATTCAGAAAATTAGTCTATTATAGGTAATCAGTAGGTAATGATCAAAACACAGTCAGGCGTATCAAACAAGATGCGATGCCTTTCCCATTTTAACTTTGCAATTTAAATCTTTAGTCTTTGTTCTCATCTTTGCTACAAAAATAATGCGACTCGTGGATCGATATGTACGTATTTGAATTTTAAAATCTTAATGTTTGTTTTTGAACATGAAATAATATTATTTCAATTATTTTGGTTAAAAATATCTTCTAAAATTAGCAATATTAACTTGGTGGTTAAGATTGATATTTTTTATTTATTATCTTAGTTTTATTAAAAATTATTCGACTAAATTTGTATTGAGTAGTAATTTGAGTTAGGTACTAAATTTTTTTTTTAAATAATTGTTTTTTAAAAAAATTTTAAAAATAGATTCTGGAGAAACAATACTATATTTTTAGTTAGTTATGACATCCTGAAGAAGGAAAAGTGTTTTCCGAAACCAGTAGATGTTTTTTAAACTCAATTGTGGTTAATAAAACTAAGAAAAAAAAAATAAAAAAAAAATATCTTCTGTGAGAATGTGGCTCGAACGAACGCAGGTTGTCGCGCGAGAGCCCCTCGGAAGCTAGAGGTCAGAAAAGGCCAATACGAAATGAGAATGTAGCGTTACATTACACTAACGGCCGTTAAAATATGCACGAGTGGTGAGAGAGCGTATTTCGTACTCCGTGATTATGAAATGAAAGTACAACTTCGTAAGTTTGTTGTGAAGGTAATTAAACTTCGGTGTCGGTTAAAAGTTTTAATGGATTTTTTATCAAGATGAATATTTAAGTACTGCATCGAGTACCTACCTAAATGGTTAATACAAGGACGAAAAGATTTTTGAAGATAAATTTTGAATTTATCATTATTTGCGAGCTTGGTGACATAAGCGATTAAGATTCATATTAATCTTGTATAAAGTTTTATAAAGACGTCTTTAAGTTAACAATTTTTATCCAAAAATACATAAAAATTTTATTTGCGCGTATTCACTTATCACTAACTATTATCTAATCTAAATCTGCAGTTAAGTTGTTGGGCGCGCACATTGATTCGGATCTTTCAATAATTACACAAATCAGTAAAACTGTCAGTGCATGCTGCCGGCAACCGAGACATATTTATAGTATTCGGAGATATCTTTCTCTTGAGGCAGACCGTCTACTTATAAATGCATTTGTGGTGTAACGTGTGGACTATTTTAACAGCATCTACGCTGGCCTGCTAATGTTTCAGCTGAATAGATTGCAATCTATTCTAAATGCGGCTCCACGAATGATATATGGATTTTCCAAATTCTCTCATATAACATCCCTTTACATCAGCTACATTGACTCCGATTCTCTGAAAGAGTTGAATTCAAATTGTAGTGGTTGATGTACAAGGCGACACACAACATGGCGCCTCTGTATCTTCAAGAACTTCCCAGACAATTTGAATGGTAGACGTCAAACTCTCAGGTCAGCCTCTACTTCAGCTGCAGGAAGGGTTGTAGAACCGACCGACCGTTGCCAGAAGTCTAAATTTAGTGAGCGGGCATTTGCGGTGGCAGGCCCAAAAGCGTGGAACTCTTTGCCCTCCGTTATAAGGAACAGTGCATCAGAGACTTTATTTAAGAAGAAACTAAAAACGCACCTTTTCGAAAAATCATTTCCATAAGTGAAAATAACGATTTTTAATTTAAAAAGAAACAAAGATAATTGTAGAACTATAAACAGTTTATGTGTAAATCGCCCGTGAGGTGAAAGTTTTTACGAAAATAGCTCTATACAAATTATCCATTATTATTATTATTATTATTTTTAATAATACTTAAACTTGAAGCCAATTATATATATTTTTAAATACAAATTAAATGTATTAATTAGAAAGATATACATATTAAATCAATTTTATCGAAAAATATTGTTGTTGCTTAATATTTAATTAGTATTTAAAATATCACAGACCGTCTGTTCTGAATGATTACAACATAATATATATTTTTCAATATTTCATAATTATTAACATTATTGAATACATTTTTGAAATATTTCAGTAATTATTCCTAAACTAGAATGAATTCTATAATATGGCGAGGAATACACTTGAATACATAATAATAGAAAATAACAAAAGAAAATAAATACATTAATATTATGAAATATTTTAATAAAATCACATTTTTATTGTGAATATTTTAAAACAAATAAGATTTTTTTTTTTTGTAGCCTAATTAGTACATATGAAAATAAATTACTTTACTAGACGTGGTCTATTCTAAAGCAATTACCTGTACAATTTTTAAAAGTTGTAAATGTTTAGGTACAATTGTTATAAAGTAAGGTAAGTAAGTATAATGTAAAGTAAGTTATTAAAAGTAATGTGAGAACGGTACGATCAGAAATTATAAAATGTTATTCTAAAAAAAGTTACACGATAGTTGGAAACAAAAATGTGTAGGTAGTTAGGTTAGCACAAAGGACAAATTAGTTTCGTTTTGCTTTCTACCCGCATCAAGCAACCACTTTGTTATTTTTGGTTTAAAATCGTTAATCACTTTAGACCCTTTAAAGTCTAGTTGAAATTTGTTAAATATCCGCGGAGCACAAAATAAGAAAGTTCGTTGATCGAATTTGGTATTCATTTTTGGCACTGAAAAGTATCCTAAGACTTAACTCTTAGTTTCCTTTGCGTCGGATCGTGGAAGTAAATTGCTCTGGCAAACAGTTTTCTTATATCCAAAACTTGAAAGGATTGAAAGAGTTCTTCAGAGTAATGTCTAAATCTTCTAGAATGATATCATACTTTCGACGTCCGCGTATCTATCGTAAATAATAACTTATATTCTTTCTAATTCCGCATTTCACATTATTAAAAATTTAACTAATCCCTTTTTAACCAGCTTTACATTCACTCCTCTTTATTGATCTTCCGTATAACTTCTACAAAAACAGTTTTTCAAAAGCAATCAGTCTGCTTTCAGTCTTTATTAGTAAATTTGACGATTCATCATATTACTTATTTAACATCGTCAACAACTTAGAAAAGGTCACCTTCAACGAATGATTAATTAAACTATTATTTTAACTGTGATTATGAAATTTGTGTTCTATTTGAATGATGACTGATAATCGAATATTTGTAATTCGTCGAGCGATCACCGGTACATTAGAAACTAAACCACCGTTAAATATCAGTAAGTAATCGAATACCGATCACACAATCCCAATACCTAACGGTCACACTATTTCAACAAAAAATTTAATTTGTCATCTTGGTTTTGAGATCCGTCAGAGTACTGCAGTTTTAGGAGACGTAATAAAAAATTGTTTGCTGTGAATTTTCAAGTCTATCATAAAACACAAATATGAAGATACTCCGGGAAAAGAGCTACAGCAGTTATTTAAAATAAAACTCTAAATACATTTCAAGGGATACCTTTTGCATAGTGGGTCTAATTACATATAGGTATTCGAAAGTTGCGCATATTTTTTGTAATTTTACAGCTTACGCGAGTGGAAGTTGCAAAGTCCCGTAGTGGGGGATTTAACCTTCGAGTGGAGAATGAATAAATTGTTATATAAATGCAACAAGTGTTTTCCAGCAATTTTAGATTTATTTATTAGACGATTTAATTATTTTTATGGAATTAGATCGTACACGATATTTGGTTCAATTCATCAATCAAATTTGATTCGAAAATTGAATATCGATTATCTCTGAAATGGTTGAGAATAGGACACGGTAGCTTGAACATTTTCGACTCATATTTTTATAAGCTATTACCTTTTAAAGCATTGTGGACTAAGTCTGTATATTACATCTAAACATAATATTGTAAACTTTTGGTGTCAAAAACAAATGGAAAAGTGGGCCAAATGTTGTTCTTATATTGCGATTAATAGTGCAACTATTCTCTTTAGCTTTCGGATGACAATTTAAAACGAGGATAGGAGCAGCTCTGTGTTACCGAGAAAATAAATAATTAATCTTTCGACACAGATATCGAGATGTTGGCTTTCATTAAATATTACGTCTGAAGGAAGCTTGAAGCTTGAAGAAGATTTAGTCGGTTAGATCATTTAGCCAGCTTCTCGTCGACTCGAGATTCCACATTCACGAAGAGACTGGCACAAACCATTTATTATTGATCATTTATTAAATTTAGTCACCAAATAATGTTTCTAAAGAATAATATCAGTTTGTTTAACCTAACATTTGGTGTTTATATACAAACTAAATTAATCAATTTGAAAGATATACAGAAAAAAAAAATTATTCAAAATATATTTGTTCACTACCGCAAATTGAACTTGGACGTCTTCCTATCCTATGTTCAAATATGTTGAAATACTAGTCAATTCAACATATTTAGTATGCACATTTTTTTAGTGGGTACTTTTTACTTTTCTAATTAGATTGGATTGTAGGAGTTGTCGGAGTTGTGTGAGTTTAATATGACTCGTGATTGTGTCAAAAGGTTTTATTGATGTGAGACTGAGTCCCTATCTATTCTCTTAGTTTCACGCGTGTTAGTGTACGTAGCAGCATTGAGTGTCTGTTGTTGAAACTAGAACAAGGTATTTAAAGAACACTTACTAAGGTTGGCGTTTATTGATGTAAAAAATTGTACGGTCTGCGGAGAAGTGATCGCTATCTTCGTGAGCAGTGTCCGTTTTTATGTATGCTGTCTGCTTATTGATCGCTTGGGTTTCGGCCCTATATAATTGATCAGTGATTATACGGCCATGTCTGTGGGGCACATGCAAGGTCACTACAAGATAATCAATATTATTGGTAATATAAATATTTTTGTAGGTAATAATATTTATTTTTTAGTTCAATGCAATATCACTACTGGCATTAGCCACTGTTTTTGGAATTCAAATAATATTAATATTATACATATTTAAATATGAATTATAATAATATTATACATATTTGTAATGATAATATCGGCTTTACTCGGCTATGCCCGTGCTTAGGCAAACATTATTATTTAAAGTAATGAGACACGTCAAATTTAGCAGTAAAAATATTAATAAACAGATATTGTCCATTTTGGATTTATCTATGTACTGTAATATAAAGTGAGTATCTTTAAAGCAAAATTGTTCAACTCAGAATCACAATTACAATTTATAAAAAAATAATATTGTTGCAATTTGTCAGAGGATAAAGACGATATTGGTTACATAAGCACAAACGAATAATGTTATTATATCACATTACATTACATATAATGGTTAGAAATAAAATATTTATTTTAGGGGGTGGTTATTGTCACGCGGGAATAGTTAGTGTTACGCGGAGGTAGTTAATGCACGTTTCTTACCTTTTTTTCGCTTGTCCACAGAGATAGTCTGTCCATCTTCCCTCCTCCACATGATCTTCGGGGGTGGGAAGCCATCGGCCTTGCAAGTCAGGCTTATGTTCTGGTTCTCCCTCACGGCGACAGTTGACTGAGTGCTTTCATTATCCAAGATATTCGGGGGAACTGTAATAATTTATCAAAAACTGGTGAACTAAATTGAAACATTTCCTACAGGAAGGTGTAAATTACTGCTCACGCTGTACGTCACAAGAACTGGACGAAAGTGATTCATGAAAGATCTAAAGTTAAGCATCGCAGTGAATCGAGAAGGAATTAAGTTAAACTTTTATAGTAGCACATCGGATATTAACCGGAACGGACTTAGTCAGCATAAAAATAATTTTGAAATTATGATTTTACATTCCCCCTGAATAGTAGGCATTCAAGACATAGTACAGTAACTAATGTTTTTTATTCTTCTTTTATTATTTTCATTAAATAATTTTGACATACTATTTATTATAAAATCAAATCAACGGATTTTTTGACTTCTATGTTGTAAAACTTACCTAGATAAATAAATACTGGATGCATTTTTGAAATTTAAAGTAGATTTTATTGTAAAACATATATTATATTTATTTCTTGTTTAATAACTAGTTCATTTAATTGACCGAAAGATAACCCATCATTACACCATGTTTATTTGACCAAATGTTAGAACACACAAAGTTCCTATTGATGTTTAAAGAAAACCATGTTTAATTCTCACGAATTTTATACAAAATATTTTTATTAGGTGAATTTTGAATTAGAAAAGTTAGTCTTACAATATAATATGACAAATTATAAAGCCGTTAGCTGTGAACATGTATAATGTGTAAACTTACGAATTTCATCAAATACAAAGTTGACGGTACTTTGAATAAATAATATGACAAACTGACGACCTGATGAACAAAATAATTGAGTTATTTCATATTTTGCTTATTTCGAATGTCTGCACTAAAGAGTGTAATTTGGTAAAATAAATTATACCCATAGTATAAAAATTAGGACCGACAATAACTGGGTTAACAGTGACTGATGGGTTGTTTCTTAACATTATAACCTTAACTTATTTTAAAATATGAGAGAATTTAGTACAATGATTATATAATTATTTTTATTTACTTATAGCAGATCTTGTTATTTTTTTATTACTATTAAATAATTTTGAACTTAACTACATTTACAGTCTCTATTTTACTCGGGTAGACAGGGAACAATTGAAACAAGGAGGCAGTTAAAACGACAGCCATAATAATTAGAATCCTATGTCAATTCTGCACGCGACTGCAGGAAGAGTCTCCTCTTCCACTCGCCAGTCCGCCGAGCGCGGTTGGGGGTGGATAATAATGTATTTGAGGTCGCCTTATTAAAAATTTTCGTTAGCGTTAAAAGTGTGACGGAAAAATCAATTACGTAAGTATTGAGCTTCGGCTACATTTATTTAGTCCTTTTATTTAGTTAGAACTATTGAAATGATTGTTATTGTAAGAGATTACCATATTATTAAGGTGTTTTTACTCAAGTGCGGCACGGGGATGCACTAGAGAAACGGCGCGAGGACGATTGAAACGCGTTGTGATCGTTTTAAAGTAATTGTTATATTATTGGTTTCAGTGTAATATAGAATATATAAAATATTACTGATTATAATAATTATAATTAATTATCAGTTGCACATCAGCATTCAATGCTTAGATTACCGCAGGGATAATGGCATAGTTGTTCTATATTTTCCCCCACATTGTTCCCACAAGCTGCAGCTACTGGACCGATCTGTATACAGTCCATTTAAAAAATCAGCGAACTCCGCTAGCGATAGTTTGATGAGAACTCATCCAGAAATTGCGATGACGATATATGACCTGCGTAGAATAGTTAAAACCGCTCTACTACTCAATTTAACATCATGTCTGTATTTAACTGCATCGGAGTTTACCCATTTAACCGGAATTTATTCACCGGAAGAGATTTTTCTCCATTATACGTTACCGATTGACCTGCTCCTGCTGATGTTAGCACTCCAGATCTTGTTACTAATGAAATGGCTATAGATTCAAATAGCACTCCAAGCATCACTGAAGCTATTCCTGAAACCAGAAACCAAAATCTAACGGAAATCTTAGCTTGTCAACTGACTTAGGATCACGCAAGTCAGCTGACGTAATACCGAGCGCGTCAACTGACATGTAACATAGGACGTCAACTGATATTGGATCAAACACATCGACAGCTGCATTTTTGCTAAAAGCTATAAGGCCATTTCTAAAAGCACTGCCAATAAAAAAAACTGTTCGAAGAAAGGCAAGGAAGTCATCAGTCTATACGGATACTCCCGAAAACAATAGAATTCAAGAAGAGCGTGACTTAAAAAAGAAAAAACCGGTTAAAAGAAAGTTTAATCGATTTAACCAATACAAAGAAAAAATTATAGGAAAATGGCGAAAGTAGGGACGACAAAGAAGTAGATTGATACTGTTTATTTAGAGTGCGAGTCGACCTGGAGAAGATCAGATGCAGTGCATTAATTGCCGACATTGGTTCCACAAAGAGTGCACTCAGTGAGAAACTAACCACAATTGTTGTCAGAGTAATATAATAACCGATTATTTATCACAAAATGTGAAGTGCAGTGTATTTTTAATTATTAAAGATTACAAATACATAAAATTATTTTAGGTATGTCATATCATCGTAGTATGATTGTCCGTACCTGATGGCAAAAGGCATAGTTTATTTTAAGTTGCAGAGAAACAAGTAGACATTCAGAGTTCTCGCCATTTCTGGATTAAAAAATTATATTTGTAAACATACTGGCAGAAAGCAATTTGTTGTACCCGTTTTGTATTGCTAGGCCTCATGGGCAGCTATATTCTAGCCAATCTAGTCCTTAAACAGTTAAGATAGCGATCTATATTGTATCCTATAACTCGTGTGCGGGGTTCCGTGAAAAATGTGTATTAAGGAAATAAAAAATACCAAAAATGGATTGCAGATAAGATTAGATTTATTAAACTTCAAACCGTCGATTTTATTAGCATCACCAGAAAAATACGGAAAAGTAAATTGGCATTTTTTGAGGTATAAAAAATATTAGATGACTTCCATTTTTACGTTACACTGACTTATGACGTTAAACTGGCCCATTAACGCAAACAAATAGGTTATCAAATATATTTAAAGTTTTTTTTTTAATTCATGCAAACTGACTGAAACTTTAATTCAAACAAAGTACAAAATATGAAACTTGAGAGTGTACATTAATATTATTAGATTATTAAAGAGAAATTACAAACTTTGTTATGAGTTTATACCATTAGAAAGTTAATAATTCTTGAGCAATGTTAAAGAGTGATAGAAATTTGAATGAAAAAAGAACTGGTACAACATGAAAGTTAGATAGGCACTAGTACGATTAAAATAAACATATTAGGTTAGTCATTTCGGGGAAGATTGGACAAAATCTGAGCAAGTGCATTTTTGTCTTGTGATAGCATTGTGGAGCATTCTGAATATTGATGTTAATGACAAACCCGATTGAGCTGCCTTTTATTATTAACAGAAAAAATACCTTTCATCTGACCAACTATTTTAAAATGAACATAAAAAATACTGGAGAAGCGTTTGTGTATTTAAAGGTGGTTTTCAATTCATTATCTAATGTATTTCTTGTATCCTAAAAAGGAAAATTTTGTTAAAAATTATAATTTTAAACTTCACAAGTATGAAGTTAGAAAACTATGTGGTTTACAGGAAAAAAATCATGCTATTCTTAAGCAAAAAAACTTATTTAATTGAGATTAGGTAAGACCTAGATAATACCTAATTCAGGGTAACACTGGAATATCTTTAGAATTCATAATTTTAGCTATTTATCATTCAAGAATAAAATAAACTGCATGTTTCTTCAAAATGATGTTATAAACCTTATGTTAAAAATATACAAGATTATACATACTTTTGTTGTCTCTATCCGAAACAAGAAAATATGATGTAATCATTACAAGAAGCCCTGAATAAAATTCAATTGACACACGTCCAGCTAACTATCCATATGACTGTTGTGATCGTGAACTTGAAAATTGTGGACTTAAACATAATTCAAAACTTGTCATTTATTTTACCTGAAGGGAGGTTTGGCTATTCTGAAATCGTTCAGGAATTCATTGTAGTCAGTCATGCAGACCTTATGGAAATACAAGCTCAGACTCAAAATCTGTATACGTCAATTCTGCTCAGTAAATTACGAAGGCGCAATTATTCTCATGCCGATAACACAGGAAAAATCTTCAAAAGAATTTTAGGAATTTCGGATGAGTATGGCTAGTCAAAAGAGACATCGTGACTTTGAATATCACCTATTGTAACAGGTTTGCGAGGATGGGACACCGTCTCTCATTGAAGATCATTTCTCGTGTGTAGAGTGATTTTTTAAATAAAATTAAAAGGGAAATATGGCAAATAATTTCTATTTAGCCTACAATGACTGATTATTTCGTAAAATAATTTAAAAATAAACAAGTTTTTCATTTATTCTAACCAGGTGTCTTAGCTTAGAGCAAGAAATTGCATATGCGAGACGGGTACCAAATCGAAACTTCATAAATGTCTCTATATGAGTAGTCTTTTATAATAAAAAATGACATTTGAATTTTATCTAGAAAGATTATACATTTAATAATCAAGGAATTTGGTAACCAAAATTATTGAAGTCCTATGTTGAATGAAAATATCGAATAGTTTTTCCCTCCCAGGTAGACCGCAATCCGAACTGTAAATACGCAGACCGCAGACCGCAGACCACAGATCGGACAATCGTGACCGAAATGGCGCGTGGTGACCATCTATGAAATTAATTCAATTATGAATTAAGAAACGAAGTAATTTTAATTATTTTATTGAGGACTGAATGAGATATCGCGAGAGAAATTCACTTTTAATTATTTGTAGAGTTTTAAACGATTTCCGCGTTTTATTACTTCTTTAGATAACTTAATTTTCTTGATAATAGAGTACGTAGACTATATTTTCTAATTGTATATTTAATTGCAATACTTAAAATAATGGTAGAAAGCTTTACTTTTTAATTTGGGATTTAGTCCGTTGCTGCAAAAAAAATTGGTGCTCGGTTGCCAGAAGCGTTAGACGTGTAACTTTTCGGTTGAAGGCGAGAAAAGAAAGATGTCATTGTCAATAAAAGAGTGGAATAATAATGTTGTGGTCAATTTAATGATAATTTGGTATTTCAGTTCTATTTATGTAAAACTGTCACTGTAATATGAAATATGAAATACGCAATACATTGCGTGTTCTACAGAACGCGAAGAGAAAAGTTATTACGAATAATAATAATTAAGATTTTGTTTTATTATACTCTGAAGTAATAATTTACTCACAATTTAAAAATGAATCTATTGGTTTACGATAACTGAAATATGTAACTGTTCTAAATACATACAAAATTCTGTGTTAATCGTAGTCCCAATTTCGAGGTTAATACTGCTGGATTATTATTCATTGTTAAACTTTAATTGCAATAATTAAACCAGTAGCTGGAATCCGTAAAGTTTTATTGCAAAATATATTTGATCGTGCAGAAAACTCAACAGGATTAAGTCCACCCCATTTAATTCAATAGATACATAACATACATAAAAACCAAACAAAGGCCGCAAAAAACAAGTTATATACCTACTGCCAATTTTATTTTAAAATGCAATCACATAAAAATATAATCCTGTTGATTCTAAATAATATTTCATGCAATAACACTGACAAACTTTGAAGTGTTCCGACTTGATACCTTCAACACCAGCGTAGCATATGGTTATCCTATTTCACAAATGTGTATTTATATAATGCCAACCGAGCTTTACATATTTTGTAATATATAATATTATTTAGGTACAAAAAGCTATAACATTTTTCATTAACATTCATGACATTTTTTCATGATCCTATCCGTCAAAATGTCAGTACCATATATAAATTTATATAATTCTGCCAATGTTCCATGTTTCCGCGTATTTTTTCCTGACTATAAGGTACTTACGGTTTTAAAAATCAACGCAAAGTCATCGCACTTTTATTTTCTGAAAAAATAACGAAAACATTCGGTTTCCAAATTCTAGATGAAAGAAGTAAGATAAGATTAAGACACTGCTAGTATTGACAGGCGTATGATACATAAGTTTTGAAAATCCCATTACGGGTGTTTAGTCGTTTTTTCTCAGATTTTATAATTTAGTAACTGAACAGACGCCGTAATGAGTTAAGTGATTTTGGCATTAATAGAGTTTTGACTCACCGACGACCTGGAGATAGCCGACTTGACTGATCATGGGGTTGGTGTTGACCTGGCACATGTAGTACCCCCGGTCCTCCTGCTGCACCTGGCTCACGTGCAGCAGCCAAGTCATGGCGTTGTCGTGCGACACGCTGAACCTCGGCAAGCGGGAGATCACGTGACGGTGGATGGTCAGGATCATTTGACGGTCGATGTGAATCCAGGCCACCTGAGGACCATTATATTATTAGATACTTATTTAGTCACTGTAGAAAACCGATGGAGGATAGTTTCACTGCACATGCGTGAAAATATAAGTACTCTCCCTCTCCAGATACCTTCCTTAACAAATACCGAGTGCTTTTGACGAATACATTTATTACGTCCAAATGTTAGTTCAACCGCAACGATCAACTTTCGTTCTTAGGAATCTAACAGATTTATCAACTCACTAAATATGCGTATTGTTCAAATATACATAATATAGAGCACAGAAAATAAATCTAAGAGATTTTCCCAAAAAATAAAATTTTAATAACAGCACGTCTCTTGTAGAGCTGTGATGTGAGAAAACTACTTCATTGTAATCCTTAAATAATAATATTAAATTTTGATTACTATTTAATCATTTCACGTTCATAGGTTAAGTACTCGTATATTGTATAATGTAACCTGTGATACCTGTGAATAACCTATAATAGTTTTTAAAATATGCAGATTACACCCAGCAACCTTTATATTATTTCAAAAAGGGGCGATAATCTGAAATACAAATCCAACGTGTGAAAAATAAGAAAAGCGTTATTTCATCGGCGTTCCATTTAGTAAGCAACGCCTGCTTAGTAATTTATTTTTATAAAGCTGTTATAAATTTATTATAAACTTTAGTTTAACTCTAAAAATTACAACTTAAACAATTAAACTAGACAGTTTTAAATTATCTAGTTAGCAATAAATATACCTACTCTAACATTACCTAGTTAAGATTTTAACATATAATGTGTAATAGTAGAACTTGTACGAAAACTGTCTTAAAAAGAAGAAAATTTCGTAAAATGTTTGTGTACTCTCACTTTTACCTTAAGTTTTATTTTCAGCTTTACCGGTACCAGAAACCTACAAAATCGTTATGAAATCAATAATATTTTGAAGGCATCGATTATTGATCCTGGTACATTACGTGCTATATTAGATGATCCCTTGGTATTATTAAGGAGAACAATTTCTTATTGTGAAGTTGTAATTATTCGGAACATTTTAAATACTAATTAAATATATACATATAAAAAGATATACATATAAAATCAATTTTATTGAAAAGTATTTTTGTTGCGCTACTGGGATTCTAACCGGATCTCTTTCCAAACTGGAGTAGGTGCATTAATAATAATGGAACGATAGATGTATTCATTTGAAAAGTGTAACATATGGGTTCGAAGATTTGTTGTCAAAAGTACTGTCGCTGTAGCATAGTTGGATAATGCACCTTCCCCGGTTTGGAAAGAGATCCAGGTTCGAATCCCGGTAGCGCAAAAACAATATTTTTTGATCAAATTGATTATATATGTATACCTTAATTAATACGTTTAATTAGTATTTTAAAGATCTCTTAATGGACCGCGGTGTCAAAATGTCATATAAGACGATTATTTGTTAATATTGAATGTGGAAAGATTGCAACAGTACGCCGATTATTAGAGATCATAAGATTATAACCTTTTCAATCCCTTTGTAAAATATGGTCCTTTTTTCAATGTTGTCGACCCCGTAGTATACACTGTATGCAATAAAGGAAGTTGTGTAATTTGAGCTTGTGTTTTGGGGCTTTACAAATATGGGCTTCAAATGTAATTGACGAAATTTGATAAAATTCTTCTAATATGTACAAACGTGTCTTCAATAACAGTTATATTAATTGCAAATCTGGTAATATTTCAAGTTAATAATTTCAGACTCGTCACTCCCTATTTCTGTCAATTGCATAGAGACGGTTTTATAATAAATTAATAGCTATTCTTAAAAATATTAATTTGTATGTTTTAGAAGCATTTTATCAAAAGCTCATCAATTTTAAAATTCTTAATATGCTTAGAAAATCTGTTAATATTTTGTTTATCTCACTTGCACGGCGATAGCCTCGTCATTAAATTTAAATCTATCAATTATCTGTGCGCAGAAATCTCGGTTATAAATTGATAAATGTACCGGAAATAATCCAGTTATTTAAAAAAAGAGTAACAGTTACATTGAGTTATTTTGAAAATATAACTTCATTCTATGATAAGATTTGAAGTTGCATTGCAGAATTATTCTGTATTACCAGTTATTTACGAAGCACGCAATATGAAAAAATCGTCTATTTCGCGTATCAGACATCAAAAATCCTCGAGGTATTTTCGGCGGCTGTCGGCCGTTTTATAGCTTTGTAGGTAATATATATCTCATTGTCTCTTTTCAAAGAGGGATTTATGGTTTCTTTCGGCATTTATACGGAGCGTTTCAATGCTAGGGGGAGTTTTCCTTTGAAACCGCACTGACTTCTTCAAACATTATTACGCACACATACTTGTGCCCTTTCCAATTTTGTTCATAAAAATACATTTCAAATATCTGAGCAGCTAACGTAAACGATAAAAAGTTTTTAAAATATTTTAAGAAATAATTCTGGAAAATGATATATCTGACCCGAGTGGGTATCTTTTCAGCAAATAAAATTATGACTTCAACATTGTATCAGCGTGTGCAGCATTTTGAAGCCTCAGATATACATTTTTTGACGACCACGACCTAAAGAAGGGTATCAAGATAACGAATAAAACTGTTGAATTCCTAACACCCCTTCTCTTGTGTAGCAGAATACATCCAGATTGGAAAGGTTGGATGTTTAAAACCGATAATGTTTAAAAAGAACCCAAAAATGAAATGGCAAGATAGGATCACTAAGCACAGTGTGTTTGAGAAAGCCAGAATGATAAGCGTCGAAGCAACTGGTTGAACGGGTTGGCTCCAAATCAGAGTACCAAAGGAAATGATGTACTCTCAGCTTTCCAAGAAAGTGAAACCTTCATTAAAATGTCCCGTGAAAGTCAAAATAATGCTCTGAAAGCGAACCTTCAAAAGATCAACGTTTAAAGCGATTTTTCTAAACAATTCTACCGTGTGTCCCCGAACTTAGTGGCTGACGTCTATTATTAGGGATTATATAAACAATATGATAATAAATGGCTTGAATTTGGATTAAAATATTAATTATATTGTTTTTTCTAAATGTTAGTCTGTTCCCGATGTTTAATTAAGTTGTCAAGTGACGTTAATCTGATTTATTATATTATGTTAGACTTATATTATATTTTCTAACGAAAACTTGTCAACCGAAGCATGACTTGTAGTAATGGAGTCCTGGTACCGACACTGATGTATGGAGGTAATTCTTGGAGCTGGCAGAAAAGGAACGAATGCAGTGGAAATGAGATCACTTAGGCGTATAAGTGGCAAATTCATTTATGACAGGGTAAAGAATGAAAAAATAAGGAAAGAATGTAAAGAAATAAGAAAAGAATGGAAAGATATTAGTATAGTGAGTAAAATTAAGAAAGGATCACTAAGGCGGTTTGGTCATATGGAACGGATTAATGAGGAGAGAATGGTAAGAAAGATATATGACGCAAGTGTTGATGGTACCAGAAATAGAGGGCGTCCGGGAAAGACTTGGTATGACTAGATAAATCAGATACTGGAGGATGGTCCTGTTAGAAGCCTCAATAATCAGCGAGCTTGTATGAGAAGATGTATGAATATGGATGAGGCGAGAACTGTGTGTCAGGACAGAAGAGTGTGGCACCCTATCCTCTCTGCCTACTCCCGCGGGGAAACAGCGTGATGGTAAGTTAGTTAGTCGGTTTGAGCTTATGTTTTTTTAAATGTTGAAAGGTGAATGGAGAAAACTCTATACCAATAAATATTGTAGTAAAAGAACTTTGGTATGTTTCAATCAAATTGATTCCGAGTTAAAAATATAATGGTGGATAGATAGACAAACTATTCCGACTAAAGCATTACAGAGAATTTAATAACATATTTATATTATACACGGATCAGAGAGTTAGTTATTAGAAATAAATTAGCACTTATCTAAATGAAACTATCGTCAGTATGGCCGCCTCACTTTAGATGCGCGTTGACGTCGGCGTCGGGACGGAGCGAGGGTAGCGGGGGTTCGGAAGCTGCGGTACTGAAGGTAGTGGATTGCGGTTTTGTATCTATAGTGCAGGTTAAGGCGCACTGGGGATACCTCTAATCGATATCGGATTAGATAGGAAACTCGGCATAATTTAAAATCTAAGCGTGGGAGCTCGTAGACTGAATGAAAATGGCTGGTCATGTAGCACGAGATGTCAGGCTAGGTGATGGTGTCGGTTGGAACAAGTCCAGCAGAGTCGAGGGAGTCCTCTGTTAGAAGCGACGAGTTGGAAACGAAACTGGTGAATGAGCAAAGAAGACCGACTGATGTTCAGATGCGGTAAATGTGAATTATCTTCTTGTAACGTGTATTGTCATTACCTTGGAAAGAAGTAGTTTTCGTAAAGAATCGTGATGTTACCTCTAATGACATCTTTAATTGCACAGTTTACGAAAGTTACGCATTTCTTGGAAACTTAAAATGTGGATCAATCGGATCGGTACTAATTCATGTCCCTACAGCATGGCGGTATACTGAAAATTAGTATGTCACAAGTTTTGGGTAGGCGTTCACTATTTGCAGGATCACAGACAGTCTGTCCTCGGTAGTACGGAATAATGTCTCGACTTAAAGACCAATCCACTTCCGAATGTTTCACAATTAGAACTGCTAATGTCTACCCGAGCACTGCGTGCCTTCTATTTTCCCTTGAATAATACTCATCTCCTCTCTTTCGTCAGTCAGAGCAGTCGCGGTCACCATATATCGATGACAACGCATCCAAAACTGTTCACGCAACGCATCTGTCTTGCGACATGTACTTGCGTATACGAGGTGATGATCGGGTCCACGGTTTGCATTCTCTAAATATCACAGTTTATGGCACACAAAAGTATATATCATTATTGGTTATATTTGAAGACTCTCTAGCAATGCAGTTATTGCTAATGAAATTTGTTCAAGATAGATATATTATAGATGTCTCACAGAGACGATGCTATTATTTATATGGAAACGGAAGAATGGAAGTCTAGAGCATTACAGGGTTTACGACCAGTCTGTGTGTAAAGTGACTTGTAACACTTTAGATAATGTAACGTTAACCAATTCTACCCATGCTCGATTACCACACCTATAAAATTTTTGGAAGTTGTATATATGTTATCATGTAGAAACCTTTCATTTATTTTTTCAAACTACGATGTCGCCATCTATGTTTTTTATATTTTTAAATTCGATATTCATTCTCGTGTAACAGAGTAGTTATCGCTGAAGCTGAGACTCTTTATTTTGACAGAAGTATGAAGCTCTATTCTTTATGTGTGTACTTTAAAATTCATCCGAAGACTTCCATATTTACCTTTCCACATAAATAATAGTAAATAACATATCTTGATGATAATCCCTCTGTGGATAAAACCCAGTAATTATACTCGAATATTGTTCAAGATATGTTGATAGTTGATCTCTAGAATCACATGTGAAAGGTTTCCAAGACATTGCTACCTGCCACAGCGCAGGCCGATCCAAGCGTTAGAGTGTGCAGACAAATATTTGGGCAACCGTTACATATTTTAATGTGGACACTTCTTGTTACTTCAAACTTCACCATCGACTCATCTTCAGAGTCAACATCATTCCCAAAGCCATCCAAGTAAATACGACGCTCGAAATATTAAAAAATGCATCCACATTTCACTATTTTATACGCATTTGAATTATGTATTTAGGTTCAATTCAATTTTTTTAATTTGCAACGGGACTCCATAGTTGAAATTTTTGAATCCTTATAAAAGATTCACTTAGAAATAAAACATAAAAATACGTGGTGTTAAAAAAAGTAAGCCATATTATCTGACTCTCGCAAGCGGGCCAGCCGATGGCGCATGCAGTACCTAGTAGTAGAAGTATTTATTTAGTACAGTGCATATTTAAACATATTCTTAGTAAGATAAGAAAGATTGTTTGAAAAAATAGTATGTATAGCTTTTTACGCACCCGAATACATTTTTTGTAATTTATAATTATAATATCTTCCTAAACTGTAATAACATCAAATAAATAATATCGACTGCAACAATTATTGAATCAATCTAAGATACAGCATCCGATCGTGTCAATGAAAAGTGGAGTAGTGTTCTTAATTCTGTTAACTTTCTAAACAAAGTATATTTGTTTCATATGTATTTTCTAGGTGCTAATTCTTTGAAAATAAATCTCAAATTGAGGTTATTGAGGGATTTAAACCCAACTTCACGAGTGCTCCGAGAACCAATCTTCGTTTTTTCCCTAAATGCTTTTTTATGTCATATTCTTCGACGGTCAAAATCTTTGAGAACATTTTTTTATACTATATATATTGCTGACTTAAATTATTCCGGGTTATTTTTTTATGCATTAAAAACGAGTTATTTCACTAGCCAAAAAGTATCTGCAGGGTGTTAGAAAAATAATTGAATGGTGTCACAATTTCACAATGTTTAGTCTTGACTAATCATTCATCGATCTTACGTACTTGTGGAATGAAATGAATGCGTCTTACTTTTGAGAGAACGTTAAAAAAATAAAAAACAAATATAAATTCAAAAGACTTAACATAAGTCATCCAATACGAAGATAGAGTGTTACAGTTATAAACGCATATTATAAAACAAGTAGCAGAAAGCAAACAGATTTCGCTAAAAAAGTGTTAGCTATCTTAGATAAACTAATTTTAAAAAAAACTTGATCTGGTATTTTAAACGACCCCCTCAGATCTGAGTCTGATTTCTAAATGTTGCGTTTTACCTCACTGCGCCACAACCGGTCCTCGTAGATGCGTCGATAGTATGTACAACTGTGCAACGTTGTGCGATTGCTCATTATATTGACACAAAATAATAAAGAATATCTTATTACAAAAGTTTACGTCGTAGGAAAAAGTATTCTGTTGTGTTTTCTAAATAATAAAATAAAAACACTTTGTCTAAACCACTATTTATTGATAGATCAACATTTTTCGATACCTATGGTATCTTCTTCACGAAAGAATGTATACTCAAATTAAAAATGCAAACATAGATAAAAACAAAACTATAAGTGGTGAATAACTAATTGGGAACTAGTGTGAAAATAAATTTAAAAGGCGACTATTTGCAAAAAAAATTTGGTTATTTATAATATTTAATTTGCTATTAATACTTTTTCTTATTTCTAAAATTTATGTTTTCAATAACATTCGAGATCTAAAATGATTTTCAGATAAGAAGTTTATCTATATATGTATATAAAATTTAATGTTTGTCTGTTCTCTGTATAAACTTTGATCTAAGACAAATTACGCACAGTTACTCTTCAGGATCCTGCGCAAAACAAATCACCCCTCTCCCCACTCTGCAGCTCTCCTATTCCTCCTGCGATACAAATGTGTTTATAGTGAGTGAACGACCGGAAACGAGACAAAGAAGAATCGAAAGGAGTGATCGAAAGGTGCAAGGGTTACAGAGTAGTAGACTGGAACCGAAAGCGAAAGAACATCGAGTAGAGTGATCGGTGGATAAAGAATGGCGACAAATATTTGTCTGTCTGTTCTCTATTACAATATTGCACTTTTTGACCAAAATATCGCTACAAATTTAAAGTATAGCTCAATATGATTTTCGAGCAACGTCGGGCACGGAACGCTGGTTGAATATGATTTGAAGACCCATATTCTTATAGATCATAAATATTATATATACATATTGTCTGTTGTCTCTACGTTAAGAAAGAATCAAACTAACTTTATGTGGATTTGAACATTTTCAAGTGTATTATTGCCTCGATGTATGTATTATATGTATGTATACATGTCCAGGCGAAAACGAGGAGTATAATAAAAAGTTTACCGTATTTGTTATTATGGGTTCACATTTGTGCAGGTTGAATTTATTTTAGTTATGCTAGAAGCAGATAAATTATTTGTTTTTGCGAGTAGAAATGTATACTCGCCCTTGCTGAAATGTAATAATACTCGAGATAGTCAGACGTAAAACAAATAATGAAATCAAAACATTATTACAGCGGTGTCTTATTACTAAATGAATAATTTTCTTCTCCGTTTCAATTTTTTTACACGGTAAATCATTTAATTAAATTTAAAATATCCCACACCGCGTAATGACACCAGCACCTGAAGCGAACGAAGCTTCCATAAAGCTAAATATACATTGCTGCATACGTCACTGTCTGACCATCACCGCTCTAACATCACCGCTCTTACATCACCGCTCTAACGTCACCGCTGCCATCCTAACTGCCGGACGCTTTTGTCTTGACGTTGATTCTATACCATCTAGTACCGCGTAAGGAAACGAGTAATGTTACTGACGATTGTAATCTTATTAATATTGCTGCATACGTCACTGTCTGACCATTACCGCTCTAACATCACCGCTCTTACATCACCGCTCTAACGTCACCGCTGCCACCCTAACTGCCGGACGCTTTTGTCTTGACGTTGATTCTATACCATCTAGTACCGCATAAGGAAACGAGTAATGTTACTGACGATTGTCATCTTATTAATATAATGTATTAATGGAATATACTAAAAGTACGCGAATGTTTCTTCAAAAAGAGTATATAATAACTTGAAAAATAATATTTTTATTGCTATTAAACAACTTCCTGAAAATGATTAATTGTATATTATACATTTATATTTTACCGTCGTTTCATACATAACTTAGGTTATAAGAAGGAGTAGAATAAAATTTACATTTGAAAGGATAAAAATAATAAGGATAAATAAATAATAACTAATATTAAAAATAAAATAGCATTTCAATTCTCATAAAATAATAATAATATTGTGAGCACACAGAAGTGATACATTTACATTTCTCTTAATTTGAATAATTATAACAAAAATAATCATCAATACTAATATTTTATATTAACAGAATTTCATAATATTATTATTATCAATAAGATGCAATTATCAATTGCTAGAAAAATGTATGCAGTAGTGTACTTTGTTTTAAAGTGAAAAAACACAAAAGTAGCTAGATCGTATACTTTATACATAGATTATGTACAATTTAATTAACTTTATTTTCAATCTTCTTTTGAATATCTGTCGTCCATCAGAAAATAATTGTGGTATCGAATATCTATTGTCTATTATCGAGTATCGCATTATGTACACGGTAACATAGACGTACTCAGATTTTACAAATCAGAATCGAGTGGTGGTAGGCGGATTCAACCCCCAGATCGGTTATGTTTTTATTATTATTATTGTATTCGAGAAATACATATTAAAGCACATATTATATTACGTATTTACATTTTCTATTAATATAAATTAATATTTAGAATTTATATATTTATTATATTTTCGAGCTAATAGTTCATTCTGTTAGTTATATTTTCTAGTATAGATTCATTAATTCTTAGTATAGTTTTGTATGTAAGCAGTTTGCTTCGGTGACTCGGTATTTCAGGGTGATACCTTAGATCGGCTCGAAATAATGAAATCATCAGTAAAGATGCGCATTTGCAATATATTGCAGTTAATACAGCCCGTAATGCTTTATAACATTACGCGTTATTGCCTCTTGAGTTATTGACAGTGCATCACCCTGTCCTTCTCCGGACTCAATTTGAATAGTGTCCGTTAGCTCATTCTGAATATTTACAACTGCTTTAGATTCCGACAATACAGGGCTTATTAGTATTACTTGTTTTTAGGGAATACTTATTATTTTCAGAGTGTGTAATGTAACAGGTTTTTTCTGTTTCCCTGACAAAAGCCTGCTTAAAGTCTATGAACAGACTATTTCAAGTCTGTATTTTTCTTTTTCCATTCACAATATTTTTCCAGTTTTAAATTCGAGAAATTCCAAACAAATTACATAGACTGAACATGATGCTAATAATTGAATTTCTAATAAATGTTACCTGAATACTTAATGACGTTATTTGTTACGTCCGAGTAAATCATACGAGATAGGAAGGTTTGAATAGAAAAATACTATTTTCTCGCATTCGAGACAATTATTAAAAAAACTCAGTTTTTTAATCAATCCATCGAAAATTAAATAATTTATTGAAATACCCCATTCATATAAGTATCTGAATATAATTTGAAATCAGTCAAAGTAATACACAGTATTTGGACTGACACTGCACAATGTTTTAAATTTAAAATTATTATGTCAGATGCATTTTGTGGTTTTGTTGAATATAATTTAAAAAACCACGTTATCGTTTAGCAAACTGATTGTTTCATATTATTTAGAAATTAACAGTGTTGTAGAGTATTATATATAAACAAAATATGGAATTTCTACTTACATACAAAATAACGTAAATAAAATATTTACTTTGTTCAACAAAATGTTGTTTTCCCTTAGAATCAGTGTAAAACCATATAATTTGCTGAATTTGCATCTTATTTTGTGAATAAATATTACAGCTAAAATATGCGTGAAAACATATATTTTCGGCATTTGATAACAAAAATTATCAGAGCGCGAATTTGACGTCTATCACGGCTGCTCAAATCAGCTATACAAAGTGGAAAAACACATTAAAAAATAAACATTATTTAGTAAGAAATTATTGTGTTTTTGAAATAAAACTACAATTAATATAATTTTTCTTTTATAATTACTAGGGGTTTACAGTTAGTTAAATTTGAAATTTTTGAAATAAGAAAAAGTGTTAATAGCAAGCTAAATATTGTAAATAAACCTTTCTTTTTTGCAAATAAGCACATTTAATTTATTTTTCCATTTCCTACTTAGTTACCTACCGCTTATACTTTATAGTTTTGTTTTTATCTATGCTTGTATTTTTAATGTGAGTATACATCGTCTTCTGAAGAAGATACCGTAGGTATCGAAACATGTTGATTTATCAATATATAGTGGGTTTTCTTATTATTTATATAATATGTCATTATATTGTCATTATATTTTTCCTATCGCGCTCAAGTATCGATGAGTTATTACAATTTACTCTGAAGAAGTGAGATTAGAATAATAGTGTTGGATCAAAGATGACATTTGGTCATGTATAATCTTATCCTTACTCAAAAGCGAATCTATGTACCATGGATTAGCGAGAATACTCGGTGAAATGTGACTAAATAATTTAATTTTAAATATTCTTACATCATTCCTCAGAAAATGACATCCCAGCTATTTATTTTTAAATCTGTTACCATATCCAATACAAGTATCATACTTACCGTTTCCGACTCGATAAGCTTCCAATAAGAGAATCAGTTTTTATTACCAATATGGAATTTACGCTAAAATAAAATCATAATTTTTTTAAATCAAACTGGGAGAAAAACAGAAATTTAATTTTTCTGAAAGTCGGCGATAGGTTTGATTTAAAGAAATAGAGAGAGGATATTAATAATTTGACACAGTCCGTGCAGGTCAACGAACTTAAGGGTTTCATGAATTGCCTCGACATTTTGGACGTATCATCTGAAAACATTAACATTTCAATCGAATGTGGACAAACACAGAGCTCCAGTCGCACTAGTTGAAGCGGGTGACTGAGTTTTAAAAGCGTCTGTATAAAAATAAGAAAATATTTCATACATCTTAAGCTATCTAATTGAATTCATCGCGAACAATCGAAGCATATAATGATTAACTATTTTTTTTAGTTAAACCTAATTTAAGACATTCACCCATTTCTAGAACAATTTTCTCATAAAATATCATGTACAGTGGAAGTCGACGGATAGGAAAACATGCTAAGACAATTAACGAAAAATTTGTCAGACTAGAGTTGCCGTCTTATTTCTTATTTATCATTTTCTACTTAGAAAACGTCAATCGGAGTTATGTTAATTTCACGCATCTATAAGTAGATATCTGCTAAAGAGATTTATATTAAATCTACCGCTGCCAAAGTAAATATTTGTAAATTATGGAATAGTAGGAACCTGCTGAAAATAGTTTGGCCAATGTCAGCGTCAAATGTTCAACTTCATGTTCAAGATTAGGCGCGACCTTGAAAATTTATGATGCGATCATTGTTATATGAGGAATTGACAATACGGGACACAAACAGTAAAAAAAGGAAATAAATCTGGAAATACCTGAGTCAACTGTTCATTCATATAAAGAAGATAGGCATTATTAATTCAAATTAAATTAATCAACTAGAAAGATATACAGAAAAAAAATTAAAATACCACAAAACTATGTTTTGTAAAACTGCGACATCGTAACAAAAATTAGTTCTCCTTTAAAAAGATGGGCATGACAACGAAAACAATATTTAGCAGGTATCTGAAATCACCGCAATATCAGGACACATCCGTATTCGGAGAAACCACCGATGCGAGAAACTTCAACATCTGAGGCGTGTGATTTCAGAAAACCATTCTGAACTTGCTGACAGACGCAGCTCAGTTTCTCACGATGAGGCTGCACCCGACATTCGTTGAATTAGGTAATCTTAATCACTCATTAAGTTAATTAATCTATTTTTCACATATCTTATTATTATGTTCAGATTTTATGTTTCGCATTCCGCAAAAATTGTTTTAAAAGAAAATTTTTAAAATACTCATCGTTCGACTCTCGGTAGACGTACGGTTTTATTTATATCAGAAATCGTAAAGAACATATCATCCAGATATTGTTTTATCAATCGGTTAATCGCAATACCGCTTGTAATAATAATTATTATTAAGGCGATAGTGTATATTCATACGCGGGCTTGCCGAGTGGTGCCTTTTATTTATTTCGGCATCTCAAAGTGTCTATTCTCCATTGATATGCATTGAAAAGTGCAGCAAATACATTCCATCGCGATCGTTGTGTTGTCCGTACGTAGATATCTCGGACGGGCTCCGGTGTGAAGGCAATGATCCCAGGGATTGCGGGGAGCGCGGGGAGCGCGGGGAGCGCGCCCTCTTTAAGTATTCAAGCCGCATTCGGCCCGCCATTCCCCTCTTACTCCATATAACGAAAACGAAAAATAATATATTATGGATACTGATCTGTCTTTAAAGGCTGTTTGTTCAGTACGGCGTCTTTCGGTAGTTCCGGCTAGATCCGACCTTTCTAAAAAGTTTCGCTCCGGTATATCCGGCGCTCTACATATTAAAAACGCTTTATTGATTTTCTAATGCTGATAATGACATTTTGAGGAGATGAGTTACGTGAAAAGTTTCACACGTGGAACAATAAGGGAGAATATATTAAAAGAAAATCAACTAATAAAGTTGTTAAACACAATCATTAATGATTAACGTGTACGTATACACCATCGTCATTAGCCTGTGCCTCTCCACTTCCTCTGTCTTCGGTCCTACTCCTCATTAGTTGTCCTCCATTCTTCTGATGGCATCGCTCCATCGGACGGATGGTCAACATTAGTGCGACTTTCGTCCCATCCGTCATCTTTTCGACAAATATGTCCAGTCCATTGCCATTCTCTGGTAAATTTGTACGTTAGGTACTCCATCCCTCGGAGATATTCCAAATTTAGCCCTTTCCATTGCTCTTTGTATTAATTTGTGTTTGACATTGACGGTGCCGGTCCGCGTCTCGGCTCTACATATATATGTAGAAATAACCGAAACAAAGAGCGATGAAAAATTATTTCTACAATTTGACACGTGTTGAATAATAAGTCAATTATATATGTTCAATGTTTTTTTGTAAAGTAATTAATTTAAAAAAAAAACAAATATAGTCACCACCGGGAAGTGCGGGAAGTGTAAAAAAATAAGCTGTACAATACCGTCAGATTCCATCCACAGGGTGAATATTATGTTCCAGGCTAATTTAGTTTAGCTGACATTATAGTTTGGCATACATTTGTCAATTTATATTTGGTAGTCATAGAGAGTAGTTGATTACAACTTATTAAAGAATACTGAATGCTTCAAAAACGTGTTAAAATCATTAAAACATTTTATCTAAATAATGGTGGCAATCCTGTAACCATTAAAGGTGATCGCTATCGTCACATGTTGGAAAACTTCTCGGTGACCGAATTAGGTCCAATAGGTCTACGACACAGGACGATGCCACTTCACACCCAGCCCGAGCTGTGTAATGCCAAAAAGTAGTGATATCGACTGACTTCCTCGATTACCTAATTTGACGATTTCCGACTATTTTATGTGAAGATTAAATGAAAAAAAAAGTTTACGCCAATAAGTTAACAATGATTCCGATGCTACAGGACAATATTCAAAATTAAATTGCCGAAATAATACGCAAAGTGTACGAGAATTTTATGAAAAATATAGGTAAAATAGCATTTGTGCCGCTGTCAGTGGCGACCACTTGGACGATATCAGATTTCATACATAATTATAATAAACCACATAATTGAAAAATAAAAACCAAATTAAAAAAACTGTTTAATTTCCTGGTTATTCAAAAACAACATCGGCCTGAAACATAATATTCACCCTGTACATGCCTTATTATTAAGCTTTTCTAAAATTTGTTTTAAATATTTTATTTTATTATGAAAGCATGCAGTTAATCGGTATAAACAATGAAAGTGTTGTAAAAAGTAAATTGACCAATTACATGTTTCCTCTGAAATAAAAATATACTTTATACAGCGAAGACAACAATTTGAAAAGGACTTATTAAATAGATAAATAGCTTAATTAACGTGTAACGATGTTCTAAAAAATCGTAACATCTCAAATAAACACGTTTTATTTTTATTATAGCGTCACAAGTTCAATTCCGTGCATGTTTCCGTCGGTTCGGTTGTGAAACTAGTTAATGAATGAAAATCACATCGGATTATCGGGAGTGAGCTTCCTAAATAAATGTCTGGCTGCTGAACTTCTCCGATAATGTGAGCACCTAGTCGCATTTAATTTATTATTTACTCGAGTGTATCATTCGTAACCATTATCTGCGTGTTTGTCGATTTATTCAACAGGAATCGCTAACGATTGTAAATTCCGGAAACAAATGTCTAGCTTTATTTTTAGATATTTGCAAAATTTGTTTTGCACTGTCTTAAATAAAATTTTCCAAGTTTAAAACATGAAACCGCCGAAATAAAACATAATATTTAGGTTTCATGACTAACATTTTTCTGATGAGACGTGCGTTGATGTTCTTCCTAAAATACTTAAAATGTTAATATGCATCATGGAAACATTTATTTCACCAATAAAATTAATTGCGTCATATGTAACTAAGATTTTTGTTTTAAACTAATAGAAAGCGGTGGTACTTATAAAACTACACGAAGTTCTGTTGATATAATAGTTCTCTTCAATATTATATTATTCCTCTTGAACTCAAGAAACCTTCCGATATTCAACTATATACACAATTTAGAGTATGACAGATGTATGTTGAACATTTATTGTACGTCCAGGAGAACACACACACACACAGCTAAGTGAATCAATATAGAACGGAATAATTAACCAACAACACAATTAAGATAAGACAAACTTTCGGACAAAGACATCATAAATATTTTCTTTGGGCCAAAAACGTATAAGACTTGTAAACACACAGAAACTAAAAATTGCTTAACACTCACTTTAGGACAAGCCGAGTTGAAGAAAATTTTGGTTTAAAAAAAATAGGATCGATTTTTGTAAATAAAATATATTAAATACGTAGGTGTCTTGGTTGCTTGAACATTTAACAAAATCCAGTGCTTAGTTCAGGACACCCACTTGATTTTTCCGTTTAAAGTGTAGGTGGGTACGTTACATTATGAAAGCGTAATAATATAATGACAATTTTTTTCACACGATAACACCTGTTGTGCTGGTATTTGCCAATCTAGGAAATGTTTCAGTCTCTATTTAATTATATGTAGCGTTACTTCGCTACTGATAGTTCCCACACTTTTTAGTTCATTTTTTTTCCATAAAAAATTCTTCCCATTTTCGTTCTCATCCATACTCTTATAGGAATGATAACGGACTCTACACAAATACTCGGCTATTTTTTATATGAATACTACTATAAATACTTTTAAAATTAGCAATATTAACTTTGTGGTTGAAATTCATATTTTTTATTTATTGACCACTGAATTGAGTTTAAATACATCTACCGGTTTCGAAAAATACCATTTTCTTCTTCAGGATGTCTTAACTAACTAAAACATATATTATTGTTTCTTCACCAGAATCTATTTTTAAAAAAACAACAATTATTTAAAAAAATAATTTAGTACCTAACCTTAACCGCTAGTCTCGCCTCGGTTGACAGGTTTACATTAGAAATTACCACACTGAAAGCGGCAGCGTTCAGTATATTCCATCTAATCCGCACGACGTCAAACTGAAGTTCCTGGACCATAACCGATACTTTTTCTTACAGCATTAATGCGAAGGCATATGTAGGTACTGTATAAGTTCGGCCAGACTTGTACTGAACATCTCACTTTAAAATTTTTGATTGTACTGCGGACGTTGGAGGCACGTTAAACCAAAATAGTCTTGAAGTTTTCTCTGAATATTCACCAACGGACGATCCATTTTATTGAATAATAAATTGTTTAATTATTTAAAAACATTTTATTGTGGCATCCACATGTAACATCATGAATTATCGAGAGTTGAATTAATGACCTACAAAATAATATTAATCGAAATTGTTTCATTGTAAAACTTGAAACAAAATATGTTGTACTAAAATATCGCCAAATTATACCACAGAAATTAATCATATAATATCCGAATAATACGTAGACCTGAATTCTATAATACTCAAGTTTGATGAAGCCGATAGTTATAGCTGAGAGTAATAGCACTGAGTTATCGCATAACTGAAAGATAATTCGGAATGGCATGTTTACATAAATATCTCATTTAATTCTACGTGGTACAACATGTTCATCGATGGCTGGCGAAAGTATTCCTAAATAGTTATCGGTAACACTAGATGGGACGCCGGTCAAAGGGGGGGCCCCAGAGAAGCTAGCAAAGAAGGCGAGCGGACGAAACGTTGCGGAGAAAGACCAGAACTGCAGTGATCGGAATCGAAATCACCACTGCGACGACGCTGGACGTAACATATTACAGATGTCTAGGTGAGTAGTCCAGATCCTGGGAACGCAACGGGCACCTGAATAGGTCAAGGATAACAATCAATGGAGGTATTAATAAAGAATTTGGTGTAACGTTTTGTTACAAATAAACTAGAACTAAAACAAAAATTGGGCTATCGCGACTCATTTGCAACGGATTAAAGTTATATAATGACTTGCCATAAGAGACGAGACAATCGAAAGATCCAGATTTCTTATCCTTAATTGAATTTAAATAAAAACGTCAAAACAATCATTAGGTGGATGGAAATAATATAGTTATCGAGTGTTCATTTCACAATATACAAGTCTGTATTAGCCTACACCAGTCGACAAAACGGCGCTAACAGAAAATATTTTTACTTTTATTATTTATTTAAGTCATTTACAAAATTATGTAAGTAAAAGATGTCCACTGTCTCCTCAACTAGACAGAAGACCGTGAAATATAAACAATAATAAATATTAATGTCACTTAACATACAAATTACAAAAATAAATAACCAATAACATAAACTAATTAAAAAATATTCGTTTACCTATGTTTAAAATACAAGATATAACATTATATGATGTAGGTACGCAATGTATAAAAATAAAAATATATAGTATTAGTTTAATTTGTAATTACACTATGCATACATTATACTGTGTAAAATATTTAACCGTAATATAAATTGTAATACCAGCGGCGGCGTCGTTTATAAATGGAAACGGAAATGCCACATTTCGCGTTCTCCATTAGCGAGATTTTTTATTCGGCGGACAAGGCCGGCATTATTATTTTATTTTGTTAATATGTAATGTAATTATTTTGGAATCGAACTGATGTAACATTTTTCGAATTGTTCATTGACTTTGATTAGTCTTAAATGTAACCTTATTTTCACTTAAATTGGAAACAATGAATTTGGTAATATCGTCAAGCGGGAGGCAAAGAAAAAATAATTACTTAGAAATCCAACATATCCGAATTTTTCATTTGTTTGTAATCAAAGTACACTTGCAATTATTGGTTTCGTTCCAACAAATCAAAAGGTAAAGATCGCTAGTTAACGGAGTTTGAAAATATCTCATTTAAATTTTGTGTGACTGAGCTGTCACCGGAACTCGAACCCGATACCTTTATATTACCGGTTGAATGTTCTATAAAACTACTAACTTTATTAATTGAAATGTTTCACAGGTTAAATACGGAACGAAGTGTTCTAAATGGCGCCGGGATAGAAAGTTCAATAGTCACGCGGTAGTGGGTAAATCTTCACTAACACGAGTGTACAAGAGGCCCGTCAGTCGGCCGAGCGATCCCCCCGTCCCGCCGCGTCCGTCGCGGTTAAATCTATAAACTTTCCCACCTTCATCTCCCGATATTTTTCCACGGACGGTTATCGCTTTCTGACTACGCCGAGAGCGCGGGAGCGGACCGCTCGTATAAATTACGCGCGCTCCCGTGGCGAGTTATCAGCCCGGCTCTGCGCGAGAGTTATCATTCCGAGCGGGGACGACTTATTAGGGTCTGCGCGAGACGGTCTCTTCGGACGCGGTGGCGGGTGCCGGGTGCTGGGTGCTCCTGATGGAAAAGCGCTATCGGATTAAAATGCGTAAATCGCTATAGATTTAAAAAGGGGTTTCGCAATGAGATCGGCCGACGAAATCCCAAGTACGAAGATGGTCATCTCGTGAAACATTTTCGAGTCAGTATAATTAAAAAGTAAAACTGTTATAAAACCGTCGGATGCGAAGGTAAACTTAAGAATACACCTAGGGAGTGTACGAAAATGATCCTCTACGGTGAAACGTGAGCTGGATTCCGAAAGAAATCTCCCGCGAGTGTGTGGACACCCCGGCGTAATCGACTGTACGAGAAGACTAGGAGAAGTCAGTTCGACCGTCCGAGAGGGCCGGGCGCCGGATGCCGGATCTGGGGGCGTTCAGATTTGTAACTTTTTATAACCGGGATCAGACGATAAAGTTTCCCGAACGAGACGCACGCGATCCGATTTGGAAATGAGAACTTAGACAAGTACTTAATATGAATGAAACGGAATTGAATAGGAAGAAGTTAAAATAGTTTATCGACTCAAGTGTTGGATGAATTACAAATAGTCTTCGGATCGGAGTAGGTATTCCGTATTCCGTATTCCGAAAAGTTTTGCGTTTTCTTTGGAGAATGACGGTGAGTGAGAACTTTTAAATTAATTTTAAATTTATCTCACTTTTGGTGTAATCAACTACTGAAAATATCCGATACTTTAAATCATTTAAGTACGTCTATAAATGAAGTTTAACAAATATATAAAATAAGAATTATTTCAAAAGTCAACAAAGGAACACTCCTTTTTTAGAATTACTCATATGATAAAATGCTTTGTAGTGTGCGAGTACACTCTGGCATAATACATCACAATACACCCCAATAATCACATTGAAAATCGATCAAATGTAAATAAAAGTATAGCTTCGCGGAAAGAAAACTTGTGTGTGAGTGAAATTTGGAATGGAACCCGATGCATTTCGTGAAAGTGAAACGTTAATTTCCTGTGAAATGCGAATTAAATCTATTTATTTCGTTACATCTTTTTGTTTATAATTTATAAAACCTAATAATAGTTTTTTTTATTTTTTATTGAAAACTATCAACTGCTCAATTTGAAGACGCGCATAATTTAAGTTTATGTTTTATCACCGCAGTCCATTGCAGAGGTACAAAATATGGAAAATCAAACTGAAACGAAATTTCTATTTTTATTGATGTGACGCGATCAAGAAATTTGGACCATGCGGATGTCCGAATAACAGAAAAACCGCAAAAATACAGCTTCTGAGGAACGTACGTCAATTAACATGGAAAGTGGTGTTTAATGGTGTTTAACTAAATGACTCGCCATTTCCTCGCAGAGGTAGGCAGAATGTAAATGTAAATCTGAGTTAATGAAGAATTATCAAAGCAAAGTATCGATTTTTATCTATTGTATGTATCGCAACATTCAATGAAAATCTCATAACGTAATTATTTATTACAGTGGTTTAAAACTAAAACAGTTTGCTTTCCTTCAAAATGTAATTAATCATGACATTGTTCCGCTTTACAATATCTTCTTCGCAGTCACTTTGTAAAAGTATATTTTATCTTCCTCGAGAACGTCGAATCCGATAGTTGCAGCTGCACATCACACCATGCAACAGACAAATCTTCTATAACAAAGTTTTCAAGAGGAAGAGGAATTAAGTGCGCTGCAGATACTTACTTGTAAAAGGTGTTCTCATACCAACGTCCTCCTTTAAACTGGTAAGCTATCCATTATCAGAAAATTCATCGTCTTAGCTTACCCTTTAATTATTGAGGTGTTTTTTTTACATAATTTCCAAGATGGCCCTCTGTGACATCTTAAATTATGGTCATGTTTAAAAGATGTAATAATAAAATATTATTTAATTAATCTATTTTTAGAATAAATTTAAGTTTTCAAAATATAAACTTAAATCTCTAAAGAAAATATTTTAATAATAATATTCTGGTTATCTAATAAAAATACATGGTGTGGTAAATGGTAAACTTACATATTTCACAATAAAAAAAATAGTGTGTAAACTCATCCATGTCGGTCCCTCATGATCAAGATATCCATGACCCTTCTATAACTATGGTGTAGATCTTACGGCTGTCACCTGTCACCTTTTCCACTCGGTCAGTCTAACGGGTGGGAGATCTTCCTCTTCCTATCCGTCCTTCGACGTGACCCACCACAATAACCTTCTCCAAGCTATCCAATCCCTTTTCGCAAGATGCCCAAAAAATGTAAAAATTAATTATTTATGCTATTTGTCGTTATTTATAAACTTCATCTCTATCTCATCTTTCAAACACGCAATACAAAGTTTATCTGTACTCTGAAGACATTTTGTAGGCTTATTTCAACTCAAAAAAAGTTAGATTCAGATATATCATCTTAGTGTAAATGCAAATTATCTTCTTGTTCCCCTTCTTCGAAATACGCTAGTCAGTGTAATCTTGACTTTCTAATATAAAATTATTATTTACATCTGAGTCACCATAGTTACTATAGTTCAGATTTGCGTTATTCAACTGATAACTAATTATAACTTCGGCTCCTCTGTCCGCCACTAAAACAGTTAAAAAGGAATCGGAAGATCCTGACTGGCATTTAAAAATAAAAATCTTACGCTTAAAATTAGTAACGTCACTGCTAAGGTAGTGTCCGAGGACAACGCAAGCACTATAAGAATAAATTATACCCTGATAACGGTCAGTGACACACTGAACGTGTGAATATAACGAAGTACTTCACTGTGATGTGTGAATATAACGAAGTACTTCAATGAACTACTTCGTTATATTCACACATCACAGTTCGCACGTTTTACATCGTGCTGACCCTTCAATAGTTCAATACTTTACACATTATTCACACACACTAGCAAATAACTTAATTCTTTATAATGAAGCTCTCACTCAGCAACGCACAAAATTAACTGTGAGTTGTGTAGGCATAGAGAACGAAACTTCACGAAGTTTGCCGCTCACATCATGTAGTTCATTGAAGTGTGCACTTCGCGAAGTATCATACTATAGACTTCAGACCCTTAATTGAAGTATAGTTCAATAACGGTTTAAATAACGATTTCACCACTCTTCATTGAACTATACGAAGTGCGAAACCGTTTCGACCTGCATCGGGCCAACCGGTGGTACCAATATACTTCCAATGAAGCGTTCATTTTGAAAACTTCGAGTTAGTGATCGAGCATTTCGTGAAGCGTTCATTGCGAAATTAAGTTTTGCCTTTCGCTAATACTGACAGGTCCGCACAAGTGAAAAGGGAATTTACACCGAGTGGCAATATGTTACAGTTAGAGGTGGGGTAAAAACTGAAAGATTTCATTCACTAAATTAGTTCTATTTTGAACCTTACAAACATATGGAGCCAAAAATAATCAACAATTTTCTTTAGCATAGTGAAAATATAACATTTCTTCCATATAAAATCATCATCAGCATCTCAAATGATATCAACGTGCGCACTAAATTATAGTACTTTCAATTTTTTCATGTAAAAATTATTGTATGAAAAATCGCTATAATTTTTAAGCTTGTTGTTGTTTAAAATTATTGTATTTTTTATTTATTATCTTAGTTTTATTAACCACAATTGAGTTTAAAAAACATCTACCGGTTTCGGAAAACACTTATCCTTCTTCAGGATGTCATAACTAACTAAAAATATAGTATTGTTTCTTCACCAGAATCTATTTTTAAATTTTTTAAAAAACAACAATTATTTATTTATTACTGCTTAATACAAATTTAGTCGAATATTCGACTAAATTTGTATTGAGCAGTAATTTGAGTTAGGTACTAAATTTATTTTTTTAAATAATTGTTGTTTTTTAAAAAATTTAAAAATAGATTCTGGTGAAGAAACAGTACTATATTTTTAGTTAGTTATGACATCCTGAAAAAGGAAAAGTGTTTTCCGAAACCGGTAGATGTTTTTTAAACTCAATTGTGGTTAATAAAACTAAGATAATAAATAAAAAATATGAATCTTAACCACCAAGTTAATATTGCTAATTTTAAAAGTATTAAAATTATTGTTTTAATTAAAAAGTATGTATTGTATTTATCAACCAATACCTACTTGAGACGTGGACACATGTGATCCAGTATGTAATACATATTTTTTATTAATCCCATAATATACCCAACTGCCCAAAGATATTTTTTACCATTAGAAACCATTTAAAATACTAGATCTGTTGCTATATTCGGATTGGAGAAGATACTCTACATTCAGCATCATTAAATCTGCAATTTTTACTAAGCGGTAGTGTTACCAAATAGGGCTCACTTGTAGTCCCCGACAACTTTATCACTAAGTGAGAATCTCACTGCTAGACCGAACAAACATAAATACTCGTGTATTTTAGTAAAATTATTCATATTTGTTTGAGCACGAAAACAAGTCCTTAAAACATTTTATTTTAGAACTTTAGGCAGGAGTTCTGGTTTACAAATCAACTCAATAGGATAGAAATGTTATCTTTTTGGCTTGCTGTTTAATGGCGACATATAAATATACAGTATATATACAGTAAAAGAGACTATAATTGTTATAAATTGTGTATTTGGAAAAAATAACATTATTCGAAATAGCATCACGAAACACGTTTCCCTCAGAGAAAGGTTGTACCAAATCCATGGAATTAATATAAGGGAGAGGGTAAACCTTCCGCAGAATAATATGGTAACACAAATTCTCGACCACGTTTTCAAATATCAGCCACGTACAGTTTCTATGTGTTTTGCTGCGTTATTACATAAGATATAGAGAAACCAATAACACTAAGAGATGTGTTTGTAGCTTTCTCAGAATGGTCGGGATATCGTAGCCAAAACAGATTTCACAAAAACATCACAAAATTATTATTTTTTGGAACATATTATTAAGGAATGATATATCTGTTCCATAAAAAAATAACCACTCTTTGTTGAAATATATATAAATGTAAAATTTAACAATTAATAAACTATCGAACGCAAAATGCATTAAGGCGCAACTTTCACTTTTCGCATTTTTTACTTTTTATTGTTAATTTAATTAATTAATTAATTTTAAGCTTGACATACGTTGTTACTTAGATAAGACCTTTATACTCATTTAAAACTTATAAACTGAATATTATTTGCCATAATTAAGACAACACAAGTATTATAAGAAAGACTGCATTTTTCGCGTGCTACATAATTATTTTAATTTTGGTAAATTATTGCATAAACAAAATATATTTTCTTATAACCTTAAAGAAAAGACTACGGAGACAAATCTCAATTTACAAAATGTTAAAAATGAATAGTGTTATAAACCATTCAATTTGCATGACATATTACCAATTTTCGACGTTTTTAAAATACTTTGTTCTATTCAAAAACGTACGTTTTAAAATAATATAGTCTATTTACTCACTCGCTTTAAGGCTTCAGCTTCTATTTAAAAACACAATGATCAGTTTTTAAATAATACATTTTCAGTCTTATAAAAGACGATAATTTTAGTTGTCCGTCGAACTTCAATACTTTGGTATATTCGGCCATGTCATTATTTTCGTTATAAAATGCGGAAAAAATATTTTTTCACGCATATTTTATCCACAATATGAATTAATATTAAATTTATTCACAACATTAGTAGCAAATTTCATAAATTAGGTGTCTGTTTACTGATTTTAAGGGAAAATAAGGTTTTTTTGAACAAACTAAACATTTTTTGTATGTCGCAATTAAATATTTCGTTCATACATAACACTGTTGCATTTTAAATACAAGCTTGTCTGTTTCATAAATAGTATGTAATTATAAAACAAACATGTCACCAAAACGTAAATACTCAATAAATTATATAATTATCGTTGGATTAATTCAAATGACAAGACACATTTTTATTTTAATATGAAAACTGACTCCAGATACGAGTTATGTTTAACACTTGTATCGAATGCGAGAAAATCAACATTTTATTGTCGTCTCTTTCTAATTAAACCTTCCTCTCTTGCATGATTTACGTAAAAAATAACGATACTGATACTTTTATGAATTTAACTATTAACTTTATCTTGAAAGCGTATCTAATTCGTGTAGATTTCTCGGATTTCAAACTGGAAAAATGAAAGCTCGCCCCTAAGAAAATAGTTGTAAATTTGCTTTGAGATTATAAAATAGCTTGAAAATGTAGAAAATATTATAAAATTATTAAAAATCACTTAATACATTTGTACGTATTAAGAGATTGATTGACTATTCATAGATGAAGACGGATAACAGTTTTAGTTATCGATGTAACAAATTTTATTGCGAATAGTTAATTTGTTTAAATATAGAGTAGGTATATAATATTATTTCCAGCCATTAGTTATGATCCATTAATGTTAAGAATAAATATAAATATTATGAATTTATAGTTGTTTTAATAATTTGAATCTTGAATAAAAATTTGAATCTCCGGGCTTTACTATTTAATTATTAATCGCGTGTAAGTAAAAGTAGTGAGAATTATAAATTTATAATGGCAAAGTGAAATTGAAAAGTACTTAGATATATTCCAATTGTTTTAAATAAACAAAGTTATGAAATAAATTAAATTAAAATAATGTAATAAAATCAGTTCAACAAAATATTTAAATAATATGATAAACATGAAACTCTTTCACGTTTATCATATTCTTTCAAGTAATCAATTTTAGTAGATTTACTTTTACGCCTCGGTCGATTATTCTTTTATATTAATAAATATCTAGTCACACATCTGGAATAATATTATACTTCATAATATAGTAAAATTTTCAACAAGCGTGCAAAGTGATGAAATTTAAATACGAAGTTGATCATTACAGAACTAGTGGAGGTAATACTATTCATGCGCTGCTCGGTAGCAAGATGAACGATGAATTGAGCCTCCAGCGATGTTACGATGACTGAAACGATCGAGCTGAATTGTAACACCGAAGCGCTAAAAGGAGATCTGTCTGCTGAATGAGGTAGGGGAGACGCGAGGTACGAGGTGTGCCGTGGAATTAATGAGAGCTTTGGCAAGATAAAACTTATCTCTGTCTGGATAATATTTTAGTACTCATAAGTATCTTTGGTTCTATATGTCAATTAATAATATTTTTAGTTTGTTCAAAATATATTTTTAGGATTAGGTTTTTTTGCATGTGTTACCACGATCAAATAAGTATTTTGTGTGTCGCCAGATATGGGGTCATTAGATTTAGGGGTTTATTTGCGTTATATCAAAATAAAGTGTGGATTACGTCACGGTGTATGGGTGTTGATCAGAAGGTTGTGAGCGCGGTAAGTGGGGCTCATATCTCCTAGTTCTCCTCTATGCTGGAGTGACCGCGGAGTGTGAGGAAAGCTACCGGTCTACAGCTCGTGGTCAGGGAGATGGCAGGCAGCGAGGGACGCTCACGCATCGGTCTTCTCGATGGTTGCCGCTTGATATTATTGTGGCATATCTGGAAACCAGGGCTAATCGCTAGTATTGAAATTGATAATAAAATACTACAGAGAAAATAATACTAACCATCACTGTATTGATATTATGTTTTTCTTACTTTGCTATGCCCGTCAATTTTTTATCAACAAATCTGCTGAGTAGGGGCGAGTGCTCGATCTAAACCCAGCTTTTCATACATTTTATGAAAAAAAAACTCTTTTACTTGTTCATTAGAAAATATTCCGTTAATTTTTGACCTGTTTTAAAAAATTATTCTTTTTATCCGTATTATTTATTCCATTAGAGAAGTGTGGATCGTTGTTTTATTTCAAAATCAAAGAGATGTATTGATGCCGTATCGACATTCGTCAACATGTTGGGCACCGTGCTGATAGGGTTTTCTCATATTAAATTTTTTGCTTTATAGAATTGTATACTATTGGTTTTACCTTAGTAAGATCACTGTTAGATACATTGCGTGGCTTCATCGAATTCTTCGATCTTGTTAACATGTTTATTTGGTATGGAATTTTGTAAATATGCTGCCACTATCTAATGATATGTAGCGCATTTCTTTAAAGTCTAGCATATGGTCTGTATACATTTTTTTTGTATAAACTTCTTTAAATATTTTTTTATGATAGTCCAAAATAAAAAGTCATCAGTTAGTACATAACAAAAAAAATGCAAATCCGTTCAGAACTAGTCATGTGAAAAATGATGTGGTAATTGACAAATGTATTGATTGCATCTACGATAAAGTAATATTATTGTGTCTAATTTTCTAAAATATGCTGAAAAATGTTTTTACTGACAATGTGAGAACTAAATCAGTAGAATGACATAACAGGCACGTTCAGTTTAAATTATTTATAATATCACCAAGATTGTATTAGATCCACATGGGTGACGATACTTTTCAACATTATAATTATATTCTGTCATCTATTTGTTTTCACTCCACTTATTCATATCGAAATGCCACCATGTGAGTCATATGGGAGTTAATTGCGTTACAAAATCGAAAGGTAGAACTTCGGAATCTTGTCTTTCTGGATACTACGTAGCGAGGTCGAGAGAGTGAGGCCGGGGTCTCTGAGTCTCCATAACTTCTCCGCAAACTAACTTCCGAGTCTACCGAGTTTGTCACTCTATGGGGGGAGAGTTGGTCAGTTGGTCGCATCCCGTAGAAGTCACGCAAGAAGAGTTTGTATATATGATGAGAGAGAATCGCCAACTAGCTCAGATGTCAGGCTATTAGCTAATTACGCATACTTTGAACTAAGCGGTGAACAGAAAAAGTCCACCAATAAATAAAACAAATTAAATATCCTGACCGCATAAACACAATTATTTAATATGAGTTTAACAGAAATTTCACGTAGTTATTATTTTGTAAACGATCGGTAGAATCCCCGCTATGGAAGGCGCTATGGAAAATCACGTAAATGTAATCCCCATCAGCAATGTGTAATTATGGTCCGCGATGGCCGCAATTGATGGTAATGAGCAATCATATATTCGGAGCCCGTAGCTATTCAAAAAGACAATAAAACTACAGGGTGTCCGAAACTTCTTGAATCGACGCAAAAATAGATCGATCTCCATATCTGAAGCTGATTTTTTATCGGCATTATTTGTTCTTTTCTATTTTAATCAAGACTAGTTTGAAGGTAAATACTAAAACTTACGCGGCTGTACAGGCAGCTTCTTGAATAGCGGCAGGAGCTGCATTTTTTAAAGTTAAACATAAAATAGTTAATTTTTCAGTCATTGTCCATCGAATTAAATAAAGTAACACAAAATATGCCTTCATTAATTAATTTGTGCAAGTTGTGCATAAATATCACAATATATGTATTTATTTATATTGATTCACGTCCTTATGGGCTTTTATAAAGTTAATTATTTTAAAAAAAAAATAGCGTGGAATGTAAATAAAACGATGATTAATAACATTGATTTAAAAGGAAAAAAATTGGAAAGTTAAGTAAAAAAATTTAGGTTTAACGCAGAAAAAATAAAAATGTAGGTTTAACAAAGAATGGCTGAATACTAAAACCAATTACTCCTTTGACTCACATCAGCATCAAAAAGATGACTCTTATATTTAAACATTAAGCATCGGAATATATGTACAAGACCAAAATCGTTCCCAACCCTGCACCCACACAAAGACTGTGAAGTCTTTGTGTGGGTGCATTCCTATAATAATTAGTATATAATGCATTTACATGGAACAGCGCTGACGAACTGGTGCTCTGCGCGGGGACGTGGTATACAATCATTTCAGTTAAATTAGGGACATCCAGCATGTCATTTACTATTTAAAATAAAAATAATAAATCACTAATAGTTCTTCTACACGACAAATTAGTTAAATTGAGAGTGCTCATCAGAAAATCGCAATTCGTTTATTCAAAGGGTTATATACAGTTTGAAGTTTGAGGTGTAGCGTATGATCTACTACGGAACTATTTGAAAGGCAGAGTTCAGCAGGTTAAAGTTAATGACTGCATAAGTGATAAACTAGTGGTTAACTGCGGATTACCTCAAGGTACAGTTTTAGGACTCTTATTATCCTCTATTTATATAAATGACATATGATATAACATAAATAATTTTTCTGAGGAGATAATCGGGTTCGCGGACGATATAGTTATTCAAATCAGCGGAGATACCTGGGAAAAAGTTTTTAAAGTAGTGACAAAGAAATTCGATCAATTAAAAAATGGCTCTATCGTAATCTGCTAACTCTAAATGCCGATAAAACTAATTATATTACCTTTTCTGTAACATAAGTAGGGCGACCGACTGACAAATATAAACTTATCTTAACATTCCTGTGATTGTAATTTTGTAATAAACTATATTTGTCAATATAACTGTAAAACTAATATACAAAGAATAACCAAGTATAAATATTTAGGATTAGTCCCAGATAATAATTTAAATTTCAAAGAATACATAACCTTCTTAAATAGTAAATTAAGAAAAAATTTATTCTACTTCTTTGTCCATAGACAATATTGTAATTTGCAAATCTTAAAATGATAGACCATGCATTGGTTGAATTAATATTACAATACAGAATATGAAGTAGGGGAGGAACTTATCCCATACATCTCAAACCAATAATTACAACTTAAAAGATGATAATAAAAATAATTTTTAAAAATGCTAAATATTACCCAACTAAACAAGTTTTTAAAGATTTTAAAAACTTGTTTAGTTGAAACACTGCGCCCGCTAGCAGTTCTCTACTACATGATTTATGCAGACTGTTACATTTTGTTGTTGTAATTCTAAAAATAAAAAATTTCAGGCCATTAAGGCATACTCCCGATGAAGGGGCAAGGGGTTCGTCGGACCCGGTACCCTATTAAGACATGATATCAAAGTCAAAATCATACATCACATCAGCCCTAATGATGGACCCTACAATTGGATCCGAAACGTCGGCCGCAAAGGTGATATATACACGAAATATATTATTTTATATAAATATTAAAAGCCACCCCCATAATGCAAGATTTTTCTTAATTGGGGGTGCATAACTCTACAGCTGTTTCTATATTGTCAAATGTATAAATAAAAATAAAAATAAGTTAACAGACCTTAAAAAATTTTGTTGAACGCTTTCTAATTCTTTATAGAATGGAGACCAAATTGTTGAGCTATATTCTAAATTACTACGAACCACAGCCGTATATAAAACTTTAAGCGATTTAAGTGAATTGATATCTTTCGCCGTTCTTAATACAAAACCAATATAATAATTGTTCCACCATACAATGATTCGCTGACGTTTTGAACGATTTATTACAATACTATTCAAATTATTCAGCTAGCAACTATATTCAGAAAAAACTGCAATTTAAATAAAAAAAAAATTATAAAATGAATTAACTAGACACAGACAAAATCAATTTATCAAAAATATACCTTAATTGGTACCGGGATTCTGGATCTTTTTCTATTCGGGAAAACACGTTACCAGTTACTCCACGGCAACCGAGTAAGTTGACGAGAAATTTTCGAACTTATATGCTGCAGCTCTTTAAATTTTATTTTTCCAAATTTCGATAATAATAAAATTGGAAAAGTTAAAAAGTCTACTTTTCTTATAACTATACATAATAGTACGACGGTATAATAGTAGCATCAGATTTTAAGCTTTCGAATTATCCAAATGAGGTTAAGAAACGGTTGGATTACAAAACCATTAAACTTTTAAGATATCGAAGATTAAATTATGAAAAACATTCAGATTGTCTCAAATAAAAATAATAAAAATAGAAAAACATACATTTCCCCGCTGTAATGCGCACCGAGAAAAGAAGGTCTCGGTACTGGGAACTGAAAGCAGTCAAATATATGGGTATATTATTGACAATATGCTCTGCTGGGAAAAACAAATCACTGTTACTACCACTTGTATTCGAAAACTTGCTAATGTATTTAAGATGACTCGATATCCTCGATACGAAATATTTTTCTGTATTTTTAAGCACAATTTAAATCTGTAATAAACTATGGTACTATTATTTGGAAGGATATGCGATTACAACTCTGGCCTCGTTACACCAGTTTCCGAACACAATCGTCTGCGTAGTCAATAAATCTGAAATTGACGAAGTGCACGAACGTATCTGATTTTGGATATTCACCAATCGTATGGAACATCTGGAACAGATATTTTTAATTTTTATGCCACCTACATTTTTAAAACTCTTAAAACAAATATAAATATGAATTTCTTTAACAAATAAATAAACGGCGTTTTCTGTCTTTTCACGCCTCTTTGCGTTATTCCGTGTTTCGCAGCCGTACGTGGGCACTGACAGTATGAATTTAACAAACTTTTTTTTTGATCCCAATGAAAGAGCGCGTTTGAAAATCCAATGAATATTTTCAATTTGTAATTTAGTCAGCTATCCACCTATAAAATATTATGGACTAGGTCTCGTTGTGAAGTAATAAATGAGACATGTCTTTAAAAATATAGTGTAACGTGTGTCAACCATGTTTTGCATATGTTCCCGGTATTTATATGACACGGCAGAATTAAATTCGCGTTTCCTAATATGGGCACGTAATGAATTTTGTAAACCTATCGGTCACCGCGAATCACCTCCCGTTCCTCTCCCTCCACGCGTCAGACTCTTACCGCTCACCTCTCCACTATAGTGATAACGCAATTGGATTAATTTCGAATATGCGGATATCATTCAGTGGCAACAAACTATCCTCATTTTTAACTAGTTTTATTTATTCTAGATCATTCTTGCTTCGATTTTATATCGAGTGTTACTAAATGCTGTGAACGTATATTGAAGAATATCTACCGAAAACATTTATAATAACGTTGTATTTTAAATTGTGTGGTCTAAATTCATAAAGATATTTCTTCACAAATTGTTCATACATTTTAGAGCTACAATTTGTAGAATATTCATGTGACATTAGGACTAAATTCTCTTTGGAATCAGTTTTGTGTATCTGTCCCTTGTAATTTATTCTTATGGGTAATTACTGCAAATTTGGTAATAATAATTTCCATACTAAACTAAATATGTATATACATATTAACTTATGCAAACTCTGCTATAGAATTTCGAGGTAAATAATAATAAATTAATAGGGATTCTAACATAATCTTTATATGCCTGTAAGGGTGTTCGGATTTATAATACGTGTTATTATTGTTGTGAAAATAATTTCATTTTTGTAAGAAATATTGTTTTGTAATTTTATAAACAACATTCCTATGTTTTGTGAGGAGTATTGATGCAATGAGGCATTGTAATCATGCTCGATTACATTTAATCTCCATTTAATTATTATAAACAACATTCAAAATGTTGTTTATAATAATTAAATGGAGATCAAATGTTTTTTACAATTATTGTCTTGTTATTTGATGATGGGTACCCTGAGATGCTATAACATCGCTGATACCTGTGAAAGGACGCACCTACCCATCCTCAACATTTAAAAAACTAGCTCGCTACAGCTTATTTCAGCGGTTTACAATCAAAAGTTTTGAACTCTCTTATGGATAAATCAGCCCTTTTCATTTCATCCATCTGAGTCGTATCAGCTGCGTTTGGAAGCTTAGATCGTTTTCTGTACTCTACACATTCAATTTTCTCCATTCGGGTGACCAATTGAAAAAAAATTATAAATCCACCTTAATCAGTCAACATCGCTATCAGATTCTATAGTTCGTGTATGCGGGAGGACAGATGCGAGCGGATGCACTCACTTACCCGTTTTCCAGTCTTCCAAACTTTGCTGATAAACTGCATTTGTTTCGTTTCTTCTTGATCCATAGATTTTAGGAGTTCCGCTAGAACTGCGGCACTATCTTGGACACTTTTTTCCTTTTTATTTTTCTTTGTATTCTTCCAGTTCAAGGTCAGTTATCCCTAATCTTATTATTTTGATTAGTCCCCCGTACGTTACTGTTTTCACATATTTAAAAAATATAGCTTATTTGGTTATTTTCTGCGTGTATTTGGATCTCCTGGCGCATAATGTGCTCGTTTTATGTTTTTCTTTGCAGTTTTTTAAAATTTTACGATTCGTTTCATATTTTCCTCTCATTAGGTAGTATATTAAGTAATATTCGAGTACACTCTGCGACTAAATTTAAATTTAAATTACCCTCGCAACGTTTTCTCTAAGATGGGAACAAAGTGAAAATCGTCGTGAGCGGATTTTTTCGACACCAATTTATGAATTGTATATATTTTTTAAATAATTTTCTTTGATAGATTATTAATATTTACTAATGTAAATAATGTAGGTAGTGCACTGACAATATTTCAGGTGGGAGCAATTTTTTTTTGCAATTTTTGATTATATATATATATTAACTTGCGGATATCTTCTCAATTACTGAAAAGAGTCAGACAGTGATGTACAATAATTGTATTATAATATTTTCTCTAATGTTTAAAATTCAAACCTTATTAATTTTAATATTAAAAATGCAAATATAAGACACGCGTCCCATTAAATATATTATTTATATTTTTCTCCAGTCACAATCGTCTACTTTTATTGTAATATTACTTCGTTACGGTAAAAATATGTATAAATATTTATAAATATCAATATGATATTTACAATTACAAAAAGAATGACATAATAATATGAATTAATTATATTTACGTAATGACTATTTATTCCTTAATGTAAATTAGTTAGAAATATTTCAAATTAACTATAAAATAATTTTTATGTTTCATGATTATATTAATAAAAAATTTACTGAATGATTTTTTCTTTTCTAGTTATATTTTTGTTCACTTTATAATATTTTTTAATTTTATACTTTTGATTTAACAAAACGACATCTGTAATTTAGTAGCTAAGTAGTAATAATTGCCTTCCGAATATTATGTAAAGGTCGGGAGATCAGTCAGTCATAAGTATATTTTTATAAATAAAAATAATAGCATCAAATTTTAATGTCGAAAAGAATTATGAAAACCATCCAATTAAATAAAAATTAGTCAAGTACAAGCTAACTATATTGAGATTTCTTTTAATACTCACATACTTTTTATTTTCTAATGTTTTCCGATATGTTAGGGAATTTTCTGGGTTATTATTAATTCTTATATTTCCAATCTCTTATACTGCACTTTGCCACTGATTAAAGTATTTATACTTGTCACTACTCACACTATTTAATTACTACGGGACACAATGGTACCTACTTCTCTTCGGGTACTGGTAGTAACTGCAATAATATGTCAGTTATGTTTAACTTAACAATGATATAAATACTCATTTATTTATATCATTATTAAGTTATATACTAAAGTAGATTTAACAAAAAACGACAACTTAAATAAAACCTTTGTACTATTAGAAAACTAATAATGTAATAACTATTTTTATAATAATTAAAACAATATAGATATTAACTGAAAAACCGCGACCATTAAATTTGTTTCCTGTGTGCCAGAAAAATTTCTGGTTTCGGAAAATTCACGTACATAAAAATATGTTTTCTTATAGGTCCAATGTCAAGATTACGATTAATCTATATTAAATAAAATTTTGGAAATGAATACAGTTTTATATATATTTAACGGATTATTTTCTCGGGAAACCTTAAAGATATCGCTAAATTTGCTTGACGTTACAATATTTTTTATGCTTAGTTTATTACAAACAAGCGATTTTTATGAATAGGTGTATTGTTTTATATAATATATCTATTGATAAATTAATTTACATAATTTAGAGCTTCAAATACCATTTAAAATGATGTTTTGTTTCAAAAACACAATAATTTCTCACTAAATAATATTTTGTTGCTATTATGAATGTGTATTTTTCCTAGCTATCATGGCAACGATTCAAATAAAAAAAATCATGCGTATACGAAAAGATAAATTAATATTAAAAGTCGCCCTTTAACCTTTCCATCATTGGTTATCTTTGTTTATGGTATTATTGTACAGAAGTATTTACATCAAACTACATTATTTCTGTTTATTAAATTACTTACTAGAAATCGTTTTGTAAAAGTATTTGGTTTTGTAATGAAAGTTTTATGGAACTTATTCAATATTTTGTATTAATTAAGAACATTCAATAAGTTATTTCTTTAAAAATCGCAATAAAACTCCTCGTATCTTTATATTTTGTGTGTATATATGTCTGAACTTTTTACTTTTTATGAACTTTTAAAAAAAATATTAAATTTTTTTATTTATTATTATTTTCCTTGATTTTCTTTTTCATAGCGTTATATTTATTTCATAACCTTTAATGTATAACATAATATGTATTATCTCTACGGCGAATCGGGTTAAAAAAAAACCTGATCACGCTGGAATAAACACATTATGATTATTATTATTTTCACTGCAATTGATTAAAAAATATAGATTAGTGAATAATATTTGGCACCTTATTTAATGTTTTCTGTCCTACTGCCTTCTGCCTACTACTAGTCGACTCTATTATTTTATTTTGAAACATTTAATTTGATAATGGTACGTTCAATATTTACATATATAGAACGTGTACTCGTGCGGGGTTTGAGGGTAAATTGTATTCAATTTGTTGTGTTTAAGTAAGATTTAGATGGGTATTCAGTCTTCTTTGTTGTGTTTTATCTCCAGGTTGGTAAAAATGACCACGCAAGGTGTCTCGTGCACAATATATTCCGAACCGACTTCCAAGAAAAGGTGTTCAATAAAGATTCGTATAGATATACAAATATACATCGCTCGGATACCCTCGACATGTGCGACGAGTGCAGACCGGGCAGCAGGCACCGGGCGCCGGGCACCGGGCACCGGGCAGCTCGGTTATTATATTTTCTTTTAGAAACTTAAACAATCATGATCTCCTCTCGAATACTCGTTAATAATTCCCTGCAAATGGTGTCTAATTAATTTGTATTAAATTACATATAAATGTAATTATTATAAATATTATGTTAAATTTGTATTTTTATGATTACTTACTTGCGCACATTCTGTATTATATAAATAAATGCGGTAGAGATTATAGAGAAAAACATAGTCTAAACGGTGATTAAGTAAATCAAAATCATCTTTGACAAGAGATTTTTCCATAAAATAATACCGTTTTATGAAATAAACTGAAAATGAATTATCCACTACTACTTAACATTTAAAGCCAAGTACTATTATAACATTCCGAGCACATTGGAATCACGATCATAAAACTATCCGATCGGAGACGTAAATAAATCTATTCGCTGGAATTGGATTTCTGAAATAAATCAAAGCGTAAGAGTGTCCGACCTCCCGATTCGGACCATATCTGGCCGGCTGCTTTCGTAAGCGAAAGATTTACAACGGGGGGATTCTTGCCTAGGGCGACTGAATATTGAATAACGCGGAGGGCTGTTTGTTTTGCATGGGCCGTGTTGTGTCGGTCGGCTCGTATTGGGATTGTTCTTTCCTTGTGTTTTGCATGGGCCGTTGCGTGTGTAGTTCCCGAACTCGCGTACCGAGCGGTCTCTTCTTTCGGCCTCCTCGAAATTAGGGCTGCGCTATAAACCGTTTCGTAATCTTATTATTATTGTTATATTATTGAAATACTGTCTGAACTTTTAGTATTTGAGCAAAATAATTTTGATAACGCTAATAATCATGATAATTGTATTGGAAATGCTCCTTTCCAGTATTTTCGGCGTACACTTTTCCGAGAAAAGTAGACTATTTATCCATCTACCGAATATTATAAACGAATGAAAGGTTTGAAAATTAATTAATTATTATATTATTAAGTAGATGAATAACATTTTGTGTTTACTTTACCATTAATCTATTAAGATTGACAGAATTAGTGGTACTGCGCGCGAGTGACCGCCCCGCCCCTACCCAGATGACGTACCGAATCGGCTCTTCTCACACGAGCGCGCTCTGATGCTCTGGGAATCTGAGCGTTAAAAAAGGGCCGCTCTAAAGGAGAAGAATAAATTGAATGTAATAAAAGTAGATGTACCTACATTGCGATTCATCGTGCGCATCGCGTGCTATTGTTTTCTTCTTGATTAGGTGTGAAATTGTGTAAGTAAGATATTCCTTAAATGTCACGAATGCGGCTTTTAATGGTACACGAAACTCTAAGGGAAGCAGCCGAAAATAAATATAACTATATTATATTTAACACCAACAGAAAAATCCCTCCGGCACTTGCCGCAGGAATCAGATAAATGCCCTATGTGAGTGATTGTGTATTTTAATGTTTTCAAAGTCCAATATTAACGGAGATACATTTTTTTTAAATTATTGGAATAGCCGCCAATTTGCACATAAGACAGCTGGCACAAAAGATTGGTTGGCTAAAAGTAACCTGAGATATTTACCGAGTCAATTTTTCAGAAATTCTTGAAATCTAAATTTGATGAGAACTACAGATGTTCGTGTCCCGTTCAAATATAAGCGACTTAACTAACTTACCATCACGCCGTTTACCCCCGAGGGTAGGAAGACAGGATAGAGCCACACTCTTCAGTCGTAACACACAATTCTCGCCTCATCCACATTCGTACATCTTCTCATATAAGCTCGCCGATTATCAAGGCTTCTAACAGGACCATCCTGCAGTGTCTGGAATTTAATATATGATTTGAATAGGCACACTAAAAAAAAATAATCTCGAATTAAAGGAAACATTATTCATTTATAAAGTAATAGTTATTTAAAATAAGTAATTCATATATTTTGTCAAATTTTAAATGCAAATGTTAACTTACTATTGTAGGAAAAATATACTATTAAAAAACTTAAGCAAGCTTGTAGCAAATACATTATATTTTCTATAAAATTAATTTTTTCAGTATATCTATTCAGTTGATACATTTAATAGATATGAAAAGTTCTGAAGAAACTGCATCTTCACAATAATAATATTTTCTCCTTATAAATATATAAATTGTATCAAACTTTATCCAAATTGAATAGAAATTAATCGATTTAATCTGTGGCATCTCCTAACGTACATCGGTCAAAGATATTAGAGATTTGTCGCGATAGATTTATAAAACATGTAATATCAGATGTATCAATTTGAAAGAGCTGCGGCAATAGTACAGTTGGACAATTTATCGTCAACTGACTCCATCAGCGTGGTGTACTGGTCACGCACTTCCCCGGATCCAGGTTTGAATCCCGGCAGCAACTAAAATATTTTTTCGATAAAATTGTTTTTTTCTGTCTTTCTAGTTAATACATTTAATTTGTATTATGTTTTTTATTTATTATCTTAGTTTTATTAACCACAATTGAGTTTAAAAAACATCTACCGGTTTCGGAAAACACTTTTCCTTCTTCAGGATGTCATAACTAACTAAAAATATAGTATTGTTTCTTCACCAGAATCTATTTTTAAATTTTTTAAAAAACAACAATTATTTAAAAAAAAAAAATTAGTACCTAACTCAAATTGCTGCTCAATACAAATTTAGTCGAATAATTTTTAGGAAAAAATTTTAGAATAGGACTCATAGTTAAATTTAGTTGGCTGTTTAGAATTTCCTGATTACTTTTACATGCTTTATTTATCTCCAACGATTCCAAATTATTTAATTTGTTACCTACACTGTTTATATGCAAAATTGACAATCCCAATTTTTTATCAAAACCATGACTATTTTCTATCAAATGATTAGAAAATTCTGAAAACCCACTATTGTTCAAACATCTCAAATGCTCCTTTACTCTTATATTAAAATTTCTACCCGTTTTACCAATATAAAATGCAGCACAATCCTTGCAACAAAGTTTATAGACGCCAGAATTGTTAAATTTATTATCTTTGTCTTTAGAATTTATGAGTAAATTTCCTATACTATTATAAAACTAAGATAATAAATAAAAAATATGAATCTTAACCACCAAGTTAATATTGCTAATTTTAAAAGTATAATTTGTATTATCGCTTTATTATTATCACGGTTAAAATATGTATATGGAAAATTGTGTTCGTACTTCTAATACTCAAAATATGGATAATTATTGTTGTGTAAACGACTAGTGCATACGTACCGTAATAAACCGTTGGGTTCCGATTCTTATTGGAACCCAATAACCCACAAGAGAGTTTGTCAGCTAACTGATTTTGAAAAACGGATTCGGAGATTTATCTCTTTCAGTTAGCCGCGGTCGGTCAACCTAAGCGTCAATGCTTTGAATAAATGATGTTTTGAATATTGTTTTTCGAGAGCATCCTCAAAGTTTTTAACGAAGCATCCCAAAGTTCAAGAGCACTATCGCGAGTACAACGGGTGGACGCGGCGCGGAGTGCCCGGGGCAGCAGGTCTCCGAGTTGTGCTCGTTTATCAATGTTACAAAGTTTTCTGGAAATGTACAACCTTTTGAACTATTGTTTTAAAAATGATTTCAATAACATGTACTTAGTTAGTAATTATGCGTGCGGGTTACATCCGTACTATTAAAAACCTGTACTAAATGAGAAAAAAACTATTTATACCCATCATTATAAAGGTAAAAAATATTGTTGCGATGTAGGATTGACATTTTGAAAAATTTCCTTTCATTTTTTATAAATTATGAATAATTTTATATACATATTTGTATCAATGAGTACATACATATCTCATCTTAGAATAGTATTGTAAGTACATCGTTCTATACTTAGCTTTATTTTACTAGTAATACTTTTGTACTTTTGTAGCAAAACCTTTTAAAGTAGAGCAAAAACTAAAATATGGTCAAATGTTTGATAAAACAAACACATTTTGATATAAACTACAAAAAATATATATTATTACTTTTAATTGGCAAAATTAACTTTGTGGCTAAAATCCATAATTTTAATTTGTTAACTTTGTTTTATTAACCATTTATTGAATAAAATACATCTACCGGTTTCGAAAAATATCATTGACTTTAAAGACAACGATGATAAATTTAATAATTCTGGTGTCTATAAACGTAGTTGCAAGGATTGCGCTGCATTTTTTTGGTAAAACGAGTCGAAATTTTAATATAAGATTAAAGAAGCATTTGAGATGTTTGAACAATAGTGGGTTTTCAGAATTTCTAATCATTTGATAGAAAATGGTCATGGTTTTGATAAAAAATTAGGATTGTCAATTTAGCATGTAAACAGTGTTGGTCATAAATGAAACAATTTGGAATCGTCGGAGATAAATAAAACGTGTTAAACTAATCAAAAAATTATAAACAACCAACTAAATTTAACCATAAAGGCCATTCTAATATTTTTTCCCAAAAATTATTCTAGTATTTATTTTTATATCATCAAGTAACACTTTAAGTTAGGTATTAAATTTATTTTAAAAATAATTATTGTTTCTTAAAAATAGATTCTATTAAAGAAACAATAACATATGTTTTTGATTAGTTATTGACATCCTGAAGAAGAAAATGGTATTTTTCAAACCCGGTAGATGTATTTTAACTCAATACAACAAAGTTAACAAACTAAAATAAAAAAATAATTACTTTCATTATATTTTGAAAAACATTAATCTTTATTTAAATTGATATAACTTTAATATCACATAATGCAGATATCTTTTTATGTATTCGGTTTTACTACTTGTTATATACTTTGAGACATGAAGGAGTAAAAATATAATATCCTAAATATAGTCAATCTTATAATAGAAGTATGTTTAATTTTTTGACGTGGCTGACAATCTTAGAATAAATTGTTTTTATTGTAATTTTTTAAGTATCTGTGAAATATAGAGGGAACGTTCACAGAAGACGCGAGGGGAGTGGTGGGGAGCGATAGGAAATCGCGGGGAGTAGTGGGGAATGGCCAGCTATGGAGGATGGGGGGAAATAAAGTAGCTCTCGTGGACCGACAGACCGCGATGAAAGGGTTTGTGAGTATTGTAAGGCAATCTGTCTAGGAGAAGGTAATTCTTTCTTAAAATCCCCGGTATTGGACAGCGGCACTTAAAATATGTACACAATACTTATCAACATTTTATATTCTCTCCTTAGGTTCAGACTTGTGAGCATTCTGAGCTTGTGAGCTTCTTCTACATTGCTATACATTTATGTGCTCATTTTTGTTGAAGGTGCTCAGTTTTGATTTTCGGACGGTCCAAGTCATAAGTCTAAATCGTACACTGCTTTATCAGCTGCGGCTCTTCAGTTGGATTTGAATTTGAACGCGATTGCGCCGGGCGCGCTGAGGTTCTGCATTTTAAGGACTTTGGTGATGATCAATGTTAGCAATGATTTCCAACCTCTCAAGCGGTATGGAAGTTTGAAGAAAAGGAAGTGTCTCATTTTTATACTTTTAATGTATTATACATTCTATAAGTTACTTTATAGTTGCTTAAATATCAAGTTTTATTTAAAACCTTCAAGTCAAATGCTTATTTTACTACGATGCATAATAACTTGATGTGATCTGAATACAAACGCAGTAACCCTTTCGTGTTATTGTGATCAAGTTAAATACAAATTTTTCTTGTAGGGAGTTCATGACAATAATTCCTAGTTTACAGCGCTCTAAGGGTTAGATGGCGTTAGATTATGGTCTACTTTGTAAAGCGGACAGGAAGGGCGGGGGACCACAATCTCTCATCTCTTTCTGTCGCTCCCTCTCTCACTCGACTTACTATGATATAGTTATACCGTGTAGTGTTCGTCTGCTCGTCTCGTGTAAATTCATTTATTTATTTAAAACATTTAATGTAGATTTTGAAGATTAAAAATGAATTTAATAATAATATTATAAGAAAACAAAACTTTTAAAATATTTTCGGCTGACAGGTAATCGGAAAACTGATTCGAAAACAAAAGTGAGAAGGTCGTTCATTAAATGTGAAATTTATGTTTAATAAAATATTGTATGAACCTTGTAGGTGCCCAGGTTCTCCACGACGCACGGCAGATTAGCGTCTCGGCCCAGCGCCACCGTCACGTTGGGAATGGGTTCGGCAAATCGCGGTTCTTCCGTCAGAACTGAAAACAATTAACATTCAATATTAGTCATAATGTCTACAACACAATAACAATAACAAGTTTGGCTTCAGCTAACAAGTATCAGTAAAGTACCCTCAGACCGATTGTGTTGCAAGGCAGCGAATCGTGGCTCTCGACCCTAGCAGATGGAACCGTCCGTTTTGTGAGCGCGAGCTCCCATATCGGTCATTCGTATTCACCGTCAGGTTGCTATTTTTAAAAACCATTCACTGTCCGTATAGTATAGTGAAAATATTTATTCAATAAAAAATAAACACAAATATGTTAATACAACATGGGTTTAATTTTCAAGATTATAAACATAAGGACGAAATAAATAAAATGCATACAAAAGTTACAGTTAGACGTAGATAAACTACACACAAGAATACTCACACACCCCTTAAAGCGAAAAAGAAGACAATGCACAAAAACGAAAAAAGGTTATTTTCGGCAAAGAAAAGCCTCTGGAGGTTAGTCGATCGTTCTGGGCCCCACGTGTACAAATAATGCATTATTTACGTGGCATATATGGAACTGCATCAGCAATCCCAGGAGACGCGACCTCGAGGAACACCTCGAAATAGAAAGGGCGAAAATGTTGTGAAAGATGCAAGAAGACTGGTGTTACTGTGAATATAGACAACAGTAGCGAAAACTCATTTCATTCATCATCATTTATTAATACTAATAATAATAATAAACATTGCGGAATAGTATAGAATACGTAATTCGGTGCCCCGCCTGCTACACTAGTATTTTACTGTAATATAGCAGACAGTGCTTTTCCGGTATAATAGTAAGTGCAGTGAAGTTAATTTATAAATATTATCAAATTAAAATACAAGTATTCAAAGAACGCAGCCATGCGATGATGATTGCGCCGACGCTTCAGTACGGTAACACGTGCCACCGTCAAGGTGTTGCCTCAAAAGGTTGTGTGGTACGACCATACTTTTTCGCAGGAGATATAAATCTCCCACAGTCGAGTTGATTTGTTTATCCCGCGAAATGTAAATAGTTATTTTTAATACAAATTAAATTAATCAACTGAAAAGATATTCAGAAAAAAAATATTTATCAAAAAAATATCCCAATACCAACAAAAATATTTTTTTTGTATACCTTTCTAGTTGACAAATTTAATTTGTATTAAAAATATCTCAGAACTGTGTTCTGAAATTGCAACTTCACAACAAAAATGTGTTCTTAAAAAAAATTGTATCAACAGTCACCCTCTTTTCGATATCATTCTCAATCTTTCCGGCCCTAGCAAACGTATTACTTATTTTAAGCATTATCTTTGGGTCTATTCTTATCTGTTAGAGGTATCATAGTAATCAAGTATTTATCTTCATTATTCATCAATTTCGACATATTTTTCATTAAAGAAACTTTGAAACGAAGGATTAATTTCGATGACTGGTTATACAGATTATGTCTATGTTTAACACCTTCTGATTGATCAGAACATAAAATATAGACAAACTTTGCATAATAGACAAGAGTTTGATTATTTAAAAAACGTTTCCGTTTGGAACATGCGACCGGTCGAGCGATAACTTTATACAGGTGTCCGCAAAAAAATAAATCAAGTTACTCTTTCTTAGCTTATGTATTAATGTTACACAAATATACTGTAATCTGCGTTAATAAATTTGAATTTGGTTTGTCACTAAGTAGGCATCTTACCACTGGACCAAACAAGCACTTCAATATACTATTATATGCATCCAAAAGACATGCACAACTAAAAATTTCGCACATTTAACCTTTAGGGTTGTGGTAGCTACAGATCTATATTTAAAAAAAATGATATAGGTATGTACGTGTGAAAGATATTTAAATGTTCAGGGTTTCTTGTAAATAAAATGATCCAACAAAAATTAGTTTAAAATATCATTAAAAATTTTAATTTTTCTAAAAAAAAAATGCACTCGATCAATCTTAAAAAATATTACTGAAGCATTTTCTTATTTAGATGTTTATAATTTATGTTAAATATAACTAATCTGATCATAAAAATGTTCTTAGTTTTTCACGGTTCATCAGAATCTTTTGTGCAAAGTTTTCTGGTCTATTCTGCCGTATGTCTTCGATCATTATTATATAACCGATATCATTTTTCACAAAATGCATTTCACTTGAATCAATAAACCGCTTAGTATAAAACTAATTTTTCTAATAAAATGATTTATATGGACTTAAAAATAGGGGCGAATATTATCTCGTGATATGATTCGAAATGTGTGATTGAGTTGTCGAGTCACTCGGATGGAATAGTTGACGTTTAAAGGTTATGTAATTCGGATCAGAAGGTTTTGAACGTGGGAGGCTGAAGGCCCATTCTCTCTGCAGTTCTCACACGTGTAGACGTATGTCGCAATGTATATGAATGTGGAATGTGCGGGTGAGTATATAGGCTGTGACTAGAGCAAGGTGCTTAATAAAAACAGGACTTGCAAAACTTTTCATTTATTGCGGATCGATTCACAATTAAAAGTCACCTCTCGACCGAAATATTTCTTACATTGTTCACAATCAGAGGCCTTTTCTTCATCGTGTGTCTGACAAATTTGCGTAGGTATTAAGGTACGTTTTCAATTATCATAATGCAAATATAACAGTGAGTATTATACATGAAGCAATATTATTAATAAAGGATATCCAACGGAAAAATTTTAAGATTAAATTGTAATTGCTTGTAAACCATCAGGGTGAAGTAAGTGGGAGGGGTATTGTTCGACGCGCGTGATTTGCGGATTTTCCAGTCACTATGAGTCATTGATCGGGAGCATACCGCGCGTTCGTGGTAGGGCAATATTTAAAATGCGGTGATTCATTGGTTCATGCGCATCGCGCTTTTTGTACTCACTTTAATATTCGACGAGTAAGTGATGGGCCGAGCACGCAACTTGTCTGGTGTTGGGTTCAAAAGTTCAGACAAGAAGGGACAATGGTTCGCCAAAGCCTTCGATAGAGTCTAGCATAACGCCCTTCTCTTAAAACTCCACAACGTGGGTTTCTACCCTCAACTACTCGGAACCTTAAGATCGTTCCTCGCAAACCGCTCTTTCCAAGTGAAAGTCGGCAACTCCCTTTTCACCACCCACTTTATGACAGCGGGAATCCCGTAGGGCTCAATCATCTCTCCGATCCTGTTCAACATTTACACACACGACATCCCACTCCTAACTCCCCCCACCCCAACCCCTCCACCTGCTCGCCTCCTCGCCACACATACGTAACCCCCCAAACCCTACAAAACCCCGCTCCGACATTGCACTTTATGCAAACGATACCGCCGTCCTCGCCCAAGCATCAACCATCCCCAATATTATCTCCCTCCTCCAATCCCATATGAACACACTCCAAGTGTGGTTTGACCGTTGGCGCCTAGACCTTAACCCCTCCAAATCCAAAGCCATCCTCTTCACAAGAAACACCAAAAAAACTATCTCCCTCCAACTCACAGACATCACCTTCCATAACCACCCGATCCCCTGGCGCAAAACGGTCAAATACCTTGGAGTAACATTCCAAAGAAACTTCACATGGTTCACTCATATCCAAAACACCCGACTTAAACCAAATAAAACCTACGGCTTCCTCATCCCACTCCTCAACCCTTTCAGCCCCCTCTCCTTCACCAATAAACTCCTCATATACAAAGCCCTCATTTGCCCCATCATCTCCTACGCCTGCCCAATCTGGGGTTCTGGAAACCTCAGATACCTTAATTCCCTTGAAAACAAAATCCTTCGCCAAATCACAAAATCCCCTTGGTTTATTCGCAACACCATTATCCACTCCGATACCAACATCCCCATCCTCATCGACTACTTCACCGACCTAGCCCGCAAATTTTACCTAAACCTCCCTAACATACCAAACCCTACCATCAATTCCCTAAGTTTTTACGACCCTCCTTCCGATCCCTCCCGTCTCCGCCCTATTGCAATCCTGTACCCTAATACTGTCACCCATTGAGCGGGGGAAAAAAAAAAAAAAAACCCCTTACTACTACTACCCGCTCACGGGATCCCAAAACTTAACCACAGGTTATGGCACTCTAGATATCGGAGACAAGAGGTGAAATACCTTATAACTCCATTCATCATCATTCCCTGGTTAAGCAAACTCTTCCGGGACCATCAACGTCAGCAGCGACGCCAGAACACGTGGCTCGAGTTCGACGTAAAATTTTGCGCAATCCGCGTAAATCGATAAGGAATATTGCAATCTATACCGAAATTTAAAAAATCAACAGTGCACGTTATTTGAATCGTACAGTTTTTCAACGAAAAACTTTAGCAAGAATGATGCTGGAACGTTTTGGAATAGCACGAAAGCTTGGAAACATATCGTTTACTAACGATGCCCATTTTCATATTGATGGCTATGTTAACAAACAGAACGTAAGATACTGGTGCCCCGACAACTCAAGGAAACGCCATCAAAAATGTTTGCATTGTCCAAAAACGACAGTGTAGTGTGCAATTTCTACCCGAGGGATAATCATTGTCACAAACTGGCTGGTCGCCGACAACGTACCGACGCGACGGTTCAGTGGATGTTTGTATTTGGTCCTTGTAGGATGTTAATTGATAATACGTACATTATTCGTAATATTTTTTATAAAAACTTTAATTTTGTACCAGAAAGTTTTCTGCACATCATGCCATTTCATTAAATCATATTTAAAATAAAAAAAACTATAAAATACCTCCCGTATCAAATAACCGAAATCTTGAGGTGGGTCTAAAAAACTCACCTCCGCTAGACGTGTATTGTTTTGACCCACCGGGCATTGAGAGTTAACCTGCCATGCGCCATACTTTGCAGATCCACAATGGCATACAAAAGTTTTTGATTATTTGCCAAAAACTTTTGATCTGTCACTTGGCGCTGTGAGGAAATCTAATCCGTGCAATTTTTATCATTCACAAATGGTCCTTGTACATTTCACGGTCTTTTTTTCGTTATCATCGTCACTTTTTCTATCAAAATTCTCCCGTGCAGTACGCCATCAGAGCATGCAATAGTTGTTCTCCGATCCCGCGATACGTAGCTCTCCTCTAAACATCGGTCGCCGTGTCTGCAGAGCCACAAGAGAACTGCTGGGCCACTACCCTTGATGTACTCAGCAGTAACGTTGTCATACTCCACAGCCTCACCATTTTTTATGTATTTCAATTTTTTTTTTCTTTTGTATTGCTTATCTCAATGCCTCGAAAGGATCATCACTTTCATTTCCATTTCTTTCATTTCTTCGAAAAATTCATTCCATCTATATTTTATTTAATCCTCATTCATTGGCATATTCTATTCTTTGAATTCATTGCATTAACGCTGCCTCGTTTGGTACCACTTTAAAATTCTTTAACTTTCTTTTAAAAGACTGATATTTTCTTGGAAATTTTCAGATAATTTCAGTCTCTCTTCCTTTCTTAAACGCCCCTTTTTCTCTTTCACACGCTTAACTTTTCTCTTACATATACTGTACACATCCTTCACTTGCGTGTAACTATTCTTGTTTCCATTCTTCTCTGACAAGAAATTTTACTACGATCTGTTTTCTCTTTCACAAGATTCTTTATTTCATCATAATACCGTGTATAATCGATATTTTACCCTTGGTGAGCTACACCGCACACTTCCTTAGCCGACTCACATAGACAACCGAGGTTGAAACAGCTTCACCCTTGATAGATAAGAAAGAGATCCGTTTCAATTTGGGCATCCCAAAACGACCTGGTATCAACAGTAGCGGATCTCTAGAGTCAACTACCACAAAATCAATCATGAACTTTTCATTTACTCATATTGGTGCATTCCTTTGTGTTCGAAAAATGTATTATATACAAATTGATTTCATTCCAGATATACCTTGAGCAAACTGTCTTTCATCTTTTTGTTTCTGTCATCATATCACATACCAACAGCTGTATCAAAACCATCTCTTCGAGTTCCGATCCATCAATTCAAATCCCCAGCCAAAATTATTTCTTCGTTATCATTTTTCATTATTCATTACATACTTATTTGCGCCACCTCGGGAACTGCAGCACGATGGAATGCGAACCTCATCGCTACTTATAGGCATTGTTCCCGCCACATTACGCGAACTGACTACATTCACTAATCCCTCTCTGGAACTTTGTACACTTCCTTCGTACGCACACATCCACGACTTAAATTTGAATTATCTATACAATAGTTGTAAATGAATACTTCATTAACAGTAGGTAGATATATATTAGGTGACTATATTTTCTAAAATTATCACTCGGCTAAATTAACACTAATCTATGCTATCTTCAACATCAGCTTCTTTTTTCCACCGGTTCAGGTCCAGTTAGCCAGATCCAGGTCTGTCGAGGTCCAGCCTGAGATTATCAGCACTCGATACGATACGTGTGATACAGATGGTGATGGCTCGGCTGTTTGTACTGATAGTCACGGTTCAAATTCTTGCTTGAAGTCCTTTCACAAATTTTGCGTATACAGGGTGCATATTACGAAATCGACAGGGATATAATAATAAAAAAAGTATGAAAACTTGGGATAAGGATAAGAACTTTGAAATGGTTTAAGGAATTTCTAAGTAATAGACTCCGAACCACTAAAGTAGATGACTTAATATTTGATCCTCTCCTTATATCATTAGGAGTACCACAAAGGTCAGTTCTTAGACCTGTCCTTTTCATTATCTATATAAACGACATCGTAAAAATGCTAAAACATTGCAAAATAAAATTATTAGCAGACAATATACTAATGTACATCGCAGGAGACAATTATGCAACTATACAGAATGAATTAAACTATGACTTAAGTAATATAGCAATACGACTGAAGAAAAATAAACTAAAATGAAATTCATGTATATTGGAAATAAAATAACACCAACAATTATCACATATGGTGAAAATCTGAAGGAAGTGACTGATATGAAATAAAATATATAGGAGTCACAATAGATTGAAAATTGAATTTATCGCGAAATTCAAGATACGTGATTAAAAAGATTGCTAAGAAAATCTCACTTTTGGGAAGGATCAGAAGATTTATTAGTCAGTAGTTTAGTAAAACAGTATACAATTCTGTTATTATTCTTCACATCAACTACTGCAGCAGCATTTTGTTTTCGGCTAACGAAGGGGAAATGTAACAATTGTCAGTGTTGCAAAATAAAGCTGATAATAATACTCAGAGAAAATAGATATACTCGGATCAGTGTATTGCTGGAAGATCTGAATATAGTGACGTCTAAGTAGAAGATATATTTTAATATAATGGTATTTATTTATAAAATCCTCAATAAGAAAGTATCAACGGAATATACACGAAAAATTGATGCAACGCACGACCATCGTACATGAGCACGAGCATAGTACAAGAGGGGAGGATAGATTGAGACTGCCATTCAGGAAGAAGGCCAAATCTCAGAAATCGATGATGTATACTGTGATGAAGTTTTTTAATGAAATGCCAGAAAACATAAGAAAGGCTAATAAATTGACTAGATTTAAAATAAAACTGATTATATATGTAAAAGATATGTTTTAGTAAAAGAAAATACTTTAATCTTGTTTATATTAGAGCATATGTAGGAGTGCTTTGTTAAAAACTGCACTACGAAATGCGGTATGTTCAAAATTAAATTAATTATAGGTTGGAAAAATTCTCGGTGGCTGAATTGACTCAAATACTTGCCACTTTACACACAGCCCGAGCTAAGCTTGAAATTACCGCTTAATATCATAAAGTGGGGATATCGACTGGCCTCCTCGATCAACAGATTTGACGGTTTCCGACTATTTTCCGTGAGGGTACTTGAAAGAAATAGTCTACGCTAATAAGTTAACAACAATTCCGATGCTACAGCGCATAAATAAATAATACGCGAAGTGTGTGAGAATGTTATTAAAAATATAGTTAAAAGAGCAAGCATTTGTACCACTGCTAAAAGCGACCACTCGGCCAATATCATATTTTGTACATAATTGTAATAACTTAGGTAATTGAAAAGTAAAAACAAACTACAAACGTGTGTTAATTTTCTAGTCATTTAAAAACAATATCGACCTGGAACATAATATTCACCCTGTACCCTATTGACACTCAGCCAGTGTATGTCAGTTAACGCCTATGCAGTTTATGCCTCACAAGTTATATTCACGTATTTATTTAGATCATACAGATATTGAAAAATACTATTACATACGAGTACACTATATTTCCTAACTTTTTCCACTACTTTACATTTGACATTGTTAATCGTAAATTTCCACATAAATATTTCCACCAAGGCGCTCCATAAAAACTGTTATTTTTATATATAACAGTTTTTAATCGGAATTCATACAATCATATTTATGATACGTATATTATATAATTAATATTAATTTAATTTAATAATAATTACATACAAGATTTCAGGCTTATAATCATATATATCATAAGGATTATTTTTCAAAGCAAATACGTCAAACTAGTTTTCTTAACATTTCAAGATTATGGCTGAAGTTTGAGGTAAGCTTAATAAAATATTATTTGGTTATTGTTATGTAATGATATATGATATTTTACTAAAAATATATTGAAGTAACATGGAATAAGAATAAATATGAATTAATAACTTTTGGACATAAATGTACCATATCGGTAATATATATATATTATGTCATTCATATATAACAATGACGTCGATGATACCATTTACCTAGGTAACTATTTAACTGCTATTTTAATCAATTGTTCGGTACAAACTTTTTAAGTTTCCCCAAGGCCAAAAATTTAATAAATATCTGAAAAATTTAACATATGTATATCTATATATCACGTACACGTGTAGGGGGAGTACGTACAAAACGAAATAGAGGCTTTATTTTCGAAACCTTTCTCGTTTGGTTTCAATAAATCTTCTTTAGAGCCGCGCTAAGTCATATAACACAATCTGCCGAGACTATTGACGACTGACAAGTGTGATTGTACCTGACATCGACTTTTCGCTGGATGCTTTTGTTTTATAGTAAAAGTAAGTAAAATTGTTACTCCTCGATGACTGCCGGTTTGATTTTATTGTGAAAGTACTGATCGCTTATTTTGATAAACGTTCATCACGATAATCTCAAAGTTCTTAAAAAAATTTCGATGTTAGGATATGTATCTACGGACACAATGACATACCATTCTAACGGACATAATGACATACCATTCTAACGGACATAATGACATAATATTCCAGCGGACATAATGATATACGTAAAGACTTGAAAGTGACAAATATTTTGAACCTCAGTTTCAGCAGTGACGAGGATTCTGGTGCAGTACAAGCTGACAAACAAACACCTGTATGATGAAGACGATTGCATTTGCATCCAGTGCAATGATCTATTGTAGACCAAAACCAACGGAGACTTGATTAAATGGAAGTGCTGTAGGAAATAACCTCATTCGGCATGCGCAGACGTTCTTAAGAAATCCAAGTCATTTATTTATGAACTTTGTACTAATTAATATGTCACTTTATCCGTATAATGAATATGTCATATAGTTGGACAAATTGGATTATTCCGTCATTGTATGAAAAATACGTTAAAAGTTTTGTTAGTAGTTTTAATTAATTTGATCTCATTAATTTTGATTGATAATGAACTACTGAATAGGAAGGCTGTTAATTTTGTTTAAAAAATGTTTTAAATAAAGATTTGTGACATGCAGAGGGTAAATGTCATTTTGTGCGCACTTACCCTAGATAGCAATTTAATTACAAATGATTTTTTATTTTTCTTATTTGAAATTCTTAGTGTTTTATACCTTACTTATACATTAAATGTATATTTGTTATAATTATTTTAATAATTAAGTTTATTAAAAAAGAGAAATATATGTGTTACGTATTGTACATGTATAGATTATAATTTACGTTGGTAAGATAGTCCAGATGAATTTCAGGAAAGCATTACAGCTTTCGAAAAGTAGTTTAAACTTGACATCACGATAATACTATTTAATTAAGAAAAACACTTTTTTTTTGGTTTGAGAAATATTTTACAGAAATGAAGTTTTTTAATTACACTAAAGAAGAAGTAACCCCCTTTTATTTTGATATAAATTCAATTTTTGTACAGAATTTTTGATCTCGTAGTTTTCTCTCTATTGTAAATTTATGGAAGGCTCGAATGATTACACGAGAACATTTCCATCACCTACATCTAAAGACTTAATCCTTATGTAATCACTTATTATGCTCACATACTCCTTTGATAATTGTATTAAAGCCGATGATTGGATTTAAATATATTTCTGTGTATTCAATATATTTCTAACATCTTTAAATCTTTACGAAATGACAAAACACCTAAGAAAGTTTGTAAATATTTTTTTAATGTAAAATATACCGAAAGATATAAATTAATAGATTATTTATAAGAAAAGATAGCTTAAATATTAGAGTTTCTCCTTCGTCTTACTGTTGACTATTGACATAGCAGTCGTGGGTATCATGAATCATTCTGCAGGCGAGCTACGACTGTTGACGGCATTGCAACGGAAATTTGGCGGTGCCATTTCACTTCGTCCATCCGTCGCCACCGAGTATTTAGTATCAAAACACACAAATTACAAATTTTCGTAATTCTGTATAGAACCCGCGCTCGAGGTTTGTACCGGATAATATTATTCATCGCTACGTTTATTATTATTACGTGCTCCGACACCTACTCCACGCAAAGTATTTGCGTAGAATATAAAACCCGAAGACTAATGAAATTATTAATGCTAATTTACAATTCATATATAAGGATGCTTTATTCAAATATTTAGATATTTCTTTAAAATATTGTACATTTCAGTGTCGCAAAAGTATAAAGCGGTTTATTGTTAATTTTGTGAAATATTAATTTTCAATATATTCTAGTGTTAAGTAATTTAGTAACTGAATATATCGATCTAAATCACAACAATGGTAATTAGCGATTATACATATAATAGCATCGGTATTCATTGCTGTTGTTAGTGTCGGTTTTCTTTAAAAAATCCGCTAGATGGTAGTACATATTAGCAGATATTAATATTATATAATCTTTCCGCTATTCAATATCTCCCAAGCGAACAATCGCTTTTCTGCTAAGTATATATTAAAGCAAAACTCAAAATCCAAAACAAAAATAGTAAACGCTATCAATAGCAACAGGGTAGTTAGTCTCTAAATGAAATGTTCAATTGAATGGCGATATTTTCCCTTAAACCATATTACATGTACCGTTAACATCTCTCATAGGAAATAAGTATCTGGAATCGTAAGAATGTCCGAGCACGAAATAAAATATGGCCCAACAGAAAACTTTTTTGATGGCTCTTTTAGTTCGTAATTCATTTTGCGATTTGTATTTATGTGGCATTACTCAGGAGATAATTATTTACACATCTTTATGCATGTAGTGCGTGTACCACGAGTTTTATCATCTCCGATATGATCGATTCTCGTTCCATATAAATCATGAAATAATGCAATTCTTTCCTAGGAACACGGATTATATATTACCTCTGTACAGAATGTGTTTTTCTACATATTTCTTCCTCGTTGGTGTTTATAGGGTTACCGAATAGCCGTAACAACATTCTTACATAATAATACCGTGAACCCCCCTCTAAAATGTTCTAAAATTTTTTCTATTACTCTATTTTTATCGTTAAAATATTGTACATTCTATATTAAAATGTACACACATTTCTATCTTATTTTTCAGGTGTCATACCATAATTATATTTTTATACAATCAGCATTACATTCTCGTACGACAATTTGACACGGCAGCTAATTAGGGAGACGGTAGAGCGCTCACTTAGGTATCAGGATCGATACTCGGTGCCTACAAAATCTTTTTGAAATAAGGGTGAAAATAAAATACACGAAAGTGAGAGTTGAAAATTTCTATAGTTTTTGTGAATATGTTTACTATAAAAACTTCTAAAAAGACAGTCTGTTACAATTCAGTACACAGTTTTTTATTTGACTAGATTAGATATTCTGAGAGGCAGAAATGAGTACAGAAATGAGAACAATATACCTACTTATATATTTTTTAATTGATTAAATGGTTGTGTAATTTTAAATATTATTACAAAGTGTTCTTAGACGTAATCAACGTTTTACTCTACCGTATTTGTAATATAAAATATGTTGTGTATATATATATAATATATATACATACATATACAGAAAATTTATATCACTATATATGTATATATACATATATATATATGCATTATTTCATGATTTATATGGAACGAGAATCAATCATATTTGATAATATATATATATACATCAGATGCGGCGATTGACGGCGCAGACGGTGGACAGGAGACGGACGGCCGAGGAGAGGGGGAACAAGGGGTTCTTACCCTCTTGTAAGAAGCTCGGGGGCCTGATAGCGAAGACTGAAGGTGGAGTTCCCGCGTTGGATTCAGGGATTGAAACTGAGCCCGATCCATCCGCGGGATTAGAGAAGACTCCGTTGCGACCAGCGGGGAAGCCGGTAGCGAGCGATGGAAGATGCCATCAGGGTAACCTCTTGGAGAAGGAGATCAATTCTGATACGGGAATGTGGCGGCCCAGGACCGAGGCTGCGACAATTCCCATGGCAACCCGGTTGTTGTGACTTCACCCCTCAGTATAAATCGATATGTGCTAAATCGGTAATATTGTGTGCCCTCACTGAGAGGAAAGAAGACTACTATCGTGCTTACAACGTCAGGATTTGGTATGTTTCGTGTAATGAATAGTGTAATATGTGACTTCAGTGTTTGTTCTTAAAACCATTTCCATCCATCCGAGGTAGCGAATACCCGCACACTTACAGAACTTAGACTGAGCTACATCGGTGGCGGCACCTCTGGCCTCCTATTCTCTGGGGCAAAAAACCACCGTAACAATATATATATATATATATACGTATAGAGCTCAGGCTGACCAGGCATCCTTTCCGTGACCGAGCTCTACGACAACGGCAAAGTTTAATACTTCTCGCCGGGTAATATCCACGGACCGCTACACTACGGAGAGTTACCTTATCCGCAGGGGAGGGTGAATCCATAGTAATATAAACTTGTTCAATAATCAGAACTATATTTTACAATGAAATTTATAACTACCCACGCTTCTCGCACTAAACGCTGTTCACTGTTCATCAATCTCTTGAGGGGGCACTATTTCTTGACATCTTGCATACGCTAGTACCTCGGGGGAACCGGGCTGACGGAAACCAGCGAAGACTAACTCGCCAGATTCGGAACCGCCATCCAGAATTTTTTCCAATAAAAGAACACCGCTATCCCAGAAATTGCCGGCGCCAAATCAGCCACCATAGGGTCGGCCGAAAATGTCCAGCATCTCGTACAGAGAATGTAAAATGGGTTTTCAATGTTAGGATTACTTACTTACCTTTTTTCATAGGATTTCTTTCCTTCACTTGTAAAAAATAATAGAAAAACGAATAATATTGGTCTTATTATGATTAGAAATAGATATCAACATTGAAAGAAATGAAATCTTTGTTAAAATTTGTTTAATACAGAAATTAAAGTTAGAATTTAAATAAATATAATCAAATAACTTCGACATAAAATGTTCCTAACTTCAAATGAAATAGGAAAATTCAGAATGTGAAACAATGTAAACAATCTCAAATAATAATGGCACGATCGTATACGAACGAGGTAATAGAAAGTTAGTAACTATTTAATTTTCAAACAAATAAAATTTCAATAGCGGCTTTGCATTTAGAGGAAGCGTGATCATTAGTTAACATCAGATCATTGATTTAAAATTCGATCTATGAAATATAAATCTGAGGGAATGATTCGTTTAATATCAAGTTAGTCACGTGGAAGAAGAGTTAAACGGTAATACAAATTATTTATTTATTTTAGTAAAAGAAATTACTCCTCGGTTAACAGGTGGCACTGTTATCTCAGTTAAATGACAAAACTTCAGTGTAAGATGAATTACTTTCCTGAGATTACGAAGACTGTCTTCATTCTTATCAGTGGCTGATACTTGAGGCTGAGAATTACGTAGCGTGCACGGCCGAGACCGAGGATTTCGTCGGTAATGTTACGACTTGTGACACTAGGCCATCGTAACATGAATGACAGATGCAAATAATATTTTCTCATACAATACCTTCCCTTTCCACAATCATCTCCATCAATATTAAGAGAGATTGGTAAAATTAGCCACCATGTCAATCTGCATTGTCATGATTTTAAAAGCTCTTAAGCGGAACATCTTTATTTTCCTAGAATAAGAGTTACACAGTGCAAATTAGGCGTGTTAATTTTCCATACAAGTGCAATAGAATTTATACTTTTAATAATTTACCACTTTGTAAAGTCGGATGATCCGGACTAAACTTGTATTAAAACAATGCAACGAGCACGGTACGGGGTTGGCCGCCATGCAGCGTGTCTGACACCGGTACGCATTTCGGAAACGGTAAACTGCAATTTCAAAGTACGCAGTGCCATTCAAAATAAAGTTGTGATCTCGCTTTCGTCACGTCACGATATATAAATAAAATTTATTTATAGTATAATATGTACACTTTAATTTTAGCTCATGCTACGAACGGTCGTAGTTTAGAGCAGGATTCAAGATAAAAGATGAGTAATGTAATGATGTAGTCCTTCTTGGGACTATTTGACGCGGTTTTCTCAGAAAATAATCTCTTATCTTTTACCCGTGAAAATTTGGAATATAACATATATTATATATACACGATATATTTAAGGTTATATATAAGGATTCATTGTGAGGTGTAGCCCGCCACGACTTGGAAGCGCCATTGTGAGGCGCGTTCTGGCGGACTTTCTTACACCGACTAGTAACAAGGGAAAGCATGTTTGTGAGTACGTGAACCAGAAGCTACCTACTTACCGTAATATCGAAATCCACCTTGCCATCTTCTGGGAAATAAACTTTACTAAAAAAAACAGTAAAACATGAAAGGTGATATTCCATAATAAAAGAGTCAGCTAATTTTACTTTAAATTTTATTATAAAAATTAAAAAGAACAAAACTATTACAATTATTGTTTTTTTGATAAATAAAAATAAATTTTAATTTCAGAGCTACATCACACCCGACGACAGCAATAATAATTTTACAAAGAATACGTCGACCTGGGGTGATTCCTTTTACTCCTGCGGTAAAAATTAACATCTTCTTGAATCCGTCTCTCTTGGTGTCCTGGGAGCAGCATCCACCGCCGTTTCCGAGTGCCTGGCAACTGGCAATCTTATTCTCCTAGGTGGACCATGAAAAGAAACGGGTGACGGGAAGAAGACGTAATTTTAAGTAGTAAAGAAGTAAATAATGAAGAAAGAATGAAGGTGATGAAGAAGGAAATCAAAGAATGAGTAAAAGATAGAATGAAAGAAAGAATAAGAAAGAAGGACAATTTCATTATTTCCTGCAACAATATAAATTTTTACTATACAATTGGAATTCGTAATGCTAGAAATGAGTGCGTTGTGAGATCGATTAATTATATGGATTTTATCCTTCAATTATTATCCTTGGCGTGACGTCCAAACGCCTCTCCTCTGTTGGCTCTGCGCCTGGATCCTGTATGGACTCCATCTCCAGCATCTTCAAATATGAATTCCACAATATGGCGGGAACGGCCAACAGTGCTAATGGAAATGTACGTACCTGCTAGCGCCGGCCAGTCACTCATATTGATGTGCATGATTCTAGTGGCAAATATCGCAATCAGTACTAGACGTTTTGAACTACGCGTGAAATTAACTAACCAGGGTGATCGTTATTTCAATTAGGTACACTAACGTTACATTTTTTCTTATACTATTAATTCGTAACGATAGAACATATACACATACATATCGATGTCTAAGAAGCGAGAAGGAAGAAACCTTTTCCACACCGGGCGACCGTACTGCATCATGATGAATTTAATAATAATAATAATAATAATACTGTGTTTATTCCAGCGTGATCAGGTTTTTTTTTAACCCGATTCGCCGTAGAGATAATACTTATTATGTTATACATTAAAGGTTATGAAATAAATATAACGCTATGAAAAAAAAAAGAAAAATAAAACGAAGGAAAATATTAATAAATAAAATAAAAAAGTTAATAAAAAATAAAACCTTCACACATACATACACACAAAATATAAATATTACATATATAACTATTGTACTTCAGTCACGGGCATTTTTGTATATATAGCTATTCCATGAGAGCGCCGCTTGCACCAGAGAGTTTGTGCTGAGCTCTAGCCGCATCTTTACGCCCGCAACTCAATGTCTCAGAAGCGGAACGAATCCATGTATACGGCCTTTGGTAAACATTGTAGATGCGCTGCAATAACGCGCCAATCCAAACAGTATTCTGTATGAGTTGTTGTACTGAATTCGGAGACGGTTAATGTCGCTTGCATGTATTTTGACCAAAACTCTCAGGTATACATACTGGTTAAGAGTGATTTAAACAGGATGCTCTTCACCTCCTTACTGCATCGGTAGAAACGCCGTGACAGCATATTTGGACGAACGCTCAACTGTCTCCTCTGCCATTCCATATCATCATCGTCTTGTCCATATTCACCGAATATATGGCCAAGGTATTTGACCTTATTTTGAACGCTCAATTTCATCCCGTCCAGCCACACGGGAGGGATCCTTTTGCAGTTCGATAAAATATGATAAATATATAAAATAATAATATATAAAAAAGACGATCCTACCGTTACAGACTTACGGTGGCTTCATTCGTGTGGTACCATAAAGTTTAAGTTACATTTCAATGAAGATTTCCAAGATCTTTCTCAAAGACTCAAAAACGTCTTTCCTAAAGATTTCCCAAAATATCACGAGGTTCTAATACTAATACCAAAGGATAAATATGAAGACCTGCAAGTATTAAAACTATTAACACCACAAGAATGTTGGTTTTATTATGATGAAATCAAATACTTGAAAAAAAATGTTCGTAAAAGCAAAAACAAAAAAAACACTCAGAATTCTTTAGTTGAAGGAAGGTAAATGACTGTACGATTTATCATACTACCTTTTTACTCGTATTTTGTTGGCCCAAATTGGGCCCTTGTATGTTTATTCGAAAGTTAAGAGGTATTTTTAATGTAGCTATGTACATAATAATTGTTTATTTTTACCCATGTTTTAAAGTAGTTTTTACTTTAATAATGTTAACTTTTTTTCTCTAACGTTCAGGCGAATTATTTTTATTAACTGCCTATAATGTTAAGTTTAAAATTGCGAGTAATATTTCACTCGTGCTGTGGTATTGTTTGTATGATTATTTTGTTTGATTGAGGTATTAACCTGCTTATTAGTTTACATTGCGATCTCAAAATGATGCCTTCATGGCAATGGACGCTAATACTAGTCATATAGGGTATCCAGCGGAAAATTTTCAAGTTTAATATTAAATAATAAAAAAATTACAATATTATTCTCGGTCTAGTTATTAAAAGTCACACGGTATAAGGTCCAGTAACCGAGGTGTCCAGGGTATGTCTCCGTACTTGCTGATTAATTTATTGGGAAAAATTTCTCTCAGCTTCTCCATTGAAACTCTAGCTGTGTGTGGAGTGTGTGGCCCCGTCTTGCTGGAATTGTATTATGTTGTTGAACCCGGAAAATAGTTGCAGTTGCAGTACCAAAAACTTGTCGATCATTCGGCAGTACACATCAGCAGTGACTGTCTCTGGCTGATTAAAAAAATAACGGCCAATTATCCCTCGGGCAGAAATTGGACACCACACTGTCGTTTTTGTACAATGCAATTGTTTTGGATGGCGTTGGCGTTCCCTCGGGTTGTCGGGAAACCAGTATCTCGTGTTCTGTTTATTAACATAGCCATCGATATGAAAATGTGCTTCGTCAGTAAACAATATGTTTCCAAGCATTCGTGCTGTTTTAAAACCTTCTAGCATCGTTTTCGCTAAAGTTTCACGTAAAGAATAGTCATTTATGTTGAGAAATTGCTCGATATATAGTTTGTATAGGTGAAACTGTGGTTTTTTTTTCAAAATAACTTGCACTGTTGATTTTTTTATTCCAGTACAAACTGCAATCTTCCTTATCGATTTACGCGGATTGCGCATCATTTCACGTCGAACTTGAGCCACATCTTCTGGCGTCGCTGCTGACGTTGATGGTCCCGGAGGAGTTTGGTTAACCATTGTCTGAACTTTTGAACCCATCACCGGATAAATTGCGTGCTCGGCCCATTTCTTACCCGTCGAATATTAAAGTGAGTACAAAAAGCGCGACGCGCACGAACCAATGAATCACCGCGCTTTAAATATTGCTCAACTGCAAACGAGCGGTGCGCTCCTGACCAGTGACTCATTACGACTGTCAAATCCGCAAATCACGCGCGTTGAACAATACCCCTCCCATTTACCTCACCCTGATGGTTTACGAGCAATTACAATTTAATCTTGAAATTTTTCCACTGAACACCCTAGATCTACCTAAGATGGTAAATTTATATAATATTTTTAAAAAGAGTATTAATTTAATGATGTAACGTTGAGACTTAGATGCTTTCAATAACTAAGGCCCGTATTTAGAAAGTTTTAGTCTTTAGTATTAGAAACCAGTATTTTTAAGAGTTATAAAGAATAAGACTCATAAAAATACTGGTTTCTGATTGAATAATCTTTAAGAATCTTTTAGTCTTAAAGAATAAAGCTTTATGAATACATGCCTAAAAGGAGATTATGTACAAATGTATATGCTAAGATAATTATTCTTTTATTAAAATTATTTTTTTATGTTTTTCAATTTTCCCTGAACCTACATTAAATATTATTTTTTTTTAGTCAAAACATAACATAACTTAACAAAATATAACAAAAAATTACAGCAACATATCATAACTTATTGATTTTTTAAATAATTGCTTCCAAAGTATTTAACTTAAAATACACTGTTAATAATATGTAAAAAAAAAAAAGTATTGAAATCCAGTTGACGAAGTTAAAATAAAATAGTTTTTTTATCCGCTGAAAAGTTATCAAAGATGATACTTTAAAATTAGAAATATTAACTTTGTGGTTAAAATTCATATTTTTTATTTATTATCTTTGTTGTATTAACCACTGAATTGAGTTTAAATACGTCTACTGGTTTCGAAAAATACAATTTTCTTCTTCAGGATGTCATAACTAACCAAAAATATATAGCATTGTTTCTTCATCAGAATCTATTTTTAAAATTTTTTAAAAAAACAATTATTTAAAAAATAAATTTAGTACCTAACTCAAATTGCTGCTCAATACAAATTTAGTCGAATAATTTTTAGGAAAAAATTTTAGAATAGGACTCGATGAATGGAATAGGAATAGATGAGTTATGTCATGTTGCTTCTTAGACATCGATATATAATTTATATCAAAAATTATTAATAAATTGGCGTAATTTATTTTAGAAGGTAATAATTTATCGATAAAATTGTTATTAGAGGAATTTATGAAATTATATTTTGTCAGAGAGCGGGTTAAAAAACATTTTTTTAAATAATTTATTCTGTCGTTTCTTCGATTCAAAAGAGATCAACACTCGCTTTCTGAATGCGATAAAATGTCTCAACGGGAACGTGAATCTAAGGTATCGAAATTTTTGTGTAGAATATTTTCCAGTCGATCTCTGTAGGTACACTTAACCACTGAGTGTCCAGCCACCGTCCGCTATCAAGAAACGCTCTAGCAAGTATATTCGGCGCACGCGAGGAATTTTTGGGAACCGACCCAGAACGTACAACATCGAAATTCATCAGGAATCAGCAGCCCGGGTCAACAGTGATCTGTCCTATCGAGTGACACGGTCTTGTTATCGATAGAAAACCCAGGATCAGAATCTGCTATCGAAGGAAATTAACAATTGGTTTTGTTAACAAAAACAATGTTAAATATAAATCAGAATACATTTTCGATGTTATTTAAATGAATTCCTAATAAATGTTAGTCCATAGTCACTACACAAGCACGAAACGTCACCTCCTGCGTTGACTGACTTTCGCTACGTAATGTCTTTGTACGTAATATCTTTAGCAAACTTTAGCACCCGTCGTGCGGCCATATTGTGTACCTTCTCGCTGACGGGGTGAGCGTTCCCCAATATTGTTACATCAAATAAAAGCGCCTAAAGCCAGGCATGTTTGTGCCTGATTTATGTGTGTTTTACAACGTCACAACACAGCGGAGACTGCTCCTCCCGCCCGCCCGAGAACCGAAACGGACGGGGATAATGAAAATGATAAACGGGAAGATAGCAGCGGAGGACTCCGACTTACTTCTGACAATGAACTTAACAAATGGTTAAGTAATTTTTGAAATACCCTGCGTCCCGCTACAGAAACTAAACATTCTACAGCGAATGTGATATTTTAATGATTTTAATTAATCTCATAGAAACGTGATCGCTTTATATTGAAACAAAATTTTCCAACCCATATCAAATTTAATAGATTGTATAAGGAATATAAATTTATTATACTTGGGATTATTATTATCTTAAAATACTTTCAGTTCCTTGAAAGCAAATTATCTTTAGCAATTCTATTCTGACGTAAATATGTATTTACGTGTACAACGTGTATATGGATGTAACGTTAAATGAAACACCAATATTGGTCACATTTTTCCATCTATAAAGTAGATGCTTTGAACATTGTTTATTTAGGGTAAAGCGCGGAAAGTTGTTCCGCATTTCATTAGAACTGTCTAAATAATTATCAATTTTATAATTAAGAACGACAAAAATAGTTATGCTAGGTTAGGTACAGGTAAGTAGATGATGTTTATTTTTGCTCTTCGATTGAACCACAAAACAAGGGTAAGGCAACATTACAAATATGGGTGGATGCCTCAGGAGAAAAATATTTTTATACATTACCGTTTTATGACAAACTATATAAATTATAAATTAATACCTAAAAAGTATTCCAAAAACTTAAAATAACAAACGATATACCATAATTATATGTAAATAAAAATATATTTTACGTTTTTATTCCTTCCGCGTAAATGACGAAGATGATATATCTCAGTCATGTTGAGACAACCAAATATCGAAGAAAGCGGAACTGAATAGAGGGAGATCAAAATACGAAAATACGTCAACTTTCAAGAACATGAGAACAAAATAATTAAATGACAAAAGAACTTGCCACAGGATAAGTGAGTAAGAAATGGCAGCATACTTCATCCTATGTCACTAAATATAGCAGACAAAATACCGCATCTATAACATAAGACCACCTTATTTATAATTATTGTAGTTTATATTTACCAATATCCAGCGGTATCGTGAGCAATCCGAGCGCATATAATAGCTAATCGGCTCGGAGTGGTCTAACGGAGCAATAAAAAAGGCCGTCAAAGTATTCTAGAATAAAATTCTCAGAAGGATATTCGGACCGATTACGCAATATTGCCAATGGCACATCCGGACTAATTCTGAATTGATCCACACGTTCAAGCGGCTGAATAATATAGTCACTTTGAGTTTAAGAAGATTTAAGTGGGCAGAAAACGTTGCCAGATGCAAAGAAATCCGATGGGCCTCTGGAACTTCTCAGAATGAGATGACGGACAGCACTAGTGTGACGCAGTGGCGCGCACAGCATGACGCGGAGCGGGAGCGCACGCCTCCAACGATGCGCTCGAGGGACCGGCGACGTCTGCGCTGAACTACAGTAGTACAGCGTCATTTACTCTATAGTAAATTTTGATCACGAGATCATTGCGAAACTTTGTTGCACAAATCAAATGAATTTATTAAAGTGCGGTGCCTCTCATTCCTCACTGTTAGATCAAGTTTATATTAAAGTTTATTATTTATGAGTGATCGTATCATCTTGAACACGAATGTTCGATATAGAGTTGGCTGGAAGATAAGCTGTGCGGTCGACCATGGATCCGAATGCTTTTTAGTATAGAAGAATATGTAAGTTTATTAAGCGATCGATGATAGTAATGGATACTTCAACAAGAAGTAGCTGATTTGAAAAAGCAGCCATTTCTCTAGCAGTGCTTTTTGGAAGTTGATATTTAATATCTAATAACAGTTCTCATGCACGAGGGCTGATTGGTAAGTTTCCGAAACGAGTAAGAAAAAAAAATCATTATGAAAGTAATTTATTATTGTACATAGTTTCGTTCTGCCTCGACACACTTAGCCGAACCCTTCTCCAGAATTATTGTACCATTTTCATAAATGGATTTCTAAAGGCCTTCAAAATATCTCCGCTATTCGTGGATTTTTTTTTCCACCTGATCACTTATTGAGATTTAGGAACAAACAGAAGTCAAGAAGACCAAGTCTGGCGAATAAGGTAGATGGAACAGCAATTCGAAGTACAATTCGTGAATTTTAGCCACTGCAACCGGGGCGCCGTGTGACCAGGGAAGTTGTCTTGATGAAATAAAATTTCCTTTTCAGTCAAAAGGGTCATTTAACCCTGTCTTCCTTCTATCCTTTTCAAGGTAATTCACGAAAATTACTCCCCGAGCGTCTCAATAAAGAGTCGCCATCATTTTGCCAGCCAACAATTTTTCTTTCTTTGATGCGCATTTGCCACTTTCTGTCCACTGTTTAGATTGGTTTTTTATCTCCGGTATGTAGTGACGGATCCATATCTAATTAACCGTGAAGTGACTTGAAAAACTTGCTTGAATTACGCTTAAAGAGTTCGAAACACTCCTCCGAAACATCCACTCGGCGAAGTTTTGATCGACTGAGAGCAAACGCATCACAGCACCAACTCGCACATACCTTCTTTATACCCAAATTCTCACGCAAATTTTTAAAAACGCATTCATAATAAATGCTTATCATCTCTGCTATCTTTAGTAACTTTAAACGATGATCATCCAATATCGATCGTCGATTTTCCTAATCATTTCCGGAATGGTCACGTCTTCGGCCATCCATTGCGGTGAGCGTCTTCACAGTTCTGACATTTTCTTTGTTCGGAGATCGCAGTTTTTTGTGCTTAAAGTCACATTTGTTTTATTTTCGTATATAGTATTGAGATATTCGTGTAGTATAATATCATAAATAACTTTTCAAAATTCAAAGTGAACTATTATTGTATAGCGACATTTATTATCTCGGAGTTGCTAATGTATTATAATGGCAGATTTTACATAAAATGACTACGATCACATTCTAACTGTCAAATCTAATAATAGTGACGTAGAATCGAATTGCCATAGATTTATGAGCCCATTGAAGACGATACTGAATCGGCGAATATCGACGAAGATAATATTAGTTCTACCAGTGGTACTGAAAGAAGGCCTGTAATCATTGGGAGAGTGATCTATCTTTACCGCAAGTTCATAATTTCGATTCCTCTTTTTCTAGCGCTAAATTGTACACCGATGAAAGTATGCAAGAGGTAGATTTCTTTAAAATTTTTATCCACCAAAAATTTGTTGGGCTAACCTTAACTAACCGGCAATATAAATGCATAAAAAACAAAAGTTCCTCAATAAGCTACAGAATGCAACAATGGGTCGATACAATTGTCGACGAAACTTACATTTTTCTTGATCTTTGCATACTGATGATAAGAAATTCTAGGAACACCATTGAAGAGCATTGGCCGACAGCTATTTTATTACATTTGCCGACTTTTTCCGATGTAATGCCAAGAAACCGATTCCAAATTTAATGCTCCACTTCTGTAATAATGAGGAACATCCGCCTGGAGATAGGCTTTTTAAAATAAAAACAATAGTCGACATGATCACGATCAATTTTCAAGAACATATGTATCCATATGTGAATGTGCGCATAGATGAAAGTTTAATATTATTCAAAGATCGCCTCATGTTCAAACAATTTATTCCCACTAAATCAAGTCGTTTTGGGATAAATCTATTTGCGATTTGCGATTGTGCTACGGGATATGTTTTGAATTTTATTATGTATAGGGGAGCTACCACTATTTATACACAACATCAGGAATTGGGAATATCTGGAAGTATCGTTATGACTGATGGATCCATACCAACTGGTATATAAGCCCACTATTATTTCAATCACTTTTTGATAAAAAAAAAACCAGTGCATGCGGGACGGTCCGGAAAAATAGGAAACACATACCAAAGTTTAAAAAAACTGACAAAGGGTGAAATAGAAGCTTACCACACATACTCTATGGCCGCGAAAGTATGGAAGGACTAGAGAGATGTTACGACTCTTCGCCCGAACGGAGTGTTCAACCTCGAATGATCAACCAAACACTCCAGTTTACTACGAGATAAGTCACGCGCTGAGTCGATTAATAGCAAATTGGAATCAGGATTTTTTTGAACTTTACTCGTCGCAGAGACACATTGGAATAATCGCGATAATCGCACCGGAAGAATCAACGATATGCACTACGTGAACTCGTCCGTCAGGATGTATTGCATCTGCCGATCGGTCAGTTTGATTATGGTTCTATATAGCTGATAGGTGAGTCCCTACATGGCCATGATTGCGGGGCTCATGCAGGATTACCACAGTAGGAAGTAAGAATTTTATGTCGAGATAACCCGGGAATAAATTCCTTATAAATTCTAGAAAATTTCATAGTTTTTGATCTCTCGAGTCTCTGGACCTTAAAAAAAATAACCGGAGAATCGAGACTAATTTTTCTTGATATTATTAATTTTAAATAAATTAATCCAATCTAACTATTGTCATACATCAGGTATATAAAAAAAAATATGGAAAGTTTTCATAGTTTATATAGTCAACCATAAAGATTTGCATTAAAGAGAAATTAGTTCAAAGATATTTTCTACAAATAAAAAAATCTGAAGTAAATGGTTTTATCAGTTTGTTCAAACAGGTATTAACTTTTCTCGTAAAATGTGATATTTTGCGCTTAAGATAAATTCATGTAATCTTTTGAAACAAAACTTTATTAGAGGACTTCAGTTGACTATTATACATAAATACTATATGTTATTGTTTTCTGATGTATTTCTTTGTTATTTGTTCGTTTTTGTATATTTTTTTAATTGTTTGTATTTCGTATTTTTTTAAGATGTATATATTTTTGTATTCATTATATATTATATGTAAAATTAATTTCATTTTAAAAACTACTATCACATTATGAAGCAATAAATATTTCATCAAATAGTTTTTATTTGTTTTAATAAATTAATATTAACATATGTTCCTTAATAGCTTCTGTTTATCATCCATATGAACATGTAATCAAATATCTTTTCTTTTTAATTAAATAAAATGTACAGTCTCGATTTCCGGGAATTCTCGGGACTTAAAAAATTTGACTCTCGAGTTCCGGGAATCGAAATAAGTGGAGAACACAGAATCTTTAATAGGAAGACACCAGGAAGAGAACACTATCAGAATCCAAAGGGCGCAGCTATAGCACGTCAACAAATTCAAGTACCTAGCAGTGGAATTCTCTAGCGACGGGAGACAGGGAGGTGAAATAGACAGGAGAATCGAGGCTGCTAGTGGGGTTTTACGATCCCTTTATAGTGTGGTGATAAAGAAATCCGAGTTAAATGTCAAGACCAATCTGACTTTAAAACTGTCTTAAGGTCAGTTTTTAAAACTTTGAGTATGCCCGCTATAATATTTGGTCACCAAATATGAACCCTTTCGGATAAAGCAAGATCAAGTAAACGTCCAATGTTTTTTATTTAATCAATGGTTCCTTTATGTGCTCGTTCGCCTAAATTTTATTCGATCACGAATTAAAGAGAAAATTCCATAAACGAGCTCGTCCCTACTTACCTAATAGTTGGTTAATTAGGGATAGGTAATGGAATCAATTGGCTCAGTACAATTATTATTTGGCGATAGTGAAGTGGTACTCGAAATGAGTCCACGTATTAACATATACAACTTTCAAAAATTTGATAGATATGGAGATTGATGGGTGAGAATGGTGAACGTTATATTTGTATGTAAAGTAATCACTTAAGCCAGCCGAAGACAAGTCGTAAGCTCTATAATTACCCATAATTTCATATTTTTCCATTAATAGAAAATAGCTTCGCCTCCATAATTTATCTATTATTTGTTTAATAACAGTGTCTTAGTAGGCGAAAATCCAGTCATTGTGTATTCTTGGACACATTCAAATATTCAAAATTATTTTCATTAAAAGACCCACAAATACACACTTTGCAAACCATGCAGAGGCACCAGCATCGATCTTTAAATTTAACTTAAATGCACACAGAAGAAAATCTACCTTTTAATTGAAACGCCTGAACATCATAATCTAGTTTTCCTTCCATTCATCTCTTTGTTTCGCTTTTGTTAAATTTGTTTTATTTTTGTAAATTTATGTGGTTTTGGCTTATTTCCATTCTGATCTAATGCTTCTATTCTTCCAACTATCACTAACACTTTTCTTTACTTTACTATGAAATGTAACTGTTATTTTTCTTGAGCACGATGAAAACTAGAATGGTTATTGGTAATGTCTTGAATAGTTTATTAATATCGTGTTCCTTATATTTCAAATACCCCTGTCCCTTTGAATCAGGTGTGAAAGTTCTCGACGTTGTCTTGTTGTTCTCGATAATGATTTATCTAGAAGTAAAGTAAAATAATGCAAAAATAGTGTTTGTATTTACCTCGCGACTTGTCTCTGTTCCGCCAGTTAAATCAGTCTAAAACATTTATAAATTTACATTTTTACTTACAAACAAAACACTAGCCTTCAAGAAAGATTTTTCTTTGTGAAATATTAAGATTAACTAAAAATTATCATTTAAAAAAATATATATTGTCGGCACTTGTTTATGTTATAACGACTGGAGAAAAAATTCGGTCAACTTTTACAAGCTCCTTTGTAGTAATTATTTAAAATATACGTGCATAAGATATAATTTATTAAAAAAATATATTTTAAATATAATAAAATTATCTAGGCACCCTTATAAATTTTAATTGAATAATTCAATGCTTTCACACTTTTTTGGGTATTGCAATATAAAAGACCGAACGTAAATTTTGACTTTTTTGAAAACGATAGATATTTGTAACCAATGCAAAAATATTCATTTGTGAATAGTACAAGTTTCCGTTTGAACTTTTCACAATCAATTTATAAACAAAAGGTATTATCTTTATATGGAAATATTTTAAGATTTGGTGTAACAAAGATTATGGTTCCGCCATTATATTTTTTGGTGATAATTAAAATGTATTTAGATATTCTTTTTTAACAAAATGCTTTAAGATTAAATGATAAAATTGATTGAAATCACGTATTATTGTAGTTTTTGCAAAAATTTTAAAACTTGATACTAAATTAACTCTAAAAAAACCACATTGAAATTTAATAAATCGATATATTATTATGCGGCAATATGCGCTAATAGTATTGCCAATAGGTAAAATAACATCTTATTTTTTAAACATAAAATATTTCGGGTCCAGAACTCGAGTTTAAGTGACGTAGTAAGACTTTTAACTTTTTTCTGAAGATCGTTCTTATTTCCCTCAAAGTTCCTATTCACCCCATATTACGATACCGAAGACAGATACAAGAAAGGGTAAGATAAAGTCGCCTGTCAACTCTTCGGGATAAGATAAGGAGACTAAAATGATGTTGATAAAATTTATAATAATTATAATTTATTTTTGATTTAGATTACATGTTTATACAGAAGTGACTAACGCTAACTCTATTAAAATGAGATAGCGCACTTACAAAGATATGGTACTTCTACCAGTATATATTAATTAATCTGTAAACAAAAAATGCATTTGAAGTTACAAGATTGCGTGTGTGCATACTAAAATATAAATACAATCTCGCGGCACGATGGCCTTGTTTCTTGCACACATCTATGTATATGTTCGATCGTATGATAATAATATTAGAATTTTGAATATGTTGTTAATGTTTTCGAAATTTTCGAGCACCTTTACCGATTATTTTAAAATCAGACATTCGTTAATCTCTTCTAGGCATATCATAATATTGTTAGGATAATATTAAAAAATATTATCCTTTCTATAGAATAATAATATTAATCTAGTAGAAGCATGGATAGAACATGGAATCTAAGAAATTCGATATTTAGTAAAGGAGAATATTCCGAGGAGCGCAAAGTCATCTATCAATTCTACAAGTCACTTATCGATAAAGCTTGACTTGTAAAAGGAGCAGATTAAATGAACTAAAATTCTCAGATTCATCTTTGATTAAATAATTCACTGATGAATATGGAAACTAACAATAGATGGCGAAACAATAATTTTCCCCGTGGTAATATTAACAGATAATTATTTTGAATAAAACGGCGAAGCATAATACGATAGCAGTATCGAGTTTATCATTACAGCCCTCGGCTCTGAGCTCGAACACACTTCCAGGATATCTTATACACAATGGGGATGAACACGATTAGCAGACGGTGTTTTAAGTTTCTAGCATAAATATAACGTTAACATTGAACTCATTTTGTTTGTATTTTGGAAATATACACGTAACGCTCAGATGCCTTTCATCAAAAGGTTTTTTTTATTATTTATTTATTTAATTATTTTCCCTACCCACCTCACCAAAATAGGGTCAATATCGAGGAGGGCAGTCATCATTAGCAACGAGTTAGTTACAATAAATCAATTTACTAAGACACGCACATACAAATCAGCAAGCATCGATGTGTCTTTCTAATTCTCTAACACACTGATATTAGAAGGTACATACATATATAGTACAGTAGATTATATACACGAATGTATAGCAATAAATAGAATACCTCGAATTACCTTACAAATAATCATTCATAGTGATAAATGACAATAAACTGGATACATGTACCGAACTTCCTTATAAATTATCGTACGCAGTGAAAAAGTATGAAAATGGTAGAGAAGTATATATATTGTGACATTACAAAGTAACGTCACGCATTTGTAAAAATTAATTTTAGTCAGGTTATAATATTATGAAATTATTTTTTTGGTAAGCATATTTATTTTTAAAATTTTGAATCCATGCGTTATGGCGGCAGGTGGTCGCGGGGAGCGGTTAACTCTGGCTCTTACTCGAGAGACGCGCACGGGCCGCCGCGAGCAGTGGATCGGGCATGCCGGGCACTCGGAGCGGCGGTGGCCGCCGTTCCCTGACCTCTACTAGAGTATTTTCAGCGTTGATATAACCACGTCTAGTCGGCGAGGCAATATTATCTTGGGCAACATTAAATATTGCGCTGGAGGTACTACTGTCCTGTGGTAAATGGCTGCGATTTGAATGAACTCATCTGTCGCGTTATTGGACTTCTTGGCAGATTATGGGACTAGAAAACATGGAAGAATTAAGATACTGAGTTCTATATTTCGGATCCCAGGAGCTGCCATGAACTTGGATGGAGAAGGATAACTCGAAAACGTAAACAAAGTGATTCATTACAAGTGATTTTTTCTACGATCTAATTTTATTTGTACATTTGGCAGTTTATTGTGACATAGACATGGAAGTAATTTTAGGCTGTAGTTATTAGTTGTTAGACAAGTTTCCATACGAATTGCCTCACGATTGAACCAGTTTATACTATCTATAGAAAAAAGAAATATTGTTTTAAAGTTAAAGTCTGCTTTCATTCTGGAAACCTCCCTTCTTACCTACACACCACACTTCATATTTCAGATACCATAATTACACATTCCTCCGATGATGACTAGTAAATGAATCAAGAGGTGATTAGATGATCTAAATCTCGAATCGAACTCACGTTTATTGTGTGCTCTATCCTGTCAATCCGAAAGTCCAGCCTCATCTAGTAGATGGACCACATCCCAATAACAATATACACTAGCAGATAAGCCTGTAATATAAAATTCTTCTAGAAGATGGTGAAAAAATTCCAATGTGATGCTGAAAGAAATATTATGAAAGCTATTAAGTCAGTAAATAGAGAAATGTTAATGAATGAGGTCGAAATATGGAATGAGGTCGAAATATGGATGAAATATTTCCAGGAAACATATGAGAGTGAAGATAATACAAAGGAGGAATCCCTCAAGAGGCTCTCTCGGGGTAAGTAAAAATGACGAAAATGATATGAATGGAATAAGTATGGAAGAAATAAAGTGTGCAATAAAGCACATGAAGAATGGTAAGGTTGTGGGGCATGATAACGATGCTGCAGAGTATATCAAAGCTGGTGGCCCATTAGTTGTCTCGTGGCTTCGTGCGCCCTCCGATAGATACTTAGAGGAGAGCCACACTTAGTTAGATTAGAGGAGAGCAGTTATTATGCCTTTCTACAAAGGTAAAGGACCGCGTATGGAATTCGGTAACTATAGGGAAATTAGTCCACTGAGTTTGGTATGCAAACCATGTGGAACAATTTTAAAAGAAAGAGCGAGAACAGTGAAAAGAAAATGGAACGTGCAAGGGGCCTTTGTGGGTGGAATAGGATGCATGGATCAGATTTTTTTCCTACAAGTGATGACGGAAAAGTTTTTAGCGAAAAACTAAAAACTTTTTTGCGCCTTTGTAGATTTGCAAAAGACGTCTGACAGAATCATAAGAGAAAGATTATAGAAGATACTATCTGATCATAGGGTGAATAGCAAGCTTATACACGCAATTGCACCCCTATATGAAAGAAGTTCTGCGTGTATAAGAATCAATGGATCATTCACACCGTGGTTTGACATTACAAAGGGTATAAAGCAGGGTCGTGTAATGTCTCCATGGCTGTTCAACATCAATATGGATAATTGTGTGAAAGAACTGGAATATATGAATATAGGAGCGAAAATGGGCGATTTGATTGTATGTATGTTTATTGCACGCCGATGATTATGATGATCCACATATAACCAACTGATAAAAAAATACGAATTCTACGAAATTTTTAGAGCGGGTCGGTTAGGGAAGGGGGTAGCGGAGCCAGGGATGAGAACAGCATGAGCGGGGGTGGTGAACGCTTCTCCGTACAGTCGGTTTCGGGAGGGTTAGGGGGTTACACGTGTGAGGGTCGATTTTGAACCGGAAAAAGAGACGGATACATAAACGTTGTTAGGGGTACGAAATCTGATTTTCCTTTTCGAAATTTACGCCGCGAGTAGTTTAGTTGTGTGAGTTTCCGGGTCCGCGGAGGTCGTGTTAAAACTACAAATCGCGAGTGTGGTGACTTCAGTTTCCAGAAGGCGAACCAGGATCGGCGCAGATGCTGAGGACCATAGTTGAGGACCCAAAATACTAAGTTTATCTTTTAGTATGCTTGTATACATAACTAAAACCACTAACGAATACTGAAGTGTGACTCGGATCATCATGTAATTACTCATTCATAAAAAGGGACTGGCGTGATCGCTAGACTACTGGATATTCGACCTTATTTAATTACTGTCCTGTTTATTAATTTGGAATACCCATCTATAAATTTTAATTATATTCATCTCATCGTTTAGGACTATGTATCTATTGTATCTATGTACGCATATGCCTTTGGTACACGCTGCCGGTACCGTGAAACTCACAGCCTCATCGCAAAGGCATTGTAGGGTACATTATATACATTACATTTTGATCCGAAGCAACGGCCAGGAGGTGGAAACGATAGGTGGTACGGTCATATGGAACAGATAAATGAGAAGAGAATGGTAAGAAATATACGATGCAAATGTTGATGGCACCAGAAGTAGAGCACATCCGCGAAAGACTTGACACGACCAGGTAAACCAGATACAGGAGGACAGTCCTGTTAGAAGCCTCAACAATCATCGATCTCATATGAGAAGATGTATGAATGTGGATGAGGTGAGAATTGTATCTCAGGACAGAAAAATGCGGCGTGATGGTAAATAAGGAAGTAAGTAAATAAACAGATAAGCAGTGGCTAAGCTCTGTTGCTAGTCCTTACTGGTAGGCCCTGCAGGCGGCTATTGTGGTCTTTGCGCGGCCAATAGTGATCTCTACGTGGACAAGGTCTCATGGGCTATCCTCGATTGCTTGCTGCCACGATGGCCACTGCTACGTGGTTGCTTGCCGTTAGGCCATGCGGGTGGCTAGTAGCCGCTTCGCAGCCAATAGTGGCCAATAGTAATGGGACGAACCTTGTTTTATATGAGGAGTTTATTCGGATATGGGTGACTCGTTGGAGCTCCTTAGGTGGGTATTCAGGCCGGCCTGTGTAGGTGGGACTCTACCCACGGATCTAATTCTCACTCTATGCCTCGTGTTTTGCAACTCTGTTAGTCTGTCCGCGTAAGTGTGATTTCATCCATTTTGTGTCTCGTCCACTGTCCCTCATTTGGGAGTGTTTTTGATGAATGGATCCTTGAATTTCTGCCTTGAACTACTGCACCTTAATTTTCCATCTGTATGTAAAACTATGTTCTATGGATTTATATTGTATGATTTTTTTAATGAATAAAGGGAGCACTTGGGACGCTGGAGTTATTGAAATGTGATTGAATTAAAGTCGCGTATTTATTAGCTTTTAGCTTTGATGAGTGGGACCGACAAGAAAACCCTAGCTTTTAAACCGGTCTCGGGAAAGCGTGGGTCCTCCACCCTTCCAGCTATCATTTAAAAAAAAAGCCGATAGTGGCCGCCACGTACCCATTAGTGACTGCTGCACGATCAGGACCTTATCGGCTGTTGCCTATTGCTTGCTGCTAATCCGTGCGGGTGGTTATTGTTGCCGCTTGGCTGCTATTGGTAACCGCTGCACGGTCAGGGTCTTAATAGGGTTGCTTGCTTACTGCCAGGCCCTGCGGACAGCTAGTGTCCCTGCGCGGTTTTTAGTGGTACACGGTAGGGTCTCAATATAATCTAAGTTTCGATGATAGAGCTTTCCCCATAACGAACTACACGTAAATAAAATATCGATGTAATTAAAACTGTATACTAGCTGTCAAAATGAACAAAAACTTTTATTGAACATACAAAAGAAAACACTTTTAAATAATTTCAACCTAATGACTATCTACCTCAGAACAGGTACTTTAAATATACCTAGCGAGGTAGAAAGCGGCCAACGGAATGGAATATAGTATTAATACTTGTACTTGCTGGTGTATCGGTTACTTTAAGAATATTTATGTTGATGCAAGCTTTATAGGAATGTTGTTTTGAAAATAAACACCGATTTATCAGCACTGAAATTATTAAATACCATTACAGTCGTTGGTCCCTCTGATCTCACCAATTTTTCTACTCGTCTCCATTATTTTCTAGATGTTCTGGACATCTGCATTTTAAAAAATTTCTCCATACATAGGTCATACCTTATTTTTACCTCCACCGAACTAAACTCCGATCATAATCCTGTATTTTTAAATATTCTTGATTTTAAAGCACCCCCAATACATTCTCCTCGTCAAAAAATACACTGGTCTCACCCCAGATGCATTATTGAAAAGACGGTACACGTCCTGCTGTCTATCGACAATGAAAGTGAGCTCGACGTAACGGTAAGCTCTTTCACCTCAAATTTCATCGGCAATGGCCGAAGCTTCTCCACCTTCCTGACACGACTTAACAAATCGTAGTGCACTCTCATCTTTCATTCAACTTTTAATCGGTCTAAAAAGCCGAGCCAAAAGAAACTGGCAAAAGTTTCGAAACCCAGATCAAAAGTCGCTTACAAACTCCATCACTACGCAGATCCGGGAAGCACTATTCAAGCTTCACAACGATAGTTGGAATGAAAAATTCAATCTTTAGAAACACAAATTGGATCATTATGGAAACTCACCAAAGTTCTCCGTTCCAATCTTGCTTCGAAGCTTATACAGATAGCTTTAAACTCCAATTCGGCCCGAGCAGTGAACATGGCAATATCGTAGACATACAAGAATTTTTGAATTTTAAATTTTTTGAATTCCTCCCAGATGAAAATATCCTCTTTACCACTCCGGATGAAGTTCAGAACGACTTCAAATAACGTAGTAACAAAAAAGCCCCCGGCCCTGACGGAAAACAAATCTCGTCTTGAAAACTTCCACAAAAAGTGTAGTAGCTATCTATCAACTCATTAATTCGGCTCTTTGATTACGTCCCTTCCAAACAGTTGGAAATACGCACGTGTAATTTTCATTCACAAGCCTGTGAAACTTTACAAATTTTGCAACTGACCTTTTAGCCTTCTTTTGAACATCGGTAAGATCTTTAAAAAAATACTACTCACGAGACTAACAAAGCACATCAAAGATGCCTGTCTCCTCTCCAATGAACAACACGGCTTTAGAGAAAATCACTCTACCCTCCGCTGACTCCTCAGAGCTGTGGAGATAATCTCAGAAGGTTTTCCTAACAACATGTCCACAGGCGGTATTTTACCGGATATCGCCAAAGCATTCAACAAAGTATGGATCAACGGCCTACTTGTGAAATTTTGTAAATACTTGTACTTGTAAATTGTAAAGTACTTGTAAATTCTCACAAAGCTCTATAAGCTAACGATACAACCATATTAGTCCAATACCACTCAACAGGCAAGATTACCACCCGTCTATAGAAAAACATTGAGATTATTTGGACAGTTTGCCCTTATCCCTCCCCTCTTTAACCACCTATCCATATATAATACAGAAAAATATTTATTTTTACATGAAGAATAGCATACGAGATATTTTAATTTTAATAAATGGTAGATTGTTTGAAACTACTGTTTCATAGAAAAGCAGATTAATAATTAAACAAATTTTCATAATAAATAATTCACTGAATATTACAAATATTTATTATAAAATAATAAAGTTTCAATAGATTTCTTCTCGACGGTAATAAGAATGGTATAGATCGCACTGGTATCTTAAAGATGATAGAAAAGTTCAGATTGAACTTAAAATAATTGTCGTCGATTGTGCTCAGCGTTGAGAAATTTAATTAGATTAAATAGTACCTTATAATTCGATGCATAAATTCGGAATGCAGACAAACAGGATAATATTTGCAAGGCATTTTCTAAAGCATTACATTATATTTTAATAGATAAACTCCAAAAGTTGGTCATGGAAATTTATTGCAGTGGTTTGCTAGCTATTCTTTCAATATAAGACTTTCGGTAAAGATTAAATCCTCATTATCTGATGAATTCATTGTTTTGAGTGGAGTTCCACAAGGTTCCCATCTTGGACCTGATTTGTTTACTCTTTTTATTAATGTGACGATGTTTTTGATGATGTACATGTTCTAATTTTTGCTGACGACTTGAAGATATTCAGATCGGTGAATAGTGTGTCTGATTGCATGATACTACAAAGCAATTAAAATTCCCTATTTAAATGGTGTTCCAATAAACAGCTATATCTTAATATCTCCAAGTGCCAATCTATTAGTTGTACAAAAAATATATATCCTGTAAAATTTTCGTACTCTATCAGCGATGTAGACTAGGTATCACTTAGGGAGATTAATGATCTGGGTGTAATAATTTACAGTAAATTATCATTCGTTCTCCAGATTGATTCGAAAACTAATAAAGGTCTCAAAATGTTGGGATTTACTTTGCTGACTGCGAAAAACTTTTCAAACCTGAACACTTATAAAGTCTTCTACTTCCTCTTCTCTAGTCAGACCTCAGGTAGAAAATAATTGGGTTATACGGTCGCCTCACTACATTGTTCACTCGACGGTGATTGAAAGAATCCAGAGAAAGATTCATTAATTATAAATTAAATATAGGTAGGATCTGAGCATATCTCCTTAGCCGTCTGAAAATGTTAAAATTAACAGTGAGACGTATGAATTAAATATATTAATTAGAAAGAGGTCCAGGTTTGAATCCCGGTGGCGCAACAACAATATTTTTCGATAAAATTGATTTTATATGTATATCTTTCTAATGAATATATTTAATTCGTATTTAATAAACTTATTTATTATTGTATGGTATAATTTGTAAATAACATTTTACATGCAGTCAACCATCGTACTTGACATATATTGTAGTGATAATATTAGCTCTATTTGCTTAGTAACCCAATATATATATAACTATCATATCGCACACCTAGATCAAAACTAAGACAACTCCAAAAAACAAAAATTTTGAGTTATTATTGTATTCAGGTACTCTGTCACATACGCGACTAACTTAGCCCCAGTTCTCGAATAATGTCATTTTAGTATACATTTATGACCTAAATTGTTATTTAGTTTCATAACTCAAGTAACAAAAAATGGAGAACTTTTTTATTATTATTTTGTCTACTGAAAAATGACTTTTTGAGTTGTCTTAGTTTTAATCAATGTATGCAATATATTGTCTCAATTCGACGTTTGTAACCATTGTACTGGTTTATTTTTTATAAATTATTTACCAAGTGTTTTGTAAAATATGAAACCGTGACTTCACCCACGCTGTGAGTTTTGCTGAAAAATTTTATAATTTCTAAAAAATTTCAATTTACTTGCGAATATCTTGTCACAGCGTTTCTACTGACGTAATAAGTAGGTGAAGAGGATCCTGTTTAAATCATTCTTCATCAGCATGTATACCTGCGAGCTCTGATCGAAATGCAAGCAAGTGGCGTACGACCGTCTCCGTATTTAGTACAAACACTCATATACGAGTAGAATACTGTTCGGGTTGGTGCGTTATTATAGCGTATCTACAATGATTACCGGAGCTCAGCACCGACTCTAGTGCAAGCGGCGCTCTCATGGAAAGCTGACTTCTTGACCGGAGAATGGCAACACCTACAGAAAGCTATAGCCTGGACTGAAATGTAGTATTTATATTTAGTTTATACCTGTACATATATACATATATATGTGAACTTTTTTATCTTTTTTTTTCTGTTTTATCTTTATGGCGAATCGTGTCTTCAAAAAAAAAAACCCATCACGCTGGATTAAACGCATTATTATTATTATTTTTACTATAATATTTCCTATATATAATAATCTCCCACTCAAATGCGGAATGACTTAAATGTGACTCTGGATCACGTACACTGAATATGTGTCACATGAATATTATTATTATTTTCAAACCATCCTATGCACTTGTGTTAAAAAAATACGACTATCTTGCTGGTCTCCTGGGGCAAGGCTCAAACCCACGACCACTCGATCAATATATGAGTATTTTACCGTTTGTCTGTAAGATATATCAATGAGATAGTAATAGAGAAAATATTAAATAAATTTTTTTTCAGTGATTTCTTTCACTCGCAGTGGGAATTTTTTCAATTTTATGGAGCAATTTTTATTCAGAGTATCATCAAATAAGTGCTTTTCTCAAATTGAATATCATCGGGTCTTAGCGTTAAAGTAAGGAATCAATATCCAATTCATAAAACATTCCACAAATTCTTTTCCACTTTTATTCAAGAGCCTCATTTTTTCTTGTAGGGATATTTTATATTGTGCGCGAATTCTATTAATAAACTAACAGTTAAATAATACTCTAGATTATTTTCTTGTTTAAACGTCTGAAAAACATATTTTTATCTGGTGTTATTATTAAGTTATTATGCCGCGTAACTATCACCTCGTTGTTTGTCCAATGGTAAGATCGGATGTCGCGTAATATGTATCTCTAAGCTGGACTGGTAAAGTAAGAAACGACACCGTATCTACTTATGAGAGTACCAAAAAATAAGGAAACTGACCGAAGGGCTAACAATAGCACTCGAAGAAGAAGAATTACTCATTCTCTTTATGGTCAAATGTGAATAATACCTGCCTACTAAGGATGTGAAATTATTTGTCAACGTATTGTTGCTTCTTTTTGTAAATATCTTGTTTGTGGTAATAAATAACATCAAACCTGTATTTGCGAGAATATACGAGTATTGAACGTTCGAGAACACGTCAGCGTTATCAAAATAAGTGAAGAATTTTCTGCTGCTTGAAATTCTCGACGCTCCTTCGTTTTATTATTTTTAATAGGAATGCCTTAAAAATACATCGGTGATTGTGGGGTCGGGCCCCGGCGAGCCCCGGCGCCCGCCGCCCCTGCGTGACTGAAGCCCATCCATCATCTCGCGCCGGATTGTTATGCTAATCTGTATAGTAATGAATTGTGTACCGATGGATCGTCATGCGGGGCCAATAAATATTTTATAGGGGTAGCGAATTGAATTTTAAACAACCCTCCTCCCCCTCTTTGCGACAAATCTCCATTTAAGATGTGGTTTTAAATGGATGATCTTTCTCATTTTCATGCCTGGCTAATAAAATATTCTAGCTGTTTGCTCAGCGTTTTAAAATGGTAATGGATTGAATTTGTGAAGGCTGTCTCTGGTTTTGAGGGAAGATTGTTACTGATAAATAAATCCTGTTTGTATATTATTACTATAAATCATTATTATTTTTAAAGATTTTAATTTGAATTAAATAATAAACTTAAACCAAGTATTCATAAAATAAAACTAAATCTTTATATTAGTCTACAATCTAGAGAAATATCTCTCATAACAAATTGATAATTAGGTGTCGTAATTTCAAATTATGGAATTCAGAGTAGTGAAGAAATAATGTATAAATTAATTCATGTTAGACTGTGATCGTAACCACCGTTTTACAAATGAAATAAATTTAAAAATTAGCACCTAAATAGTATTCATTTATACTATTCCTTCATTATATTAAAAATTAAGCCTTCCCTTAGTAAATGTTAAAAACTATTCGTGCGTAAAAAGCATAAATATTAGATTCATAAATTTCTAGCATAAGCGAGTAAATAAAAATCTTAACAAGATATAGCAAGCATTAAATTCTTTAATTAAATATTGAAAATATTTTCAGATAAGAATCGCAAATCACGTTGTTTTCAGATACCTTAACCACTGTTAGTTATTGTGATGTGCACATGTAAGTGATTGACTCACAGTTCTTAATTTCAATTAATTTATAACGCTCAGAATTGCATTGATACTATTCCAGTGATTTTTAACAAACTCTACCAGGCGCTCCAAAGGAAATAAAAGCAGAGGGGATTCAAGCCTGCCTTAAATCGTCTTCTTTATGACGTCATGTTAAATCGATATAAGTACTTGTGGTGGACACCTGCCGCCGTGTTAAATGCGTCTGGCGATCCTGTACCTGTCCCCTGCAGAGAATGACCGGTGTTCAATAAACTCAGCGCGAATTGTAAGTAGCGTATTGTCTCTATTACCGCATACTACCTACCTAAACACATACGATATATCCAAGACAAGACTTCGCGGTACACTAGCGCACGACGGTAGGGTTAAACTATGGAAGCAGCAAAGCTCTCATAAATATTACGAAATCTATTACCTCATATTCCACCGCACACTTATTTTTACTATAGACTTTATTATAAATGAAGGTTGTTTTTAAGAGGTTTATTTTTCGAATTAGCAACACTTTTTCAATCGATAGTCAATTTTAGAGCTGATTTGTGCTCAGTTCGGTTTGCCATTTCACCATTAGTAGACTTACGTCAGAGCAACGCTTGCAAATTTATTTCGTAAATCGTGGTTCAGTTCAGTAAAATTATCGTGCGCTATGTCCATTTTACGGTCGACATAATTGTCATTCTGAGCAAGTAATTCGAATAAGCACGGATCGTTTTCGCACCATGCATACTCTAATTGATAATATTCATCCGCAGAGACGTCGTACAGTGCGGACCAAAAAAACCATTGCTGCAGTGGAGCGTAGTATTGAGGAGGACCTGAATGAGTCGATTCGCCATCGTGCACAGCAATTTTTCGACTTTTTCGTTCCTCAATTGAATGGCATTAATGTGGAAGAGCTGCAGTTTCAACAAGACAGCACTACATGTCACACAGCATTTACCACAGTCAATTTATTGAAGGAAACATTCGATGAGCGCTTAATTTCGCGTAATGGATCTGCGAACTGACCTCCAAGATCATGCGTTTTAACACTTTTAGATTATTTTATGTGGAGATATGTGAAATCTACGTCGATAAACTAAACAATAGACGACCTAGAAGCCATTCGACGCGTTGTTGCCTATATATGTCCCCAACTACACCAAAAAGTGGTCGAAAATTCTACTTTCAGATGACGATAATTCGAGCCATCCGCGGCGCTCATGTGGGCAAAATCGTATTTAAACACTAATGCCATAAAATTATCTTTCCAATAAAGCCAATACGGTGGCCATTACTACGATTTGTACGTGTTTTATTTCATTTTAAAGTTCTATACCTCTAAAAAAACACTCTTTATACAAGAGTAAATCCAGTGGAACGATCAGTTTAAGTTCGCAAACAATATCGCTTTATTACTTATTATAAAAATAATTGTATTATAATTTACTATTAATGATACCGTGTATTTTATTATAATAAAACGAATTTTTTTATTAAAACAATATTATAAATATACTAATTTAGGTAAGGTATATACTAGATTTATTTTTTAAATAATAATTATTTCTTAATTAATTATTTTAACAACAGAATTATATAAACAATTTGACATATACGGTTTTAGTTTATTTGACATCCTGATAAAGAAAATGGTATTTTCCGAAACCGGTTCGTGTATTAATTGTAACTCATTAAGTGGTTAAAAATATTTTTTTAAATAATCTATATTAAAACTAATAAAACATTAATTAATATAATTCTCTTAACCTTTTAGACTATTTATGTTTTAAAAATATTAAATTTAATGCAATTTTTTATAAAAATAGATATGGATCGTAAATCGTAAACTATAGGTAATTAATATAAATTATTTATTATAAAAACTAATTGTTTTTATAATAAAGAATTTGTTGGTATTGTTGCAAACTTAAAAATAGGCTTATAAAATAACTTGTACTCTTCCGTGTCGTCGTTCTTTCACACACTCGATACAAAGTTTCTCAGTACACTGCGGACAAATAGCCAGACTTAGCCATATCTGACTCATCATAGTCGTTAGCTCGTAGGTTTTCTTTATTTAGCCGATCGTTAATTATAACATCGGCTCCGTCGTCCGCCTCGGCAATTATTTCACAGGAATTAGAAGGCCCTAACCCGTATAATAATAAAAAAATAACTGTCGCGCACTAAATTACGATACTACTGCGGTGACATCTGTGAGATTCCGCAAGCTCGATACAAATAAACACACTGCGATCGATTGCTATCAGGTAAAGATCGATCATACACTGAAAGAAGAAGCTGCACCGAGAGAGACGGAGATGAAACTAAAATGTTTTCAATCGTGAAGGCGACTTCAGCAGTTAAAGGTTCAAAGTAAGAGCGCCAATCGTGCTTTTGGAAAACTTGGACTAGCATAGACTCGCAATGGCACAAGATCGTAAGAATTGTGGTTAAAAAAATAATAATTCGCGCCATCGAGCCTGCAGTTCTGACTTGCTATGGTGAGGAAGCAAGTTATTGCGGGTTTGTGTTACCCGAATACCCCTCACACCGTCTGGAAAGCCTTCGAGACATACAAATGTCATGTTACGTTAAGCTGCATCTAGTCGGTTAACAAGCTTCCAGAACAAACATTACTAAATACACATTGTGTTTCGATAAGTCAATTAATTTGGGCGGAAATTAATTCAGATATAATATTCGATTCATACATTATTTAAAAAGAAATGATCGTGGGTTCAAAATTTGGAGATATCTAATAATAGAATATTGCGCTTAACGCGATTCAACTACATCTTGAGGCGATCGTCTCGAGCGCAGACGATTGACTTTTGGTATGAATCTACACAGAACATTTGCGAAGTATGGAGATTGTGGTAAGAGACGAGGGGAATGAATCGGCCGGCAAATTTAAAGTACCAGGAGCACCCGGGCAGCGCGCGACGACAATATTTTGATTATACAATAAAACATAAGTTACTATATTTTTTTTATAAATTCATTTGGTAATTTGGTTTTTTATAATTCAGAATAAACCATGAATATCATTTAACATAGTAATAATTGTTTCATTAACAGATAATTAAATCAATTGAGCTACCTTCAAATAACATAGGCACATAAACGAAAATCTATAAGCGTATAAAAGTTGAAGTACATCGAATTAGAAAAATAGTATAGTATTTTATAATTATTTTCTACCTTTAAAATACCTAAAATCAGAAACGAAACTAAGAATGCATATTATTTTTATTTAAAGTATGAAAACAAGAACTGTCATAGTACACGTTACGTAAAAGATACATGTAAAACTTTTTTATAACATGTATAATATTTTACATATGTTGGTGTATTGTAATATAAAATAACGTAGTCTTACTCGAATTTTCGATTCATATAGAAATAATCAATAAAATAACAATGTATTTTTTTATGTACGTAGTGAAATTTAAAAAACATAGAAAAATGAACAATCCTAACGCTACAATGCATATGATTTCTTCAACTGGATCTTTGAAACTGGAACTTGGACACGGGATAAATGAACCGAGCCAATTTTGTCACGATGACGTATGCGGAATAAAATGGGGATGACGTTTTTATCATTTGAGAGGAAGATTCGTTAACCATCTGCCATATCCACATATGACATAGCGCCAGAGAAGTCCCGAGTCCCGAGTCCAAGTCGTGTGTTTACTTTTATTTTATTCCTTTTGCAAATGTCGAATGGTCGACTTACAACCACCATGATGGTCGACTTACAACCACCGCGGCCCGCGTGCACTAGGAATCGTTGATGAACTTATGGTTTTAATTATTGATTATTGTTGTGCCCTATTTTGTCATCGATGTGACCGCACCAGGGTGCGGTTTATTATGCTTTTAATATAATTTGATTTTATTTTTTACCAACTTGGTTGTAATTGTAACCCTAATCGGGAGGTTAATGTGATTTCATTTAAATTATTCATTTTTTATATTAAACAAACCATACAAGGTACCCTTTTTTATTTATCTCATATTTATTCATTCATTCATAAATTTATTCCACATATGAAAGAATAAGATTTTCTTGCATATTGGTAAGTAAGTGAAACCGATTCTAGACTACCCACTTTCTTTTGCTCTACCCCTAAATTACCGGTAGAGGATGGAACGCCAGTTTATCCCAAACAAATATAACTTTAAACTTCTAAAATCCAAAGAAGAGTATCGTCATATTAATATTTTTACAAATTATTATTTTAAAATAACTGAAAAAAACATGAAAAGTAAATTCAAAATCCACTTATAACAAAACAAAAACTTTTTTTTTTTGTTAAAAGAATCGATCGCCAGTGAAGATTTTTCACTGTCGATCGATTCCAGCTTCAGATTTTGTACTCCAAGACTCAGAAAATTCTCGATTCGATGCAGTAGTATATTGGAATGCAAATGTTCGTACTTCATGTGAACTTAACCATAGTAAATATCAGAACATTTTTCCAGATATTCTACTAATTTAATTTAATGTTCGTCTTCAAATAAATGCCTATCTTTAACATATCCAACTTTCAATAGTGGTAACAGATCATTGTTTGTATTTTGAGAGTTCACTTTCTTAGAATAACGAGATAGCATTCTATAATTTATATTAAAATCCTCGGCAACACTGCACACTTATTTTTCTGGTTTAACTTATTCGATGGCATGCATCGTAACATCAATAGGTGCACTACCACTTACCACTTTGAGTGAGCCTTTTTCTATCTCTAGGTATAATAGCCTGATAATAGTCATAATAATACCTTTATATTATTAAAAAAAAACACCTACAAAACTTTAATATTGATGGGGCTAGTTATCTCATGTGGCACTGACCCCCAAAAAATGTAGAGATAACTAGTTCACAAATGAATAAAGTAAAATAATCAAAATGGCGTAAAGTATAACGGTCACAAACAATTTAAGTAGTTTAAATGAAATTCAGTACACTTATTAATACCAAAAAATAACATGTCTGTTAAGCTAAACTAAGATTATAAATAAATTGTAAGATTATTATTTTTTACTCGAAACAATAATTAGTAAGAACACATTCATATTGTGAAGTTGTAATTATTCAGAACAGAAGGTCTGTGATGTTTTATATACTAATTAATAGATTTAATTAGTATATAAAACAATAATTTTGACACTTTGGATGCCAGCTTCAACACGCCTCGAATAATGACGCTGAAATTTTGAGCGGTTCGCCTCGGTGTGATGATCTTAATAGCGATCTCACGTAGGTTCAAATATATTCCCCTTATTGGCAATTTAATTTGAAACAAATAGTACTTGAGACAACTAGGACATTCCTCCCCTACTGCACTGAATAACCAAAAAATGATGAAATTAAAAATGCACAAGAGGGTCGCAAAGAGAGAACATTTTTACTATGTTGAGTTTAAATAGCTGAAATTAAGAGATCAGAATAATTTTTAGATTTTTTTGTGTTTTTTTTTGAGAACAGTGTTCATTCTTATAATTTGATATTAAAAAGTTGTTAACGACGTAAAAAGTGTGAAAATGACATGCATAAAAGAGTATTATTTTTTTATAACAATCCCTTTTAGAATACAAATTGTAAGAAAACCGCATTACCGATTAAAAAACATTTTATAGTCTTTAAAGACAATAGTTTACTATATAATATTCATGACAAAAATCATCATGCCACGGTTAATAAACCCTATAAAGTGAAGTAATTTCGTACAGTTCTAAAACAATGTAAGTTTGGTAATTTATTTATTGAATAAATAATTTAGTCCGGATAATTTTACAAATATGCACGTATTCAAAATATACGGAATTAATTATAATTTGATCATTTTCCATAGAAAAATGTGATGTGTGTGTGGTACGTGTGATTGGCGAGAGAAGTTGCGAGAAAAAATGACGTCTCCGCTGATTTCGTTTACATTTCGGACCAATCGCCTTAATAGAATTTGATTATTTCAACTTGTGCAACTCCGAGTATTAATACTAGTAAAAATAAATCTTAATTTATAATAATTGTTATGTATTTAAATATTTAAATGACATTTTTTAACTCGTGATTATCTGCTAGTTAAGTTATTGAAGGAATATATAGAGTGAAATCACAATAAGTATACCTACCTTATGAAATAATTGTTCAATATGTGAGATTTATGATTAATTTGTTAATCGGTAACGGTGCCGTGACGGGCCCACTGACACGCGCGGCTCAGGCGGCTGGAAATTAAATGGGCCAGATAGAGAAAATGTTAAGAGGAAGCCGCAGCTATTTTGTTAGTTAATAAATGTAGAATATTATATTTTGTAATTTATTTCTTTAAAACTTGATATAAAAACAAAGTTTTTGGAAATATAAATATAATCGACGCAACGAATACTTATATTATTCTTAAAAAATTTGATTTATATTTTTACTTTCATTTGATTAAAATTATGCGACGTGTAGCAAGATTCCGGTCTTGTCTCTGACTTAGGCAGTCCATCTTGATGGAGATCGACCTCTCGCCCTTCGCCTTTGAACTTTGTCTACGATCACCAATTTACCTAGTATGAAAGTAATATTTTTCTGCCTGTTTTTTTATGAATGAAGGAAATCCCAAAAGCTTCCACCCTACCTCGGAATCGTGTGAGAGTTGTGGACTGTCACTTCGATTTCCCTCAACAAAGCAATGCGTGTAATAATGAACAGAATCTACAAAGCTTTTTAGAATATAAAGTTAATTTCCGGCAGTTAGTTGACTAATAACTTGTGAATTTTCTCCGTATTTAACTTTTTTTCTTCTTTATAATGAACAATTAGCTAATAAATCTTTATTACGTTTTGTCATTTACTGATTTTGGTTGGCTTCGGTATCATCTTACCAATGGCACACCTGTACAATATTCATCCGCACGAAATCAATTTGATGTGAGACTCATTTTCATATTGATTCTAGAAGGTGGCCAGCGAGAAGCTATGGAAGTCATGCACCCCCAAAAGGGGAGGGTACGTCACATTTGTGTGTTGAACTCAGCTACAGTCTGACAGATTTTCACCCAGTCCAGGTCGCAAGAGGGTGCGAGGGAGAGTCGGTAGATAGATCTCCCTGGCTACCGCTCTTCCCGACTTCGTCCATCCGAACATCCTTCATCTGGAGACCAATACCCTAATAAAAATTCGTTGTTCTTCTGCATGTTATAGAGAGCCTTTCTTCAAGATGGAATTCCTGAAGAATTATAACATTCGTTCGTTTTAGAGTCCATAGTATATGCAGCATGCAATACCAATGCCACATATTGAAGGCACGTTCGAGCAAGTTTATTTTTTCCCATATATACTTCGATTAATCCAAAACCAAACGTAATCTTTTATCTTCTGACGATCAGTAATATTCAGTGATCACAAATCTAAGCCTTTGACCTTTGCTACTAGTGATTGACAAAATAACTTGCAGATGATATGACTGAATAACCACAGTGTAGCCTAGAGTTCCGCCAGTAGTAATGAGAGAAAAATGACCCGCCTGTTGTTGTCGACAGCAACATTTAAACAAAGCCTGTTGTTGTGTTGCTAGTGTGATTATTAAAAAAAAAAGGTTTTTTTCTTTGTTGAAATTATTTAATTTTCTCTTCAAAAGTAGTGAAGAACGTAATAACATCAGCGAAGCAAAGTTTGTAGATATTTTCACCTCCAATAGATATTACTCCATTCAAGTCATCAATAACTCTATGTATACATTACTTCCCTACCTGCCCATTTTTGTGCCGTTTATCACCACTCAGGAGCACGGAGGAATTTCTCCGTCTCTCAACGTGGTGTCTTCAAAAATGATGTTTGATTAAAACATGACTTCTGGAGGATTTCCAGAGGACTATGGCGGTACGCCAAATTACCATTTGGACCTCACTCGCTCAAACATTATCTCTGCACGGAACCATAAAAATTACTTCGACATGATGCCGTGGATGAAGTCGACGGGACATAATTAACCTAATTTCTTTGTAATATCCTTCTCATCGTGTGGCCGAGTCATCAAATAGAACTCGTCCTAGTGGTCTAAAATACACAAAAACTTTATTTAATTGTAGTTGCTCAACGAACATTAGTTTATTTTACATCTAATGGTAATATTGACAAAATCTCAAATGTATTTCGTTCGCGTCACAAATAATGTTAAATTATTTCTTTATTTTTTTTATTTTCCCTTAAAAGTGACTGTTAATGGCAGGCGGGAGATCGAATAGCTAATTCTATACACAGCATACATCAGTCTCATGCTCTACTCTGGGTGAAGCCAGTGAACGCGCTGACATATGTCCCATACATTACAATATATATGTGTGTTCACCTCACATAATTAGAAATACCGAATTAATATTAGGTATAATTATTTAATTCAAATAAAAGTATAAATATAAGGATGGATCGGAATGACAAAAAAAATTTTTATTCAAGTTTTGTATTTTTCAACATCCTATCGAAGTTTAACGCACTTCGTCCAACGTTTCTTCAGCTTATCGATCTCTCCTGGGAGCAACTTTCTTCGAGGTCCCCAAAATAACCGTTTTCAGCCTTGATCACTTATTTATTCGATCTATATCTCTTTCCAACCAGGAATTTGTAAATTTTAGGAATAGGCAGAAGTACGAGAAAGACAAATTAGATTTTGAACTTTAAATCTATAAATTTTTGCAGAGCGATTTGATTTGGGTGAGTGAGTGCATTGTAGTAGTTAAAAAAATCTTGCTGCTTATCCATTTTTGCAAAACCGTGTCATGTATTTGTATGGTAGTCGTTTCTTGACATCCTGAACGCGTTTCATCGCGTCCCCGTTTGAATTCCGAAACCCAAAAACGCGCGATAGAAAATGAAGATGGGTCAATCCCCAAGAATAGCATCTAACGCGGAATTAATTTTTTATTCTTAATTGGAAACGCACAAAGTCTGATTGAAATGTCTAACAAATCCATCCATGTACATGCAGTTAATTCATGCGAAAGAGTTGTCAATAGGACGACACAAAAATATTAGGAAAAAAACAATGCCCTATCGACAATTCCAGAAACTTTTCAATCCACCCTGCATACATCTTGAAATTATTTTAGTATTATAATTTAGTTCCTTTTTCCACGACTTTTGATTGTTGTTAATGACTTCCTAATGGATATTCAATCAAAAGGTCTTCTTTTTGTCCTTGATTTTGAAAGCTCATCCATTAGCCGTGTAATATGGCAGCGAACGTACAAATGGAATCACAACACAAAAGGCATTCTATATTAACGACATGATGTGACCAGGGATGCTCTGGCATTGTTCGCAAATGTAAAATATAATATTTTTCTTGGCCGAGATGTCGCGCGGCGGGTCTAGTATCGATCTCGGCCGCCCGATGATAACTTTTCGAGCAAAATCAACTTTATTTTATTGTTTCATTGAATAATGTTGAACCATCTTATCGCTGGGATTACTCTTTGTAGAAATGACAGTTTATGTAACGCGTCATGTTATTATTAACGTAACAATTATCTGCAATTTAATCAAAAATACATCTAGGTACATAAGTAAATTAACATTTCCATTACATTACCAGATGTGGACAGTGCAGTATCGAGTGCATCCAATGAAACAATTAAAAAAAGGTTTCCAGGTGAACCATAATTTTGTGAATTAAAAAAATAATTATTGTATTTTATTATATCTATTGTTTTTATTCATCTAAAGTGGATTACTTTAGATATGAATATTAGGGAATATATATAAGTTAAAAATTTCTTGAAAATGTATTCGATCCAACGCGGTTCCCCGGATAGATAGAGGTTTAGGTTCAAATCCCGGTAGCGACAAAATATTTTTTCTATTGACAAATTTTTTCTGTGTATCTTTCTAATTGATTTATTTAATTTGTATTAAAATACAACAGAACCACGTTCTGAAAATGCAATTTCACACCAAAAAAAGTGTTCTTCTTAATGTATTATATTTAATTACATCCATTTCAAATTTTGCGTACTTAGTCTTTGGGACCCTGCGCTAAACATATGCATGCGCCTTCCTATCAACTGCACCTCTTTCCCTAAAACATAAATGTTTATTATATTGAATACCATTAAAATTTTATAAAGGATCCCGAGAAAAACATAACCGCCACATTCCACTCCTCCATGGCTGGATGAATATTCATTAGATATTTAGGGCCTGCGCAAAACAAAAGCATCCCTACTCCCCTAAATCCTTATTTTAAATTATATCTAAATATGAATCCCGAGCAACGGACAATTTATAAAGTTTATATATAAAATTGAATATTTTTCTATTCTCTTGCCTGTACAATCCTACACTCCCCGACTGATCTGAATCAAATTTTGCATAATTACCCTTTAGGAAGGACCTCAAACGAAAAAATGTAAAAACATTCTGAAATAAAATTAACTGACTTACTGCAGTTATGCTTTGGTGTAAAATATTTTTTATTTCGTTTTAAATTTACTTCACATCACTTCTTTTCAGTTGAAGTAAAAGTGTTTTAGTCAATTTTCTCCTGTTAATGTTGCCTGTATGTGGTTTTAAAATATTTTTATTCGCGTTACCCATTCAGGATTCTCGAGAATTTTAATATTTAGTTTGAGTGCTGAATGGCAGAAATCTATATTATGGACCGTGATTACGTTTCTTACAATATTATTATATTCTTTTGGTGATATCCAACAACCTGATGTTTTTTATTAGATAGATTCCTCAGAAGTACTAATTCAGTAAAATAATATAATCAATTTTAGTTTTATGTATCATACTACTCCTATATACGATATGTTTTCAAGTTCGAAAAGATAAATTTAGTTGAATAAATAAAATAAAAAACTGAGCTACGTTTTCGGGTATAAATATTTTTTTTTTTCAAAAATATGTATCAATGCATTCAATTCTGACACAAAAATGAGTACATCTACTTATATGACAATTTAATACCACCATCTAGCTGACTAAAGGAATAGCGAGAAGATCGCACAAACGCTTAGCACGGAGAGGTATCGAAAATCTTTTTGATTTTAAAAATGTCTCTTCACGCTTCTCGCCAGTGTGTGCTCAGATTATAAGAAAACATTTCTGAATACAGAACACTACCTTAAAATACGTACTAGTATCTGTCCGACGACTGTCTTCTTATTGTAAACAATTGTACTTTTATCGTGTGCTTCCATTCAAATGCTCTATCAAACGCCTCGGTGGAATTGCAGACGGTGAATACATTTTTAAATGCTTTTTAATTTATCATCAAAATGTTGTTTTGCTGACAATATATCAGTTCACATTGAATGTTATCTTACCGAATCATAAAACTCAACAATAGATTTTACAGCTAATATTATGGCAAAAATTATTTTATTTAATTTTGGTGCATACTATCAACGGTTAGGTACACTGTTAAAAAAAATATTTTCGGTCGTTTCAGAAATTGTATCTGAATTTTAAAGCTTTAAGAGTACTGAAACTGAATTTAAATCCAGAACTGTCTCATTACTCATTTTGGAGTGTTTAATAAATACTAAACAATATGTAAATTTTTTAAAAATTTATTATAATTTTAAAACATGTTATTAAGTAAACTACTTATAATAATAATAATAACTTTGTTTATAATAACATTATAAACAAAGTTAAGTAATGTGAAAAAAAATGAATATAATAAACCATAAAGTAGATTTTGCAAATATATATATATACTTACACATGTATAATATAATTTTTGACTGCTCGACTGTCAAATTCACACAGAAAGCATAAAAATTATTAAAAAAATGTTTCTTATGTATGTATATATATGCAAATTAAATTGAACATTAGCGAGTCAAAAAAGAGTGTATGCTGTGCTGGATTTTCTGAAAGTTTAACTTCTTTTAATAAATATGCCATGTTTTTGCAAAAAAACAATATAATCGTCAATTGAAAATAACTTAAAATTTTCTGACACCCTGCTTCTGTAATGAGATATATTCACTACATTTTAAAAAGGTTTCCTTTAAAGATGATCCGATTTTATTTTTAGACGGTCCAAGTCACAAATCATATTATTTAATCTAGACTAATTTATCAGCTGCGGGTCTTCAGTTCGACATGAACTTGAACATAATCACGCCAGATGCGCTGCAACAGGGAGAAGTAATTGTATTTACGTGAAGTTGCTACATTTTAATAACACGAATTAGTAGCTAATTAATAATAACGAAGAAATTTAAGAATTGTATCATAATTTTGAAAGTATTTAGAAATAAAAAAAGTCGTAGTAAATCACGCGTCAATATGTCGTTGCATCAAGACGTGAGTGCGGATGTAAATAGATAACGGGCTGCCTGCCACAGCGCAGGTCATAAAACAGTTTGGAGAAAGGGTCGGTGTAACATGTCTAAACCGATGTTGAAGATCGGAATATAAATCGAATTAACCAGAATGATGCCAAAGTCTTATCTAAACGAGACAGTCACAAATCGACTCCGGCGTTGCGTCATCCGGGTTAAAGATTGTCTTAAAGCTTTTGCGGTGCAGTCGGGCTAGGGTGCGCTCTGCCTCAAAAAAAGTTCCAGGCCGAGCTATCACTTTTTTTAAAACGGAACTTACTTTTCAAGTACATTTAAAAAATATTTAGATACAAGATAATCCGAATTTAGAATTTTTTACATCAAATATCGTGCAACGGATGGATATTACAAGAATGCAAAAAAATATATCGGACTGGAGCATTTTCAAAACGTGAAAGTCATTACGAGGAAGATTACAGGTTTTTTTTGTTAAGAATTGGATCATCTAGGCGCACGGCGGTATCTCATTACTTTAACCATTGACCGCATGCACTTGGAGACAGATGAAATAATAAAAAGTTATTTATTTCTGGCGAAATTATTTCTCATTAACCTCATACATATTCAATTTCAAATTTCCGTGAGAATACATGGAAGCAAAAAAGAGAAGGGGGGGGGGGTTAAAATCAAAAACAGCCCAGGTACTTTTTTATTTAGCACTACATCACTGGTTAAAGGGTGTATCAATCAGGTTAAGAATATGCGCGTGAAGTGAGTGAGGAGCACAACTGGACACCGGTCATTGTATTCTATGTAAAGTGAAGTCTGAGTCCCTTATGATGAAGTATCGAGGGCTACTAGAGGACTGGTACTGGAATATAGAAAGGAGGATCATTTTTTCCAAACATATGGAAATGTCTCCAAAACAGAGTGAATGGGGTCTGTTCCAGAGTGTAGATTTAGTTGGTTAGGTATACATGTGGTAGTTCAGATAGAAATAGTGGTCAAATAACGCTTTGGTGGAATAAGACTGTACCGAAGACTGCCAAAAAAAATAAACAAGCCTATCACATATAGATCGATAACCAAAATGAAAGAAACTGAAAAAAGCGCATAAAGAAAAGATCGGAGGCTAGCAGAGTGATAAAAGAGGCCAAACACCAAGCACGGGAAACTTTTTATTCTAATTTGGAAGAGAAATACCACATAGCCTGAAAGCTATTCTGGCAAACAGTTCAGCACCTACGTAAAGGGTGGGTCAACTGTAAATAAAAGGCATCATGTATGAATTGAAAAACATTATCAGGAATGAATAAAATATTTAAAGAGATGGAAAAATACTTCGAAAATTTTCTTAATACGTCGTCTGTAATATTGAAGACAGTTCACCCCATCAATTATTAGCGAGTCTTTGAAAAGTGGAAAGGTAGCTGACGGAGTTGAAATAAGTCCTAAGATGCTGAAAACCTTAAGTATGTCGGGACTGAGTTGGTCAAAAGGGTAACAGTAACAACTGTGGCAATTATAGAGGAATCACCTTATTAAGTTAGTGGTTTTAGAGCCAAAATAGACCAATAAATTATTTACTCTAGAAAAAACTATTCAGAAAGGAGGAAAATTTTGAAAATGACTCTATACGAGGTTCATAGACCTAGAGAAAGCATACGACTCGAGGCATGACATCTTATGGAAAGTACTAGATGAGTACCGAGTAGAGAGTGACTTTTTTAGGGCAATCCGATCCCCTATACGAAGCTTTAAAGTGAGGGCCGTGAGAGTTGGAAATTGATTTCTCACTCTTCGCGAGTAACGTGACGAAGATGGAGCTCACACAAGAAGAGCTACAAAAGTGACTAATTTTTTTGTAGATTAGTCACGAAGTAACGTTGGTAGGAAGACACCATGTACAATGCACAGACAGGATCTAAGGAACGCAGCTATAGCAAGTCGATAAATTCACGAGGTGGCGTGACAAGAGACAAAAATATGAAATAAATAGTACAATTGGAACTAATAATTGGGAAAGTAGGCAACGTTTCCTGTACGCCGGAAGTACTATTGTTTTTTTTTTAGTTAATATTGCTAATTTTAATGCGCAGCTTAATGAGAAAATTATTAGCACTCTTTTACAATTTCTTTTTAATGCGGTTATATAAAAATCCGTAAGAAATGTCAAAACCAAACTGACAGTTATTAAAGATGCGTTTGGGCCCAGTTTAATATACGGTTACCAAAATTACGGAGAGGCGACTACCGAGGTGTAAAGAGGCCGGTGGTCATCACACACTAAGCTGGGCTGAACAGCTGCAAATGCTGTACAAACATTGGTCAACGAGTGCTGAAGCAGCACAAGCGGGGGAAGATGGAAACGCCTGATCGAGACTGCTATTTTGATAAAACAAAAACTATATATAATAGAAACATGGTTTTGGTTTTGACTCTAAATACCTAACTAGATCTTGAAAATATAAACCACGAGCTGTATGAATCATAGGCACCTACATATATAATTTCTAATTCACTGTTATTTCTAGACCTTATTTGGATATTTTTAAATACGATTTTATTATATCTAATTATCTCTATCTAATATTTCTTGTGTCCATATTTTTGAATTATACTTATTATAGATTTTTTACTTTACACCCTTAGGAATTATTATTTTGATTTGAATTTGTAACCCTGTAAGTATTTATATACCCGATGCAGAAACCCGCCGTTTACGAAATTCAAAGAAGAAAAATGCTGCGTATAAAATCGATGCAATTTTTGAGTATCGCCAGCTGGCCGGAGTAAAAACAGAGTCGATAGTAAAGCAAACTGCATTAAAACTATTCGCAATTTTACTAAAATAAAAGTGCTGATTTGTTAATGTTCGCTGATGACGATGTAATCCTGACAATGGAGGCTCTACATCACTCAGTGTCGGGGGTGCGCAGTCCGCAGCCATTTGTTGGGATATTGTCACATAAATTACCCTTATCAGTGGAGGAGCTCTAACTGATTTATTCGATAGCGATAATGTCACTTTTATGACTTTTGCTCGGTCTCCATGGGCCGACGAATACTGGATGACGAATAAAACACATAAATCGATCTGACTTCGGTGGGGTTGAAAATAATAAATTAGACGGCTCTTTCATTTTCCGAAAACGCCCGTTCGATTGTTTTTCGTATAATACGCGGCCAGATGATTTATTGCTTCTGTTTGCGGATCTACATGGAGCATCCACAAAGTGAAATGTGTTGCGAACATACGACCTTCAATATCGACATCGAATTTGACATATTGGCTCCTATTTGGATAAATCAACCTTTTCGTAATTATTTTCAAGTAAATTTACAAAAAAATAAAATACAAACTACAAGAACCGCAGATTAGTACAGTATCTGAGATTCATTTCTCTAAAATCTCAACACTTTTAACAAAAATTATTGTTTTTTATATATTTATAACCGTGTGCGCAGTCATGTATTAAAATGATGAAGCTTTGACGGTTTCGACGACACCATTAATAACTGCTGACGGGTGATAATTTTATTTACTTTAACGAACGGCGTAGGGCTAAAATGCCAAATTAGGAGATACGAACAGACAAACATTGAAGTCATTAATTATTAACTAAACAATTTTTCACATTATTTTATGTTACCGTAGATTTTCAGCTAATGTACGAATATTCAACATAATATTGAATGTTTTATTCGTTCTGCTCCAAAAAGTTATATAAATATCAAATCATTTTAAATTCGTCGCGAGTGTAACTTTACAGAGATATTTTATCTTCGGCTTAAACTCCATTCGGAGTAGTGACTACACGAGTACTTCCGCAAAGCGGTACCGAGCATTTGCCGATTGGACATTAATTATAAAAGATCCTTGTCTACTAACTTCACTACACCAGCGGATACGATACAACTTCCACTTAAGATATCCCCAGCCGAGTAGGATACGGAACAGTATGCACTTGACGATTTCACATATTACAGATACTACGATAACTTCGTATCATAATTACGGTTCGAGTTTCAACTTGTTTTGTAATTAAACTGTGTGAAATATCACTACCGGAGTATTGACTTTGAAAATACGTAAGCGACCTTTATGCACGTTAAAATGACAACATATACAGGTTATCCAATAAATGTGATAGAATTTCAAATAAGAATAGTAGCCGTGTTTATTAATATTTTTCCAGCTGCCATTATTATTTTTATTCGGTACAGTCTGTCATTGTGTCACGAAGCGTTTCACATCGGAACGACGTTTACGAGTTATTAAAACTTATTATGGAAATCAGTCTTCGATTCGGCAAACTCACCGCGCGCTGCGTGAATTTTACTGTCGACATAAACATTAACGTAATCATTAATCTTCGATGATAACATTGATCTCAGCGATGTGCGGTTCCGCGTGCCGCGCTGCAACTGAGGTCGACGATTCCATCATTTTCGGAAACGGGCCTGCCGATTGGCAGCTCAGATCGTGTGATATCCCTCCGTTAGATTATTTTCTGTGGGAATATGTAAAGTCACTTATTTATGCTGATTAACCAAAAATAACATAACTCTTGTTATTGGTGATATTGCACTAGATTTATGTGAGAGTGGCTGAATGTTAGTCAAAAACAGTCGTGCGCATTTCAATTCAATTATACTCCATTGTTAATGGTATCGAATGATCTTTCAAATATAAAAAAATCATTGATTTTTTAAAATTTAATTCCATTTAAAGTTCTATCATACTTGCTGGATAACCCTTTATTTGTTAATGAATCTGACGGATCTTTCTCTTTATACTCGTACAGCAAATCAAATAATTAGTATAAGTGTTTTGAGGGGGTGCGACGATATTACTGTAGAGGCGGACCGAAGTGGGCTAGTACTGAGAGCCGCGACAGCGACGTAGACTTCGGTATTCCGCTAATTATACTACAAGCTGGCAAATGCGCCATAAGCCAAAACTGAAATGCTGTATTCGCTACGAAGTAAGCTACTGTCGCTGCGCGGAATATTTGGGAGTCGCAGCCCCGGAAAATTCCTGATGTCTTATTGACGTTGCGTTATATCTGCTGACCGAGGTCCACCGCACGCTAACTCGAGTAATGCTCCAGCTCTGAGATAATTCTAGGTGGGTATTTAGGGTGCGGTTTACGTTTAATATATTTTTCTCGGTACCGGTACCCTTAGATTTAGATTCATTAACAGAACTGAAAGCGGTCCATACCGCATTCGAAATTTTGTGAAGTATTACTACATCACTTGAAAGTTTGTATTTAGAATATTTTCAGGAATCTACATTTAATTGGTACAGTAGCAATTTATGTTTGGTCTTATATTTATATAAAATAAAATAAACATTTGTGGTAAAGTATAAAGAGAGGTTATATAAAATATTCTAATAACAGATTACTCGAGCTTGTTTTTATTATCCTTTATTGTCTAAAATATTGTTACAATCGCGTTTCCGTCTCCAATGATGAACAATACCAACTGATTGGTGGTTTTTGTTGTTGAACTTTATTTATAATATTGAATGGTACGAACTGTTAATATTATATGCGCTAATGAAAATAGTACGCTGTAGGTGCGCGGAAATTAGATTAAATCACAATATTGAGAGCTAATTATGATTATTAAAAATGGTTAATGTTTATATAGCTTTAATGTTTATACATAAAATAAATAAACACGTGTCATAAAGATTTATAAACATTCTAAACAAACCCGACAGCGGTAATTTGGAATGAAAATCTATGTCCATTCATACCGAACCCGAGATTTAAACACTAAACTTGAGAGTAAAAGCAAATAACGCACGGCAAGTTATAAAATTTGTTAACGAGAGCATTTTTATTTGAACATTGTCATCAAATAAATGTTTATAGTCCATATAAATATATAATTTATCTGTTCTACTCTTTATATTGCTCTTATTCTTGAGACCGTAGCATCGTATAAAGTAGATAAATACATCAACTATAAATTATAAAAACGACAGAAAATTTAATAAATATTAAGCGTACCCTGTACTGTAGCAATCAATGTTAACAATCCGAATATTAATAAACTGAATATGTAAAATAAACGTTTAGAAGAAGAAATATTTCTAAATTTGAAGTATGCAATAATTGAGTATAAGAAGTATAATACCTACATACAATACAAACCATTATTGTAGCTGAGATTGTTACGATGATCGGTAACTGATTATTCGTAATTGTAGCAAATAATCCTGTTCTAGAAACTGAGCTTCCGACAGTTCAGTCTCAGTTACCAATCATCGTCACAACGGAACATCATCTACAATAATCATAACGATTTACTATCACTCGTTTCAATAGACGTGATGTCTTTATCGGTTATTACATTATTTTAAAGGCGTATTTAAAGGCGTACAGATATTTATGTATCTGCATAAGAAATATAGCATTTAAAATATTTCGCTCAGCTGACAACACAACATTCGCTTTATTATTTGCAACACTTAATTATTATAATAATATTTAATACAAAAAGAGAAATTTATAATTACAATATTTTAAGTAGGCTAATTTAAAAAGCAGTCATTACAAGTATGACGTATTTCAGGAATTATTGGTAGCATTACTTACCGTCGGCAAAATATACTTCGAAAACATTGCGTTCAATTAACATATCTTTTTTAATTTTCCTGTACTTGTTGGTCGCTTTTCCATAAAAAATTAAACTTTACAACTTTTCTCGCATAACAATTTAAAAAAATATATTTTTTTAGATTGTGTGTTTAAAATTCGTAACAATTATTTTTCTTTGGTGTACTATGCTTAATCCAGATCACAGTACCAACGTTTTAACTATATTTTTGATAATATTATTCTTTGGTTAGATTGGTCAGTTTAGTCGGATAAAATATTTTTAAAGATTTGGAATAAACACAGAAAAAAAAAATTTTTTTTACAAATTAACTATTTATAAGTGGACATGTATTACTTATTACCCGTGTTATATAATTAAGATTTAACGTATGCATATTTATATAATATATTTATAGATTTAATAAGTATTGTAAAACACTTACAAGATTGTATCGCCAAAATATAATCTTGTAGGAGAGCGTGGAAAAATAAACACGCAATATTGTGTTAAATAAATATAGAAACGGTTAGGTAAAAAAATTTTTTTTTCACTATTTGCAGATGAGGAGTGCATTTTTATTATAAAGATAAAATGAAGTTACTTCCATCTTCTATATCCTTCAATATTCTTTTTTTGTTATGAAATGCTAGAAACCATTGTCAAAAAATTTTTTGTTCGGGAGATGTAAACAAATTGTGAGGTATGCTTTTGTTTTTAATTAATCAAAGAATATAATATATAAATAAAATGTAAATACAAAGATTTTTATTATTTTATTTATAAAATGGTGCCACAAAGTAATTTTCAATATTTGAAGAAATTAATATAATACATATTCTCTCGTTATAAAATGTATCTTGTAAAATATATTAAGCGATAAAAAAAATATTTTAAAAATTTAACGAGCACATTCTACATAGTTAAGGGGCAGATCAGTTCAAAGTAATTGAATAATATTACTTGTGAGGCATATATTTTTCATATTAAGAACAATTTACCTTAAATGGATGTGCTGATAAACTGGCCAAGGAGCCCACTCTTTCTGGAGTTTTCCCTCATCAATTCCATATCTCGATGTATGACAGACTTAATATGGTAAAAAAACGTACGAATTCTATTTGGACAGCACAATGGATAGATCTAAATAATCATATGGGCTTAAAATAATTCAAAGATCTATACCCCGCCCTCCATGGTTCTCCAAAAGGAAAGTCCCCAAAAGAACAATATCAAATATCTCTAGAATGAGAATTGTGAGTGCAACATTTAGGTTCAAAAATATGTCATGAAAAATACTGGCGCTATAACATAATTGGTAGTTTACTTCCCCGGATTGGAAATAGAGATCCAGGTTCGAATCCCGGTAGCGCAAAAACAATATTTTTCGACAAAATTAATTTTATATGTTTATATTTATAATTAATACATTAAATTTGTATTTAAAACATCACAGACCTATGTTCTGAATAATTATAACTTCATAAGAAATAGAATACCAGATGTCTGTTAAAGGGCTAAAACATATTTTAAATAAATAAGTAAATTCTGCAAATAATACCTTGACAGATGATGGTGAACACCTGCAGCAGGGTCATGGGCAGGTGGCGCCCTCTGGACGGGTTTCCTCGCCCCATCGTCATCCTCTAGCCTCGCGGAACGGTATCATTAAGTCGCAACAGTCTTCGAGCTAGTATACATCGCTAACTTTATATAAGCTTCATTGTCTATAACAAAACACATATCGTTCCAAATTTAACATATTTTTCTCATCTGAAATTGTATAAAATATTTATATATAATTCACACGGGTTGATGTAATCGCAACCTTTACATTAAAAAAACGGAAAATTACACCGTTGGATTAATTGACATTATTTTAATTTCCTTAAAAATCCAGTATTTACACTGGATTTTAAATTATTTTTTAAGGAAACCTGTAGTCGAGTTTAAGAATTTAATAATTTTGTAGTTCTTTATTTCTAATTAAAAATTATTTAATGCCGAAACCACTACCGTGTTTATTTTTAATAATATTTATTTTATTATATTATATTATTGTATTATTTATTATATTATTATTTTTTTCTCTTAGATAATTTAAATTCTATACAACTTATCATATAATCAAAAAAAAATTTCATTAAAATATTTTAAAGTATTTATAAATAAAACTGTTATAAGATTTATTAATACTAATTTTTTTTTAAATTCTTTCCTATTTTTTATAAATATATTGTATATTCTTGTTATTTTTAATAATCTGAACATATGTAAGAATATTATTATGTTAATCTACTAATAACGAAGGTAGTGGTAATGTTAAACGATAATATCTTTATAGGCACGCGTGGGATACGCAATAAAGAAAAAATAATAAATATATTTGAATAATCCAGGTAGCGACAAAAATATTTTTTCGATAAATTAAATTTTCTCGTATACCTTCCTTATTGGTACATTAAATTTGTATTAACTTTTGTTTGATAGTTTACTAAATGTACATATGTCAGTGAGAAAAGCGACGTTACTTTTTCCGAAAATAAACAATTTTACTGGAAGGTACCATTAAACTAGAATAAATGTTGTATTTGAAATTGTTAAATTAATTGAACATATGCCCATATCTATGCATATAATAAGTGCAAATATAATCATATTTCATAAAACAGAGCGCTAAACTATCAGTTTGTAAAGGTTATATACGACACATACTTCCGCATGGGTGTGAGGCCTGGCCATTTCACAGGATGTAAGTTAGGGTCGGATAATGTTCTGCAGATCCACTGGAGCAACCGCGGATCCGACGTCGCAGAGGACAGGAGTGGATGGTTAGAGGCCGGCCAACTCGGCTAGTGACACCTGACGTCTGCGGGAGGATATGTGCTTTACAAATCTTCTCTCCGAAAAGCTCATGATGGAGGAAGAGAAAGATCTCGAAGCCGAGTGTGAGTGGCGAGCGGCTCAGCGACAACAACATAAATAAATAATAAACAATAAATCATATAAATGGTTTGTTTATACGTCTATAAAAATGGTATCTTCCCATTCTCGGGCAGATTACAATGTCGTTTTTACAAAAACTGTAATTTTCTGAAAGTGGGCCAGCATATTTTTTTGTTTTTTTAGCTAAAAAACATTTAACTCTTTACTATAAAACTCATTGTTTTATAATCGGCGTTTTGAAACAAAAAAAAAATAGGATCGATATAAATATTATTTAGTAAGAAATTGTTGTATTTTTGATATAAAACTTGATTTTAAATAGTGGCTGAAGCCTCACAGCATGTAAGTAAATATAATTTATTATTTAAATAATATCTTTTTTCTAACACAATGTGTTTAAAAAAGTTGAAAATGGATCATATCTACAGCAAATTGAATGGTTTATAACTCTATAATTTAAAAGTTTTTGCTAATTTGGTTCAATGCAGATTTGTCTCGATCATCTTGGCTTTAAGATTATAAGAAAATATATTTCGTGTACGCAAGAATTTTCTATATAAAGGCAATTTTGTGGCATGCTGAAAATAAATTTAATGTTTGCGGTCTTTCTTATAATGCTTTTATTTTCTTAATTATAGCAAATAACATTTAGTTTATTAGTTTTTCATTAGTGTAAAGGTAAAAAAGTCAAATATAGTATACAACTTCTGATATAAATGATAATAAAAAACATATTCTCGTAAAAAATGCTAAATTATTTTTAAAAACACGCCCTTAAGCACTTCAAAATAAATATTTGCAAAATAAATCAATTTTTATTATATATCTTTCTAAATCGTCTAACAAAAAATAGTAAAACCGCTCAAAATTCGATGACAATTTCTTTTTTGGATTTATTTCAATTATTGGATATAAATAAATAATAAATGTAAATAATAACTTTTTTAAAATGATTATATCTCTGACGTGGTTGAGATTAGGCATAATATCCTGCTTTAATAGTTTCCTCTCATATTTTTAATATGTACGTATTTCTAAAATACATCTGGTAGATTAATTGTGTATATTATATACAACATAATATATTAATACCTACACAATTTACGACATTTCGGCAATATTATTTGATGTGAAAATAATTAAAATAATCTGCTAAATTAATATACTTTAATATAATTTTAAAATCTAAATCTTAAAGTATGTTATTGAGTACAGAAGGTTGAAATAATTTATGGTCGTAAAAACTAAACCAAAAAAATATTTTTTAACAAACAATTATTTTTTCAAATATACGCTAAAGTAACATATTATTATTATATATAAAATAATATATTAATATTCAAATATTATTCTCTCTAACCTACAAGTGACATTGTATATTAACGCTTCCTCTTCAGGACGGCACTGCTTTAAAAACGAATGTTCGTTCTGAAACCGGTCGGTACCAAAGCACAAAACCCCAGTATTTTATTATAAAATGGCCAATTGAGAGGTGTCTACTTGAAACGTTGACTTAAATAGTATTTTTGAAATTAAATTAATAATTGACCATACGTAACTACATAAATAAAGCTGAATATATTGTACTTACTAAATGAAATTGTCATAAAAATAATAAATACAATTTTTTTGGATAAATAATTAATTATATTTAAAATATTACGGTTTATTTTTATCCCCACTGTTTAAAATTCCATAAACAGTCGTTAATGTTTGAACCATAAATATTGAACAAAAATGAAGAATTTTCCGCTGTAAAGGTTATACGGAGAGTTACAGGGAAAAGTAAAATGAACATTAAAACTTGTGTCCATTATTCAAAAAAGTTGCGAAATAGGCCATAAATAAAATTAGCGAGCTGTTGATCATAAGTAAAATATACGCTCCTCGGTAACGATACATATTTTAACGGAAACTTTTATTTCCCAGCTCTAAACTTGGGAGCATTTCTCTACCCCTGCATTTCCTTGTTTATCGTCCCATTGTATTTGATAACGGATGATTAATAGTCAAACTTTATCTTTCGACTATTTTTTATATGTATTTTAATTTTTTTGTGTATCAAATATTATGATGAAAATTCAAATAAACATATTTGAATATGAAAATGTTTCACTTACAGGGTATAATTATAGATATGATTTTAAATACATTTTTAAGAATTACATTTTACTAATAAAACAATTCAAAATATGTTAAATAAATCAAAGTTAATAAACATTTTGAAAATATTCATTCATCATTTAAATAGTTTTAGAACATTATCAATGCGCATTTGCCGTATATTTGACTGCATCGGTAGCCGCCGGTCAGAGTACCGGAGGATTATCGTTCAACAACAAAGGACTCGGCAACCTGAATTCAACGACAGATCAGTTTAAGAAAATTATTATTATTTTTGGGCAAAGCATTTCTTTTTAATTTTTGTGTTTCTCTTACTATCAGCACAAAAGTTTTTTCTGATAAATTCTTTAACGATTTTCAACATTATTATAATAGAAATGAACAGATAAATTATAAAAACTATATATAAATTTTTTAATATTATTAAAAATGTTCAAAATATGACATACTCGGTGATAGTTTGAATTTTAATTTCGAATCAGAAAACTTCCAAGAGCAAAACTTTTTTGAAATTTGGTTTTTTAAAAAATATGTGTGCATATATAAGATTTATTTAATCCAAACCGTATCCTAAGGACTCCCAAAGCCCGAGGGCCGCGTGCAACAGTTGCTTGACGTTAATTATCGTCGCACTCTCAATTAATCGTCGTCGGGACGTCGCAAGCGCGGCTCTGACTCAGCGAGAACTCTCCAGTCGGGCGTCCGCGCCGTTTGCCCGCCGGCGTCTTACTGAGGAGGCTGTACCGGCGACGCGCGCATGCGCCGCGAATACTTTGCAGGCTGCATCTCACTGCGCTTTCCCGAGAGAGGGAACAATAACCGTTCGCGTCGATGGAGAGGGCAGATTTCGTTTGTCATAACGGGACCTTTATACTGTGTCAAAAATGTGCATCTTTGATAACCTATGTTTTTATTTATTAACTGCTCTGTTTATTAATATTAAATTAATGACATTTAATATAATAAACATTTATATCGGGGAGTGAGTGTGGTACTAGAGAAACGGCGTCTATGTTTCTTTCAGGATCCTGAAAAGTAAATGTGTGAAAAGTGGAACGGACGGCTTTGGACGGACGGGATAGGGTAGTTAGAGGAGAACGAGCATTACCTATGTTTCGCGGAGGATTCTTAAACGTAACTATAAAAAATTGGCATTCAATATAATATGTAATACAAATTTATTTCGAGGAGTTAAAATGTGGTATTGTAAAAGAGGGGGAGAATCCTAAAGAGTAATTCAAAATGTGAAGTGAGTGACATTTAATATGAAACACATTTATGTATTAGGGAGGTTGTGAGTTAACCGAGAGGAAGGAAGATGGTGTCCATGTTTTACGCAGGAATTTAAAGAGAAATTTATTTCAGATCGGTTAAATGGTGTAGGACTTTATATAGAATACGAGAATAGACAGACATGCAGTTTTATAGATGTAGAATAAAGTTAATATTTCCTTTAGACTTTATTTTATTGATATTTTTAGGTTTTGTGCTAGTCTATTTTTGAGCAGTTGATGTCTTAATTGCAAAATGATCAACCTATATTGCCCGTTAGCCATGAACATTACAATGCAGATTGCCATTAAAATATATTTTTTTAAATATAACGATCTGTATGATGATAGTGATATAATTAGTACCTAATATTAATAAGTTTGTTCTAACATTATACGTTAAAATTATAAATATCTACTGTAATAGTATACATTATAGTACAATATATATTATAGAACATTGCCACTCTGAAGACTGTATTTAATCAATGTCAACATTATTTTATTATAATGTTAAATTATGTTGTTTTATTTTATAAGAATACAAATAAATCAATACTGATGTACTACTCGCAACATTATTTGATATTGCACGTAATTATCGCTGAGCACAGCGAGGTCCGGCCAGCTGGCTGCCATCCAATTGCCGTCTCTTATTCAATAAGCCAGCCAATTCTTTAACCATACATACTGACCATCTTGTACAATATGTATAATTGTGTAAGCGCTTGCCATTCTATAATATATTTTAATAATTTTATAGAAAACAGCCTGTTGATTGAAGTGTTTGTCTTCTAGGAACTTGGTCATTTTAAGTAACGGGACTTCCGCACAAAATATATCACGTCAAGTGTCTACTATTTCATTTATAAATGCGTCAATGATCTGCGGTGACCTCTGCCAGGCTAATGATATGTGTTTATTTTGTATTATGGTATTTGTATTATTACCGATGTGTCTTCTAGTTAATCTTCTACAGAACTATTGATGTATTACTGATTGTTTGTTTTCACAACGCGACTTACTACCGCGTATTTTTAGTAACATTGAAGTCTATTTTTTATTTATTTTCTTTAGAAAACCTTGAAAAATACGATATTTAATTATACTGTTATCCCGCGCACTGTGCTCATCCTATTGTATTCAGAAATGATTTATTGGAGAAATATCTCGGTTCAAGCTACTTAGTTATTTTAATTGAATACCGAAAATTGTAATAATATTGTAATAAATATGATTTAAACTTTTCACGACGTATCTTCTGATTAAAATTTCTAAACCATTTTATTATATTCGATTTTTAAATAAACCATTATAAAGTAAAGGTTTAGCATCGAGGTATAACCGCCAGCCGGGACTAATGAAGTGATCAGTGTACTGTTGTATCCTCTCATCTAATGTATAATACATAATAAACATATATACCTTTAAAAGTCAGTTATATTATTACTAAATATGAAAAAATGTAATATCTAAATATAATGATCATAAAAAATTGAGATTGTTTTATATAAAAAACAATGTTATAAATAAGTATAGTATGTAAACTTAACCAAAATATTATAAATAACCAACAAAATTTAACCATAAGATCTATTCTATAAAAGAATTCCAAATTTTGGATCATTAAGTCAATTTCCACATCTTTCTAGATTTAAAAAAATATTATTAATTAATTTTTTTATTAATTGAATTTGAAAATATTAGAACAATTTAATATTTTAGATTTAATGAATTTTTTGACATCCTGATAACGAAAAATGTATTTTCCTAAATTGGTAACTCATAAAAATGGTTTAAAAACAAAATTAATAAATAATTGAATTTATATTATATTTTACTATGAAATATTGCTTTAAATTTAATCTTTGTATACCACAATATGCATGATTCATTATTTTTTAAATACATGCATTATTATTACTGCCCGTGTACATACGGGTCTTTAAAGAGTAATTATATTTTTTTCTAAATTTAATTTTAGAAATAAGAAAAGTAAGTAAAATTAACCAAAACATCATAAATAATCGACTAAATTAAACCACGATTCCTATCCTAAAAAAATTCGAAGAATTTTGGAACATTAGATCATTTCCAACATCTTTTATAATTGTAACAATTTTAGTCAAAATAAATTTATTTTTTAACCTTTACCATACCATAAAATACCCGAACGCAACCACGCTGTCAACTCGTGTTACCTTAAATAACAGTTAGAAAAAACATAATTTAAAGTATTCATTAAGTCCTATACAAAGTGTCCGTCCTTCTTATCTCTCTTCGTTTAATTAATGAAAAAGAGTCAATTATATTTGTATATGTTTATTGTTATTTTCACTGTGAAGATAGTGCGTGATATCTGTCTTCATATCACAAATTGTATTTTTACCAACGTATTAATTTTACAACGGATTGAATGGAAAAAATTATTATTTTTGTACGATTCTCTTTTCATAATTCGTTTCTCACTAGTCATTCCTAAATCTTTATCTAAAATATGAATTTTATGTTGTATGTATTTACCGAAATATTACAGGTTAAATTATGATGGTAGACGTGTGTTACTGCATGGTTTGGGAAGGGTTAAATAATTTGCTCATATTTTAATAATTACGAAAGATTTGTCGTGATTTAAGTTAGGTTTTTTATCACCCTTGTGAAGAAAAATGTTTTTTATTAAACCGGATGGTGTATATTGTGACGTACGCGACCTATGTCGGTACGTCCACCGGGTAGCTTCAGGGTACTACATGAGTTTTTCATGAGTATCGTGACAGAATTGATTGCTTCTTCATCACCTGCTTGGAATAGTTGTTCTAGAGAAAATAAATAAATAAAAAATTTGAAAAATGGTTCAATACGTCATAATTCTTTTAAAAGAAATTAATTTAATCGATGCAGTTGCTATCAAACATGAGAACATAGAATATAGAACACAAACGCAAGCTGGCTCCAAATAGTGATTTCAGACTACATTTTGAAATTTACAATTGACCTTGAAATTAGAAACGAAGACATGCTCGAATTACGCTGACACGTCTTGATGATTGAGGTTATGTCGGAGTTTCTCCACCACTTTGGATCCTTCGCGGAGAGTAGTCACAAGATCCAACTGCAACCTGACGTCTCCAGATCAGTCAAATTATATTAAGAATAAATGAATTACTTGCAGCATTGCGAGAGTGTACCTACTCCCAGTTTTGTACGGTTCCATCCGCGCAGCCATCTCGTGCTCACTCGCCGTTAGTGCTCGTGGCAGATTGTATAGATGCATAACAGTAAATAAAGGTATCAGGGCATTCCTCCTGATCGGGCATCAATAATCCCATATATGGCGTCATCTTATGGCGAAATCGCCATCGTACAAGAAAGGAACTAGGTCCTGTAATTTAAAAGATTAGGATGACACACGCACAGTAACCAAAAGTAGCAGAAATTTCCTTTATGATTATATTTACTCGTTCTTGATAATGACACTTAACATTTTAATGAATTTCAATCAGTATTTTGCTTCGTACGTGGTTGCTAGCACACTACAGAGAAAAAACCGCCGTTAGTGTAGTGCTCCGCGCGGAATTTATGACCATAGATTTTAGACATTCTAGGGTTGGGATCATATTATATCGCAATGTTACAATATATCGAACTCACGGTGGTTAAATACCAAGTAACTGTACACATTATTAAATATTATTGTCATTTTTATAATTTTTACCTGGTATTTTAAAACGATACATTTTCATACGGGTATCAAATATTTATTTATTTTAATGCATAAAATAGCACTTTTAAAATTATTATTTTTAATTTCAAACCAGTTTATTAATATACATATACAAATGTCAACTAGTTTTCGTTGAACCCAACCTATTTAAAGACAAGATAGTATAATACAAACTAACCTATGTAAGAACATTTACATAGAAGGTCAATGAATCAATTTAATTAAGGTATAATTAAATTATTAATATATCCACTAATTTTTACAACCCGTCCTAGCACGGGCGTGAAAGGCGTATACGTAAGGCGATTTCTGTGAAAAATAATAATTACCTACCTACAGTACCTCAGCACTGCAATGTTCTAATGTTGATAATGGTTTGTTTACTATTTTTAAAAATGTATCCATATTTCAAATGAAATTGACACTTCCTTCATGAATTATATGTGATACATAAAAAGACATAAAGATCTCATATATTACATATGATATTGCGTAACAGTATTACATATTACACCATAGTTCAATTTCTCATAAGTAATCAAGTCTTATATAGTTCATATTTTAAAAATAATTAATTATAAAATAAGATTGTATTTCCCATTTACATATTAAGCCGATACTCTGTCATCTTAGCTATTCCCTAAATAGACGGTGGTATTAAATCGTCATATAAGTATGGTGATTTTTTCGGAAATAGAATTTAATGAATATATGCCTAATTTTGATAGCCTTTCTGATTTATGCATTCATTCAAATTTTAATACTAATAAGTAAATTTATTTTTTAAAAATTGTTACCTTTGTCGAATTTTGTAACAAGTCGGTATTAATAGAGAGAAATGCATATATTTTTAGACTGCTATTTTGGAATCTCGCTTGATTCCTCGGCAGTGTGATGGTTAGTATTCATGCCCATTACGTGAAAGACCACGGTTCGGTTCTCTGCTGAGGAGATAATTTATTTAACTGAATTGATTTTAGTCGAATAATACACCCAGATCTCTGATTTCAGGGACTCGTACTAAACGTAAGTCATTTATTGGCCAGTTATAAGGAATCTGTTTTTTAATACACAAAAATCTTATCTAGGAACATTTATATGTACTTCAACATGCGATTAATTGCTTATGAATTCACAAGTTATTACATTTATTTAACTTGCAATGTTATTTTATTGTACTAATCGCCCAAGTCCGCATTCCAAGTAGTCAGAACAAAGGAAAATTTTAAACATAAGCTTATATTATATTATACAATAATGAATGACTTTCTATAAAACTACTCGAGTTTTATTAGTCTGGTTATGTAACAAAGTCTGTTTCTCGGTTAGGGTAAGCACTGTAAAACTGAATATATATAAATATATTATTTTCTCTGATTATCTTCAGATTCACGTTTAAAAATATGCACTGTGAACTTCGAAAACTTCTTTGGGAAAAAAATTGGTTCTATTTAATATTTTTATGGTTTCTATGCACTAATGAATGTTTTTATTTAATATAAAATAATTTATTTTTGAGTAAGCGTATGGTGCATACAAGTATACCTAAGTATTTATTTTTAAAAATATATCGCATAGTTTTCCTGGTAGACACATCAATGTCATCGACCTGAAGAATAATACATTTTTAGAAGAAGGTTAAGTTCCGCTAATTACCGAATCTGTTCTGTTCAAGTCAAGAGAGGATTCTCGCTATTTAGAGGAAGAGGCGTTTACTTTTACATTGATGTGAAGTTGTGGGTGAGGGGTGGGGGGTTGTATAACCGTTGTATTAACGTATAAGTGTCATTGGGAGGGGAGTTGGGAAATATGAAGGGTGGGCGGGTAGGCTGTCTACTGGCCACGCGGACCATTAGATATGACTGTATATCATTTTGGAACATTTGATACAACCAAGTTAAAGAGGTGAGAAGAAGAGGAGAGAATTGTGTCGAAATGGATTAGAAAAGGTCTCATCAGGTTATTAATACTGTCTCAATCCATTTCACTTTTGATTGTGATGGAAACGTTATATACTTTAAAACTAATTTTTTTAATATAATTTATTATTTATTCAAATAATATTATTTATTTATTTTCTGCAGACGGTAACAATTTACATATTTTACAAATTGTGCGCATGAAGATGCATCCAGCATAATATTGTATTATATTATATTAAAATATTAGAGTAAAAACAAGTTTACATATAATAATACTAAATATCAATTAAATATATTAATTAGAAAGATATACATATAAAATCAATTCTATCGAAAAATATTGTTGTTGCGTGATTCAAACCTGGATCTCTTTCCAAACCGGGGAAGGTACATTATCCAACTATGCTTCAACGACGATATTTTTAGCGACAAATTTTCGAACCTATATGTTACCTTTTTGATATTAATACATTTAATCGTTCCATTATTTGAAAGAGCCATCTACCTTATTTTTACGGAATCCCAAATACCTTTGAGTAATCTGATAGCAGACGCCAGAATTATCAATTCATTTTTATTAATTTTTGGACACATTGATACATATATATGTGTCCAAATTTTGAACAAAATTTAAACAGTTGGAATGAAGTCTTACCAACTTCTTACTGTCAAAAATATGTAATTCTGTTGTTAAAATATTGTAAAAATATGTAATCGTGTTGTTAAAATGTTGTAAAAATATGTAATTTCTGTGTTAGAATTTAACAATAATTATTGATGGAGTAAGTGACACTTTCAACCGGCGGGCATGCGCAATATAAAAGCTGCATTCCTCTTTTGTCTTTTGCTGTGTAGCATGTATTCTGTTTTTCGTCTCATTAAGGTAATTGAACCGTTTAATTATCTGACATACTACAGGTATTAATTATTTATATTATGTAAAATATACATATTTTGCAGCCATCGTATTACGGGCACTTCTCATTATGTTACTTTTTACACAAATATGGTAACTGTATGGCAACCGACAAGAGCGTGCATGAGAAGATTGTTCTAATTTCATATATTTATCCAAGACATTTATCCAATTGTTCGGCAGTATTTTATTAAAATATTTCAATACGACTGTAGGGCGCGTTGCCCCTATATTAAACTATCAATTGCTTCTGGTCGCAAGGCACCACTGTGAAGACGTCATTATTTCTCGTACTTAAATTAAATATAGTTTTAATATTATTAATTAATAATTTATATCCTCCTGGCCTCCGTCGCCAGTGTGAAGATCTTGTATTTTTACGAGTCTGCTATTATTTTAGACACTCCTGGTCGCAAGGCACCACTGTAATATATTTGGTAATTCTCCTACATATAATTATACCTTAATTATATTACTTAACACATACTCTGCGGTGGTAGGTCAGATGTGAACCGGGTGTTTGTAAAAAATATGAATTGCGCTACAAATATTTTAATGCTGTTTTCCTTCTAGTTAATCTTTTATTAAATATTTTCAAATAATTTGAGATACAAATAAATGTTATCGGATGAGATTCAAATGAGTTATTGATAAAAATGTGAAAAAATGCTAAAAAACTGACCTAAGACAGTCGGGTTGAATCTTAGCGCTTACGCCATAACATTTTCAGCGATTAGACAAAGGATACCAGGTATGCGTCCATATATTTGTTTTCACTTATTTTCGTCTAACAATGCCGATAATATAATTATTTGAGGGGCGTTGCGCCTACCTGTAACTATTATGACACTACCTGTTCGGGTTCCAACGAGAAGATCACGTGCTCAATGAATGTTTTTATTTTGGCCGCGTAGGGCGTCTGTTGATGCGTGAGAATATATATATTATTCGTAATATTTTTTAATTATTAACTTTAATTTTTTAGCAGAAACATTACGGTACATCATGCCATTTCATTAAATCACATTTAAAATGAAATATTTATAAAAAATCTCTCACAAAACGGTTGAAAAACCGAAAACTTGAGGTGGGTCTAAAATGACCCACCACCGCCGAACGTGTTTTGTTTTAACCCACCGGGCAGTAAGTGTTAAATATTATTTTGTTCCCTCGCGTTTGTAACGCAGAATCTCCGATTTCCAATGTGTGATGCTCCCGGTCGCAAGGCACCAGTGTAATGGGTACCCGCTACTTTCTGAGTCTAAAAATTAATATTTTACTCAACTAAACTTATAATACATATATTCGCCCGCTTGTATAGCGTGAGTTCAGAAATCTCGCTTTCTGAATGACAGTTTGTTTTATGATTAAGTGTTATATGAAAATTTGTACGCTTAATACTTGTTTTTACGTTTAATATCTAAATTTGGCCAACGTGGTCGATCTTATGGTTATGAATATTCCCCTTGTTATGATCGCAGTAATCCTAGTTCTTTTAATCCGCGTTTGCAATTATCAAATATCTAAAGTTTCCAAATATCATAGCCGTTCAAATACCTATAGAGCAATTGTTAAAATAAATATACCGACTATCTCACAGTACGCGATTAAATAACGGAAAACCTCCGATCATGCGGTACGATATCAGAGCACACTCGTTATAACATTAATTTTACTAGTCTTCAATTTATTACCTCTAACTCCGATACATCATTTAACGCGCATGTAAGTAAACAAGTGAATCTCGGCGCGAGCCAATTATCATAAAGTTGGGCATGTATTATGAAATGTAAGAGTGTGGAAGAAATTATACATAGGTCACCGACCTTGTCGTCGTGACTGTGGCCGCTTCGTGATGTCGCCAGCTGTTCAAAGAGTATATGGACCTGTGAAACGACATGCGACATGCTAAGTGTCTGCCTCACACTAGGCAAACATGATCCGTGATTATAATAAGTTCGACAGACATCGGAATTTGGCCTACGCTCGAGCACCCCTGTCCCCAAATCAGGTATTCGCGCTCCTGTCGGTTCAGGTCTACGAATTCTTGACTCCCGAGCCCTTCACCCGCGCGTTCAGAGTTAATGATGATGATGATGATCTAAAGTTTGATTCGGCCGATATCTCAATGAACAATATCATTTGTTATGACTCACGTTATGACATACGTCATTTGACAGCGGTGTCTGAAAGATAGTTTAGTTTATCTGCAGGATGATCCTCGGTGTCTCGGACAATGCATCTCGAACGGAGCCAGGAACATATGGTTTGGATTGTTATCACTGCATGCTGGTGCGCGTGTGTGTGTGTGTGTTTGTGGATTGCCAACGTGTCGGCATAATTGTAGATCATTTCAGGAACACCGACTCTGGGTATTAACCTCTAGAAATCTTACTATCATCCTCCTCATACAGCTGAAGTACGAGTACCGCGGTGACCCCACAGTAACCATCTCGATACAACCCAGTGCGAACTAAACTGTTTACGCCACGTTATATATCGGAAAAAGCTCATGAACGGTAAAAATATGTCAGGTTAGCCTGTAGTCTTATATATCTTCCGCAGATCGATGATGTTCAATAACCCTTTCATTTTGGCTATCACTACCAAACAAATATAACCGTAGCTAGTCAGTCCACACATCATGCCTGCCACCGAATGACTGTTCAGCCTCCAAAAGCACATTTTCCTTCTAATCAAATCATCTTAGGAAAATTACAATACACATAGGCGGTGAAAGGTGGTAGAATGAAACACCCGGTTTCAACTTGATAACTAAAGGGATAATTGCATAAATAATTACTTGATTAAATATAGTCTCGCTTGTAAGATGTGTTGTAAAGTAAAATGTTCTACAATGGTAGTCAGTTGTTAGGACAGTATGATTTCCATACGCATGCAATCGTGCGTCTTCAAAGTAAATAAGCACACAAACGTTCTCGGATAAATTCTATCATTTCCACCTACTATCCGTTACTTCAGTTCAAAATGTATTTTATATAATGTACCCTACAATGGCCACGCAGAGAGGCCGTGAGTTTCACGGTGCCGGCAGCGTAAACCAGAGGCATGTATGTAATGGGATTTATGAGATTTTACAGATAAGTAAACACAAAAGTAATTGCGTTCATAGTTACATGATTATTTACATGGCCAAAAGTAGTTAATAATTAGTCCTAAATGACGGGATAAATGCAACCAAGCAAACTTATAGGTGGCTGCCTTAAATTAATAAAACAGGACAGTAATTAAATAATGTCAAATGTCAAGTAGTCTAGCGACTACGCTAGCCCTTCTTTATAATGAGTAATTACATGATATCCGAATCACACTGCAGTATTTCTTAGTGGTTTTAAATTTTGTGATGTTGTTAAATTTGAAAGAAAACAAATACATTACATTGCGGTGAAGTGTCATTTCCTTTGAATGCGAATTAAATTAAGGAATGTTTTAATAACAAAATATTTATACATTTTTTCAATTCTAATGTTAATGTTTCTACATTTTATAATTATAATAAATCACGAAAGATTTAAATAAATTGGTCAAAATATCGTGTCAGTTATAATACAACAGTTTCAGTGAAGTGACACGATCATGAAATCCGAACAAAGCATTGTAATATTATAGTTTCGGTGGATTATCATCATCATCGGCTGTCCCTCGTATTCAAGAAAGACTGCTCTTCGCGATCGTAGATTCTCGGGTGGGCGAAGAGTCTAATCCTGGATACACAAGTTCTGCATCTCGGACGTAGGATGACAGCGGCTGCGAACTGACCTCCGCGCCTGTTTAATCTTCCCTATCTTTTCGTCTTCTCCTCTTATTTATAGCATATTGCTTCCAAATGTTGGATGCCACTGTTGTGTGTCATAATGTTTTTGAAACCAGATTTTAATTATTATTTTTTAATAAAAATTAAATCTATTAATTAGAAAGATATACATATAAAATCAATACATCGAAAAAATATTGTTGTTACTACCGGGATTCGAGCCTGGATCTTTTCCTAATCGATTATGTTACACCGACACAGTAAGATGACGACAAATTTTCGAACTAATATGTTGCACTTTTAAATTGATACGTCTGTCGTTTCATTACGTTCTGAAAAATTGCAACTTCACAATAAGAATGTGTTCTATATACAAATATTGTTTAATCAATCTTCACATGTTTTTTTTAAATTATAATACCCCAAGAAAAGGCTGTGTAGAGTAGAATTACAAATCAATTTAATTCCTAAAGGCAGCCATAATTCTTTGGAAGGACCAACCCCTAGAATTAAATATCAAGTTATTTGTATTTTTGGAGCAATATTCAGCGAATATCTACGCGATACTTATTATACTCTGTTGAATAAGTTATTGTACAAACATATTATACAGATAAAAGAGGTAAAAAAAATGTTTCGTCCAAGAAAAATATAAATTATGTAAGTTAACATAAAGAGGTCTCCTACTCATTTTTTTAAACAAAGACATGCATACATATGGAATAAATATCACATCAATATTTTTACTTTTTTCAAATTAAGCTAAACGCTTGTATTATGAAAATACGTCTAACTTGCTAGTCTCCTGGAATGAGGCTCTAACTTCCGACCACTGAATTATTGGGCGAGTGTCTAACCGCATGACCAAAAAGCACATCAATATTGTTAATTGTCTGTACAATTTATATTTCTGAACATATTGAAATATATAATAAAATTATACGTGAAAGCAGAATACATATAAATATATTAATTTATAATAACATAATTATAAACAATTATTTAGCACCGACATGTACAAAATAGTTTCAAGAAAAAATGTCGTTTAAAAAAGTTGTGGCTTCGTAAAAAATTTAAGAATATGTGTAACTTATTGAATGTCATACAATACAATGTACACAATCGTGAAATCAGATTAAAGTACGCGATATTGCCGCGGTAGACATCGAGTCGAACGCTTCACGGTTCCTTAATGATCCGGTGCCTGCGTGAAGCTTCACTCGCACCAGACATCAGTGTGCTGTCGATTAGACTATCAATAATTGTGTGCACAATCAAATATGCTGCGAACTAAAGACTCTTGTGAATCTAGTTATGAGGTTAGTTTTGGATTTGTTGACTTCAATATGTGGGCGATATATCAATTGAGAATCTAAGTTTATTTCTAGGTCCTCTGACTTGCACTGATTGTGGTAAGAATTCACCACTTAGCGAGAAACTGTATTCTACTTTTATTATATTCCTAATAAAATTTATTACCCGACACCTTTTGGTATTTAGTATTTATTTAATTTTTTATGCATCACCAGTTTACCGGATTTTAGATGGTTTTGTAATTTGTAGCAGTCCTGAGTACTTATGGCATGAAAGATAAAGGTCATCTACAGAAAAGATTCCCGTTGATAAATATTATACACGAAAGTGGGCCAAGATGTGAACCCGAGAGTGCACCGGAGGTGACAAGAACGGAGTCGAGCTGTAGCCACGAATGGTTATAAGATTATCTGTTGCTCATGTAGGGCCCCAGCAATCTCGGTAAGTTATCGTAGCTTGTATAGTAATATAGGGTGGAAAACTTCATCAAAAACTTTACAGAAATCTGCAACTACCCGAGTTCGGCAGTCAAAGTAATTACAAGTAAAATCAATGTATTCGTGCTCTATTAAATTTGATCTCATGTGTATCATATTGGCGGGACGTTAAAATATGAGGGAACTTAATAAGAATATGATTGTGTATTTAAATATTTTGCCAAGAGTGTATACTAATCGGGCTATAATTTTTTTTTTTAAATAGAGATGCGTACACGGAATACATGTCACATCAATATTCTTACTATTTTCAAACTAAGCTAAATGCTTGTGCTATGAAAATAGGATTAACTTGCTGGTGTCCTGGAACGAGGCGCAAACCCCCGACCACAAGATCACTAGGCCAACGTCTTGATCACTACATCAACAAGCTACTCAATTGGAAACATCATTTTTATTGCCATTTTTGTATACATGTTAGTGTGATATTTTAAATGTCCATATGTACGGTGGCAGGACGTGATTTGTTCTCCCGTAACCGGATACTGCATTGAAGAGAAAAGTTAAAGAAATATTGTTTTACTGCCTTTGATATTTCCACGGTTCATTTGCTCTAGATTATTTAGTTTATTATTCATTATTAAGATAGCATTTTCCTTCGCTTCCTTTATAAGTTTATCATAACTTTCGACGAAAAAGTTTAGAGATTTTTGAATACCCTCCATAGTTGATAGTTTTTCCTTAACAGACTGCAGTTCTACTGATACCTTTATTAATTAGTTATTAGTTATTTCATATTTAGGTTCACCAGACGTCAATTTCTTTAATTTTCAAATATGTGTTTTGTGTGTGGGCACTTTATTTTGAAGAACTTTGTTTTGCCGCCTGATGTCACTATTCAGTACTATTAGAGTTTTTGTGTTCATCGCTAGATATTATTGTATTATTTTACACGAATGACACATGCTTATATTTTGTTTGTTTATTTTTCTGAAATTATTTTCCGCCAGACCCGTACAGTTAAAATAAAAGTACGGAGAGCTATCGCCTCCACTCTCATCATTACCGCCCAGCGATGATGAAAGTACCCAGCAAGTACCGCTACGTAAAATGCAACTCCCATCAGCCGTAAAAACTGTGTATACCGACGGCATGTAAAAGCACCAACGCGGCCAGCAGCGCTTGGGAAGGCCGATTCACGAGCTTCACTTTTCCTATGGACGATTTCCAGACGTCAGCTGCAGAAACCGACTCCGATAACAATTCGCGCAGTAACTTCTTTGTACGGTTAAACTTCTACATTTTTAAACGTTAAATTCAAATAAATTCAGTGCAAATAGTAAGTATATTTTTAGAATCTAATGCAAACACGTTGTGGTTTATATTTATATTTTATTAACTTTGTTTATATTTTAATTTTTATTAACTTTAATTTAAAATTATTTTGTAGGTAATTTATGATTTGGATATTATAATATTAAACTTATCAATTTTGAAGAAATCTTAAATTTGCGAAATAACATTAAAAGTGCTTTAAAAGATTTTTCGAGTTATATATTTACTGATAATAAAGTGTTACAAATCTGACTTTAATAAACCGTAAACCTCCATTGGTGTATTCCCTATTAATAAATCATATAATAAATAATCCAATAAAACTGGTAGTTTCATATTATAACGCTTCAACTGGACGTGGAATTACAGTTTGAAAGTACAGCATTTAGGTTCGAAAATTTGTCGTTAACTTACTATGTTGACATGGTGTAATGGTCAGCGCATTTCCCCGGATAGGAAAAGTTTCTGGTCCGAATCCCAGTTGCAACAAAATATTTTTTCGACAAATTTTATCTGTATATCTTTCCAACTGATATATTTAATTTATATTACAAATATCACAGAACTACGAGTACATTATGTTCTGAATAACTGCAACTACACAATAATAATGTGTTCTCCTTAAAAATATATAAGTTGTATTAATGTTTCCAAATTTAATAACATGGATTAATTCACTTTCAATCTAGTGTCTCCTATCGAGTTTTACTCAAAGCTATTTGAGATTCTCCGTAATTGAAGTGGATTGCTTTTAAAAATAGAACAAAAGATGTATCAATTTAAAAGTGCAGAATTTAGGTTCGAAAAATTGTCTTTGACATACTATGTTGAAATGCTGTAATGTAATGATAGGGAAAGTTCTCAGTTTGAATCCCGGTGTTAAGAAAATATTTTTTCGATAAATTGTTTATATGTGTATGTATTATTTTTAATTGTGATTCTCTTTTACTGAAAAATATTTTACTGTGGAAGAGATATGTTGATGATATATTATGTATTCGGTTACTTTCAGAATGTCAACTAACAACATTTATAAATCTTATTAATTAATTTTATAATAAATAACAATTTACACTATAAATATTAATAAAATCGATTCTAAGCTTTTGGATATAATACTAATTAAAAATAATATTAAAATTGATTTTAAAACTGATCTAAAACATACCTTAACTGACACTATTGTACATAGTCTAATCTAATCATCTCTTATCACATCAATCTTCCTTAACATTCAATGATACATCGTTTTGTCAATATTTCTATGTCACATTATGTTTTCAATATTAAATGCAATAAAACAAATGGCATTTAATAAAGGATAAAATACAGTATTAATGGACACGATTTAAAAAAATAAATTAAAGGAGAATATTACTAATCAGATAAAGCAAAACAATACTAATGATTATTGGCATAGAATTTTATAAATAAATTTTCGAATTATATATCTAAATACCTACCACCAAACAAAAATATTAGACCTGCATTTTACATAAATAATGATATGGGAAAACTCGTCATAATTCAAAAGTCAAAGATGATCAATTTAATAATTCCAGTATTTATAAACTTATCTGTAAAGTCTTAAAGTCTTAAGTCTGTAAAGTTATCTGTATCAATATAGAAAAAAACGGGTCAAAATTTTAACATAAGAGTCAAACAATATTTAAGGTATTTAAAAAATCATGGTTTTTCAGAATTTTCGAATCATTTATTTGAAAATGATCATACTCGTAATGAAAATTTGGGATAGTCTGTCTTACACATGAACAATGTTGGTATTAAATGAAATAATTTTGAATTGTTAGAAATAAGTAAAACGTGTACAATTAACCAAAATAACATACATTTATTTTTTATATTATTTATTTAAATAACACATATTTATTTTAATTGATTTTGTAAACAAAAAAACAATTTAACATATGATTTTAGTTAGTTTTTTGTCATCATGAAAAGACATTTTCCTAGACCGGTAACTCATAGTGGTTTAAAAATAAAGTTAGTAAATGCGTAACTATTCAAACAGTTAGTAGTTGTTGTGACCTGCTACCTATCACTGACATACGTCAGTCAAAGTAATCCGCGACATCAAACGAACACAAGAGTATGTGGATATGTTTTGGGGTATTCACCACTCTCATATTGATCACATCATCTCGTTCTTTAAATCCTTTTGATTCGAGTCGACATACATTTACATCGACATTTGTTAACTCACACACGTACATTTACATTTATTCACAATTGCTAAACTTAATAATTGCATAACGATAATACTTCTTCACACCGGCTGTACATACTTCTCAAAAAGCAATTTGCAATTTGGCAGTTCATAATGTATCATGAACAGGTGGGTTAACTATGGCCTTGTATTTACTATTACCATAATTAAATCTTCTTTTTAGTATTGTCAGTTTTCGGAATATTTTTGGATTTGTTGAAGAATAAAAAATGTATCGCATTGGATTCACAGTGCACGGAGGAGTACTCCCGTAACCCGGCCGTTGTCTGATCCGCACGTCTTTGTTCTCAGCGCTTTTGTTTGCAATAAAATTATATTTGGTGATTTGAGTTAGTCTTACGCAGTATTTAAAAATTAGAAGTAGAAGGGAGGGCATGCATTTTAATAACATATATTTTTCATTTGTAATAAGTACCTGCATTATTGTATTCTAAGGAAAGCTTAAAATTAATAATGGTTAAAAAAATAATCCTTGACAAGTTCCGACAGACAAACTTAAAATCGATTGATTTATTTTTATGCAAAAAATAGGGCTTTTTATGCATTCCAAGTAATAATATTAATAGATTACTTAGAGTGCATACAAAGCCCTATTTTTTGCCTAAAAATAAATCAATCGAGTTTAAGTTTGTCTGTCGGACCTTGTCAAGCATTATTTTTTTAACCATTATTAATTTTAAGCTTTCCTTAGAATATTCACAAATAAAGACCTGGCGAATATTCGCGTCATTTTTTAAAAGGTCGGATTATAAATAGTTCTTTAAACATTACAAAAATTAGCTTTGTTGAATATTATTTTATTTTTCAGAATCTTCAAGTAAGGTTAAGGAGATGACCATAAACACATTATATGAACTTATGTGTTGCTGTTCACATAAGAATTTAGAAAAAAAACTGTTCGATATCACTGAATGCCCAAATAGTGAACGTTATTCATTAAAACGTGTCTTACGAGATTTTAAGTCTGAATTTCGGCAGAAATGGGCAGCCGCCGACGGTTGCACAATGGTTCAAGGGTTCCATAAAATTAGTCAGTCGAACTGCACTTAAACCGATCGACCAACAAAATAATTCAGAGAATTAAGTGATCGAAGCGAGCGGCGCAAAACAAAAGATTTGATAAAGCGTGTATCCGCTGACGAGTTGACCTATGCAGTTCATATGAACCAGTGCTCCGAGGGAAATTATGCCGCCTCACAAGTCGTAAAAGACATAACGATCACACCAACAAGAGCTTCCAAGTTTAGAAAAATTATTGTTTCTGCTAAAAACCTCCCCATTTGCTCAGAGGCGTTGGCTATATTTGAGGAGGGCGATTTTACAAGGAAACAAAATGAAAAGTTCACAATGCTAACAAAAGCATTTGCTGCTGTTATTCTCAAATAAAACTTGCGAAGAAAGAGTGCTATACAATAGAAGAGTCGATGCGAGAAACTGAAACACGGGCTGAGGTCAAACTGCAAGATCTTGACCATACCTCTTCACGACTACGCAAGTATTTGGAAAAAGTAATAGATATTTGTTCTCAAGAAGAAATGAATAATTTGTAACTTATAATTAAATGAGGCTGTGACGGATCCTAGCAGTCACAATTTAAAATAAAATTCCAAAACAACACTGACAGTTACGCCAATATATCGTTCCCTCGTTCCGTCGAGACTGCGAACATATATTGGCAGTCAAGAAAAAATAATATGGCATAATCTAGGGCCTTCATCAACTAGACACTGTAGGCCCGTACGTGTTTGATTTATTCGCAAAACTAACATCACAAAAGAAGAAATTAAATATATTGAAAATTAAAACTGAAATTGAAACACCCAGTGTAATTGCTTCCATAAAGCACACTTAACACTCACCACAATGGTGGATGGTAAGGTACGATGTACTGCTGCCACTAATACCTCATCAACGATCAGGTGCTACATTTTCAATTTAACATCTAAAGACTTTAAAAATAAAAACAAAGAGAATCTAGAAGCGCTGCGGTTCGGGCTCTCAATCCTTAATGCAAAAATAAGGTTCTTCGAGTCACTACTTCATTTAGCTTATGAAATTCTCTCATAGAAGTGGCAAGCCAAAATAATTATAGACAAAAATGTTGTAAGCGAAAACAAAAAAACGATGCAGCAAAGATTTAAGGAAGAGGTGGGTCTTCTTGTAGACATTCCAAAGTCAGGATTCGGAAACACAAATGACGGAAACACAGCAAAAAGTTTCTTCGCGGGTCCCAAATTACTAGTCTAAATTTAAACCTAATTAAAAGGTTTAAAATTATATTAGAAACAAAGTAAGGCATTTTCGAGTGAAACAATAAATCTTCTACTCCCGGGGATACAGCTGCAGCTCAGGATGTGAAGAAAACAGTGATGAAGACGACGAGACACAAGATGAATGCCAATTGAAAGAATCTGATTGAGCTTTTTCGTAATTATATTTAAATTTTATTATATTTAATATTAGACGAAAATATACTACATTAACATATTAAATTATTTAAAATACATTTCCATAGAAAAAACACAATAAATAGTTCTGGCCAGTAATTTTGGCAAAATACTTCTCTATGCGGTCGTAAAAAAACTTATTTCTCATCGTAAGCTTATTTTCGGTGAATCGCGTTTAGTTCAAGTTGAGAACAGTTTTGCATTGTAACCCATCGTCCGAGATTTCCTTAAAGACTTGTGGGTATTTATTAATAATTCTCCCAGCTACAGCAATATCGCACTTCCCGGCCGGCTTATTATGAGAGGGTTGTTAGTATTGTAACTTTAAATAAATAATCATCTTGCCAAGCGTTAAAAAAAGCAATCAATTAATTCGTTGCTTACACACAAATATTGTATTATATGAAAATTTGTTGTATGCAATACGAGTATATAGATAATAGAGGTAGATAAAGAATGTTACCACCCATGAATGATACAACACATTTTCCAAAAGAAATAGTTCTAAGTCAAAATAAATAAATATTTGTTAATTATCTCCAGACATGAGAGAGAATTTTATTAATATTTAGATTGGTTTATTTGCATTTATCCATACTTGCTGTAAATATAATCCACCGTGTTCATGAGACTATAAACGCGGGATTATCGTATTAAAAAATAAATATAACATGAGATATAGGTTATTTGCCGAGTTGTACAGGTAGATAGACGCAAATTGTTCTTCGCCGGAGTGAGTAGATGCCGCTAAATCTTTCGAGGAAACTTCTATGGTTAAATATATTTCAGCATCACACGGGCCATGAATTTACTTAAATAAGGGCAAATTTCCATTAAGTGCACAATATGTAAGACGCGTGACAGATAATAAGGTCTCGTTCAACCCTCGCGACCCTCGCTCCGAATGTGCCCGGCTGGATCCCTCGAGGGTTAAGTAAAGGGCGTCGCGTGCCGCCCTCCTGAAGATATTTGACACCCAAATTGTCCAGTACGTCACGCGGCCATTTATCATCCCCGTAGCTGCGTCCGCAACCCTCTCTGTATACAGAGTGAGAGTGTTTCTCCATCAAAGTGTGATAACGGGCGGGTAACTACCGGCGCCTACGCAGCCCCCGCTGTCCCGCTGTCCCGCCGCCCCCGCTGCGCCCCCGTAACGACAGCGTGACAATGTCCGCCCGGGCTATTCGTGTAATTATGTCTATCGTACGACGGCAATTGTTTCCGACAAGTCTCATAACTAGACGGCACCCTGGATCATTGAAAATATTTAGAACATGTACTATTTTTTAAATTGTACTAGAACAAGGTTTTGTTCATTAATTAATTAATTACGTATGAGGTGAATCATTTAATCTTGTAAATTAATACACGAAAACAATTATAATTAACCTCGTTAAAGATATTTACATGTTTATCCTTTCGGTTACGCGATGTTTTTATATTTATGTAACATTAACATAGGCTTTACTTGTAGGAACATGTCTTCATTATGGCAGCAGATACAGTTTCTTTGAACTAATATACTCGTGTAATAAAGTGAACCAATTCATTAGGGAATCAATGTTTCAATTATAACGAGCTCATATAATATACTCTCGATTAACCGGGGCAAGTGTAACATTATGAAATTGTATTTAAAAGTTCGCGCTTTACGATTCGATATATAATTATAAGTAGAACTGCGGGCTAGTAAAACTGAACATGTCGATAAAAAAACATAAACAGGCTACCGTAATATATCAGCATACATTAAAGTAGAATATTCCTCAAACGGTTGGCTATGCGTCGCGCATATATAATGACGGAACTAAAAGATTCGATGAAGAAATAATGATTTATTTTTATTTATCAATTATATTATAAATTACTAATCTTTTTTTGCAATTTTGAACTCTATCATCGGATAGGTTTGTTGTCCAGATAGATATATATTATGCAGAATTTATTTTTCTACAAACTCGTCTTGTTCTGAAATTAAATTGGTGTCAAATCACAGACCAGAACGAGTATATTTGGTAGTCTGCGCTGTTTGTTTAGTTTTCTCGCATTTTTCTTTTACATAATTTGGTTCATTCGGGTGATTTGATGTTCAGTACGTCTCTTATCGTTTATTTTCTTAGTATTTAATATTAAAGAAATGAAAGATCACTTCCAAGTCAAAATTGTGGTTTGATTTAAGTTTTTCGTGAATTTTTTTTAACGTATAGAAGGTCGTCAAATTTCATCTACGTACGTTTCTAAGATGTTTATTTTTTCCTCTTGAAAGTGACTATCTTTTTAATTGCAATATTTCCCTAAAATCCTTGAGTACTTTTTTTTTAGATGAATAATTCTTTTTAGAATATTTTGTATGTGTGACTGATTTATCTAATATTAGTTTAAATTATCACGGGACTAGATATGTTCTGAAAAATCGTATTGACACAAATCAGATGTTATTTAATTTCACTACGACCTACCGTTCGGCTCCAAATATGTCATTTACTTTATTTTTTATTTTTATTATATTTAATAGTCCAAAAATACGCCTCAAAAGGTGTCTGTATGACAACCTTAAATTCAACCCTCCGCTGATTTTCGCTTATATATAATGACTACATCCGGTGTTCCAATTTCCATTGATATAATAGTTATTTATTTTATTTTTCATAACCAAAAGACTGAAATATTTTTGTGTTCTATTAATATGAAGAGTATCGATAAGATTTTCTGACAGATATGATCCAATACATTAGATCTAGGTAGCGCAAGTCGTCAGCACTCACCCGTCAAACAACGGCGACCGATGCAATGCAAGGGTTGTTTTACAAAAATATCACCGCAATTCATCAATTAAACAATTGTACTCGATTATGTTGAAAATCGATCTTATAAAACTATGAAGTATAACGTAACTTTGGTTAGCGTATTCGGTACTTGGAGCGGTGACGGGAACCGTACCTCCGTACTGCCACTGAAACTGCTGGCTCATAAGGACAGCACTACTCAATTCTGTATAAAAAACGTTTGCATACCCTGTTAAACGGTTTTTTCATTCATTTTTTAGTCTATTTAAATGAAACAGATCGATGCTCCAATGAAACGGGTCAGAACCATAACACAAGATGTGTATGTGCATATTAGTTATCTGGATAGCAACATTTATCCAAGTTACATAGATAGCATCATTAATTTTACACCTATTGTTTAACTAACCATGTCCAGATATTGAGGTGACAGTGTGCAGTCGGATCGACTCGGTCTAAATTTGTACAACACGTGCCGTGTAAATTTTCTGTAAACTGTCAAATCTGAATTAAGATTTGTATTTTAACACAGAATATGTTTATTAAGCGGAACTCCACGGTAAAATTTTTCACCGCGTTTGAAAATATCTGTAACCTTTTATGCACTTTCGCTTTTAATTGTGTTTTATTTTTAGCTAATAATAAAATAAAATCTAATTTTGAAAACGCCGAGTGTCGATCCCGGCAGCCAAGTTGAGCCAGCGTTCTGCCGTCTTAGACTGCTAATAAACGGTGTTTTTATTTTTAATATATGAGACTTCACTGTTTATACGTTATTAACATCAAATTTTAATTCTGGTATTTAATTTTCTTTAACAAATATCAGTATTGATCTTAATTAAAAGTAAGAATATTAAAAAGCATCAATTATTAATATTCCCACCGGCCACGCGGAAGGGGAGACCGAGGCTCGGTTCTCCACCAGGGAGATTATTATTTTCATTTCGTTGATTTAACTAAATTTATAAATATTTTTTTAACTAGAAAAACTTGGTCTACGCGAAGGTGATACGTGTGCCTGAAACATTTAATGCGCTTTCATTATTTAGAAATTCTTTGAGCATTCTTCACATAAGTAAATAAACGTAAATAAAACATTATTAAACCACAATCCCAGTGGACGCGAAACGCCTCACCCTTTCTCTTCAATTTATACTCCAAAATAAAAAAACGCTGCATCACGTGCACTGCGAAATGTATCCTTTACTAGCTCCAGCTCCTTTCATACAAGGCCGTCTTACTCCTTTACGCAGCGGCCATCTGATCTTTCAAAATAAGGTCATCCGGCTAGCACTGGGTGCACCTAAATGGACCAGGATCACGCGACCACACCGCGACACGGGTATTCCTCCTCTTCTAACGTTTTTATGCCAACCTTCTCCAGCACCAAAACCCTACCATTGACGTTTTATCAAACTAAGATACGACAGTCCCATCACGTATCGAACGTCCAAAAACCGTCCTCCTTTAGAGGTTAACTCCTGCCCCGGAATATAAAATAATAATAAGCGCACCTCAGTTTTTCTAACACCCCCACAAAGCGTACTTTATGGTGGAAGAGCGAGGGGTCCAATCGGTCCCGGTACTCTGCATGAAAAGATATCAAAGTCAAAAAGTTATCGTGCGCCTATAGTATAGATACTGATTTTTACACACGGGAGATGACCCTGGAATAGCGTATTCGAATATTTCTAATAAAAGTATAACATTTCCTATATTTCAGTTTCTACATTTCGTCAACGGTGCATTGACGATAAACGAAGTCAAGTATTTTAAATTTTGAAATAGTTGCATTTATTTTTAAAAAAAAGAACGTTTCGGCAAAATGAGTATATTTTTTGGGTAGCCTGTATGTAATATATGTACATAAGCGCTATCTTTGTTAATTATTTAATAAGAAAATAAATCGTTTCTTTATTTTCAAAACTCAATATTCCAAAAATCATTTTAAGACTTAATTTAAATTTGTTTCAAGGAAATAATCCTTATTTTAAGAAATACGTATTTTATTCATATTTTAGAGCTGTTTTTAACTATTGAAAATATTCAACGACAAACGGTCCCCAGTCTAATTCGATCAAAATTATGCGTCCTATGTATGGTGTAAAACGAATTTGACACGCCCGATGTAGAAGAGCTTATTCGACATATTTTCAGCTTTTTAAATCTCATGATTATTTATTCTAAATCAATTGAATCTTAAACAGCGCATCACCAAAAGTAACATGTCTTATATTTAGTCAGGCGGTTGCGTCAAATAATTGCCTTACGGAGATAACGGCGACACTTCCTTCGACCGCAGCGGGAAGAGGGTCGCCAGGTTGGAGACCGGGGCGAGGGCGGGATCCGCACTTCATTATGAGCGACTCGCACGCTTAGCGACTGTTAGGCGTGAATTTGTAACGGGAACCGGTTCAACTAATAAGCTAAGCCGTCTAATGGCCCCGGACTCAATCGGATAACCGATAGCGGAACCTACCTAATCCAAACCTGATAAGTTAATTAATCTATCTAAGTAACTGGCGTTGGATCAGAGAATATCATATTCTTCATCGAGCAGTTAAATATTATACTATTATACAATTGGTATAAATGGTCAATACTCGTGTAAAATATAACAAAAAGTACTTTTACTCTATCATAAGAAAGACTCGGTCAAAAACTACGAATAAAGTCATCACAAATTCAAGGATTCATCAAACTGCATACACTAATAAATTGCCAAGATAGTAATTTCTTTGAAATGTGTTCAAGCCAACCTTCATTGAGATATTTATATATGTTGAAGGGGGGGGAGGTGCTCCTTGCCGAGCACTTCTCACTCGGTCCATGAATGCTGTTAGAATAATTTCCTTATTTCCGCCCAAAATGTATGTATCGAAGGCTGTCCGCGATGCGTGGCAGTGTTAAGCGACCAGAATCTGCTGTCAGTTCAATCTCAGCCAATATTCTACGACCGTCAAGTACCCTTTCAATTATGTTTGAATATATTTCGTTCAAATATTGGCTATGTTTAAAATAATAATCCATTTGTTTTTTCTTGTCGATTATTTATTCTGTCCATTATAATGGTTATTTTTCAAATTTTTCACAAATTTCACGAAAAATTTACAATTCAAACGAAAAAAAATAAATAATTTTGGTGTATATATTCTCAAATATAATACATACTTTTTTTCGTATATTTCTGGTTATTTTACGATGAACACGAATTATATTTATAAGAAATTTTTTTTTTTTTCCATAATTACATATTTATTTATTTTAATGAAATTCATAATATACGAAATATCTTAATTTTCCGAGAACGATTAAAACCGGTTAACCAGTTTTTGATCCAAAAAAAAACCGAAAACCGTTTTTTTTCCGGACGATTTTTTGGAAGTCCTACCTGTACCTGTATCGTTGCCAACAAATACATTGATACGCGACTTTTCCAAGATATATTTTGAGGAGATATCGAATAATTTTGCTCCTCGTGATATCGTTCTTCTTTGAGTTTATTCGTCGTTAGTATGAACGTTTGATTTGCTACAACTAAAGGGTATCCAATGGAAAATTTTCAAGTTTAATATTGAATTTAAAAAAAACTACAATGACTGTCTCGCCGGTTGAAAAAATAAGGGCCAATTATTCCTCAGGTGGAAATTGCACATCACGCTGTCGTTTTTGGACACTGCAAACGTTTTTGATGGCATTTTCTCGGATTGTCTGGGCACCAGTATCTAATTTTCTCTTTATTAACGTAGCCATTGATATGAAATTGTGCTTCGTTAGTAAATAATATGTTTCTAAGTGTTCGTGCTGTTCCAAGACGTTCCAGCATTGTTCTCGCTAAAGTTTTACATGAAGAATAGTAATTTTCGTTGAGAAACTGCACGATTTGCAGTTTTTATGGGTGAAACTGTAGTTTATTTTTCAAAATAACGTGCACTGTTGATTTTTTTATTCTAGTATAGGCTATAATATTCCTTATTGATTTACGCTGATTGCGCATAATCTCACGATGCGCTCCCGACCGATAACTCATTACAACTGGCAAACCCGCAAATCACGCGCTTCGAACACTTATCCTACCCTGATGGTTTACGAGCAATTACAATTTAATCTTGAAATTTTTCCGCTGAACACGCTATATCTGGAAATGGTTAAGAGGCATCTTCATTCCACTAAGCAGAAGAAGAAGCTGAAGCAGAATCGGGAATCGTAACTTCTAATCGCCAATAACTTAATACCTTCACGAAGATCAATACCCTGGTTCAGGGAAAACATATATCTATAACACATCGATCAGTTTCATTCAAAATCAAGAAGAAAGTCTACTTACATTTGCAACAACAGGAATCTTTGCAACTTTGATGAAAGGTGGACACACTATGTCTTTATGTTACCGGTTCCTTTGATCCACGCATCTAACTTAAACAAGCGTCGCCGGAAGCCGAAATTCTGAAAAATACATAATTCATCATTATGGCTAAAGTGATGATATTGCCAAAACATAATATTCGATTCATCGATGTGCTTCTTTGCGAAACATGCCATTTGATGGAAAATCAATTATGATTGAAGGCTATCGGGGATAAAAATTGCCAGTTGTACCGAGAGTACAGCGAGCAGATATCATCGAGGCGTGTTCGGTATCAAGTGCCATCGGCTGTCTTCAGTGACGAGCCATGATGCAGTGCTGGCCATACTGATTGGATGACGGCCGCTCGTTATTGGTATCGGAAACATGCCACCTATTGAAAGAATTTTAAATTAAAATCATTAAAACTCCCTCAGAGAAATAATTTCTGAATAGCGCAGAGGTAATTTTGTTACTATTCTACGAATTGATAGTAATGTTCTTTGTATCTTAAAGTGACGACAATTATCCATCATTCCAGCATTTGCCATAATTATTGATGAAGCTCGAGGGAATACATATGACCAAGACCATGTGAGTATCCGTTTGATCGAGCTAGTCTTTTCTAATGGGCAGCTTACGTCGCACGGTCCAGATTATAAAACCGAAGTAGAGTCAAAGTTTCCATAAAGGAATGTTATACCTCTTCATAAATAAATAGTTTACAAAAAATGTCGTTTAAGAAAATAAATTTTAAATACATAAAAACAAATTATCTAACGCTTTTTAATTGTATCTAATTTTTTAGACATTATCTAATTATATTATTGCTCTACGTCGCATCTTCCATCACTGTTGCTGATTCTACCCGTGTTAGTGCCCTTTGCCAGTAAGAAAATATACCAAAATAGCGAATATGTCGAACGTATTTTTAATATCTCTAGATTAATATTACTGTTTTTTATATATTATATTATGAAAAATCATTTTAAAAGTAAGCAAATATATACACATAATTGAAACCAAATATTTTCATCAACGAGTTTATGAATTTTTACTACTGCCAATTTCTTATTGAATTTTAACGGTAGTACATTAGACGTGTTTTTAATATTTCTGGATATAAGATTACTAAAATGTTTTTTCCTTTACAGTCAAAAGCTGTCAATAATCGTCGTGTAAGCCCATAGGCTCTTCAATACAATAGGTTGAATAAGAATGATCTACAGTTGCACGAAGGCCGGGCGAGATAACTTTAGGTATATTTACATACATATATACTATACATCTATATTTACTAATATTTAATTTCTTAATACGTGTTTAAATATTGTTGGAGGTAGAGTTCCATCTCTCCAATTGTAAGAGATAGAAGGGGATGCCCAGTCCTACACCGGCTGCATCAATCGACAACTTCTCAATACCAGGATTGCATACTTGCACAAACTATTAGATTCCATTGTCTCCTTTACTTGCGGAAAATGTAAAGGTGATCAACACTTGGAGAACGGTGAAATAAGTTTTCATTTTAAAAATATTTTATATTCAAAAATACAGCGATACAATTTATTATTGTAACTAGAGAAGAAAAATTAATTTCAGTAAGATTTCAAACAAACATGATTCTCGATTACAAGAATTTAAAAATATATTGATTTTCAAGATTGTTGCATATCGGCAAGAATCTTGAAAGTAACAGTGCATAATAATATTGGTCACAAGAAATCATCATGCCATAGATCGTGTAATTGACAGATTCAATTAAGCAAACAGAAAAGTATTCTTAAAACAAACATTTTATATTATGAGGCATTCCCCGCCTTTTACATGCCTTTTAAATAAGTAAAAATGAATGTCCGAAGCAATGTGTTATGGCTTCAGTTTGGATACGGAGAACAATCTGATCTGAGCTGACAATAAAATTTTCTTGGTGCCCAGCATCACCGATTCTGTTTAGTCTATCATCCCTCCTTCATCCATTATTAAGATTGCTACCTCATAGTATGTGAAACAACCCAAAATGACACCATTGTTTTCAGCACATCGTCAATAATGGTAGTTCCATTGTCGACAATAATAAGATAACCTCAAAACGTTCCTGTTACAAACATTCATAATGTCTCCTATAAGTGCAATAAAAGTTACAAGTTGATGCAATGTTACCCTTATTACTTTGCACATCAGACACCGAATTTAATCATTTCCCGGTACGTGTTCTACTGCTTGGTTACTCAGGAAAAAATGGTGCCTGACAACTAGCGGACGGAAACGATAGGATCGCCATCTTTAAAATTATTTGCTCCTTATTGGTCAACCGTGACACTTGAGTTGCCACTATTCTAAAAAATATGTGGCATGCGCTTAAAATAAAACTGTGAGTTATATATATATATATGTACATATTTTTTAAAGAGAACACCTTTTTGACGTGAAATTATAATGTTGATTGCTTTAAAAAATGGAATAATAGATGTATCAATTGGAAAGATTACATAATATAACTTCAACATTTATCGAAAATGTATTCGATTGCTATAGCGAAATGGTGAATGCGCTTCCTCGGATAGGAAGAGGTCCACGTTCGAATCCTGGGAGCGACTTAATATTTTTTCGATAGATAGATTTTTTCTGTCTTTATATTTGATTAATTTAATTTGTTTAAATATATAAATGCGTCCCGACGATTGCGCTTCTATAAATGATGTTCGGATTAAAATGTTGTAACGAAAACTTCTATAGCTGTTATTAAATTTATTTATAATGTACGTTATCAACAGTAAAAGACCTTGATTAGGTTCACCAAGACCTACCTTTGAAGTGAAGATGCCGATGCCAGCTCTGCGGATAGAACACTTCTCTTTCGTCTCAAGGTTTGCTCGAGGTCCGACTCAATATATGCTATATATACAGTTGGTACGGAATGACATATATTCAATTAAAAAGTTATGAACAGAACAAAAACAGTATAAAAATGAAATGTAGCTGTGGCGAAAAATAAATCAAAAGGTTTACACGGGAAGATCACATATCGTAATATATAAAGTACAATAGAAAAACTTGGTGCTTCTGCGTGTGCAATGTTGAGGCCGTCACATCACACTTGACAAATTATAATGTATCTAGACAAAGTAATACCTCTTTTCTAACTTCTCATAATTGATGACTGATTTATAGCAGATTAATTCTCTACATGGATACTGTGGAGACACCGAATGGATATTAAGATCATACTCGACCGAGTCTAATTATTTTAATAAATTGTGGCCTGTATGGTACATTTAAAAAAAAAAAATACCATACAAACCCCAGTTGTAAGCAGATCAATTATACAAAGGTGAAAGATGTTGAGCGCAGGCCTCAAGTCTGATTATCTTGGCGTTACATTTAAATGGCGACTGATGGCGTCACCTCTAAAAAGTTAGTAGAATGATAATTCGCAAAATAATGAATTAATTTTCTGGTGTATATAAAAAAATGTTAATATTATATATCGATAATGCTGTTATTTAGTTTAATTATTTCATTTATAATATATACCCTTTTTTTATCCGCCAATAAATCAAAACGCAAAATGAATTCAACCACCCTAAATGAACAAATAGACAATACACAATAACTGCATGCGCTAGAGATAAGTGATCAGCAAGAACTGCATATTGTAATTTTAGTCAGACGTCAAGCTGAGAGAGATTTGGCCCAACTAAATTTTAAATTAGCCAAAGAAAAAAATAATATGTAATTATTAAGAACACATTCTTATTGTGAATTTGTAATTATTCAGAACATAGGTCTGTGATATTTTAGATACTAATGTAATGTATTAATTATAAATATATACATACAAAATCTTTGTTTTATTTGTAAAAAAACCAATATCCCGGTAGCGCAAAAATAATTTTTTTCGACAAAATTTATTTTATATGTATATATTTATAATTAATACATTAAATTAGTATTTAATACGTAATTAATTTAATAATTTACTTCTTTAATTTTATAAAAATTAACAATTTATCTATTTTTAAATGTACACTGCCTCGCTGTTTTTAGCTAATGTGGTTTCACCCCCTTTCATTTAAACGATATTAACATAAACCGTTTTTCTATTTACTAAAATAATAACGTGTAGTTACGTAGAATGGCTTTACAGTTTATAATTATTGACTTTAATTTTACTTACTTGACTTTACTCTCTACAAATAAATAGTGGTAATTTCCGTATATGATTTATGTTAAAAGGTATACATATAAATATAAAAAAAGATTTTTTATAGAGGAAGAAATATAGATCCAATACTATTATATAGTATTTGTGACAATAATTGAGGCTAAATCTCAGAAATGAATGATGTACAGAGCGATGAAGATCTTTAATGAAATGCCAGATGAAGATACTTCATAGATTCAAAATAAAACTAAGCCAATATGTGTAAGATATGTTTGAACTTATTCATATTAGAACATATATATATATATATATTTACATTTGTACGCACAATATTAAGAATAAATAAATGAAATGCTATAACTGGTTTAATAATTGGGAAAAATAGTCGTTTATTAGATCTCATCTTATTCTCTTTTCATCCTGTACAGGTTCAGAGTCAATTTCATATAATATTGTCACAAAGTCTAGTGGCTCGGTAACATTATGCAGCATTGCTGTGGCTGTAATGACTACTTCTACTCTTTCAATACTCAGCCTGAGTTTCATACATATTGCGTGAAAACGCCTTTTCCACATCCCAAATTTCTTTCTACAGCATTCCTAGTCCTGATTTGGCTCTCGTTAAATAGTTTTTCAGCCACAAACACTGAATTCGTAAATGGAGTAAGTAAGTATGGTTTGAGTAGATAACCACGGTCACCAATGAGATGTTTCTCATTAAAAATACCATCACCTAGTTGCCCTTTTAATCTAGAATTATTGAAAATAATACTGTCGTGGGTTGAACCTGGTTACTTTGCAACAACATTTGTGTATTTCATTGTGGCATCTATTACTGCCTGCACATCCATGGAGAAGTAATCCTTCCTATTTTTATAATATTCCGCACTATTTCCTCCTGGAAACAGGATTCCCACGTGAGTGCCATCTATTGCACCAATCATCTTTGAAAATTTTGAAATGTTGTAGAATCGATCCAGATATTGCTGAATTTCTTCAGTAGATTCAGGTAAACATAAATTATGATCTGAGAGCGGCTATTGCACTGCTCACTTTACTCTTATGTACACCAGATATATCACCCGTGCATCTTTGCATTGATCCTGTGGCATAGAAATGTAAAGTTATCGAGACCTGGTTCACAGGACGAATTGCGTAATTTCTGATCCTTATCAAAAATATTATTGTATACCTATGAAGTAGATAACTTTAGATGACATTATTTTGTCTGAAATAAGCAAGACCAGTTGCCATACCATACTTTTGGACAGGCGGAATCTTGCAATAAAATTTCTTTCTTCCCATATAAAATGATCAGTCTGTGACCTAAAAGATTTGCTCTTCTTGTTAAGAATTATTGAACAATTATTTGATCGTCAGAAGAATCGGTAATCGGTATCAATGCTGTCTGACATAATAATGTCCATTTTAATAATGCGATGTCGAAAAATTTTAAAGAATGCTTTTAGAAAGAAAGATGTCAAGTGGTTGCGCACAATGCAAATATGCCCTAGATGACAAATCCAGTGGATGCAATCCGTTATCGGAAAAAGATTTTTTAAAACCCATTTCTTCCCGCAAAAATTAATGTGCCGAGGTCCAAGTCTTACTTTTCCTGTTAAGAATATACTGTATAATTAGTTTATCATTAAAAAAGTCTGCAATATCACTGCTATCCGACACATTATTGTACATTTCGATACTATAGTGTCAAAAATTGAAAAATACTCGTTTTCGATTGTCAGAGGCTCGCGTGCAGTGCGCGTGTGCATCAGTAAAGTTTACATTTAAGCTGAGATTTTCTACGGTTTATAATTAAAGTTAAAATTAAGCTACAAAAGTAACATGACCCAACGCGCTTTCGGATAAACTAAGTTTAAAAGTAAAGTTTATATTTACCGAAGATAACACAACCGGCCCTTAGGCACCTTACAACTAACTAGTATATAATAGTGAAAAACTAAAAGTCGACAGTATCATATTATCGTACTACTATAATTTAAATCAAATACATTTTCATTTAAATTTATAAAAAATAAATCCTTTAATTAATTTTATACTAGAGATAATTAAGGACGTTCGATATACTTATATAAGACACGCGATCTCGCAACTATGGTGTATTTTCTTACATAGCAATGTACACGATGTTCTTTTAGAAAAGCAATCGACTACAGTTGCTAGGCTATTACGGTTTGCAACTCGATGTCTCGCGGAACGAATCTACGCATACGACCTTCGGTAAACACTGCAGATGCGCTGCAATAACGCGCCAACCCGAACAGTATTTTGTATGAGTTTTTATAGTGAATTTGTAGACGTTTGTGCATCACCTACTTGAACGATTTAAAAAGTATGCTCTTTACCTCCTTGCTGTATCGGTAGAAATGCTGTGAGAGTATTTTCGGACGAACGCTTAACTGTCTCCTCTGTCGTTAGATATCGTCATTGTCTTGTTCATCTTCATTGAAGATATGGGCAACATGGAGAGATATTGTCTGGCCCTTTTCCGTGCTTGAATGCCATTAATATAATAAGGGATTCCCGCATTGAAATGTATACGCATGAGATACTGGCTGCGCAGCGGCCACCAATAATTGCATAGCTGCCCCTATTAGCCGTGAGGCATCCTAGCCGCCTGCTGGGCCTTGCAGCAAACAATCTACGATAGCCGATTGCTTTTCTGCTAGTCTGCGATGATTACACTAAATTGTTATATGTTTGGAGAGAGGTCAGTGTAAAAAAAAATCCATGGTAACAACGTTGACACCTAAATAAGTACGGCTGGGGTGGTACATTTTGATAATAAAAAAACTCCTACCTAAATACTCTGCGCATTTTAATGCTATGAGAGTGTATGGCAGTGTGCACACTGACGACTAAATTTAAAAATGATAGAACAGTTGGTACGACTGTTTTGTACTTTCTTTAGTACGGCAGTTCTGTCATGATGGCGAGGGCTATGAGAGTGTATGGCAGTGCGCACACTGACGACTTTCTTTCGTATGACAGTTCTGTCATGATGGCGAGGGCTATGAGAGTGTATGGCAGTGCGCACACTGACGACTTTCTTTCGTATGACAGTTCTGTCATGATGGGGAGGGCTATGAGAGTGTATGGCAGTGCGCACACTGACGACTTTCTTTCGTATGACAGTTCTGTCATGATGGCGAGGGCTATGAGAGTGTATGGCAGTGCGCACACTGACGACTTTCTTTCGTATGACAGTTCTGTCATGATGGCGAGGGCTATGAGAGTATATGGCAGTGCGCACACTGACAACTACAAACGATATAATAGTTGGTCACGAACTGTCGTTCGACTGTTTTGTCCTCAGTGTACGTACGCTCGCTCTAAATATCCATATATATTATATACATAAATATACAAGTATCTACGGAGAGTGATGCGAGCGAAAGAGACCGTGCTCGGTTGCCGGCCCTACTTATGCATGCTTCCCTGACAAACACGTTTGACCCGAATGCACATGCGCCTGTCACTCGATCATTCATCCACAGACATTACACATTTTATGTCACATTTCGTACAAGTCAATTAAGTTGCGCTTAAATAAGTACAAGTAAATGAATAAATTAGAAAGTTACACAGAAGAAAATGTTTATTTATCGAAAAAATATTTATTTACTTAAATAAGTACAATAAATAAGCAAAAAATGACATTGGGCTTTAAGATTGTGCGTAAATATAAGAATAATGATTTTGAGCCCGCGTGATTCCATTATAACTTACTACAATTTGAGGATTCTAGGTCCAGCTAGTATTTAAAGCCAATAACATAAACAATGTTTACAGTTTCTAAATAATTTCTTTGAAAAATTAATATCGGTTTGGTAATTTAGGATCTGGTGATCAAAGGTTTCAATAAATAATTGTGCTCGCGCTGAATGGGCGCGGGGCGGAAAATGGTTTAGTGTATTTATTTTGACTGAATTTTATATCAATAAATAATCTGCAAAAATATTGGTATTCGCAGTAATGTAATATATACATTTTTAAAAATGAAATCATTTTTTTATTGTAAAATTACAATTTTAAAACATTTTTTTTTATAGAATTATTATGTTTAAAATATAATCAAAGATAATAATGATATATACATTTGGTAATATTTTTCCTTCTGATTGCAATTTATTTATTTTTTATTCACCAGAAAATTTCGTCTCTTTTTTCAGTGTTCGCACAATCATCAGAACTACGGTAAATGGGGGAAATTTGTGTTTTACGACACCATTAATTCACCATACAATTTTCGCCCTCTTATTTATTTGACGGTTTACATGTTTTTTCACATTTTATGGTTAATAAATGTGTGTTTTACTATATTGACTAGCAATTGGCCCAAAAAGTCATGTTTTTTATACGATACCGTGCATTATTAGAAGAGAAAAGTAAAGTTAGTATTTATTTGTGAATTTATGGAGTATTGAAAGTATTGCTCAGACCGAAATACATATATAATAATGAAATGTTTCAATCAAAATAAACGGATATTTTTCATAAAGGATCAAACCCATGACTGAATCAGTAATCAAGTGTCGAACTGATAGCTCTTTAGATATCATTAATTTTTTTTAAATATGTAATCTAACAAAGAATAAAGTATAAATAAATACACACATTCTGCTTACCGACCGATTTTATATCAGCGCGCAAAGCTCCAAGTTTTTAGCCATTTGGCCAGTTTATGCGATCTTGTAAACTACTTGTTTAAAATCATCGCTTCTTGTCTAGGTCTTGTATTTCTGGCAACAATAAATTATTCGAGTGATTGCTCAACAATATTGTTGTATGAACGAATACTGCAACCGCGCACTGGCGTCTTTCTATCGAAAACCGAACTGCACATCTCGAAATTCCAATTGGGAATTTGAAATATTTACGACACTGAGCGAATTTTCGTAAAAGATTCGCAATATTGACATACCTACGATTTTTCGTGAAGTACTAATATTTAAAAAATATATATTTACAAAAATAAAAACAATTTGACATGCGGTTTAGTAATTCTTTTATCAATATTATGAAGAAAAATGTATTTTTCGAAACCGGTTGGTGAATTTAATAACTCACAGTGGTTAAAAACAATGTTAATTAATTTTTTTAAATTAAAACAATTTAAGGTTAAACAGTTTAAAAATGGCGTAATATGGATATAAAAAGCGTTACAATCTCACTAAATTATTCTAAGTAGTTGGAGAAACAGTGGGATGACCAGTGGTGTAGTGCTAAATAAAAAAGTACCAGGGTGGAATTCGATTTTAGTCCTCCCCCCCTTCCTCCCTCTTTTGCGTCATTAAGAAATTTATGGTATGTTCACATATATCACCTGTCTGCAAATGGATGCGGTCAATAGTTGAAAGAATGGGATACCGCCGTGTGTTTACATGATCCAATTCTTAACATGTTTTGCGAAATGCTCCGATTATACGGGTGTAACAGACCTAGTCCACAATACTTTAGTGAGTTAAAATGTTCAATCTGCCATGTCCTATTCTCAACCATTTCAGAGATAATTGAAATTCAATTCGATTTTTTATTATAGATAAGAAAAACATCCTGTCATCTCATCTATGTCTCATGATCATCGCGTCGCACCTTTCGGTTTCTTTCCTTATCTATGTCACTGTCGAACATGACATGAATGATTTGTTAGTATTTTTTAAGAATGACTTTAAGTGACTTTCAGTGAGAGCAACACAGAATGCATTGACAGAAAAGCAGTATTAAGCAGAAAATCAGCATTGGCTGCCGTCGACGGATTTTTGCTGCTAGGACCTGCTGACGGCTATTGTGGCCGCGAAGCGACCCACGGTGACCTCTGCTCCGTAAGATCTATATTTTATCTAAAGCAATATAATAAGGGTGCACAATGCACTATTGTTAAAGCAATATAGTATGGGATTTCCGCATTGAAACATAGATTCTACTAAGACCCTGACCGCGCACAGCGACCTCGATAGCCGCCCGCAGGGCCTAGCAGTAAGCGATCGACGAATACGGAGCTCCTCAAACGACGGCCGATGTAGCGTGCTGCGCCCGGCGGACATTTCATAAGTCTACAAGGCAATCCGATAGACATCCAAGTTGAAATGAATCACACTTGTGTTAGATTTTATAAAACAGGATTTTTAATAAATGACCACGAAAATAAGTCGAAATTCTTACATCTTTGTACCTTGTATATACGTATTTCGTTAAAATATTAGTTTAATCATTAATATTCATTAGCATTCAAAAACTCGTATGGTTTTGAGTTATTATTAGTTTGTATATGACAACTAGTATTTTTCATGTTAAGTTTATCTTTAACTTTGGTATATTATTGCACACGTTTATCTTTATAGAACTTAGACGAGTGGATATCTGTACAACTCATTGCAAAAAATTAAGTCTTATTTGCATTTAAAGTTTTAAAATACATTTATTTCATCGTAAACATTTTTAAGAGTCAGTAATTTAAAAATTTCGTTCCCAGTTTATCGATTTTTTTTTCAGGGTCAACATGTTTTTATATTAGCAATACTTTAAAACGTATTTCTTGAACTTGTATTTTGTTTATGGTAAAAGTCGTGGATTTTGCATGAAGCGGTAAATATTGATTTAAAATAGTTTATTTCATTTGATTTTCAGAATAAAACTTAAGGCATCATTAAAATGAAATTCGATACAGTGCCGTAACAAAAATTGCATCCATCCTGTTTCATAAATATAAATGTAACACAATCAATGAAGTTTATCATACTTAGTTAAGAGTTATTTCAAATAGAAGGAGAGCTCGTTCCTTCCGTTAATTTCAAAATTTAACTTTTATACAATATTATTCGTGTAAATGTGCATTATTTAAAAAAATATTAATGAAGGCTATAAATTTCACTGGATAAACATTAAAACTCCATGTATAAATATTTCAAAGTTATATTCTTCTTTTTGATGTCGATTTACCTCAGGTCAAAAACTCAAGATAACCAAAAAATATCTCAAAAGTTTAAATAGAAAATGAGAATAAAATAATTATTAAAATCTGTTGAAAAATATAATCGTGCAAGGATTTTACAAAATCATTACAAACTTTAAACCTACGTGCTTTAAAACAACATTTGCAAAATTGACCCATTATTATCCTGAACCTGTCTTTACTTGGGAGTAATAGAGAATAATTTCGAGGTCAGAAATCATCTTAGAAAAAACAGTCCAGCTGTTGGAAGTTCAATAACCTTTTATTTTTTGTATTCAAAATATCGTTTGAAATCAATAAAATAGTCATTTCGATTAATCAAAACCCTCCAGTGACTGACCTATTAAAATGCTCATATCTCTGAAATGGTTAAGAATAAGACATGGTAGCTTGAACATTTTCGACTCATATTTGTATAAGGTATAACCTCCTAAAGTATTGTGGACTAAGTCTGTTACACTCTGTATATGAAATGCTATATATTTTTTTGTATTCTCGTTATATCCGTCACCTGCACGATATTTGATATACAAAATTTTATGTGGAATATTTTATATTTTATGTGGAATAAAAATAATTTTAAACATACTTGAAAAGTTAGTTCGATGTCAAAATAAATACCTGGGTGGCGCCCTGGACTAATACATCAATAGAGTTAACCAATTATTTACTATCTACGATATAGAGGTTCAAATAATATGAATGTTTCAGTTTAATCACATGTTTAAAAAATAATAATAATATTCTAGATCATAACGATCGCGAGTCTCCGAAAGAGACAAGCAACAAACAAATACACAGAAGAACACGAACAGAAAGTGTAAGATACAGTAAGTGTTGCTAGTAGTAAGAGAGAGGGTTAAACTGTGGCTACCGAAGTGAACCTTCGGTTTTACAGCTTACAGCTTAGTCTTGCTGGCTGGTGAGATTTTTTAAATTTCAATGTCTATAGAAATATTGTTCAAGATAAAATAGTATCCGCTATCTTTCACAATACTAAGGTTTTTAATTATACAAGATTTTAAATTAATCCCAGATAATCAATACATTGTTATATACCGTCAAGGAAGATTTTTAATATGAAGACTTGGTGGTTTGAATTAATTAGGTTTATTGAGTTTTAAGTGTACAAATAACCAATTCACGGAGATGTATTGAAACGAATAGACTTTCAGTTCTTTCTCGTTTGGATGTTAGATACGATCTGATCTCTGAAGGGTTGTGTTATAGTTTATAAAGATAATTGTAGAGATATTTCTCCAATTAAATAATATAAAAGATAATTTAAATCTGGGTTCTGTACCGAGTAAACAAAGTAATAAATTGGATGACATAAAATAATCGTTTCAATGCACATTCGCTTACAGAAAGCATAAATAATAAGATTAGACAAAACTATTAAAATAATGGTTCCAACTCATAACGCTCCTCAAATCAAAAAAAGTTAAGGTTACTAACCAAAAGGTATGGATGTGAGTGGAGTATAGGTACATAATGAAAGACTATTTTACGAATTACATTTTACAATGCAGTCTAACTTTTCTCATTAATTTTAGAACTTAAAGACAAGTTAAAATGTTGTAGTTTTGCTATATATATATATACATACATATTGTGCTATTGTTTTAAACAAATAATTTAAATACTAAATTAATGTATTTTGTATGTATATATGTAAAATTGATTTTATATGTATATATTTATAATTAATACATTAATTTAGTATTTAAAATATCACAGACCTATGTTCTGAATAATTACAACTTCACAATAAGAATGTGTTTTCCTTAATAATATATGTTGTATCAATGTGTCCAAAATTTAATAAAAATGAATTGATAATTTTGGGGTCTACAGTCGGTTTACTCAAAGGTATTTAAGATTCTGTAAAAATAATGTAGATGGCTTTTAAATAATGGAACGACAGGTGTATTAATTTGAAAAATGTAACATATAGGTTCGAAAATTTAGTTATGTTCCATGATTCTATTCCATGACGGATTTTGGTTCTATTCAGAAAATACCGTTTTCTCTACTTTCATTGATTTCTCGATCTTTATCAGACTGGTCATCGCTAATTTTGCCATTCCAGTTTGTCGTCAAATTTCTACTTCACATTTTTCGTTTTTTTAGATAAAACAATTACTTCGTAATTTCTCAATGAAGAGTTTCAAATCAATATGTCGCTTGATTCGAAACTAAATTAAATAAAAGACCTCGTGATGACGAGGACTTTCGTTTTGTTTTTATTTACTTTGGTCAATTTGGCGGGTCACTCTTTCTACTGTACGCCATTTCATCATTGTCCACCATTATTGTTAATACATCTGCAAATCTCACGTAAATTTTTTTTACAGCAATTCCGCCTTCTCATTTGTCTAGTTTTTTCTCCATATATGTATATGTATGTAAAATAAATTAGGAGATAATTTTTCTTGATGCCTTTCTACACTAAGAATGTTTCTGAAAGAAATTCATAAACTTTCACAGATTTTGAATATTTAATCAGTGCTGTCATCTGTCAGCTGTCGGTACACACACCTTTATTAGGGGCATATATTGACAATCCCATCTGACGCAATGAGAAGCCTCAGAAGAAGTAGTTTATGAAGAATATTACCGTGAGAAACTTGCATTCTCGGCATTTCTTAATTATGCTGAATATTTAGATCCTAGGTGGCTGCCTTTGACTTTCACAAATCCAGGTTGATCGATAGATAAGTCAAGGTAGTCTTTTGGTCTTACTTTTAATACACGCAGCAATATTTGATTAGAGTGAAAGATAAATGAAAGAGTTTCATTGACTTGGCATTTTTACATCGATCCGTCCTCGTGTAGATGTTGGAATAAATACAGATTCTTACTCTATCAGATTCATTGATAATTTTTTTGTTCTTTAAATTTAGTAGCAGACATCAAGTACTATTTTGGTGCTTTCGTCGGACATATTCTTGAGAAACTGAACTAAGATTCCATTTTTTTGGATGGTTTGTAACCTCCAGTTTCTTAATGACTATATTTACTTGTTGAGTGATGACATTATCAATTTATTTTCTTGGGTTTTGTCTGGTCTGCAGCTCATTTGTACTCTCCGATTCACTTATTTTTCTTAAGACATATTGAAATCTTAAGACGATTCCTTCCCTCCATCATTTTACATATATAGTTTTAAATATATAGTTCGTATCCCAGTAGCGCAAAAACAATATTTTTCGACAAAATTGATTTAATATGTGTATATTTATAATTAATACATTAAATTAGTATTTAATATATAGAAAGCTTTATACAAAGGGTTATCTGCAACATATTTAAAGTCTCCTCATTTAATTCTGCTAAAAGTGTACCCAACAAAAAGCATACAATGGTTACTAATATTCTTAAAACAAATTTTCAAAACATTATCACATCATTTTTTTACGTGAAATTTAAAGCTCCTTTATAATAAGTTATACATACCTTTTTATAGGATCGGTGTAATAAAAATTAACTTTGCGTTAACTTGATGATATTTTATTAACTATTTTGTATCACAAATGAAACAATTAAAATGACAATAATGATAGGATTCTTACTTACTTTTAAATTAAGAAATACTAATTTAAATTGAGACATTAACGGATCTAACCTAATTCCTGCCAACGATTTCTCTACGTTCTCCATTCCCTAGATCTTCTGATGACTCAAATTACCCATCTATCACATTTATAATCGTTTTCATATCCATTTTAATCGGAAAAATGTGAGTAAATATTAATCACTGCCTACTTTGGAAAATTTATAGAATCAGTACAAAAATCTTTAAAACGTGTTCAATAAGACAGTATAAGTTAGTAATAATAATTTTATTTTATTTATTTATTTATTACTTTGTAGAGTGCACCGCACTGGATAAGCAAATAAAACATGCGAAATTAAAAATGCACAAGAGAGGCGCGAAGACACACCCTCACTGCTTAGCCTATCGGAGCGTTCTGAAGAATATTTTTATAATGTTTGGTTTAAATAGCTGAAGTTGAGGCATCGGAATAATTTTCATTTTTTACTTATGTTAATTTTTATAGAATAGTGTTCATTCTTTTGATTTGTTAATGTTGACGTAAAAAATGTTGAAAATGACAAGCAAAAAAGTATGTTATTTTTAAAAACAGTTTCTTTTAGAATATAAATTGTAAAAAAAACGATTAACCGATATATATAATTTTTATATATAATAAAGACAATGTTTTACTTTATTTTATAATATAAATGAAAAAAAAATCATCCCACATGTTCATACAGCTAAATGAAGCCTACAAAGTGGACAAATTTTCATAAGTTCTAAAACAATGTTGGTTTGATAAATTATTTTTTGAATAAATAAGTGTGTTTGTATAGTTTTAAAAATATACATGTGTTAATAATATATGGAACTTATTAATTAAATTATAATTTTATAATTTTCCATGGAAAAATGTGATATAAAATGCGAGAGAAGTTGCGAGAAAAAATACCGTCGCTGGTGAATTTCACTTTGATTTCCGACCAATCGCCTAATGAAATCCAAATAATTAGTATTATTATGGTTCACATTGAGCGTATAGTCTTATTATGCAGGCTGGAAATAAATCTAAAAATATTTATTGTATTAGTATATTATCGAATCGGTGTATGGGTGGAATTGTAAATTGAATGCTTTAATTATTATTCTTATTAGGATATCAGTAACAACCTAAGACATTTTAATATAATAAATGTGCATAGACAAACAAATAAACGGTAATTTATTAAATATAATAATAAATATTTATCGAATAAAGAAACTAGGACATAAATAATATATAAATAAAACACATCACTTGACAAATATACAACAATTAGCATCACATTTTAACAGTATCATTAGTTAAAAATATTTCAAATATAAATTGTATTACTTCCACATAAGTAACATATTATGTTCGTAACTACCTACGATGCTACGCCAAAATGATAAATTAATATTTTCAAAAGTATCCGAGATTTTTACTTCCAGCACCGATAAAATTATTCATACTGGACGTGACGTTTACACGGAAACTCAATTATAAAAAATATTCTAATAAAATAGAAATCTTGGCTCCGACGCATCGCTTAGTTGACTTTAGTGATTAATTGTGAATCGTGAAATACGATCAAACTTAATAATCGGTTTAACGAAAACTGTATTACAATCATTTCCAACGTTTATTTAATTACTTTTCCCTTTATCAAATGTTCATAAAATGACACCACTAAGGTGGAACAGAACATCTCATGAGCAAGAACTACACGCCAGCGATGGAATTGTTAAATAAAACCTGTCACGGTGGGCTATGTCGAAAGTCAGAGAGGAAGAAGATATCCCACTCGTTAGGCAACCCTTAAGATGCCGATAAAAGTGGAGGAGTATATATATCACAAGGGACTGACGGTAGGTGGTAATGAAAAGGTCTGAGATTCAGTGAATGCGATAGCTATTTAATCATACAAAATAACATTTTTCTTTGCTATTATTTTTCTAACAGTGCGCTCATTATAAATGCTTTCGGAAGTCAATCGAATAGTAGTAATGTGTTATTCATTCATTATCAACAGATTTTTTTTTATTAACATCACCCTATGAGTACGAAGTTCGATAGAAAATTCAACACGTCGAAATGCAACAGAATGGTTGTGATCATTTTTTCCATAGGTCCGTCGGATATAATTTGCGATAACATTTTTTGTACCTGAACGGTGACATACTATGGATGAAATCCTCAATTATCCCACATTGTTGTAATTTAGTGTGTTTTGTAAATGAACACAAAATCTGAGTCATTTCGTCATCAAACCATAAGTTACAGCTAAACGTAAATTTTTTATTATTGCTATTATTTTATTCGAAATTTTAAATTTTTTAATAAAAAATTTAAATTATTTTTTTATTATACAGAGGTCCTGTAAGTAGTGGTCTAAATGAAAACCATCGAAAAAAAGCTGAGACTATGCCCTGTCAGAATAACTCCTCATAGGTCTAATGAATGTCACACGGTTTTCGAGATATTTGAACTTTTATGAATTCTGGAATAAATGTTGTAACTTTTTTAAATGTCATTTGCAAAACTTATAAAAATACGCATTCTGTTTGTTAATTATTATTTCTGATAAGTTTTCTTATGAAATGAGTGTGATACGGCGTCGGGTTTTTCTCTCAGCCCAATCATCGTATCTCAATGCATCGTTGGTCACTGAGAAGGAGGCGGGGATGGAAATCAGTAAGTCAATAATTAATTCTATATTTACAATTTTATTAAATCGGTTATGCGAGGAGACAAAAATAATCCTAGGCTAAACTCTCAGTCTATCTTATGGTCTACTTAATTCTAATCTAAAATTAATCTTAAATCTACCTTAATTAAATTGGCGATTCGGTCCGGGCTTCGGCGATTGATGTCTGTCGCGCGGATGGCGACCGACGACGCGGTCTGGGCGGGACCGTGGCTTCAAGTCCGCTCTGCAAGCTCGTCCTTCTGGTGGCGGCCTCGTTACCAGCTCCTCTGCACTGATTTTCTCCACCCCCGCTCGGGTTATTCTATTTTAGTCTTCCCTTCACCTGTTGTTCCAAGTGTTTCCTTCACTTCTTCCTTTCAAGTCATTTTTTTTTCAAGCCTTGTTCCAGCGTCGTTTCCATGTCTCCCTTCCATGCTGACCGATCTCGAGCGCTGGCCGCCAGCCGTCCGATGGCTGACGGTGGAGTAGAATTATTCTCGAGAGTTAAACTTTTCTGTCTTCAGGTGACTAACTGTCTCTGACCGACCAGTGTCTGACTGACCCACTCACTCGTATTTAACTGCGACTGTTCGAATCTAACTGACCAACTGTTAGTCTGTAACTAACTATAAGTCTGTGACTAACTGCCAACTGTTAAACACCAAGTCCTGTGACTAACTGCAAGTGTTCTCTTCACTGCCGCGTCCGGCCTTTTAAAGACCTCGGGGCGTGTCCGTAACATGACGGTGATCGGTGCTCTTCTTTCCTCGGGACAGGTGCATTTTATGGCTGGTTAATTACGGCCGTCGTAGATGCGTACTTTCCCAGCCATTTATTATTCTCGGAAAGGTACGTCACCGACAGCATACAATTAGGATAAGATGCATTTCTTGGGGTTGGACCGTCATAAAATGTCCCTTAATCCCCCAAGAAAGCAAACGCATTCACCTAATCCTAATTGGTTATACGACCCTGTTACCCATGCTGATAATCCCTTAAGGAATGCACCGCGTTAAGTGCTTTTTTCTTCACAATATGGGGAAATTCGCGTCACTTTAATTGCCGGGCACATCAAGTGTCACCGTTAAAAACTTACCAAAAAAAATGAATTTTTGAAATTCAAAATTTCACTTTCCACTTGTTGACATAAGGTGGCTTTCCTTACATACATCGTACATTCTTCTTACTAGATTTTATAATTCTTGTTCATTATTCGCCATCAATACTGCATCATCGACTTACAATAAACAGTATACAATCAAACTGTCAATTTTCATACATTGCAGTTTATTTACACAATTATCCATATATAATATAAATTGAACAGCCATGACATTACATAACAATGCTTGACGCACATTGTATTGTTAAACCATAATAATGTGAATAATCCAGAACTTTCATCGTATAGGGATGCAATTGCATGTATAAGTTTACTGTTCATCCTGTAATCAGGAAGTACCTTCCGTAACATTTCTCTTATAACTCTATCATACGCTTTTTGTGGATCAAACTGTTTGATCCATACAACCTCTGTCACCCGCAAAGGTCCCTCGCACATTCCATACTTTTTCTTTCGTCACCGTTCTTGCTCTATTTTCTCTTTGCTTTTGTAGAGAGGTATAATGACAGCCCTCCTCCAATCTAATGGGGTATGGCTCTCTTCAAAACATTGATTGAAGAGCGTATGAAGCCACGAGACAACTAATGGGCCACCTGCTTTGATATACTCAGCAGCAACGTTATCACAGTCCACATCCTTACCATTCTTCATACGCTTTATAGCATACTTTATTTTCTCCATGCTTATTGCATTCATATTACTTTTGTCATTCATACTTATCCCAGGGAGCCTCTCTTTTTTTTCGATGCAAATATTTCATCCATCTATGTTTTATTTCGTCCTTATTCATTAACATTTCTCCATTTACTGACTTAATAGCTTTCATATTACTGCTTTCAGCACCACATCGGGATTTCCTACCAGAAGAATTTTATATTATTTTGAAAATTCTCAGTCATGTATACGCCTTCCTCTCTTTTCAGCCGCTTTTTCCTTTTTTCACACCCGATTTAATTTTTTCTAACAAGCGTTGTACAGGTCTTTTGCTTTTGAGTATTCATACTCATTTACTGTCAAGATAAAGCCACGAATTCATCTTTTCTTTCACAAGTGTCTTTATACCTTCGTCCCACCATGCATCGCCTTTCTTCCTTCTTTAGGTAGCTATTCCACAGGTTTTCATTCGCATAGAGTAATCTTAATGCGGTCCCATGCATCTTCTATCTCTCTATCGCTCTCTCTTTTCTTGCTCAGCCTATCAAAGACTTTCCTTTCGAATTTTTCCCTGACATCATCCGTTTGCAGATTCTCAATGTTATTAATTACTATAATAACTTAGCCATCAGAGATCAGGGACCACCAGCGATCTTCGGAAGCTAGGTACCATAAGGACTTGTAGATCCAGACTATAGGAATAGTCATGATAATGTTAATTAGTTCCTGTTAAATTATTGTCATAAATTATTAGACATAATTACATTATTGCCTAATTATTAAACAAAATATTGGTCAGAGCAATCGCGGCTGAAGGTATTAATTGTTACTATTTGATTCCACTACATTTTTTACTGAATTATATTTCTGTAGTGAGGATGACGTGTTGTAAATAAATAGCCCGGGTGGCATTTGAATATAGCGCCATGAATTTTAATCATGGCAATGCTCATCGCGACATCTTCACGTCGGAAAGTGGCGAATATGGTCCGGAGCCGAGGGCGGACCGCTCCTGTCGCAGAAGCGGTCAGACATCACGCGGAGAGATTGATGAATCCGCGTCGTATTGCTGAGGTAATAATCGAAGGGTAAATATGATTAATTTTTGCATTCACTACTGCGCTCTTTGTGGAATTGTTCGTAATTAATTCACATGATATACCGTCCTTACATAAGTGATATTCTTATAAATGGTAATGATATTCAGTTTCCTTCGCTACTGTGAGAATTGTAGACGCTGATCTGTCGCGGCAATCGCCTTCTATCACGATGGGTGCAGGCCTGAAAGGAGACACCGGCTACGTTTCCCACGCGACGGTAAACCATCCAATCTGCGGTATAGGACGTCAACCGGATGAAGGTGGGAAGACCTTGCTAACATTGTAATCGTGACTGGCATCGGTAGATTCCGCAGAGGCGCATCACACACATCATAAGTGAACCTAGTATCATTTTATTTCCTATTTTCACTGTTAATATCAACAAGTGTCCGTCAGCAAAGCGGGGGCATGCGGGACGGCTGTTGGCGAGCGCCGTGCCGGCACTTTATTTGAACAATCCCAACTCACATTATGGAACGTAAAATTCATTATTATCGAGACAATCTGTGAAGGATTGGTGTCTTGCCTCTTGTTTGTGAGTTATTTATGATATTTGGGAATTACTAAAGGGGTTATTTTGTGGATTTTACATTATTATTTGGAACTTAAATACCGCCGCCTGTCATGGATGAAATATCATGCATATATATATAATAATAAATATTCAGTTCTGTAACTGTTCATACCTTGTAATTATATTTATAAGACATCAATTAGATTGTTTCATTTAACAACTATTCGTCTTTTATTTTACTCTCTGTGTCAATTTATAAATGTAACGCAGTTAAGGATGGAAGCAGAATACGGCAGCAGGAGGTTAATGTGGATTCGCGGCGTGTGAAGACTCACAATCTCGTATCAACCACTGCCCAGCCGGTGGATCGTCGCAAGTAATATCTGGAAACCTTAGATCTGTCTGTGATAGTACGTAGGTAATCATGAATCACGGCGTTCCCATATTATGTTGGTGGGTGAGGCCAGTTCCTTTGAAATTGATCAAATTGGTAAGAAATATGCGTTGTATCCTGTTACCTTGTACAATACGAGATCATTCAAAAATTTGTAATGGACTAAACAAAATATCTAAACTAAACTAAATAAAAAATAATATATATATAAAGTATGCTAAATGTATTCATTACATGAAGCTCCAAATAACCACTAAACTTGAGTTGTGACATTATTTAGGCTGTCCAAAAATGTAATGTATCACAAATGTGGATATAGCGTGTTGTATCATAACTCTTGATTCACCCTCTATTGTCAGGTAAGTTGATGGACATGGCAATAGAAGAATAAGAAGATGCAGTGGAATTTTATCGATCGGCAGATATTTTTTTATGTATTAAGAATTTATGTATCATCAAAGTTTTTAAAAAGCGCTTAATCTCATAAAGAAAAGCGTAAAAAACAGGTATTACAGAAAAATATTTTATTAAGAAGCTGCAGTACACGATTCATGTTTTGATTGTAAAGTTTTCGAGTCTGTTTACAAAAACTACAGCTATGCGTGCTTTTAATCAATTTTAAATAAAAAAATAATTATCACCAAAAAATACAATGCCGGAATGACCAAACATCTTGTTCATAAGTCGACTGTAAAAGTTTCAAACGGAAATTATTGCCTTTCACAAATTAATATTTTTGCATTGGTTTTTAAATATATTATTTACATAAAAAATTGTATTGTATTTAATATAAAAGGTTTAAATAAATTATATTTCATGTGTATATATTTTTAATAATTACTAGAAAGGAACCTGTAAAACCTGTCCGAATTTCTTCGGCAGTCGTCGGTCAGACACTGACCGATATGCGCTGTCGGGATCGCTAAAGGATAAAAAAAGAAGGTCGGGGCACATACTCGTATCACATATGTTAATTCTTGTATAGGTTACAGATAATACTAAATTTGTTAAACAAAATCATTCCTGATGTAAAAAGTACTTCTTGTAATTGTTTTTGAAATAAAGCGTAAATATGATGTACTTTCTGCAGGGATATATTTTGAAAAGCACAGAAAACATCGACTGACGTTAACGGAGTGAATACGTGTGCATCTGCGTTATGTGATAATGTTGTAGCACTGTTAGTAAACGATGGAAGAGGTTTATGTTCTCTTCAAATTCGTGTGTTGCATTTTGTGGTAAACCGCTCATAATATCGATATTGAAAATTGGTTTTACCGAATCTGCAGGAAATAAAGTGAACAGCGCTTTGAATGGAATTATATCTAACGGGAACTTGTCAACCGAGGCAAGACTAGCGGTGCACAATGGAATCCTGGTACCGACACTGGCGTATGGAAGTGAGGCCTGGAGCTGGCAGAAAAGGAACGAAAGTGACTGAATGCAGTGGAAATGAGATCACTTAGACGTATTTGTGGCAAATAAATATCGACCGTAATTAAATTTCCACGACGTCTTTTGTAATATAATAATTATATTATAGTTTTAATTTGAATTAAATTCGTGAACCACAACTCAAAATATTTCAATAATTCCCCTTCCTGTAAAATATGTTAATTTATCATTGAAGTATTAAGGAAGTTGTACAACTTGTACATTATGCGTGCATCCAAAAAAGGTCGCGCACCTTATACTATGCAATTGGAGGGTCGGGAGTTATAGATTACAAATTTTTATTTCGTTCGGATAACTTAACTTCACAAGAATAAAAAATATATATTTAATTTTGTTAAAAAAACAGTACAACCTGGTGACGGTAGCTCTCCGTCTCAGCGGGAAAATAAGAACCTAGCGTAATTCTCTGTGTCCTACGGGGCCTTAGATTTTATCCAGATGCGGTATCACAAAACTGTTAAGATTATTATTATCATTGATTAGAATACGTAACTATGAAAACACAATAAATATAACATACAAAATACATTTTCTTTTAATAAATAATTTTATTTCTTAATTATTTAATTTATTAATGAAACTAATAGGTAGACATACTTACTTACTTAGCATTACGCCGTTTCACCATGGGGGTAGGCAGAGAGGTTAGAGCGCTACACTCTTCTGTCCTGAGACACAATTCTCGCCTCATCCATATTCATGCATCCTCTCATATAAGCTCGAAGTTTACTATTCACTCTGAAATCAGAGAGTACATTCCATAACCTTTCCCTTATTATTCTATCATATGCTTTTTATAGATCTACAAAGTGACAAAAAATATTTTGGTTTTTCGCCAAAAACTTTTCCGTCATCACTCGTAGAGAAAAAATCTATTTCTTCTTTCTATTAAAATTCTTCCATACATTTTACCAACCGAGCTCAGCCCTATGGTTACCACATTCCATTTTCGACCCTTTGCCTATATAGAGAGGCATAATATAATTAAATGTGGCTCTCCTCCAAAAATTTATTGAAGAGTGTATGAAGCCACAAGATAACTAATGCGCTACCAGCATTGATATACTCAGCAGTAACGTTATCGTACCCCACATTCTTCATATGTTTTATTGCACACTATTTCTTCCATACTTATTACATTTATATCGTTTTTCTCATTCATTCTTACCCCCAGAGAGCCTCACAGGGGATTCCTTATTAGTATTCTCTACACTCTCATACGTTTTCTGGAAATATTTCATCATCTATCTTTTATTTCATCCTCATTCGTTAACATCTCTACATTTACTGACACCACATCGGGATTTTTTGACCTCCTTCCAGAAGAATTTTATATTATCCAGAAAATTCTCAGTCATGTTCACCCCTTTCTCTCTTTTTAGCCACTCTTTCCCTTCTTTCACACTAGATTTAACTTTTCTTACAGGCATTGTACAGCTCTTTTGCTCTCATCAATATTTACTGCCGAAAGATAGCGCCACGCATTCTTCTTTTCTTTTACAAGTTCCTTTATGCCATCGTCCCACCATTGCCTTTCTTCCTTCTTTGGGTAGCTATGCCACAGGTTACTTTCGCTGATTCTCATAGAGTAATCTTAATGTGTTCCCATGCATTGTCTATATTCAGATCACTCGCTCATTTTTCACACACTTTCCTTTCAAATTTTTCTCCGACATCATCCTTTTTCATATTCTCTAGATGGCGCCGATACTGTATTTTTCATGGAATAAAAGTATCTTTAATACGACAAGGAAATGGTTAGTTTCCATCTCGGCATCCCGAAACACTCGAGTATCAATAATAGCAGATCTCAGTCTGGAGACAACCATCACAAAATCAATCCTCGACCTTTCATTTCCTCTCTCCCATGTGTACTGATGGATTCCTTTGTGATAAAAAAATGTGTTTTAGACAAAAAGGTTCCATTCCAAGCATACCTCAATTTTTCATTTTTCATTTCCGTTCATCTTTTTGTCACCATACACACCAATGGCTGACTGGAAACCATCTCTCCGAGTCTCCACAGATCCATTCAAATTGCCTGAGAAAATTATTCTTTCATTATTCCGTTTTACATCCCTTACATTCGTCCAAAATTAATCTTTAACTTAATCATTTTCTGATTTTACGGGAGCATAACGACTAAAATACACTTGTAATTCCAATTTTAAAACGGATCCACATGATCTTGGTGCTAACGATCTCATATTCTCTCATACATTCTATCATTCTTTTCTTTGACTCGTCATAGCGCCAGCTTGTCGTTGTGCTCCATCTCTCCCCTTCCTTTTCCTCTTCATTTCTTCATGCTCTCACTAATGCACAATATATCTATGTTATTTTCATTCATATTATCACACAGTTCATTCATCTTTTTGTTCAGACTCCCACTCTGCATTCCGTCCTCCTCATTGATATCTATCGGCATGTCTTTGCGACCTTACACTAATTTAAAAAAACTCTTTCAACATTATCCTTTCATTCAATTCACTAGATAATTACAAATACTTGTTTTGTTAAATTGTTCTACATTGGGAATATTACGCCCAGACAACATTGGTGCATTGCACTATTAAAAAATATCACACTGTAAATTATTACGCCTGCATATCTATATTTGTATTAATTCAATGAAAGTGAATAATACTATAAACCTCAATAGCGAGGTATGGGTTGCAGCATCACAGGACATACACACATTTCTGGGTTTTTATTATTATCGAGTGTACCTTAACACAAACAATTTTGAAATCAAATGAAAAAATAATGTAACTTTTAATTCGATTTATTTTGTAATAATAAACATCGTTATCGGTTTTATTCCCGGAGCATAACAATTATTGGAAAATAATAACCCGCTCGCCTCATCGCAGCCGGGAATATTACCTACAAAAATGGGACAAATGCAAAATATTTACATGAACCATATAATCCATTTCATATCTCTATCTAAACTTGTTTCGCTGTGTGTTATGATGATAGCTGTCGTTATACACAGATGTTCGCGCATTTACAAATGGCGCGTCTTAATTCAAAATCTTCGACCAAAAGTTTTAAATTGTATTTATCACGCGATGGCTTTTAGATTAAATACTAATACGAGGCTCATCTTAAGAAGATTGCAAAACACCGTCTATACAATGCATTGTAACATCGTCTATACATTTCTTCAAAGGAACAATTATTATTAATTACTAGTAGAGATTACAGGAGGATTACATTTTTAATACAAATTTATTTATGATTTTTTTGAGTACCTCCCTATTTTAAGGTAATTTTAATAACTGTCATTTGTTTAAATATAAAATCAATTGCATTCACTTTTACTCTACAAATAATGAGGTTTTTGGAAGAAAGCCATTCTTTCGACACAAACAAGGGTTTAGAAATTATACATACAAATACTAGGGGTTTACGGTTAGATAAATTTAAAAGTGTAGAAAAAGTGTTAATAACTAATTGAACATTATATATAACCAAATCCTTTTTGCTAATATTCACCTTTTAAATATGTGTTCACAGTAGTTTTTAATTAGTTACCCATCACTTGTACGTTTGTTTTTATCTATGCTTGTATATTTAATTAGAGTATACATTGTTTGCTAAAGAAGATACGAGTACCATCGGTATCGAAACATGTTGATTCATCAAGAAATAGTGGTTTATATTCTATTTAAATTTATTTATTTATTTTTGTATTTAAAATACTTTAATTTTTGTATTATTATACTTAATCTGCACGTTAATTACACTTCACCTCAAATCATTCTGCTCATATTTTATTCGCACGAAAGCTAATAATTTAACATCACGGAAATAGTAAATGGTTCTCTTAAAAATAAAATAAATAAATATACCTACGTGTTATACAATAAGCACTTATATTACGACTGGTTAAATTAAAATCTTCTTATAACTTTGTTTTATATTAGTTTAATTAAAACTATTACCTATAGATACTTATGTTAACTTATCTATTATTATATAATTCAAGTAATATGTTATCTCTTTTTTAGCACAATTCATACAGCAGCAAGTCTTTCTTCTACCTAATAAGTGTTTCCCCCTCCGCACTTCGGATATCCTTATTAAAATATATTTCCTTTCATTCCGCAAGTAGTTACCTGTTTCATCTCCGTTGTATTCCACAAATGTTATGCCAACCATGCATCGTGATAAAGTCTGCTTTAAGATTGATCGGAATTCTTGATGGTTTCAAAAATAGATCAGAATGGCATCCGGCACTGAAAGTGGGTTAATAACTCTATGAGAAATCGAACAATTAGACGTAACAGTAAGCGAAACAACAGCCTGCAAGAACCTCCAGCCTATTCTGGTATTGCAGGAAATGCGTTCTCGGCAGCGTGGGTCTTTAATTTTACATCCCACAAAATGGTGCCCGTCTTATCTGAAGAAGGCCAGCAACAAAATATTAATATTTTTATTGACTTCTGTGGTAAGAAACATTTTTTTATTTTATGGATTAGTTAATTAGTTGTGGAAAATTACTCGGATTGACGTCGAAATAATTAACTTGGTTAATACAAAGATAGTTATTTATTTAATTATCGTTTTAAATATTAAACATAATTTAATTGCGAGTACGGCTAATAAAGTGGAGATGTTCGAAAAGTTTACGTTAAATTAAATGGAATCATAATTAACAAACGTGCCTGTTTCCGTAAATACTTCGATAGCTAGTTTTGGGTTTTCTATTGGTAATGATGAATACAGTTATTCAATCTATGTAAATTCAAATTACACAAACCTTTGTGAACCTGTGCTGGTTGAGGCCGACGTCGCTATCCTTGTAGCCTGATGGTCCGCAAATATGCTGGTCAGCCACCGAAAACCTTCACACAACCGATAATCCGAAATTATATATACTAAAAGTTTTATTATTGCCGCCGTAAAAAGTCCGCCCGAATCACAATAACTCTTTTCCCAGAAGCAGCTTTGCTTTTGTTTTCTGTTTTTTAAATCTACACAAAGAGAACACACATATTCAAAATTTTATATCAGGCTTACCTATCGAAGTACGAGTATAAAGCGCGTAAACAGTGCCTTTATTTCAACCAAAATACGTTTGCTAGAATATAAGTTATTGTAGCTACTGGACTTGATCTTTAAATTCGGTCGGCGACTTAAAGTAGACTTAAAGTACTTTAAGTAGAATTCTATAGCAATACTACCTACTGCAGTTGTGCTAAGTTTATATATTGTAACGTTGCGAATTTAGTGACATAGTGATTGATTATTAAGAAAAACACATTTTTTAAAACTTAAAAATAATTAATAATTATACTAAATACTTTGTTTAAACCTTTTTATTAATTATTCTACGTTTCGATACCTGTGGTATCATCTTCAGAAAACAATTTATATACTGAAATTAAAAAATACAAGCATTGATAAAAATAAAACTATAAAATGGCGAATAAGTAAGAACTAATATGAAAACAAATTTAAAAGGTGACTATCTGCAAAGAGGATTTGGTTATTTATAAAATTAAGCTTGCTATTTACTTTTTAACAGTTTTTCTCATTTCTAGAATTTCAAATTTATCTAACTGTAAACCCCTAGTATTTGTATGTATAATTTCTAAGCTCTTTTTAATATCAAATGAATGGTTTGTTTCCAAAAGATGATTGGAAAATTTTGAATAGTTATTGTTATTTAGGCATCTCAAACGATCCTTAATTCTAATATCAAAATTTCTGCAAGTTTTACTGTATAAAAAATATCCTAAATTCTATACAACCAGGCTTTTACACTTTTAAAATCTAGGATTATATGTTGTCAACGTGCGATTGAAAGGAAGAATGGCCCATTGGGTGAGATGGGACGCAGAGATTCCTCATATAAGGTTACGTCTTCCACAGCCAAGTCAAGCGGTTATTGTTGTCGAGCCTTCTGCAAGAGACCCACCGTAATATTAGGATTATTGTTCATAAATTAGGTTATTTATTTATATTTAAGCTGGTTTGGTAAAGATGCTATGCATCATGTTATAGATTAATTTAGTTACAAATTTAACGTCATCATTTTGTGAATCATGCCGATTATGTCATGGCCTGTCTAGGAATTTTAATAAGTGATATTTTGTGTACATCTTGAAATTCACTATCCTATGAATTTAACTCCTTGTAAAATGCCCATAATAGGGAAACACTTTATTTGATATCTGATTAAGATTAAGTTTAATACTGCCCATAATATTGTTATTATAAATTTCCTCCTAGCGGAATGCAGTAGACAGGTGTAAGTATGCGGTCCTGGGACGATAAATCTCACAAATCTTCATGCTCTTCTCTAGTTAGTCGGTGGAGGATAGTACTCTCCAGATCGATCTCACAATATTTATATGTCAGAGAGAATTTTTTTTGATTATTCTGCGTATGTTAGTCCTGGACTACTAGTTTTCTCAACGTTTAGAATAAATCTGTCATCCCATCTTCATGGAATGATTTATCGGTGAAATGTCGCTCTAATATGGCTATGAGACACGTCGATTTAGGCCAATAGTTCGATGTATCTCACGATCATTTTTGAGACACGGAATAACCAACCCGTGAAAACCCCAAATTTAACACATGTATTATGTATATGGTCCATATTCATAATTATTTTGTTTTTTGATAGGTAAACACATAATTTCTACATATATTCAATGACTTGAACAAAATTATTATTGTATTATTGTATTATTGTCACCAGTTTTTTGTCCTGTCACTTAGCCTATTCCCCAGAACACATTATTCCATCAGCTCGACTGGTTTGTTTTGGATTCATCAAATTCGTCGAGATTTGGAGAGCAAGTGTCCTCGTATGATCATTTCGTTTGGATCACTAGTTCAGTGTACATCTGTCCCTCGGCTCGACTCGACTCGTCGAGAATCGGAGTGGAAGTGTCACATACCGCTGTGATTTTTGTGTATTATATACGGTGAAGTTCATCAAAGTTTTGCCGTAGCAGCTTTGTTCATCGGGGTGAACTTCAGAATAAGCCGGCGACATCGTCAGGTGAGCCGAACTGACTTCCTAATCCCGTAAGTCATCCTAATCCACTATGTGGAAGAATTCTCTCATCGGTCCCTGTTTTGCTCATCGTTCTCTATTCCATTCCCTACTCCTTCTAACTATTCATTCACCCATTTTCTCTGTCTAATCCATCCGGTGCGATTCCATAATCACCACCACTGTGATCGGTGACATACTTCGGTCATGTATATGGTCATACTATCAGATTCTTACGGTCAGTACCGAAAGCAATTGTTTGGTTAAAAATATACTGTCTTCTCAGTCTTCAGGGTGTGCGTTGTACTGAAAGATTACGTGTTAAACAAACGCCACCAATAGAGAATGTAGGTCTACTTCAGCAATACATTATTTTACTAATTGCACCGTAAACAAGCGGCGACATCTTCCCATTTTATGTTCTTTCTTGTCTTATCATATTAAAGAATAGCATTCATCTCGTTTTATCATATATCCTGTTAAACGATGACACAACGTTTGGATCATTCTTAAGCACTCCGAGGCCTGAAGTTTGTATCGTGGTGTTCCGTTTAAAAATATAATATAACAGTATACTATAATATAACCTATCACTGTATATATTACACTACGGAGTCACAGGACGCGGACGAATCGGAAAATAGTACCCTCATCATTATCGCTCGAGATCTGGTCTGGATAATAGCTCATTATGGAAGCATAGCTTTACATTATTGATCAGAGAAAATTATCTTTTTTTTTTGACTGGACAATAAGAGCGGACCCACCGCTTACCCAGGACCGATGCAATAAACTCAAGGCTCATATCTAGGTCCTACTTATTTTCCGCCTGGTTGGCATTTTTTATGCTACTAAGCAGTTGTTCGATAGCCCCCTCATATATGACAGGGCGATACCATACAGCTGCCAAAGCAAAATGTACCCTCATTGTTTCCAGCTGACTCACTTTATTAGTAAATAAGAATATGTACAATACGTTTACATAATGATTAAAATACGTTTATATTGTGAGGTATGGCCTGATGGACTATCCTCCACCGGCCAGATCAGTGGCGAGTATGAAAGTGGTACGTGTATCAGAATCTATCTACTCGCCATAATGTTGAGGTACACCTTAATCATCTCCTGGGAATAAAATCTTTATTCTAAAAAACACCGAATGTGTAAATTTTAATTATCAAACATGTAAGGTGGTATTCCACAATAAAAGAGTTTAGATTTAATTAGTTAAAATTGATTATAAAAAAGAATAAATGATTGGATGATAGAAAATATGATAAAAAAATGATCACTAAATTAGTTTCATACAAAAAAACTAAAGGCAGAGCCAACAATCAAATCCCATATTAATAATGCACCAAACTATGGAAATGCATTTAGTGAAAAATGCGGTGACGACAATAATAATTTAGCATAGGAAAAAAACGTGACCTTAGAACTTATCTGGTGGATCATGTAGCCTCGGTCAGTGTAACCGGCCTAGCTTTTTCTCCTCATCAGATTATAGCAATTGTAATTAGTTATCACATAATGTAATAAACTGCATGCGCAAGTCGGATACAGCATCCCTAGTGAGACATCCACCAGCACTTCGATGCGTCTCCCCAGGTAAATAAAAAAAATACATAGTATTTCTAGAGCAAGAGAATTTTTTACGATACAATTAGGATTTGAAATACTAGAAAATTAGTGCCACAATAATCAATAAAATTATAAATTTACCCTTTAATTATTTGAGCCTCGCTCCGTTAAATTTCTTCGCTCGCCGGCGATGGCCTTTGCCTCGAGCAGTTCTCGCTTCACAGAGGTCTTCATCTTGCAGTTAATGTGCGATTATTTTAATATAAAAATCCGCGAATTTAAATTGGTCGGCCGAGCCGCCGGCCCCACGCGGCTATACCAGCCCGCAGCTGTAAGCGAATGAGGTACCCACCGTTAGAGGCCCTTTCTTGAAGTGCTGCGAACATGGCGAACCTAGCGGCTAGTATTTGAACTTACACCGCGCGAGTTTGCCGAGTGTAAAAATATCTAGCCGCGTTTGATTACTTCAAAATTACGAATTTACATCACGTTTTTCAACATGCTATAAATCGTAACGTGACAATATATATATATATATATAAAATAATACAAGTAAAATAGAATAGAATAGAATTGCTGAATGAGTACAAAGATGCTATTAATATTTTTAGAACTCTCCTTCACCTTTGTTTACCGGTGCTGTTATATTTTACTTCTACTTGAAACCCCAGCAAGAACAATATTTTGGACTTATAGTTTTTTTAGAAATAATCATAAGAATCAGTGATGTAACTAAGATAAAACTTGAAATTTATATCTCTTCATTATTATTGTTAGAGATTATCACATTGGACTGTATGAAGGAAAATATGGAGGAAGAAACAGGAGAACACAACACTTGAAAACGTCCACTGATCTTTTGTGTTCCCGCCTTTCTCTCCACGGTCAGCAATTGAAGAATCCTTCGACGTATGCTGGAAGTGACTTTTAAGACGCTCGTAATGGTTGTAGACTAGTAGATAGAGATCAAGTACGTGTCGAAAGATTGGTAGGTGTCTATAGGGATTAGGAACACAAATTCTCTAACAATTATAACATTATAGCTTCGCATATTTTCACCTACAGTATCAAGTACAGGTACAAGTTGATATGTTTTATGTACTTAACAATTAAATGTGTTGTGCAAATATGAACTGTATTTCGAGACCTTTTGTCGTAACTGTTTGTATTATCCAGGTTGTTTAACATTTGGCGTTTTAATTGGTTTTCCCGATCATCGCCAATTATAATAGTGCCACTACTAATGTTCAAACGTACTTTGCTCGATCGCTGTTCCCAGTGAATATTTAGCAGGATGCTGATTTATAATATTTCTTGAATGTATATTGTTTATTGGGTATATCGATAATTCGTACTTTGTTGAGCCCTCATACGGCAGGGTATGTTGTGTGCCTTTCCTTTTGATAAGCCTTCTACGTGTATTATTTATTGGGCATATTATGTAAATCCCTTTGAGGAACTCTAGTCATCGAATCGTTATTTCCAGCTTGTATGTTCATTATTTATTCTCAGATAATCTTTTTCCTGTTTGTACTAAAAATTTTAATGTATACATTGTAATACTTTTAAAATTAGCAATATTAACTTTGTGATTAAAATTCATATTAACAATTTGAGTTAGGTACTAAATTTATTTATTTTTTAAATAATTGTTGTTTTTTTAAAAATAGATTCTGGTGAAGAAACAATAATATATGTTTTTAGTTAGTTATGATATCCTGAAGAATAAAATGGTATTTTTCGAAACCGGTAGATGTATTTAAACTCAATTACTTACTTACTTACTTACCATCACGCCGTTTCCCCGTGGGGGTAGGCAGAAAGGATAGAGCGCCACACTCTTCTGTCCTGACATACAATTCTCGCCTCATCCACATTCATACATCTTGTCATACAAGCTCGCCGATTGTTGAGGCTTCTAACAGAACCATCCTCCATTATCTGGTTTACCTGGTCGTGCCAAGTCTTCCGCGTCTTCTGGTTCCATCAACACTTGCATCATATATCTTTCTTACCATTCTCTCCTCATTCATCCTTTACATATGACCAAACCACCTAAGTGATCCTTTCTTAATCTTACTCACTATACTAACATCAGCTTTACATTCTTTTCTTATTTCTTCATTCTTTACTCTGTCATAAATAGATTTGCCACAAATACGTCTAAGTGATCTCATTTCCACTGCATTCAGTCTACTTTCGTTCCTTTTCTGCCAGCTCCAGGCCTCACTTCCATACATCAGTGTCGGTACCAGGATTCCATTGTGCACCGCTAGTCTTGCCTCGGTTGACATATTCTTGTTAACTCAATTAAGTGGTTAATAGTATACATTGTAATTCTTTTAATTCCATGTGTACTTGTTATACGTTGCTTTTCCCTGATATATTAAGACATTTAAGAGGCAACCACCAACACTGAGATCTGAAAGAGACGGTTAGACTCTGTCTAAGAAATATAGGTAACATTTTAAATAACTATTTCATGTAGGAACTTGCAATCGTCATCATAGCATACATGGATCAACACTACAAATACTTGAGGACTTTGCAAAACAGTTACACCCTGGTTATTTAGGACTTATCTTTTCTTGAAATTGCCGACTGCCCAAGAGAGCTGATATTTTTTATCTAGTTCGTGACACCTTTAGTGTGATCAGTCCGTTAGTTGTATAAATTTTCCGGTGGAAAAATCAGGATATCCCAACGGAAAGCAGATTGATAAAGCTGCGATATCCGCTAGCTTCCCGTTTAGGCGCAGAAGGTCAAGCAATGAGCCGCCGGTGTGTTATGAGATGCCTGTTGAGCAAATCGTGTGGTGATTCCGCGTTCAAAATTAATTATAACTCCGGTAGGACTGCCTCCAAAACGAATTAGGCTCTGCACATTGACCGAATGAGTAAAAACAGTCCATTGAATAGGTTGCGCAAGAATATAAATCACTGCACACTTTTATGTCGAAGCTATTTCTTAACTAAGATGCAAATGTACTTTTCGTAATTTATAATACTGTCAAAATTACCGGGCTATGGTGTTATTATTCTAGATTTGGTTAGTTTTTAAAACCCGTCCTGGTAAGTCGTTCAAGTGTCGCCTTTTCTAATTCGGATCTTTTTACATTTAAGGCTTATAGAATACTAAGATTCATACTTCGAACCTGCAAACACTTCCAAAATCCATACTGCTTCAAAATACTGTATTACGCATTCGTTCCTAGTCACTTAGAGTACGCTTCTCAAATCTGGAACCCATGGCAGATTATATATATTGCGAGATTAGAACGAATACAAAATAGGTTTATTCGACATCTGAATGTTAGATCTAATCCATCATTCGGCCCCTATTTAGATGCATCAAACTTCTACAATGTGAAGATCCTAGAACATCGACGAACACGTGCGGACCAATTACTTCTCTTCAAACTACTGCAAGGCCATGTTGATTGTCCCAGCCAATTGGAATTAATATCTCTCCATGTACCATCTAGATCAACCCGACAATCCGTACTCTTCCACATTCCCAGAAGTAGAACATCTTATATACAAAATTCATTCATACACCGGTCATGCAAATACCATAATGAGAAATTTACAAAAATCGACTTGTTCAACATTAGCCTTACTACGCTCAAAGGATTCTTCTTATGAATAACCACAATCTAAACTTTGGCCATTCACTATACCTATAAAAACTCATGTTGCTCTCCCTTTATCGCAACATTAGTTGCAACCTCCCCACTCTTCTTCTTCTTTCATCTAAACATACTTATGTATACAAATATTTTTTGTGGATTTTCATTATTAGTAGCACATGTTAAATAGTTATTATGTTTATTACAATTATGTTTTACACTGTCAAAATCCCTTAATAAAAAAAATAAAAAATATAAAATAGTAATAATAATAACATTTACTAGGTTCACTTTTTTACATGTATTATGTACTTACATTGATAAATAATGTCTAGTGGTCTGACGTTATTACTCTTCCAAATTAATATTCATTATTAATACATTTTCACCCAGTTAATTACTATGAGTAATATTTCAAATATCGGACAAATGTACCGAGGGTATGCATATAAAATTTGGCAAAGTAAATACAACATATCAGTAAGAAAGTAAGACATGTGTTTGGGTATCCTGCCTGCTACACTAGTAATTTACGGTATTATAGCAGACAGTGTTCCTCTGGTATAATAGTAAGCAAAGTGCACTTATCAATGTACAAAAAATATATATATAAACAGTTAATCAAGAGATGATATTAGATAATTCAATATACTGTTGTAGCAGTTTTATTCTCAGGTTTAGACCTTTAAAAGTTCTTGGGCGTAATTTCTCCCCATTTCGTGGAGCCAGAACTGTACTTTTCGTGAAAAATATGCAAAACTATAGTTGCAATTTTTCACTTTTGCATTTAGACCGTTGTATGTATATTGTTGTAATAAATGGAATCTTTGTGCAAAAGATTTGCTTAGTTTGGGCACAAGATAGTGACAGTTATCCTGTGCCCTTGTTAAGTGAATGTGCGTTATTTGCTAATAATTGCTTATGCCGGTAAAAATGTTTTAGTATACCAAGAATATACATTTGACGGATGTGTAAGACGTAACATTCTTTGAAGAGTTCATTAGAAAGGTAGTGAAAGGGTTTCTTATGAATTATTCTCAAAATCATTTTTTGGGGTTTACTTACAGACTCTAGAATACTACTAGCTGCACCACCCCAACTAGAAATCGCGTAGTTAAGTAGTGACTGGCACAGTGCAAAGTATATAATTTTTCTCAAGGATGAACAATTCTAAAAAAAAAAATATTTACCTACCTACAAAATATTAACAATTCTTACGCAGTACACGGTCCGCACACTATTTAGTGCTCTCTATAAAATCTAATATAAAACGATGATAAATTATAGTTTTGGCGAATAAGATCAGTTCAGCACGGTAAGGAAGACACAGTGACACAGTATGATCTAATCAGTGTCTCAATCTAGTGAGATTTATGTAAATAATCAGTGATTCCATTTAATACTGTGAGAACTGTCATTTTAAATACGTATGTGATGTGTGTGTGTGTCATGAAAGTGAGTAGATGAGTTATGGAGGACAAACTTTATAAGAGGCCGTCTCTGAGGGAACGGTTCTCTTCCATCACAGCTTTTCCAGAAGAACTAGTCAATCGCTGATGTGTATAATTTATAATTACTGTAATACTTGTAGTATAAACTTAATATTATTACCCGGACATACTGAGTTTTATATTACAAGGAATTGTAACCGAATTAATTGGACAGAAAGCGAAGGATAGACCCCAAGGGAATCTGGTGATACTTCGTAAGTCATCACAAATGAACGGTTAAAATAGGCACTAAATACCAATATTTCATTTTTAAAACTAAGTATGCAGTTTGATTCTGTATGTCATCGCCAACAACCCTAATAATGCATTCAACCTTGATCCTTGTTTGAATATCAGTGTCACGGTTTGTTAATTTAAAAATGGCACTAAATGGCATTGCCTGCTAAAGTCAGTTTGTATGAAAATGGCCGAGAAAGTGGCACATACACACAACAAGAAAAAGGTGTTTAAAAGAATATAGAGCAAATAAAAGAAAAAAAACACAAAGCTTGGAATATATATCAACAGCTAAGAAGATCATTCTAGAAAAAAATCCACCGGTAAAACGAGCTTTGATTTATTTTGTGTTTTTGGACTAACGTTCATCCCAGTGCCATGTCACGGGCTAGTGATGTGCAATACGGCGCACGTTTAGCTATATTATTAATTGATATCTACATTTTCGCTTAGGTTAAGTTTAATTAGTTACTATTTGTAATGGATGAATCGGTAATGTAGGTTTCGATAAATAAATTCATGTTTTATGTTTTATATTATATGTTTTTTTTCGCTTGAAGATATTTTTTATTTATTTCGCTACATTCAAAGGATACAGTAGGAAAGCTAGTAAGATAATATTAGTTAGAAGGATGAATGTATTTTATGATTGACCAGAATTTTAATTTGTTTCAATGCTATAAAAAGTGCAAAGAAATAGGGGAAGACCAAAAACAGACATTATTTCGTGAATTCTGCAAGCTTCAGAATAATGAAAAACGCTTCAGAATAATGAAAAACAAGCTTCATATCTGATGACCTTAATAAATATAGTATGGAATAAACGAAGGCAAAATGGTACATATAGTGACCCTAAATAAAACTAACGACAGAGTATAGTAAGTTACTGCCAAACGGTTCAGTTCTACGGTGCCTGAAGATTTGATAAAAACGATAGAAGAAGCTAGGCAAATACCTTTTCATGTTATTGACATGAAACATACCGATTTCTTGGACTTTTAAGAAGCGGTGAATAGTATAATCTCTATCTAATCTATTTCTAGGCAAATAGTATAATTATATAATTATGGGTATATCTAGAGCCTGGTGGATAAAAGTGCGCAATGACGACATCCATCAAGTTTTCGTCAGAACTACTCTCCACAACGTGGAGCCATGGAGAGTAATAACTGTGTTGAAACGAAATAAAACTCCAGCAGATTTAATTTAGCATCTATCAAATTTTTGGAAGTTGTATATATCAAATCAAGATGAAACATTTCACTTATTTATGTGGTAGCGTGGGTAAATAGGTGAACGTTACATTGTGTAAAGTGATCACCTAAGCCAGCCGATGACAGGTCGTAACCCCTGTAATGCCTAAGACTTCCATACTTCTCAAATAAAAATACTAGCTTCGTCTCTGTGAGACATTTTAATCTTGATGACAATCCCTCAGTGGATAAAACCCAGTAATTAGTTTCTACAAAGATTTGGATATACTCAAAATATTGTGGACAATAACATATGTTTTATAACATTTCTATTTTATTTAACAGTTATTTTTATGTTTCAGTAAGGTAAAATTTAAAAGTAAACAATAAAAATAATGAACAGAAAGGAACTAGTACCTCAGTGGCAGGTACAAGGCTAGTTTGCCATTTGGAGATGTTTGTGGTACTGGGCTAATGTTAAACTACAGAGACGATGGACAGAGAGAGTTTCGTACTTAGAAGTTGTTCAAAATTTATATTGCGCAATTTAATTACAGGAAGCACAGAAAACTATTACTTGTAATTTTTATGTAGAAAATAGAGGTAGAATGTATAGTACAGATTTTTTTAAGAAATATCTGATAAAAACTTAAATATGACGTTATTATTCACCTTTTCTTGTTTTTCTCAGATAGTTGGTCATGGTACATAGAGCGTTATTTGATTCTACCAGTCAAATACAAAACACTGTTTGTACACCATCAAAACACTTAAACCGATACGCATAATTCAAATATTAGCTACCGTGCTGACCGTTCTAGTACTCGGCGCGATCTGTCGTACTCCAGGGGAACTAAACTTTTTAATATTATTCATTTATTACAATTACATATCCTAACACATTATTCATTTACTTCTCATTATCAATATGGATGCTATCCATTTTATTAAATTAAGTAAGGAGCAAATTTCTAAAATAATACCTAAAACGAATGACATAATGGGGACAATCGGTCAAATGTCCGCAAAAATTACGCATCGAGGGTGAACTAGCCGCATGCCAGAATATGATGCAGAACCAATCTGTTGTTTGCAACTAATCTTCTTGATATTTATGAAAGGTTCCACAGAGAGAAAAACATCATTATTCACAATGTTCCCGAAAGTCATTCTTCTTCACAAGTCAAAAAAATCAAAGATGATCTCACAAATAGTACAAATATACTCCCTCAAATAGATAACACTATTCAAAACCAGGAATTAAAAGTGTATAGACTTGGCCATGTTAGAAACACACCCAGACCGATTAAAATTGAATTTACTGAACACAAATGACCGAAAATCATCCTTAGTATAAAGCATTTACTTAAGAATAACTTGAGAAAATGCCTCCAAGCTCTCAGAGAAAAACTCGAGGCCCAAAAGAAGGACGGTGAAGTCAATATTTATAACGATAAAATGCATAAACAATGTTCCAAAAATAGTCAACACTTTACCAAAAAACTAATTAATATTTTTGGAATTTGCAAAATTAACTTTGTGGTTAAAATTCATTATTTTTATTTGTTAACTTTGTTTTATTAACCACTTATTGAGTTTAAATACATCTACCAGTTTCGAAAAATAAAATTTTCTTAACAATGAAAGTAAAATTTTAATTTCTGATTTAGTAAATTCATCTAATTTACCTAATAATTTGGTAAAAGATCTACGTCGTTTGTTAAACCTTTGTATGAACCAATATTATTTTCAATTTAATAATGTAATGTATAATCAAACAGAGGGTCTTCCTATGGGAGCACCTACAAGTCCACTAATAACAAATATTTTTTCAGACAATTTGGAGAGGAATATATTTTATTGTGATTCTATTTTGTTAAAAAATGTTTTGTTGTGGAAAATGTATGTGGTACTTTGTATTTGGTCAGGTTCACAACGTCAACTAACTACATTTTAAAATTTCATTAATTCATTTAATAATAAAATTCAATTTACTTTAGAAATGGAAAATAATTCGAGCCTAAATTTTTTGAATCTAACATTGACTAAAAATAATAATAAAATTGAATTTAAAATTTTTAGTAAACCATATTTTACAGATACTATCATACATAGTGAATCTAATCATCCATTATCACACAAACATTCAGGGTTCCATTCCATGATACATCGTTTAGTCAGTATTCCTATGTCAACATCCAATTTCTATATTGAATTGAATACAATTAATAAAAATAGCAGTTAATAACGGGTATAATACAGGTTTGATGGACACTATTTTAAAAAATAAATTAAAAGAATATAATAATCAATTTTTGTATAAATCACAGATAAAACATACTGATTATTGGCATAAGATTTATACATAAATAACATTTCTAATCAAATATCTAAACACCTACTACGAAACATTAGACCGGCATTTTATACAAATAATAATATAGGAAATTTACTGATAAATTATAAAGACAAAGCTGATAAATTTAACAATTCTGGTGTCTATAAACATAGTTGCAAGGATGTGCTGAATTTTATATTGGTAAAACGGGTAGAAATTTTAATATAAGACTAAAGGAGCATTTGAGATGTTTGAACAATAGTGGGTTTTCAGAATTTCTAAACATTTGATAAAAAATGGTCATGGTTTTGATGAAAAATTGGGATTGTCAATTTTGCATGTGAACGGTGTAAAACTAATAAAAAAAATTATAAACCAACAAAATTTAACTACGAGTCCCATTCTAAAAATTTTTCCTAAAAATTATTCGACTAAATTTGTATTAAGTAACAATTTGAGTTAGGTACTAAATTTATTTTTTAAATAATTGTTGTTTTTATTTAAAATAGATTCTGGTAAAGAAATAATAACTATGTTTTTAGTTAGTATTGACATCCTGAAGAAGAAAATGGTATTTTTTGAAACCAGTAGATGTATTTAAACTCAATAAGTGGTTAATAAAACAAAATTAACAAATAAAAATAATTATTAAGGAGAACATATTCGTATTGTAAAATTGTAATTATTTAGGACATAGATCTGTGATTTTTTAAATACTAATTACCAATCTGAAAATTTACTATCAAAATGTTAGAGGTCTAAGAACCAAATTGGATTATATAAAACAAAATTTACCCACTTTTGAACATGATATGTATTCCTTTACTGAAACATGGTTAAACCCGGATATTAGAAATGAAAAATAAAATTTTTATTCACATCATATTCATAGATGTGACAGAAATGCACAAACCAACAACAAATTAAGAGGAGGTGGAGCATTGATATCTGTCAGCGCTAAGCTATTGTCGAACAAATTAAAATGTATAAATACTAAAGTAGAATAACTGTCTGTCTTGGTACCATCTAAAAAAGATAATACTATAATTTAATGTATCTATATATATATATATATATACATACCATCACTTTCTGACTCACATATATATATAGACAACACTTTCAAGATGTGATAGCTATAAGAACAAAATACCCATCAGCTACAATTATTCTTACTGTAGACTATAATTCAGCGTACATTTAATGGGATATTAACAATGATAAAATATTCACCAGTGCCATGAACAATAGTCCGCTTCAAATAATTAAGATGTCCTGTTTATAAATCTTCGCCAGGTAAATTATATTAACAACGAAGATGGTCGTCTCCTTGACCTTGTATTAACAAACTCTGAAAATGTCCTAGTCCTGCAAGCCCATGATAATATTTTGATGGCTAATAAATAACATCCATCTTTATTTATTAAATATCACGGTGTTGAAATCAACCGCTTCAATTGTTCAAATGATGTACTTAATTTCCATAAAGCAGACTTCCCCAAAATCAATGATTTTCTGTCATGCGCTAATTGGAAATTTTACCGACAAATATCAATCAATTTTAAATAATCCTTAACAGAGCATTGAAATATTTGTTCCAGTAACAAATAAAACAATAGCATTATATCCTAAATGATTTATCAAAGAATTAATTGAAAAGATGAGACATAAAAAATAGCCCATGAAAAGTACAAAATAACTCGTAGTGTAAATTATTCTTAGCATTCTTAGCAAAAATTCTGTTTTAATAATAGCATTAACAACTTTGAACAAACTGTAATAATAAAACCGCAAACGATCTTTTCAGAAATTTTAAACAAAAAAAAAATCAGGTATTCCTACTGCAATGCAAACGATTAATTATCCTCAAGGTGCAGTTAATCTTTTCACTGAATACTTTGCTGAAGTCTATAATAATACTGTTACCACTGATACGTCAATAGTATTATATATCAATTAATTAATAAAATTGACAATAATGATGACAACTTCGTAGAATAAATATGGATAGTAGGATGAAGCAACTCGACATAAAATATCAGCAGAGGCAGACAATGTTCCTCCACTTTTTAAAATTAAATGTAGATATCAACTTACCAATGCATTAACGAAAGTATTTAACTTTCTTTGCAGTCCGGAATATTTCCCGATAAATGTAAAATCTGTTATAAATCTATAATTTTCTAAAAAGAAGATATGAATGATACGTTAGACTACAGACCCGTATGCGTACAGTCCGCGATTCCAAAACTATTCGAATCTGAGTTTCTTAAGAAATTTATAACAGATACAAAAAAAGTTATTTTCCCGTTGCAACATGGATTTGTGAGCGGCAAACTGACACAGACAAAATTACTCTTGTACGAATACTTGTAAAAATATGAATAACCATTTGTAGACAGACGCGGTATATATGGACTTTAGCAAGGCATTCGCCAAGATTTCACATAAACGACTATTAAAAAAATTAAAAGCTCTGGGAATAAGCAATAACACCTTAAAATGAATAGAAAGCTACCTAACTTCTTAAAACTTGGTTAAAATACATAATTATAAATCTTTTCAATTTAAAGCGTCCAGTGAGATAACACAAGGGTAACCTTGGACCTATTTTATTTTTACTATTCATAAACGACATTGTTGACATTTTAAATATTTTAATGGAGTTCATGTTCTGTTATTTGCAGATGACCTTAAAATATATAAAGCAATTTCTAACATAAATGTCTGTATTATTTTGCAAAATAACCTAAATTTGCTTTATATGTGGTGCTGTGCTAACGAACTATATCTAAATGTAGAAAAATGTAAACAAATAAGTTTCAATACAGCATTAACAATATACAATTATATATAACTAAGTAGAGTCACAGTTATGCGGGATTTGGGTGTGCTCCTCGACGAAAAATTGTTATTTATTCACGATTACAACTAAATTTGTAAAAGGTGAAGAAATCCTTAGGATTTGTTTTAAGGACAGCAAAAAACTTTAACACGCTCCGCTCTCTAACTTCAATGAGGAGAAATGGTGAGAAAGATATATAACGCTAGTGTTGATGGCAGCAGAAGTAGAGGACGTCCGCGGAAGACTTGGCACGACCAGGTAAACCAGATACTGGAGGGTGGTCCTATTAGAAGCCTCAATAATCGTCGAGCTTGTATGAGAAGATGTATGATGTGGATGAGGTGAGAATTGTGTGTCAGGACAGAAGAGTATTGCGCTCTATCACCTGTGCCTATTCCCGCGGATAACGGCGTGATAGTAAGTAAGAATGTAAGTATTATAAGAAGTATGCTGGAATTTAACTCGACTCTATGGTCTCCCTACTATGGCTCACATGTCATAAAAATCGAAAGAGTGCTACATAAATTTCTAAGATTTATCAATTTTAAATTGCATATTCCGATAGAAAATATAAATAACGATTATTTAATGAGTCTACTTCATTTAAAAAAAATTGCCTGGAGAAGAGATGTGAGCGTTACAGTATATCTATATAAAATGATCAATGTTGGACTCCCCTGAGTTGATACAAATGGTTTCGTATAAAGCACCAACTCAAACGAGACAATATGAAGTGTTCTTTTTAGGTACACAGAAATAATTATGCTGTTAACTCGCCAATGCGGATGAATCGGCTCGGTAACAAGTTCAATTTCGTTGACATTTTTCTTTGCACTGAAATAAAGAAATATCTGTACGTAAATTATACTTAGTTTTTATTTTTTTAATGTTATATATTTAAACTGTTATATTGAAATGTTAATTAAAAATATACTGTTATATTTAAATTTTCATTCTCATGTAAAAGCCCACAAGGGTGTTGATGGGAATAAAATAAATATCAGTATTATAATATTACTGTTTCAATTCTAAAATTTTAATTTATGAGAAAATAAAAATACATTTTTGTTTACAACTTTGAAAAAATGTAAAATCCGGAAAAAGGGTGGTATAGACCAATTTTACTCTTTCCATTTAATTTTAGGTTTTTAATAAGTAGACATTAAAGAACTTTGGGGTTTTGTTTATTATATAATTTGTAGAAAATCATTTTTAATCCCATGCCATCGACCCTGCGTATTATTAATTTAACCATTTATTTGAAATCTAAATGGACATTTGCATTGTTTGAAATTGTAATAAAATTAATTTCAATATATTCTGATTTTATAGATTAGAAGTAGGTACATGCCAAGTATGTTTTTACAGTTTAATGTTTTAACAGTTGTTAAATGCATATTTATATAGGTGTGCAATGTATAAAAAAACGCTGCCCACGACTGTAAGAGAGAATGTCCGTGCAGTGGAGAATGTTTAGTTGAGGACGCACCTGAGTCTGTCGCTGTACGTTCAGCGAGTGATCAAGTAAGCATCTATATTCGACATAAACACAAGTGTCGTGCAAATTTCACCTTCTCATCATAATAAAAATATTTATTCGGGTTACGCAATTTAATGTTTACTATCACTAGGCGCTTCGTATTTAATATTTAAAAATCTATGTTTGTAACACTTATGCATACACATATAACCCATTTCTTCACAATGTGAAAACAAAATTATCGACTTATAATAATAATAATAACTAAAATACGATATTCTTGACTAAATAACTTGATCTAAATATCCTGCAAACACCGGACATGCAGGGCTTCATGAATAAAGTCAATTATTTTAGTAATTTGCTATTTAGGTGATACACAAATGGCAATCCACACGTTTTGTATATCGCCAAGGGTTCCACAACAAAAACTCCGCGAATAGTTTTGAAATTTTGTTTGTGGCCGTTATGTTGTCGCATCTAACGCCACGCGGATCATTTGTCTGTCGGGTCTTTAGTCGGCCGGATCTTTTGTCGTGACACGGTCGCCAAGTTACCGCTGTTTCATTCATACTATTTATAAAGATGTACCGCGTCTCGTTCGCCGCGAGAGCGAAGAAAGAAAAAGACTACACCGTACCGTGTGTTATCTCTTTTGTACGCAAAACCACATGAATGAAGAATTTCACAATGGTTACAACGATATAAGCGGCGTGATAAATGCAGGCAGTCTTTCTGAAAAATATTTTGTGATGCAGTTTGGATACATATATTCGTTTCTAATTCGCGTGACGATAGCCTCGAAGTCTAACCGAATTGACTACACCGTGGCTGAATAAGTCGCTATATAAGTATATAATTTTCAAACTCCATATCCAGTGAGAGTATTTATTAATGAAATCACCCGCGCGAGCGAGCTTCTAACGGTATTTCATAATCCTCGATCTACGGACAAATCCGGGCTCAGACCTCAATCAGGGCCGGTTAAGGCAAACAGAGAGATGAATGCCTGAATATTTATTATGGATTGAAAAGGCCGACTATCGAAGACATCAATCTGTGAGGAATAAGTGGGTAAATAGTTTATGTCGTGGAAGGTAATGAATATGGAGTAGTTTGGTTGGGGAGAAACGTGACAGAATGACCCACGGGAGGGCTCACGAAAGCCGTATTTAAGGAGGGGGAGAAATTATCGGTAATTTTCAGGTTTACTAGCCCCTTTCATGAAATTACAATCTTATCGGAGAGATTTTGATAATTGAAGGCTTAATTGTAGACATAAGTTGAAAAATTAAAACAATAAATAATTTTGTTAATGTTTCCAATCTTTTTATAAAATAAAATTTTAAACTAGTGAAAACTAAAGTATGGTGGCAATAGTCAGAGTTTTCGGAATTAATAAAAGTAGAAGAAATAACATCTCTCGCGGTATCTATTATTCCTTGTTCTTTATGCAAAATCCAGAAACCAAAATAAGATTTCAATTGAACACGTCCTGTGATTTGAAGCTTATTTTTATGATATTTTACGAATTGGGCTTGGGCTAGCTCCGACCGTCACACGGACACAAGCGGCAGCTGCGGTGCGTACTGTGAATTTAGTATTCCATAAAACATTATCGACCCTTTATCGGTGGAGTGATCTATCACGGTACTATTTAATATAAAAATAAAATACATTATTTGTGAACCGAACGGTCTTTACGTTTTCAAATGAGTCAAGTCCGTTCCTATCCTAAAATTCTGGCGCTAACACGATGATACAATTAGTGACAAACCGCGCACATCACTATTACCCATATTTGAAGAAAGGTAAAAAGAAAGCACTGCTATGCTACAATATTTCGAATTTCAATATATTTAAAAAGCAAACAAATTTATGAGATAAAAGGAAAGTCATACGCATAGTCAACTAAGTACAATATATACAGAATATAATATCACGTATTTCTCTCTCGGTGTCCCCCTTCTCGAACACCCTCTTACATAAATATTTAGAAACATGTCATATGTGTGAAGTATAATATATATGATTTCTCTAAATATCGGACTACGTAGGAGGAAATTCGAAAAGCAATAATAATTATCAAAATAGATACCTGAAACTCTCGTCTCGTCTCGACACTCAGGTAGGTGTCGTTCAGAAAATATAAAGCGAGAATGTTTTGTCAGCTAAGTTACCGAATCCGCGGAGACCTCACGAGTAACTTGTCTCGGAATCTCGAAAATAAGAGAATCTGACGTGAGATCGCGTTTATTTTTCAGTAAATCATTGATTTAGGAACGGCTTTAATATATTTTTTACATAATTACATAATATAATAAAATAAATAAATAACAACAAATAAAGTATAAATCTTACATAATAAATATTATTAATCAGTAGATACCTATATTTACAACTTTACTAAATATAATATTTTAATATTAATATTATATCTAGAAAATAAATTATTTATTTCATTTAAAAAATATATCCAATTATATTGTTTCTAGATAACTTAACTTCCTAACCTTACTGTTATCCGTTTCTGCGCAGAGGTAAAATTATTTAAGAGTAAGGCTGCACGCACACGCTCGATTATTAGCCCGATTAAACTATTGAGTCGAAATCGACGAATCCCTCGATTTCTACTCGACTGAACTGTTTAGTTGTTGAAAGTGCCCGTATAGTCAATCAGATCTCCCAACATTCGGGTGCGTGTGCGTGCTCCATACTTCGACTGTTTAGCAGTGGCGGTCGGTGACTTTTTGTACAAGGGATGCTGGATAATAAGTTTATACCTACTATCAAATATACAAATCTATAGATTAGCCCACGAACAAGATGTAACTACTGAAAAAAAATAGTCTGTCAAATAATTTGAATACAAGCTTATAAAATTACAAGCTTATGAATTAGCTCTATAAAACCTTTACGCTCCACAACATCAATTACAGATCCAAAATTTCATGTGTTATTCGTATAAATGATAAATAAATAAATAAATTTTACCTGAGTTTTCATTTACTTAAACTTGAGGTCGATTCGACGCTCCTTCTTTATAAAATCGTCAATTACACGGTCGTGAAATGTTGTCTTCTCTTTTAAAGCCAGCAGTAGTGTTTTCTCAATAGAGATGATAGCAAGGTCTTCGCTTACGGTGCTCCGGTTGTACGGTTGTACGTTTCAATCCTTTTCACTGTGGACAATGATCATTCGGCTGAAACACTAGTTGCAGGTATGGTTAAGATAAGATTCATCAATCTATACACTTCCGGAAGAACATCCCTTAAGTCGTTCTTGGTCAAATATACATTCAATTCCATCAGGGTTTCCAAATTGAATTCTGACGGGGAATAAACATAAATTAGTTCACTCTTTAGTCTTAAAAAATCAAAATATACTCCATAATATTTTTGTAAGCAATTCAAATAATTTTCCGGGAAACATTTTATAAATTCATTGAACTTTGAAACATCTAATAATCTTGGGTATGTTTTGTCAAAACGTCTATTATTTCAATGTACTTTCTATTGTAAATAATTTTTCTGTCACCAGTTTCTTGTCGTCTTCCTCTTGGGCGAATATCGGAAAAGCCTTCTTCGTTTAAAGATATCCAAAATGTATCATAATTGTTCCTTATTTTGTAAATTTTGTTTTGTAAAAAATCAAGGAATTCTTTTATTATTAGAAGATATATCGAATATTTTTTTCTGTAAGATTTCGTAAAATTGGTCGAAAAAACTGAAAACTTTGTGAAACACTTGTAAATGGAAATCGAAACTAAAATCAGATAAATAACTATGTAGGCCTGTTGAACTAACGACGGTATCGGAATCCTCATCATCGTCAATCATACTAGAAAAAAGATCTTTCAGTTTAATTTATACTCCGTCACCGTCTTGAGAATTCTGCTGTTATAATTTCATCTCGTAGGGGCTGATGCTGGAAAACGTTTCTTTATTTTAAGATCGAGAGTGGAAATTCGCCTAGAAGATCAGCAGCAAAATGTTGAAAAACTTAGTAATGAATCGAAAAATTTTTTGTATTCACGGATTCAGCTTACTAAGATAGCACTAAATTAAGTCTATGGCCAAACATGGCATTTTTACAAATATTTTTCACTTTTGATTGTACATCATCATCATCATACTAGCACCATTAAAAGTTTGAGCAGCCAGATTTTTTTGGCAGTCAAAAATGTTTAACCTGTTTTCGTAAGGTTAAAAAGTGCACTGGCAGACCTATCCGGGCTCACGTCAGTAAAACCCACAAATCTCTCTTGAATACTACCATTTCTTTCATCAAGGTAACGGAATATAGTGGACATTTGACACTTCTGGGAAATATCAGTCGACTCATCAACAATAATAGAAACATATTTTGCAAGTCGTATTTCAGTTTTAATTTCTTCTAAAATAATGTTTGATATGGAGGTAATCTAATCATTTTGAATATGGTTGGATGTTCCAGTAAATATGTTGGACTTTTCCAGGTGAGTTTGCAGAAGACTATCAGAAGTACTCAATAAATATAATGTCTCAACATAATTTCCTCTATTATTGGAATCGGATGATTCTCGACGACCTCAAAAAACAAACCATAGCGATTAGTTTCGATAATATGTATCTGTTAGCCGCCCCGTATCTATTATAATTATCAATACTGGTTTTATACTGAGCACTAAGAAAATTCTCAACACGATTTTCTTTGTCGAACCGTTTTAACTTGACACACGCGTCGATATGATATTGAGAGCACTCATGTCTTTTCCGAGCTTTTGAAAGATCGTTCAAATCGTTAAATCCGCGCTTGTTCCACACATTAGTATTATTTTCATTACAAAATATAAGACACGGCCAGCAAAATAATTTGGAGAGTCTAGCACATCCACAAATCCAAGAAACTTGCGAATAAATTGAGTTTTGAAAATGTCTTAGAAACGATTTATTTCTCGACGTTATGTTCAAAATTGTAGTCGGTTTTCCAGTATCCAGAATGTGTTTTTTTTCCGCAAATGGACGACACAAAACTTTTACGCACTCACATAATTCACTATTTCCGTTTTCATCATTAAAACACTTTGGTGAAGTTGTTTTCTGTATTTAAAAATAATAAATTACGAATTAAATAGATAATCGAAGGATATTCCATGTTTCTACAATTCCGCTTCAAGTATTCAAGCCTGACTGTCGAAAATGCAATACACAAACAAACTTCACTCGCTTCGTAATATGTATGCTATTCTGTGTATTATACCCATAAGCATTAATGTCGTTTTTTGAACGTTGGATTCTGTACATTATCTTATACACTTCAGACCTTGACAGGTGGAACTGAATGCGCATGCGCGAAAGTCGAATACTTTTAAACGCTATGGATGCTATGGGACCGGGAGAATCCTCCGGTCCCGACGTCTGGAGCGAGCCTTTACGCGATTCACAGATGTTCGAAAGTTGAGAACGCGTACATGTATTTCAACTCGCTCCGTGTGCGTGTCGTGTCGCAATATGTGTTATGACTGGCAGTGCTCACTAAGGGACAGGACGAATTTATTTGCAGTAGTGGTGTTTTCGGTTAAAAACAAAAAATTCAAAGCTTTTTGATTCTAGAACACAAGGGATGCGGAGCATCCAAAGCATGTATGAAGCCTGCTGTTTAGTAGAGTGTGTGCGCACACCAATATAAGACAATGTACGTGACCTGTCGACCGATAATTGTTCAACTGTTTTGTCAAAAGACTATCGATGAATTTTTATGATTTTTTGTCAAGCAACTATCGTGTCTATAATATGCGCACTCCCGTATGATCCAATACCCATAACTAAATATTAATATCAACAAACTATCAGAGGTGGCAGAAAGTGGCCATTTTTGTGTTTTTCTACTTCCACATATTTGATCGAAAATGTCAATGGCACCTTCAATCATGTCCGGAAGATGTTTCAGTTTTGTGCACTAATTTCATGTACAAGCAAAGTATTATTATTTTATCTCCACGGTAAGATACAGTAGTACTATGTTCATCACAGCAAAACCTGGAGGTCTTTCTCCGAAATTCAACATGATCACCAACAGCATTCAGGTCATCATCGAACCGCAGATAAGATGTATCATCCTCCACACAAGAGTAAGAAATTCTTCGATTCGATATCGCAATCTATAAATGAAATAATCTAACTCTAAATCATAAAATCCCAATTCATTGTAATTAGGCATTGCAAATTTTGACGAAATAAAAAAATCCGAATATAACATTTTTCGGTCGAATTTCGAAAATTGTTTAATTATTTTTTGGTCAATATTAATAATAAAAAATAACTTATTCAAGATAATAAATTCATTATTATTTACAAATAACATATAATATAATGATTGTACAAAAATTAAAATATAGAAATTCAATTATATAAATACAATATTATTAAATTAAATTGCCGATTTGTTGCCTGAAATGTTTTGAGGAAGTAGAGATAACTTAAAGCCACGTCCCCTAGTCTCGATCAAACTTTTGTACAAAAGTCGCCTGCAATTGAAAACGCTCGCTCGGACTTCACGCTCATCGGTGGAATCAAAATCAACAACGCGGATTCTAAAATTTTTTCTCGAACGCCGTTCTCTTCAACTTCATTTTGGATTTAATTTTTGAAATTGAGCTATGATTTGGTGCTTGATTCTTTTATATCGTTAGATTCCGACTGGGTAGCTATGAAAGCTTCCATATTTCTGTTGAATATCGATATTTGTGGAAAGCTTTCAATGACTGGCTGTTTTTTCGACGGTATGGTGAAAGACTTTTATATCTCACTTTTTCCACCGTTGTGCAAATACTGATAAGTTCCAGATACATTTGTTCGTCATTGACTTTTTCAACCTTCTAAATTATACTTCAACTTTAGCGGAAACTCATCAGATCCCAAAATCTCAAGCATAAAAGACAATAAAATAAAAAGATTTCCATTCTCTCAACAATGGGCGTCAACAGTAAGCTTCATTGGGAGAAGTGGAGAAATAATATTGTTAATCGACAGAATTGAATATCAACATCAAACGCGATGTCAACCAATGCTTTTCTAACACAGTTTTTTGCTGGTTAAATCTTTCAAGTATTTCTAGGAACGATCATTTCGGAACATCCCTGTTGTTCTGCAATTACTCATCTTTATTGAAATCAGAAAGAAGCAGTAAGGGTAGAACGATGTCTAACGGACGAAATTGAAATAAAGAGAGGCATGCGACAAGGCTTCAACTTATATATAGAAGAAGTATTTAATGAATCTCTTCAAGAAGCTACTCAAGAAATTATTATAAATGGAAAGATTCTAAACAATCTGCGTTATGCAGATGGTACGGTATTTTTGGCGAGTAATATTGAATATTTACAACTTTTGCTGAACCAAATAGTGAACGAATGTGAGACTTTCGAGTTAGAATTGAATTCAATTAAAACGAAATATATGCTCATAAGCTATAACTAATTAAGGCAGGCGACAATGAAAGTCTTTATTTTGCTGAAAATAAATTGGAAAAGATACAAAGTTTTATATACTTAGGTCGCAATATAAATGAAAGATGGTATCCTTCTGTTGAGATCGAATGCCGCATTGAGCAAGCTCGTGCAACTTTTATCCGCATGAAAAAGATGCTCTGCAGTCATGATCTCAACCTTAGATTACGAATGAGAATTTAGTTTATGGAATGGAAGCATGGACATTTGCCGAATAAACGATAAGGCGATTGCAATTTGAGATGTGGATCTACAGAAGCTGCTTAAAATAATCTCGATGGATAGAGTTACGAATGAAGATGTGGTGTTCGGATAAATAAAGATAAATAACTATTTAAAATCCGAAAACTTTAATATCTCAGACATTTGTAACGAGACATACAAAGGAGTATGAGATCTTGCACCTCATAATTCGAGGAAAGATTGACGAAAGAGAGAGAACATCATGGCTGAAAGAGCTGACCCACCGTTTACCCAGGACCGTTTATAAGTAAAAGCTCCTATATATTCCTATGGCTCTGCTCATTCGCCGCCAGGTCGACATTCATTCAACGGTCTATGACAACTGTGCAACAACATCTCCCACACAGTGACAGAGTGGTGTCGCACAGCTGTCAATACAAAATTACCCTCATAAACCCCGAGAACTTCAAATTTATCGAGGTATGAACAAAAATATATTAAATAAATCAATTTGAATACAATATATATGCCATACTCGCACAAAGTCCTGCACAATTCCAAATTGAGTAGATTGGAATTTGTGATAGAAACCCGATCTATTCCTACCAGACCCTCAATCAAATCCTCTCTAGCGTCCGTGAGTATTGCACAACGCCAAATGATGTGATCCGGCGTCTGTCTGCACCGAGTAGTGATCGAACACCGGAGGACCGCGAGGAAATCGCGCGGATAAGAGAGCGCTTCCCGAGTACGCTGCGCCTTATAATCTCTCTGCCGCACATACTATACACGACCGCTCGTCCGATATCATAACGCTCTCCTTGCGGAGACGCACACACATTTATAACCCGACTGACAGATCTAACGGGAGAAAGAAAAAGTCCATCTCCTCAGAAGTGTCGCCTCCCATCTAGATTGCCAACTTGCTAAAGTAATCACCCTCAAACGCTTGCCCAGAACATCACGGCTGAAGAACCGGCCGCGATGTTCTGTCATGTCTGTTATGTTCTATTATGTCACCTGGCCGCAGTAAATAAAGTCACGATAGCCAACGTCCGTTGAACGGATAAGGCGCGAGAAGAAGAAGTAGCCAGCGATAGTAACAATATTTTATTTTTATATATTTATAATTCGGAATTCGCAATGAAATTTTCGGAATTCTAAATTATGTTTACGAGTATAAATTTCGTAATTCTCAAAAATTCGTATGCAATCCCTAATCGTAATTTATTGTTTAAAATATACCTCAATAAAGTGCGACAAAAATAACAAACCTAAAAATTATAAAATCTTTTATTTATTTGTCAAAAAAACCTTTCAAAATATTGATAAACTAAAAATTATAAATTTCGATCACATTAAATTATTGTCACGCTATTCATTCGTCGAGAGATAAGACGAACAAAGCTCTATATTTTCGGAATAACACATCACCTCGAGCGGCTTGTAACCGCGCCACTGATTACGTAACTAATTAGGAAGGTATTAGATAGGTCAATTTTTTTTTCACACCGCAAACAACGCTAGGTGCTAAGCGACAAATGTTTACCAATCTAGGGTTAAAAGTTTTAGCAACCTTTACCACTGCGATGATTTCTTAAAATAAAAAAATGTTTATTTTTAGACCAAATTTGATGTATTAAAACAGCATTTTATTCGTATTTTACCTTTTTATAGGTGCACAAATTAAGCAAAATGAATACCTCTTTAAATGCTCGAGCTGCCACGAAGGGTTCCCTGCCGTTTTCTAAATACACACACCTTTACCAGAGGATGATACGCATTAAAACACATTTACGCAAAGATTATGTAAATTTATGTAGCTCCATGCGCGCCCGGTGTCATTAAAAGGGTTAGATGACCCTTCTGAATTGTTTCGCTATTTGTTCGCTAATTCCACCCACAATTTGTAGTTTGTTTTGCTGTCTTAATGGGAAGAATATGGAATCAAGGGCCGATAAATTCACATCTACGTTTATAAAAATCGTATGCAATATAATAAACAGTTTTAATTTGTTTTACTAATATATCCGAGGTGTGCGCAATAATTGTAATCACATCCGAGGTATGCGCTATATTGTATTCTCGTCCGGTTGTAGTTTCGTCTAAGGTGTGCGCAATAATTGTAATCACATCCGAGGCATGCGCAATATTTGTATTCTCGTCCGGTTGTAGTTTCACGCAGGTGATGAATGCGTATTTTGTACCCGCGACGATTAGAGAACCGATGACTAAATTAGATGTAAATAAGAAAAGTGAAGGTTTTTTATTTAAATTATTCTAACTGTAACTGTAATCACAAAGTACTATTTTTCTGTCAATCGTTTAACTACTCTACTACCAACAAGTGACACGGTTGAGGCGGGGAGCCGAGAAAGGAAAAAATGCCATTTTGATTCATACTACCGCTCATTGTATAACTTGATGGATAATCATAAAATGTGTAAATTCTTATACGGATATGGTTTTGGTTCCCATTATTATTGCTTATTGTTATTATAAGTAAATAATCACGGCTGTAGCGCTTCCTTTCAACAAAATATTTAAGAATGTGGTGAATTTTTGTTTTCTTTAAATTAATAAAATACTGTTTAAATTATTATGATTCAATTATAAAAACTAAATATAAATGTTTTTATCTGTTCTGTAAAATTTTCGTAATGATCTATTCATTTACAAACACGTCATTGACAATATCGTATTACTGAGTTATAATAGTAAATTTTATAAATATTTGCAATGAGCATAAGATAGACGAGCATATCTATACATTTTACAATATAAAAAGGTGTTTATAGCGTGTTCATCACTAAGGCATTTGAAAAAGTTAATAATAATAACCCTAAATGACGAACACTTCTAATAGTTTGAACATATATTTATTTTACTTCCATTAAAATACAAATTAAATGTCAAATACGATTAAGCCTACAATATATTTGTATTATATTAAAAACCTTGTCGGCGAGTAGTTGCGGCATTATACTGCGTACAAAATACGAGCGGCAATGAATTACGCTCATTTCTGCCCTGTCCCTTGCGACGAGTCTTCGAGACGAGTTCCGTCCGTGTACAAGTACCCGACTATCTCCTGTTACCGACGTACTCTCTTCGTTATGTCTACAATACATTAGATTTATTATTAATAATATTATTACTGTTTTCTTATTAAAAAACGCGCTCAGTTAGAAAAATGGTCAGGAAATGTTGTTCACTTGTTCAAACTACAGCAGATCGTCTACCTATTATTGTGACTACTCGTAAAATTATTATTGTCAGGAAATATAAATATAGCCTCTTACGATTTAAAGATATGAACCGAATCAAATATGATGGAACTTATATAAAATGCTACTTTAAATGAAACGAGTGTGACAGCGTAACCCAACACACGCGTTGTACAAAGCTTAGATTAGTGAAAATTAAAATAATAAGTCGCTCACTTGAATAATGATATTTAGTAAATAAACTTCGCGGTAATTCCTATTTGCGTAGAGAAAAAAAGAGATAAAAACATTATGCATGTCAAAAAGTGCACGGCTGGCGTCCCTGGAAAGTGAATAATCGGCGATGTCTCTAACCGAGAGACGCGGGACGGCGAGTGACGTCAGCCCGGCAAGCGACATCGGAAGGGCGAGCTCCGGGACAATTAGGTATGCAACAAGCGGCGTGGGTAAACGAGCTACAAAGATTAAAGATGTTCGGGGTAATGAGCGTATCGTATTCATGGACCGTACTTCAAAACTGGTGCTGTCTCACTCGCTCTCCCGGCCCTCACGACGGCGTGCGACGTCGCGAAGGGTACTCGCTTTTATGATTAACGCTGTTTTAAACATTTTGCCGGCTTCCTAATTGGGAGAAAACACGAAAAATTGCAATTTCCCGAGCGACAATCTTTCAAGCATTAAGTATAATTTTAAAAACTTGACGTTTTATCTACTATGTTTCATCAATGTTTAAAAACGTATGTGTCACGTAGTACTATATATCAGCAATGCCATCTTTCGAGCGAGGAAATAACTTTGCGGGTACAACAGATTCTTCAATACATATCATTGTCTCCCTTGTATCAGTGAACGGGACCCACCATTTACCCAGGACCGTTCTATGAGCAAAAGTTCCTATATCGGTCCTTATTCATTGCCAGGTTGGATTTTTTTAATACTACAAAAGCTACCGTACTACGTCTTAAAGCTGCACAGCAGACGGAGGCGTAGCACGGACACTAAAACCAACACCATTCATTGTAAAAATTCTGGGCTCATATCAAAGAGAATTTATTAATATTGTACATATTTATTTATTACACATATATAAAGATGGAAACATTGAACAGTGCACAAAAAAAAGAACAGTAAATGTGAAAAGCACAGATCACCTCCCTAAAGAAAAAAGAAAAAAGTAGACTAAGCACAAAAATAAATATACTCACTAGGAAATCAGGATCACGCAGACATCTAATTAAAATAAGGCTAAGTTACAGGAAGGTCGACGACCCCCACCCTCAATCGCAACATCTGCACAAAATCAAATCAACCCAAAATCCACAAACTCTCGAAAGTATCCGAAGTGCTTTTTATTCCTCATTAGGTCGTCGTTTCTAACCGAACGATGACCGGCCACATCTCATCCAACAATCATAACTTCCCTTGCATCCCTCATAATATCACATTCCCAGAGAATATATTCCGATCACATCACATACGATCACAGACTCACTATGGTCTCTCAGCGAGTCTCAGATCGAAGAGTTTTACCAGAATCTGCACTATATAGTGGTCAAATCCCGGAAAATATCTTCCACCCTTTTTTCTCATGGCCACCGAGGGAGAAAAGAGTGCGTCCATCTCCCCGTTATGGCCGTATCGCACCTTTCATGCCTTACTTCTATAGTCATAATCCTCAATCTGCGACCCAACTCATACTGATGCTACTGTGTCCGAGGGCCCGAGGGTTTGACTAAAATAGTCTACCTCCAGGCCCCTCCGTAGTAAGTGGCGGGCACTTGTTTCTAATACTTCCAAGTCAGCACTCTAATACTTTCTGGTAAGACCCCCGCTAAGACACAGTAAAATAGGCCCTCGTCAGCGCCAGACAGGGGCACCCGCTGACTTATATTCAAAGCCAAGGCTACAATTCATAGCCGCAGCCTGTGTGCCCAAACTTCGGCGACATGTGTGGCCTGGGTCACATATGATGCCCGATGTATAGAACAAAACTCCTAAATACCTGACGACCCTTTCAAATTTTACATTACTGTTACCCATTTTCACAGTTGGTTTCTTTCCCTGCTCAAACCACCCTTTATCATTAAAGCCACTGTATTGTGCGGAGCCAAAGCCAATTTATTTCTTTAACACCATTCTACAATAGTTTCAATCGACCTTTCACTTCCAACCTCAAGCACACTACGGCTACGACCAGACACCAGCAGCAGTGCGTCATTAACGTATGCAACTAAAATACACCCCGCTGGTAAGGATAGCTAAATTAAATCTTCAAATAATACTTTCCACAGGGTCGGTCCAAGAACCAATCCCTGTAAACAACCCATATCTGTCGCTCTGGTAGAAGATACACCGCTGTAGCTGATCGTCACAGCTTTATCACTCGGGTAACTGATGGTCAAAAAGATACTTAGGTCCACCAAGAGACCTCAGAGGGTCCCAAGTCGGGCGCGTCCAAGAGATCGGTCTGCTGCCCGAATAACCACCTCATTGAAGTAACTTCCAACCAGCGTTGAATCCCTAACGTCTCTTTCATAAATATCATAAAGTTCATAATTCAGAATAACTCCGAAACTCTCCCAATCCTCGCGCTTGATTCAGATTGTCCAATTACCCCTAGATTTCAGAATTGGAGTATTGCTGAGACAGAAGATAATTACACGATGATCACTATGAATGACACCGTCCAACACTCTCCAGTCTCTTGCAAATGGTGTGGTTAATGGAACTCTCCCATTCAAGACCAGAAAAAATGGCTGAGAAACCATGTGCGTTGAAGATATTCAAGCCATAATACCTTGTATCAGTATTGTAATGGACGCCGTCCAATACAGAAGTGACAATGCAAATTGAGTATTTATATTGTATAACCACGCCGACGCGGCATCACTGTGTTATTAACATGGACGAAATTATTAATAACTTACGGAACGAGATAACCAAAAGAAATTAAACTCAATGCAATAGAAAAATGTGTCTCGACATCAGAAGTATTAAATGAAAGGGAAATTTATCATCAAAAACAAATAATAGAATTACAGAAAAAAATAGTAACAAAAGAAGAAGAAAAATCCTGCCTACAGGATCAAATAATAAACTTGCAATCAACACTTATCAACAAAAACAATTAAAACATAAATAAATTTGAAAAAATTTAGACTGACAGTGAAAACAAAAACATAACTCATGCGAATATAACAAAAAAAAGAACTACAATATCACTAATTCCCGAACTGCAATTTCCTATAATGATAATATCCAACACAAACTAAATGGGATAAAAAAACAAATTAGCTAAATAAAATTATAATAACTTGTCATTAAAAAAAACACGCGGATATACTCACAGAAGAAATAAATAAAATGAAAAGTGACTTTGAAATATCCGCAGAAGAATTACAAAATAAAAACCATTGAGTTATTTTTAAAGTTTTACACATTAACTACCAGAAAGGAGACTTTATAAATGATATTGTACGTTAAAACGAGGGCATTAACAAATTTCTCACCACAAATAAAGATAAAAATATATTAGAAATCAAAAAAGATACCATAAAATCGAAGAAATATACATTTATGCAACTGCTTAGTGGAAGTAACTGGCGAAATGAGAAAATTATTTTGTTGAAAGGAAGAGTAAATGCCGGTTTTCTTAGAATTCACGTCAAAGACTGATACCCACTTATGTTATGTTACTATTGCCTAACTTTCGGCCATACAATAGTACAAAAATAATGGATGCACCTAAATGCCAACACTGTTCAGAGGAACATACTCATATAAAATTCTCAAAAATAAATTTAAAACCGAGTTATTCCAACTGTATAAAATACAACGTGAAAAATAATACAACAATATACAAGGCCCATACAGCTGATGACCAAAACTGTCCAATTCTAAAATAATGAGAAAGATAGCACAACAACGAATTGATTATTTATAAAACTACAATGGAAGATACGTTTGAAGAAATACAAAACTACTACTCCATAAAAAAAATAATACATGATGATGTTGATGCATACAATAATATATTTACACATAAAAATGCTTTATCGATTTTACAAATGAATATAAGAAGCATAAATAAACATTTCGACAAATTTTTAATAACATTGAACAATTTACCGAGATTTATAGTGTTAATCGAAACGCATACATATGATAGAGATATTCCGTATACTATTACCGGCTACAATAATATTGCAATGACACATAAGATAAACAAAAACAGTGGAACAATAATATTTTAACACTTCAGAAATCCTTAATAAATAATACAAACTGTTTGAAATTAGAATTGAAAATACAAAAATAGCCCATAATATAATTGCTCTACACAGAATATCTAATTCGAATGTATCTATATGTTTAAATAATTCAAAAAATACTCTACTGAATATAAGTAACAAGTCAAGTGTAATAGTAAGTGACATAAATATAAACATTGCCATAGTGGCATAGAAAAAAACGATTATATAAACCTAATGACTGAACATAATTATAAATCATGCAAAAACTATACTCGATACATGGAAGGTCAACGTCCATCTTGCCTTGACCATACGTGGACAAATATAAACAACATAAAAAAACTGACAACAATAATTTGGAAAACATCTATAACTGATTATTTCATATGTATGGTATACATACTAATATATAATATAACCCCAAATAAATACACCGAAAAAATAAATACTAAGACGACAAATATTATTAACACAGAAAAATTGAAAAACAAATTATCCAGGTAAACCTGGAACAAAGCGCTAGAAGCAAAACATGCTGAATTAAGTGCAAAAAATTTCGAAAAAACACTTAAAAAAACATATAAATGATTCACTAACAGAAACTTGCAAAAAACAGCTCACAAAATACCGTAAAACAAATCCTTGGATTTCATATTAGATATTAGATATTCATATTAGAAAAATCAACAAATATTCTTACAAACAAATAAATATCCCTATAACGAATATCTAAAAACGTATTGGAAAAGCTGCAAAAACAATTTATTATCTCTCATCAGAAAAACAAAAGAAGAATATTATATTATGGAATATTTTAAAAAACAAATTGAACATGCAAAAAACAAGTCAAAATAAAATAAAATAACCGAAAAGACGAAACAGAAAATAAATGTAAAAGAAATTAATTATGAAAATACTATCATCAACGCTGATTTAGAAGCCACTAAATGTTTAATAATTACCTACTTTTAAAATGTGAGAAAAAATTTAGCTTAAAAAATATCACCAAATTATGATGCTGAAACACTAACCACACCACCAAATTGTACGTATTAATATCTTTCTCAATTCCAAACCACAACTGAAAATGATATTAATAAACTCACAAATAACTTGAAAAATTATACGACTCTTGGCTACGACCAAATAGCGACCAAAATACTGAAAGAATATATATTAACTCTTACCAAACCTACAACACATATTATAAATACTAGCCTTCAAAATGGAGTATTCCCATTTAACTATAAACAAAGTTTAATCACAACCAATATTTAAAACAGCAAATTAAACGGACTTTAAAAATTACCGACCCATGTCAATTATCTCCAACATAGCCAAAATCTACGAGAAAATTATAAAAAAAACAGCTCATGTCATATATACGTAGCATAGCATATCATAAATGAGAATCAATTTGGATTTATAGAAAAAATTAGTACACAAGTTACTATTGGAAAAATACGTTCAATAATAAACAAATATATAGATTACAGTGACTAATACATTGGTATATTTATAAATCTAAGAAAAGCTTTTGATAGCATATCACACAAGAAACTACTTAATTAACTTAAAAATATAGGCCTCAAGGACTATGTTTTATCATGGCTAATAAGTTATTTAACATACCGAAATATAAAGTTAAGTAAATTGACACAATAACACATCTGAAATCACTGATTTTGGTATTCCACAAGGCACGGTACTTGGACAATTGTTTTTTTATTTTATACTCTAATGATATATTTAAACTTAAATTACTTGCTAAAATAATATCTTTTGCAGACGATACAGTACTAATAATTAATGAAAAAACTTTAATTGACGCTAATATATCTGCAATTCAGGATGTTAAAACCTTAAAAAAGTGGATGAAAACTTACTACCAATTAATACTGATAAAACATACTTAACATATAAATCGGAGATTTGTTATTCAACTAAAAGATAATACTGAAATTAATATTAAAATTTACACCAAAGCCTGTACTCGAGGAAACTTCTGTGACCAATGTTTATCAATTGAAATAAAATATTGCATTCTCAAGATCTGCGATTGGTTCATTTTAATACTCAAAATTATACAGCGCCATTTTTAAAATTATTTTACTTTATGGCCAATAAAGCAAACTCCGCCGAAGAAATTTAAAAATAATATTCCAAACTTCGAAATTCAACATCTCACTTTTATCTAAATATCAGATGCTTCCTTGTTATGACATATTATGTTTTGCCAAGGGCACAATAGGGAGTTGCTTGGCAACCGTTATAGCGTCATCAGCTTCATTGACTTGGGGTTCGTTTAAATTGATTTATTTCGTTTTTTCTGTTTTTATAATTATAAAAACATAGTTTTTTTCTTGCTTTAATTATTTTTACCATTTGTGGTAATTATTTTTTTAATTTATTGTCTTTTTTATCTGTTTTAGACGATTTTGGTAGTTTTTTTTTTTTCACTAGGAAATTTTTGTTATTGTTTACCTTGGCAACCACCAACAACGGAATGGGGGCAACTGAAAAGTTGTCCCCGGCCCCATCTGACATATCCGATCCAAGAAAACGGAGAGATGCGTGTCCGGGTGATACGACATTATCAAAAAAACCCAGAGAGTCTGTAATGAATTCTTATAAATCAACTGACTGTGGTCCATAACAGTTCATGTACAGAAAATTAGCGGAGATGACAAATCCTCATCCATACATCCCATACATTTCGGAAATTTTTTGTTTCGAAACAAAATTAAAAATATTTCTCCCGGGGGAGTAAAATCTCTTGGAAAATTTAAAGTGTCTGTTCAATTTAAAGACTATAAATCAGCAAATGAATTTTGCTACTCCTCTCTGACCATTAATCAGTACTCAGCAGTAATTCCGGCTTACCAGGTTACTCGCATGGGTCTGGTTAAGGGTATCCCAGTCGATATGTCAGATAATGACATCATCGAACAAATCAATGTTCCGGATCATTTCGGAAAACCATCTAAAGTCCGACGATTAAATTACAAAGACACAAAATCTGGTACTGTTCAGTGGCTTCCATCTCAATCAGTCGTGATAACATTTGAAGGGCAAAATCTTCCAAAGTATGTATATTTACATTATAATTCTCTTCCCGTAGAACAGTATGTTTATCCAACAATACAATGTTTCCGATGCTGTAGATTTGGTCATACAAAAACTGCATGCAGATCCAATCCCCGCTGTTTTAAGTGCGGCGATGCACACCTGGGCGAAGAATGTCCCAAAATAAATATAATGCCTTCTTCATCATCTGTCCTGAATTTACCAGACAAAAAAATATTAAACATATTATGGCGTCTGAAAACCTTTCCTATTTTGAGGCATCAAAATCCTTTTCTCCTGCAAAATCTTCCTTTGCGGAAAAAACTTCTACGTCATCTCCGACTAAATTTTCTGAATCTCCTCTCTTCTCGCAAGTACTTGCGGAAAAAAATAACCATGTCTCTATAAAACCATCTTCAGAAAAGAAAACTAGTTTCACTTTCCGTACCCCAAAAACATATCAGCCTTCTTATCTATCAAATGACCAATCCACATTAAATTCTATATACATTTCTCCCAATGGTAATTCCCAATCTAATGATAACTCCAATGGAGTTGCTTTCCTTTCAAATAATGATTCTCTTTCTTTTAATAATAATAATTCTTCTGATATTATTAAAACTTTATTAACTCTTTTAATTAATATTATATCTCAGAATAAAATACCGTCCAACGCTGCCGAAATAATTTCAAATATATCAAACTCTCTCCCAAATAATGGCAGTTCTTCTTCAGTGGAACACGAGAAGCGCTGTTTCTAATCGAATTAATCTTATTTATTTATTGCAAAATTACTCAATTTCTATTGCTTCTATTTCAGAGACATGGTTTAAGCCGTCTCTCCGTTTTCAAGTGAAAGGATATTCATGTGTTAGGTGTGATCGGTCAGATGGAGGAGGAGGTTCTGCCATCCTAATCAAAAATGGTATCCCATTTCAATCAATTCCCGTTTCTCCTCCAGATCATAATGTACAAATATGTGCGATACGTTATGATAATATTACAATAGTTTCCACGTACTGCAATCCATCTTCTGTTTTTAATCATAATTGGTGGAATAACTTTATATCTTCTTTACCTTCACCGATCATTATAATGGGTGACTTCAATGCACATTCTACCGTTTGGGGTTGTTCTTCTGATGATAAATCTGGTAAACGAATAATAGATTTATTAGATTCTGCAAATTTATGTTTACTTAATGATGGTTCTCCCACAAGAGTACCACTCCCCTCCCAAAATCCTAGTGCAGTTGATCTCTCCATCTGTTCTAGTAATGTAGCATCGTTGCTATCATGGGACATTGTTCCCGATTGTTGTGGTAGCGATCACTTTCCAATAATTTTATCTTTTCAAACCCCTCAAGTCAGTAGAGCTACTCCGAGACCTAAATATCGACTGCAATCTAAAAAAGCTGACTTACTTAGCTACGCGATAGAACTTGACAGTGCTATGTCTTCTTCCTTTCATCCGTCAGATAATTGCATTCAGTCTTATAATAAAATGGTAGACATTCTTAAAAACATATCTCAAAAACATATCCCTTTTACTATTTCCAATTTAGATAAACCTCATCCTGCCCCTTGGTGGGATCTCGATTGTACTCTCGCTGTAGGAAAAAGGAAAAAAGCCACTAAAATTGACTGTAAAAATATGACTTTACAAAATTATCTTGAATTCAAAAATATCTCTGCTCAAACCAGACAGCTTCTAAGAAATAAAAAAAGGGCAGGATGGGCTTCATTTTGTGAGGCCTTATCTCCAGATACTACTTTAACCACTGTTTGGAAAATGATTCGAAGATATAGATCTTCATATAATCCTCCTATCCAACTTGCTCCCACTTCTTCCTGGTTGAATAATTTCATGGACAAATTAGCTCCCTCTTTTTGTCCATCAGATCAAGAACTCCCTCAGCCATCTAATCTCACTAATTCTCATCCTCTGGAAGGCCCCTTTGTTATTTCTGAATTAAAATTTGTTCTTCAAAATTTAAATGATTCTTCTCCTGGACCAGATGACATTCCGTATTCTTTAATAAAACTAGCTAATTTAAAATTCCATACAATAATCCTTAATATTTTCAATGAAATCTTTTCCACGGGTTTGATCCCTGACAGTTGGAAATCTCAATATATTATTCCAATTCTCAAACCAAATAAAGATCCATCAAATGGATCCTCATATCGTCCTATTGCTTTATCATCGTGTCTTTGTAAAATAATGGAGCATCTAATTAAAAATAGGTTAGACTGGTTTGTAGAACATAATCATCTACTTTCAAAATCACAATTCGGTTTTCGGAAAGGCAAAAGCACTCTGGATAATTTGTCTATTTTTACTACGGATATTAATTTGTCATTTTCTAGAAAAGAATATTTAATGGCTGTTTTTTTAGATATCATCGGCGCATACGACAATATTCATATTCCAATACTTGTGGATAAACTCCGCAAGATGAACATTCCTGAAAAGATTATTATTTTTATAAAAAATCTTCTTTGTTGTAGAACCATCCATGTATTCGTGCAGGGATGTGTAGTTGGTACTAGAGTTGTATGGAAAGGTCTCGGACAAGGATCAGTTTTAAGTCCAATACTTTTTAATTTATATATATCAGATTTAGAAGCTGTTATTACTAAACACTCTAGAATTATTTCGTTTGCCGATGATATAACTATTTATATTTCAGAAAAAACAATTTCTTTGGCTTTAATTCAAATTGAGAAAGCCCTGAATGACTTAAGCTTATGGCTTGCATATAACGGTTTGCGCTTGTGCCCAGAAAAGAGCAAAATTGTTGTTTTTTCCAAAAAAAAGATAACCCCAAATTTCATTGTACATTTCGAAAACCAACCCCTTGAAATAAGCTCGTCGGTAAAATTTCTTGGATTAAATTTCCAATCGTCTTTATCTTGGTTTAACCATATTTCTGAAATTTTAACGAAATGTAATAAAAACTTCAATGTTATCAAAGCAACAGCGGGAATTTGGTGGGGTTCTCATCCTACAGTTCTAAGATTAATGTACAATGCACTTGTCAGATCTCATCTTGATTACGCCTGTTTTCTTTTGGATCCATTGCCAAAGTACTTAGCAAAAAAGCTTAATCAAATCCAATATAAATGTCTTAGGCTGATATCTGGATGCATGAAATCGACACCAATTAACGTTCTTCAGGTAGAAAATGTCGAACCACCTTTAGAAATAAGACGCCAACTTCAGTCTGACAAATTTTTTGTCAACCGTCTTAGTATGCTTTCTCATCCATTAACACCAAAGTTACAACTTTTGCATAGTTACTGTCACAACAAACCCTTTTGGCGAAACAAAAAACATCCCTTACTTGTGATGAGTTACCATTCGTTATCTTACTACGCCCTAAAAATTTATCGAAGTCATTCAATTCCACTGTACCTGATCCCATATGAAAGCATTATTTTAGAAAATAATATCTGCCTTGATTTGGGTTTAACAAAATAATTTTGTTCATCACAAAATGCTTCAATTGTTCGCAAAGAATTTAATCGGATAACTAACGAAAGATGGCCTGGATTTTCTTATATTTATACAGATGGTTCTAAAACTCAGTCTCCTGTTTCAGCTGGAGCAGTATTCCTTTGTGTTAACCCATATTCAACCGAAGTCTTTAAACTCCCAGATGATACGTCTAGTTTTGCTGCTGAATCGATAGCAATTCTTGAAGCCCTTCAGTTTGTTGACTTACATGGGCTTGATAAAGTAACCATTTTTACAGATTCACTCAGTTGTCTTAAATTATTAATATCTTCTCCCTTTAAATCAAACCTGTCACATATTTTCGTCAAAATAAAATTTCTGCTTTATAGCTTGTTTTTCAAAAATTCGAATATTATTTTAGCGTGGATTCCCAGTCATGTTGGTATAATTGGTAATGAAACCACTGATTCTCTGGCAAAGGAAGCATGTAAAGTAGGGAATCTTAAACATGATCGTCTAATTGCGTCAGATATGATTACAGTTCTAAAAAGAAAAAGTCGGGAAACTTGGAGTTCTCAGTGGAATGAATCAAAATTAGTTAAAGGTACATTTTTTGGCCATATTCATCCAAGTATTCTCCCTAAGCCGTGGTATGTAGGTTCACTTTTAAGTAGGGATAAGATTGTAACTATATGTCGCCTAAGATCTAATCACTGTTGTTCTACAGCTCATCTCTTTAAAATTAATTGTAATAATTCACCGATATGCGAGTGTGGTATAGGTGTTGGAGATCTCAACCACATATTTTTTGAATGCCCAATAATGGTCGATAGGGAAAATTTAATAACAAATCTAATCAAACAATTTGCAACTTTGCCATTAAACATACAATCTGTCCTTTATTCACCAACAAATCATGTCATATTATCTTTATGTAAATATTTAAAACTTAATTTTATGAATCTTTAATAAATTTAAGTGTATTTTTAACTATATTTAAAATAATGTAAATATCAATAAATTTGATGTAATGTTTTGGTTGTTTCACAATGAGAGAAATGTGAACGTATAATTTATATACCCTCACAATTTTCTTGATTATCTTAATATAAGGGAATCTCAATTGCAATGATGATTATTTTGTTTAAGTTTTTATTTATTACTTCCTTTGGTGATTTTTATAATTTGTTAATATATTACAAATATACTTTATGTTTATTAATATTGTGAATGTATACTTTCATACATTCACAATATTGTCTCGATGTTAAAAATATTATTATATTACAATTAAGAGAACTGTTTTTGTACTTTTATCTTTGAAAATATAATGTAAAGTTTTGTTCAAATAATTTTAGTTGTTTTTTTCGGTTTTGGTCTATCATGTTTGGTTATGTTATATTGTTCAAATTAAGAGAAATGTGAAAGTATAATATATATTTACGCAATTTTCTTAATAAATTCAATTAATACTTTATATGAATTGAAATATTACATTGTTTTTTTATTTTAGTTATATAATTTTTTTTTAATCAATCCTTCACTTATACTTCAGTTATAATTGGTATATTTTTATTTTACAATATAAATGTTCTTCTTCTTACTATACTATGTAATGTATGTTAATGAATGTGTTAATTATTTTTCAAAAATCAAATACTGTTACTAATATTTATTAATAATATTACCATGGTTATTTATTTATGTTAATTATTTATATATTTGAAAAATTGTATTATTTCATTTGTATATACTTGTAATGGCTAATTACGCCTAATTGGCGAAGGCCATAATAAAGAGAAAAAAAAAAAAAAAAAAAAAAGGGCACAATATATCAACAACATTTAAAGACTAAGTTAATTACTATATTATGTCAAGAACGCATTATCCATGTTACAGTAAAGAAAGATATTTTTATAGTTCTTTTTCTTTTAAAATTTGAAGGCTATAATTTCTTTTCAATAGATCACAAAATGTTGGTACTTTGAATTCTTCAAAAAGTAATTTTGTCGGATAATCTTTTGGTTTTTTTAGTATTACTTTTATGGTAAGTTTTTGTACATTTTTTACTGGAATAAGCTGATCCCCAATAATGATGGCGTATTGTAATATGGACTGAATTTTTATCTATAAAATACAAATTTTTTATCTATAAAAATCTTCTGATTCTTAAAAATATGTATAATTATTTTCTAATCTTTTTAACAATTTGACCTTTCCATTTAAGATTTTTATCGATGCTTACTCCGAAATATTTGATTTTAATTTTAATTAGAAGACAATAATTTTGATTGTGAATTGTATTTTGTGTGGAGTGTTCATGAATAATGATATCGATTTTTTTTTGAAAATCATTTGATTTTATTGCAAACGGAAAAACGAAGATTTTTTTACTATTTAATGATAGTAAATTAATATCAAAAAGTTATTAATTGTGTTTATATTTTCGGTGGCTTTTCATTTTGCACTTCCCCAATTAATTTCACTTATTATTAGTTACACGCAGCTGAACGATCAACCGAACCCATACCCATAGTCAAGTGAAATGATAATTTGTGCAATTAAAGCTACAAAAACCGGAAAATCACCTGGACATGACTCTCTTAGTATTGAGCATATAAAAAATGCAGGAGAGATCTATCCACGCTCCTGGCGACATTGTTCAGTAACATGATCTGACCTGCGAATATGACGAAAACTATTATTGTACCCATATTAAAGTCGAAACAACTGGATATATCGTCTCCCAAAAACTATAGGCCGATATCGCTAGCCACTATAATGGCAAAACTTTTTGAAAGAATCATTATGGACCAGATTTCAATAAACATAAACACTAGAAACAATCAAATGGGATTCAAAAAGAATCTGTCTACTGACAATGCGATCTTTGTCGTAAAGCAAATTGTGGACTATTTTAAAAGTTGAAAAATCACGATATACGCGTGATTTCTAGATTTGAGCAAAGCCTTTGACCGTGTCAGATACGACAAATTATGGACGAAACTGCGCGTATGAAACGTTTCCCAACCAGTACCAATGTAGATATACTTGACAGGTGACACAGGCAGCAAGAGAACTCAGTGCGGTGGGAAGGCGCCGACTCCGAGCCATTTTACCTGCGCACTGGGGTGAGACAGGGCGAGTGCATGTCGCCAATTCTCTTCAATATGTATATGGACGAATTGAGCGACTATCTGATGCAAAAATTAGCTGCCACTTGGGGAGACAAATGTGAACCACATTAGTTATGCCGATGATATGGTTGTACTAGCACCATATATAAAAGGGATTAGAAAGCTTTAACAGATATGTGAACCATATTCCAGTAAACATAATATTTCATACAATGCCAGCAAATCGGTCATAGTGGTGTTCAAATATGGAAAACGGCCAGATAATATCCCTCCCGTGTGGCTGGACGGAGGTGAAGAGCATCCTGTTTAAATCGTTCTTCACCAGCATATATACCTGCGAGCTCTGTTGAAATACAAGCAAGTGACATACAACCGTCTCCGAATTCAGTACAACAACTTATACAGAATACTGTTTGGATTGGCGCGTTATTGCAGCGTATCTACAATGTTTACCGAAGGCCGTACACATGGATTCGTTCCGCTTCAGAGACATCGAGTTGTGGGCGTAAAGATGCGGCTGAAGCTCAGCACCAACTCTTTGGTGCAAGCGGCGGTCTCATGGAAAGCTGGTTCCCTGACCAGAGAACGGCAACGCCTACAGAATATCTACTTATACAACAATGCCCGTGACTGAAGTAGTTATATATGTAATATTTATATTTTGTGTGTATATATGTGTGAACTTTTTACTTTTTATTTATTTATTAATATTTTCCTTGGTTTTCTGTTTCTTTTTCTTTTTCATAGCATTATATTTATTTCATAACTTTAATGTATAACATAATATGTATTATATCTGTGGCGAATCGGGTATATAAAAACCTGATCACGCTGAAATAAACACATTATTATTATTATTATTATTATTATTATTATTATTATTATTATTATTATTATTATTATTATTATTATTATTATTATTATTATTATTATTATTATTATTAGTATTATTATTATTATTATTAGGACCATGTCGTCAGCGTATGATGTAGTTTGACTGTGTATTGATTGAAAAAAAATATCGTTCACATACATAATAAACAGCAATGGTGCTAATGCGGTCCCTCGGGGGATACCGAAATCTGACGTTTCTTGATCACTGTACGTATTAATAATTTTTACGAGTTGTGGGTGATTTTTTAGATAGTTTATAATTCACAGTTATCTTTTAAACCAATATTATTTAATTGCTTCAATACTTTATGATGTGAAATACTGTCGAACGCCAGTGAGGTTTTAAAAATAGGTGAGATTATTATTTTCCTGTAGTTTGATGAAACTATCCCTTTCGCAAACTCAGATTGATCAAATATATTAGAGGTTTTATCAGGTAAAATTTCACAGGCTTTAATATTTGAATTGCAATATTATCGAAGCCTGGAGATGAACCTCTACTTCCGCCGTATAATTTAATATTCACTTTTAATATCATTTTATATGTTTTCATTCATGTTTGTATTAAAGTCTCCCGAATTATACACAATTTGTTTTTTAATTTAGACAGAATGGATTGGAATTCATTAATAAATTAATAAATATTTGCGCCGTGGGTTCTATAAATTGCTAGTAGGTAATATATCCTTTTGTGGTGTTTGAATTGAATATCAATGCAGTTTGTAAGATTTAATTGATACTCGGTATTATTACCTACTAAATTCATTACATATAAATATTACGATTCCGCTATTTTTGTTGTAATATAATTATAGTCCGGTAATTGGCAATTCTTTCATCAAAATAAATACTTTTTGTAAAGTAGATATTTAACGTAGATTTAATCATAAAAAAAGGTGAGAATATTATCGTTACAAGAGCATTATAATTTAAATTGAATACCACTCAAAAATTATATTTTTGGGACAGAATAGACAATGCGTCATTAATCCAAAAGGTATTATTATTTAGCCGATTGCTTACCGCAAGTCTCTTCGGGCGGCCATTGTGGCTACTACGCGGTCAGGGTCTCATCGGCTATCGCCGATTGCTTTCTGCTTTTTGCACTAGTAGAAAAACAATTGTTGATAGCCGATATTATATAACATTCAGTATTGCTGTCCCTGGAATTGTACAAATGGTATTTTTACATATTGACTTTGAAATATATATGACCACTTAAAACATTCTTGAAAAATACGAACAAAACATTAATATGTCATTATTTGATAGTTGTATCATAGATAAAAAAAACAGTGACCATGGAATGCGACGCGGTATGACCACGAGATATAAATGAGATGACAGGATGACAGATGCTCAATATATATTCTTTGCCACCCGAAATACGATTTCACGGATACATATTTCCGTACTGTTATTGAACATATAAAAGAGAAAACATTGAAGTAATCTTAACCTAGATATATTTAAAACACGTTCGGTCGTGCCCTACTCATAGACCTTACTATTTGATCAAGCACTATACAGCTTAAATGACACTGCGTACTAGACATCCAGTATGTCATAGAAATAGATGAGAAAACGTAATATCATTATGGACTAGGCTCTCCTGTTGGCTAGAGGCCGCTTCGCCACCAATCGTTGCCGCTACGTGGCCATTGGTGATCGCCGCGCGGACAGGGTCTCAACGGCTTTCATCGATTGCTTGCTGCTGGGCTCTGTGAGCGCCTGTTGTAGCCGCTGCGTGGTAGCTATCTCAGTAGAATCTATATTCCAGTGATAGAGCTTCTCCCATAACAAACCACACGTAAATAAAATCTCGATGGAATTGAAATTATTCCAATTCTGTAAATTAGTTGTCAAAACGAAAAAAAAATGACATCTAGATGATGTATAAGAATCGCTGATAGTCAAAAATAAATACAAAAATGCTATTTTTTTAGTATAATGTGCATTTAAGTACAAATGAATGGTTGTCTCACTCAACCTAGAAAACAATGAAATGTTTACCTGTTACGAGAATATAAACCAATATAAAACTGACACCATGACTTCAAAACGCACACAAGACATTTAAAAAATATAAATCAATTACACACACATCTATGTGAAACGAAAATACAAAGTTAGGTACATATATAAAATACAAGTATAAACAATAAAAAGGATAAATAATAAATAAACCGTTGCTATACATGCGTAAATAAAATTTACAATTCTACTATATTACATTCTAATCTAAGCAATTTCATTTGCTAGCACATATTACGTAATCGATTGAAAAATCGTTTTTACATTATAATTCGAAATTGAAAGAAATTCATAAAAAAGAGAATGTAAAATAAAGGAATGAAATCTGAAACAATAAAATAGGTCTGCTATATGTCGGCATAGAACAGACATCTTGATATCTCTAGAGTTCGCGTTCATAGATTCAATTATTAACACAATGAAAATTAGGAAGATGGAGTATGCAAATAAAAGACGGTATGTTCAAATATGTTAGTATAATTCAAATAGTAATTTCAGAGCAAATATAATATGGATATATAATAGAATGCAAGTATCAGATGCAATAGGAAAATTGCACCAAATAAAAGAGACAATAAACTTATTATCACCAAAAATTCATTTTGCGGCTTAACATATTAGATTAAATAAAACAGTCACTTTGTATAAAACTACGAATATTATTACACGTCAACCGGTTTCGCTTAGCTCAAGCTTCGTCAAGGCGCATTGAAAACTAACTTACGAAACCGGTTGACATGTAATAAAATTCACGGTTTAAGCAAAGTAATTGTGTTTTATTTACAAGTTATACTATTGTTTCAAAACAGGTATTGTGCACGATGCTATCTGTAATAAGTACTCTCGATTATTACGAAATAAGTCATTTATTTTGCCACCTCGATGTCCAATGAATTATTCCGGCTTTAAATTTGATGAAATACTCTACCTAGATTAATTATTTAGATTAAATATTTATCTAAATAAAAGAATCATGTGTAAAAGTACTTACTCTGGGAATGATATGAACGGCAGTACAGACAATATTAAATAATTTTACATATTAGAAAACGAGGAACAGTGCATGACAAAAAATATATGTAACATGGCATCCAAGAATATTGCTAGCGCTTTTGTTATTCTGACAGTTCGACATAGATCTAGAATTTCACATGAGGTCCTACTTAATATATATTTATATTGAAGAAAATTAAGACACGATGATAACAATTTAGAAGTTGGTCCATGGCGAAAACACTGGTTTATTATTCTAAAGATAGAGTACATTTCTAAATTTAAATTCATTGTCTAAATCACAGAAGGTGGGTGAATATATCCTCTTCCTGACAAATATAAATGTAATACAATTTTTAATGAAGCATTGGATGGAATCAGAGGAATCTTCTTGCTGTATTTAAAATATTTAATTATTGTTTAAACAGATTCTGATGGCAAATATGACACAAATACCTATAAGTCCCGTGGAGTAAGTGGGTACGATAAATACCTTCGTCAAGCAGTAGCCAGGCAGAATTGGATACGCTCGGAATTTGGCAGAATCAATCTCATCAGATGGCTCCAATTCTCCCCTCTGTACGATCCCCGACTTGATTCGTCAAGAAAAGTTGCTGAAAGTAGAGTTCGTCTCACGATTCATGGTCTTACCATGGTCCCGGTACATGTTAAAAATTAAGAATAATTCAGATAAATGAGTGTGTGAATAGATGCGGTTTTTAACTGATTAAGTTATTCAAGGGTGGTGACCCACACAATCTAGTATAGAATAAACCGATATCACTTTTAAGTATTTTTTCTAAAATCTACGACTTCTGAAATACCTGGATATACATAAAATTATTTCAAAAATCCAATACGGTTTTCAAACCAATTGTTCAACAGAAGATGCAATATTTCATCTAACAGACTTCTTAGTGACACAGCTAGACAAGAAAAAATGGTGTAGAGGTATCTTTCTGAACCTAGCCAAAGCTTTCGATACTGTATCTCATGCACTTCTGCGATACAAATTATCAGTTTTGGGAATTAGAAGAACGGCATTGGCATGATTTAAAGATTACTCGAGTAACAGAATGCAGGTAGTCAAATTAGGCGAAAATTGCAGTAACGCACACAAAATATCTTACGGAGTACCTCAAGGAAGTGTTTTGGGTCCTATACTATTTTAATAAAAAAGGGGTTAAATCTAACTATAACATGGCTTGATAAAAATCTACTAACGTTACATACTTTAAAGACAAAATATATATGCTCTTCTATTAATAAAAGAGTAGGAATAACTTCCTACGAAAAGTGTCGTTTCCAATCGAAAAATAAACCATGTGGCTATTCAACTACAGACAACGGAAAGTATGCAGTATTTAGAAGTTAAAATTGACCAACACTTAAACTGGAAAAATTATATTCAGTATTTTACGAATACGAGGCGAATAAGAAAGCTTGTCTATTTTTTTATTGAAGTCAGAGAATTGCTCGATACATCCCTGAGAAGAATTGTATACTTTGCTTTATGCCACTCGCTACTAAACTACGCGATTGTCAGTTAGGATGGTGCAGCTATTAGTATTTTAGATTTCGTAAGTAAAGCCCAAAAAATGGTTTGAGAGTTATTCATAAGAAGCCCTTTCGCTGTCCTTTAAATAAACTCTTCAAAAAATGTCACCTCCTAGACATCCGTCAAATGTACAACTTGGCACATTAAAAAACTTTTACCGTCACAAACAATATCATCCACGAAATGGGGAGAAATTACGCTCAAGAACTCCAAACATGAGATTAAAACTGATGCAACAGTACCTATATATTGAATATTGCATTTTTTACTTTTCTCTGTTGCTATGTTAGTATGTTGATTAAGTAAACTTTTTCGCTCTTTTTACATTGAACATTACAATTCTATGTTATTTACTTATTTTACACACTATTTTTTTATAGATAGAACATTACATTTTGTTTACTATTATAAAGGAAAAGCACTCTCTGCTATAATACAGTAAAATACTAGTGTCGCAGGTAGGGCACTGAAATTCATGTCTCACTTTGCGCTAATGTTGTATCTCTTATTGTAACAATGTACTATGACTCATATAAATAAATTTTAAAAAGTAGCTTGTTGGTCTAGTGGTGAAGACGCTGGCCTAGTGATCTAGTGGTCGGGGGTTCGCGCCTCGTTCCAGGAGACCAGCAAGTTAGTCCTATTTGTATAGTCAAGCGTTTAGCTATGTTTTAAAGTAATAAAAATATTGATGTGACATGTATTCCGTGTACGCATCTCTGTTATAAAAATAAAGAAATATTAATAATTATAATAAATTTGACGTGTTTTGACACTTTCAAGCGCGTCTATCTACCGTTCAATAGCCGATAATCCGAGGATAGGCTCGATCTCGAGATATTTAGGAGCAGAAAATGCCCGAAAGGTTACTCGGTCATCTTCGGAAGAAAAAATTCTAATTGAAATCACTCGAAGCTCGGAGCGATAGAGATGCCTTCATATACATGAAAGAGATACAGGGAAATTAACTTCAAGAATTACGAGAGCTAGGAATGATTTCTTCACATTAAATTTTGTCACCAGGAAGTGGCCGACAGGGTTAGATGCTATCCTTCACTGGGATGAAAAACAGACAGAATTATATTCGTAGGATATTCAATATTACTTATGCGGATATTTGTAAGTCAAACGGTAATATAGCAAGGCATACGTTTTCTAATGCGCATCGGTTGAACGAAGCCGCCTCATGACAAAATGCTAAAAAAAATTGAATTTTTACCGCCTCAATTAATCCGCAATCCGCTTAACGCTTCCCTTTCAATATAATTCAAATTTTCTCATTTTTAACGAAAATTTGGGTTTTTATTATTCATTTATATTAGAAGTTACACAATCGATTTAACTTTTTTTAAACTATGACTTAGATAGGACAGCCGTACTGAGTACCGAATGTTATTTGCCATAATTAAGACCATTAAATACATTTTTCACGTGCCACAAAATTGTCATAATATGAAAAGTCCAAGTTCTTGGGTATACGAAATATATTTTCTTATAATCTTGAAGCCAAGATTACCGAGACAAACCTATGTTAAGACAAACTAACAAAATGTTAAAAATTAATAAAGTTAATAAACCTTTCGATTTGCAGGACATATTATCAATTTTCGACGTTTTTAAAACACTTAATCTTAGTAAAAACAAATCATTTAAAATAATATATGTATTGTATTTACTCACTTGCTTTGAGGCTTCAGCTATTATTTAAAACTAAGTTTTATATCAAAAACACAATAATTAGTTTTCAAATACAAATTAGATGTATTAATTAGAAAGACACATATATATATAAAATCAATATTTTCGAAAAGTGTTGTTGCTATAAGATTTTAAATAATACATATGTTTATTTTTATGATTCTTCAAAGTTCTATTCGCTGCTTGATCCGGCTATGACGGACGAGTAATCTTCCTTAATTTTTGGTTAAATGCGTCGATAAGCTGTATTTTCACGCATATTTTTGCTAAAATATGAGGAAATATTGTATTATTCACCAAATAAGTTGCAAATTCCGTAAATTATACGGTTTTTCACTGATTTTTAGAGAAAACAACGTTTTCTTGAACAAAGTAAACATTTTATGTTAGTTATTTTGTATGTAAATCACAATAGTTTATTTAGTTTATATATAACACCGTTGTCTTTTAAACGCTAGCATAATTACGTAGTAAATATGAAACAAACAGTTCGTAGAGCGACAGTGTAGTGTTTTAAATCGATAGAAATAAAATCACAAAATGCATCTGACATAATAATTTTAAATTTAGAACATTGATTTCTGCGTCAGTCTAAATACAGGGTGAATATAATGTTCCAAACTGATGTTGTTTTTAAATAACTATAAAATGAAACACATTTTTTTATTTGATTTTTATTTATCAATTATTTGGTTTATTACCTTTATGTACAGAATATGACGTCAACCGAGTGGCTGCTATCTGGTAGCAGAACACATGTATGCTCTTTTAACCATATTTTTTAAAACGTTCTCGCACACTTCGCATATTGCAGCAATTTCATTTGGAATATTGTCCAGTAGCATCGAAATTATTGTTGACTTATTGGCGTAAACATTTTCTTTCAAGTGTTCCTACAAAAAATCGTCGGAAGCCGTCAAATCAGGTCGAGGAGACCAGTCGATATCACGACTTATACGGCCGGGAAAAATTTTTCGCGAAATTTCAAGAGTAGCTCGGACTGCGTGTGAGGTGCACCGTCCTGTATAAATCACATACGTTGCAAGAAGTTTTTCGACATGTGACAACAGGGTTCACCATTAATGCTTACAGCATTGCCATTAATATTTAGTACAATACAAAACGTAGTTGAGAAGTTAGATGCTGCATAATAAATTGTAATCATCTATTATCTACAACTTCCAATTACAAACTGACAAATGTCTGCCAAACCAAAATGACGGTCAAACAAAATCGGTCAGGAACATAATATTCACCCTGTATATATAGTTAAGTACTTTTGACTAATTTCATGTAAATCAATTCACTTCAATAGGTAGTAGGTACTTCAAAAATTATTTAATTATTTAATGACAACACACATATTATTTCATTCTATAATATTATATGAAAAAACGTGGAAAAGACTACAAATGAGTTATTTTTGACACTTGTATCGTATGCAAGAAAATTAACAATTTTATTGTCGTCTCTTTCTATTCAAACCTGTCTCTCTCGCATAATTTACGTAACTTATAACGTCTGAAATGAATTGAACTATTAGCCTAATCTTGAAAGCGTGTGTAATTTGCTAAGAACTTCTGGAATTTGAAACTGGAAAAATGAAAGTCTCCCTTAAAGTTGAATATCATATTTATTAACGCTATAATAAGATCGACTAATTATTATGTGCGAACTTGCTTACTATTAACTTCTCAAATACCAATAAAAATGATAACGCACCGTGTTAATATATTATTAAATATAAGATATAAAATATCGTAATTTGTAACTGTGATAAATCCTTATTGTGTAATTTGAACATCTAAGCAGGATAGGCCATAACATTAATTTAGTTGTTAATAATGTTGAGTATTTGAAATTTGTTGAATAATTTTAAGCGGTCAGTTGTTTAAAATATTCGAGAATATCAATAAGTAACATATATATTTACCAGTTGCATTCACTAGGAGTAAATATAAGCAATGTTGCTAATATCGATGGTATAAAAGTAAAAAAGAATGGTGTGGCCTGAACTGTCATTAAAGATTGTATTCGTCTGAAAGAAATACACTCATTCGAAAGCATGGTTTTGTAAAAAATATATCTGTGTGAGTTAATGTTAATGTCTATTCTTAAAACAATTATGTTATAAATACTAATTAAATGTATTAAATATAAAGATATATATATAAAATCAATTTTATCGAAAAATATTACCAACACAGTTATTGTTAATTCTGGCGTCACTTATCGATTTAGTCAAAGGTATTTGAGACTCCATAAAAACAAAGTAGATGGCTTTCAAATAATGGAACGATAGATATATTCATTTGAAAAGTGTAGGTTCGCAAATTTGTCGTTAATCTACTGTGTTGGCATAGCATCATCGGATAATGGAAAATATTTTTAAATCATCCAAATCCCGAGGAAAAAATCTTAATTTTTATCCTCATTATCAGCTTACACACTCTCATATATATTTGTACACGAAAATAGATTATAATTGCTACGAAATCAGTCCAGTTTGGCATGTATTTTGATTAAAAATAATAAACAGTTCAAGGTTCTTCTACAAAACTTAGTTAAATTAAGAAAGCTCATTGAAATATCGTAATTCACTTGTTTTACGGGTGTAGATAGTTTGAAATCGATAACATTCAAAATGTATGTTGAACCCTTTCCAGTTTTATGAACTTTAAGACGGGATCAAATGGTCTAGTTATATTCTAAGTTAGTACGAACTAGAGCCGTGTATCGGATTTTAAGCGATTTAAGGGAGTTAAAATGTTTCACCGTTCTTAAATCAAAACAGAAACATTTCAGAACTTTATTCGTAATTTAACGGTTCATGGATGTGTGGAACGATTATAAGTTTTTCTGAAGTCAGTCTCAGTTTTCTTAGAAGTGTAATTTCAAGAATTCTTCCCTTAATACCAACGGCAAAAGTATTTATTTTGGTTTCTGTTTCTATGTTGAACAGTTTATGTAGATCAAGAAAGGGAAAGAACCGACAATATTTTCTTGAGGTCTTAAGGTCTAAAAATACTCCGAAATACATTTTCTTACATTATATATATAAATTGTAATACTCCTCGCTAAACACACCCCAGGCCTGCTCGGCATCTGAGTTGTGCTCTTTACTTACTTTGCTGAGACTGTGTAGTTCGAAATGAGCTGTTAACGTCAAAGTGATGATGGTTTCAAAAACTAAAAACTGTTAATAAAAGACTATGATTTTGTGGTAGTACTCGTCGTGCCAGTTTTGACCGCGTGACTTTACCATGTCGTGGATTTTTTCGGGCATTCCAAGATGGCAGAGATCGGATGAAAATAGATTAAATGCAAAAGTGAAAACAAGTTCTAAATAACAGATCAAATCGTGCTTATTTTGTATCTGATCGTTTAATAACTAACACAACTATAAGAGTGTCCGTGATGTGTAACGTAAATAAATTATAACTCCTCCCCTTAATGTCAAAATAAATGACACGTCCTTTCTGAGATGAAATATTTCATTCAACTAGCATTCTGTGCATTTTGTGTAACCTGAGTATTAATGAGATTCTTGTAAAATGCAAAACTCATATGGATCTCGTGTAACCTGAGAACTAGTGGGATTCTTGTAAGAACCAAAACTCGTTCTATGTATTTCGCATATCCTGGGCATTAATAGAATCCTTGTAAAAAGTAAAACTCCACCATAACATATTAACTAGGATTTGTTTATTCATATAAATCTATTGTAATAATTAAATAATCGTTTTAATAATTATAAAATAAAAAAAACCAAAAATAGCCCACTATAAACATGAAACTATAAACGATTTTCATAATTACAATATCTTACGTATTATTTTAGCATATCTATGGTCCATCTATATTAGAATGTCTATATATATATATACATCAAAATAAAATTAAAATAATCTGTTATAGACCTATCATAGTTATATTTCAGGTAAAATTGGATTTCAGAATATTGTAACATTAGATAAAACTTGAGCAAGTGCATTCTATTTTATTTCTTGGGTTGTAAAAAGAAACATATTGAAATTCATGTAAACAATACACCCGATTTACCGATTTTCTCACATACCAGTAAATGATATGAAAATAGACATGAAATAAAATGTATATATTGGAAAGGGGTTTGGAACATCAGTTGAGGGACGAGGGGCATTCTACACACATTATTTGTGTAAACATAAATCCGATAGTACATAACACATTTATGCAACAGTAAAAGTATGTACTCTTCGAAAATTAAATCCTTGTGTAAACAAGACGTATTTTTTACAATAATGCATATTATGTTATCAGCGTATAATCTTTCATTCCAATCGAGTCATATATTTAAAAAAAGTCTCGGATCTATTTGATCGCGCGGGTGACACCAAAATGCAAGTATCTTACGAGCAAAACTATCATTCAATTATGTTCCTCTTAAGAAAAAACTTGTTTAATTGTGAATAGGTTAGGTTAGGTTTGGTAAGGTTTTTTTTGATCGAAACAAGTGCCTTAGCTTAGGCTAAACAGTTTAATATGGGAAAAGGATATCAAACCTTAATATTTTTGCAAGCTAAAGTCACCATACAAGATTTAAGAACTCGGGTATATATATTATAATGAACACATTATCAGTGGTCCTGCTAATATTAATACTGATAATAGGGAAGTCAAGCGATGATTTTTTCAGTTGCCAGGACATATAAATGCCTACAGACCTATATTATTCTCCATTAAGTTACGAACAGAAGGCGAATATTATTGAAAACAAGAGACCAATTTTTTTATTATTATATGGAATACATTTACAGGGGGCCTTTTTACATTTTGCATCGGGGCCAAATATTTTAGTTATACAGTAAGGTGAAAACATAAATATCACTAAAAAACATTCACCATAATCGTTCTCCCCTTCTTCTTAAAACGATGTAAACGAAATAGCAGCATAATAAGAAAAATATTTAGATTTTATGAATATGAATTACCTGAGACTTGTGAGAACTTGAAAGTGGATGGAAGATAATAAATAACTGTATTTTTTTTCCTCTTCAAAATGTTAGCTATCATTCTCATCGTTAATTTCATGCTGTTTAATTGTACAGTACTATTTATTTTGATATACATACAATATTGAATTAACGGACATTACGAATATGTCTAAAATAATTAAATTCCTAATGATTGAAATGATTGAAGGGTTGAAGAAATCCACCACTTCAAATTGTAAATATCTGTAGCGATCTGAAGAGTGCAGAAGACAGAGGTCGTATGTTCACTTTTTGAACGGAAAAGCTGCTCGTCTCATCTATTATTGAGGAGATTGCTCCATAAAGTTTGCCCTCACGTCCCGTACAGCGGGAGTATATTGGCGGGCGGGCAGAAGGCGGAAGGCACAAGGCAGAAGGGGTGGCAGACAGCCCGGAGCCCGGCCCACCCCTGCAGCTGCCCATTGACGTCTTATTGACACTTTGGATGTATTCCTGCTGGTGATGGAGTATGTAAATTACTACATTACTTGATTTATTACCAGCATTCGGACGTTCAATGTTCACTGAGATCTCTTGCTCTTTACAAATACGTATCGAAAAATATATTTAAAAAAAATGAATTCGGTTATTTTAAAAGTGATGTTTTGTATTTATTAAGGGCCTCAAATACTAAATACGATTACAAGATTATTTAATGATTTTAAAAGATAGCACCCGCATACTTAAGATTATTATAAGGTTTAGGTTAAACATAGTCATAACTATATTATTCGAAGAGTAAGTGATGGGCCAAGCACGCAACTTATCTGATGTTGGGTTCAAAAGTTCAGACAAGAAGGGACAATGGTTAACTAAACTTCTCCGGGACCATCGACGTCAGCAGTGACGTGAAATTATGCGTAATCCGCGTAAATCGATAAGGAAGATTGCAGCTTGTACTAGAATAAAAAAATCAAAAAGAAACTACAGTTTCACCCATACAAACAGCAAATCATGCAGTTTCTCAACGAAAATGACTATTCTTTACGTGAAACCTTAGCGAGAACGATGCTGGAATGTTTTGAAACAGAATAAACGCTTGGAAACATATCTTTTACTGACGAAGTACATTTTCATATCGATAACTATGATAATAAGCAGAACATGAGATACTGATGCCCCGACAATCTAAGGGAACGCCATCAAAAACGTTTGCATTGTCCAAAATCGACAGTGCGGTGTGCAATTTCTGCCCGAGAGATAATCGGTCCTTATTTTTTTAACCAGCGAGAGACAGTCACTACTGACGTGATCGACGAGTTTTTCGTACCACAACTGCAGCCCGGGTTCAACAACATAATACAATTTCAGCACGGGGCCACTCCACACACAGCTAAAGTTTTAATGGAGAAGCTGAGGAGAATTTTCCCAATAAATAAATCAGCAAGTGCGGAGACATACCCTGGACACCTCGGTCACCAGACCGTACACAGTGTTTTTTTTTATGGGGTTATCTTAAGTCGAGAGTTTATAGTAAAAACCTCGAACAATTCAGGCCCTACAAAAAATATCCGCCGTGAAATTGGTCGTCATTGGACCGACGCTTTGGTCTCGCGTGTTCGCGAATTTAAGAGTCCGATTGCAAGAGTGTCTTGAGAGAAATGGACGGCATTTAAACGATATTGTATATAAAACGTAAAATCCGCATCGTTAAACTTCATTTTTTATAAATAGAATATGAGAATAACTTTGCAGTTTTTTTAAATTTAATATTTAACTTGAAAATGTTCCGCTGGATACCCTTTATTATAAGTCTTGTTATATGAATGTTATTTTAAGATAAATTAAATGGTTGGTAAATTTATCTGCTCGCACGCTTTAAGCGAATCAGTTTTACACTAATAGTGTCCAATGGGAAATGTAAAAGTATTAATCATAAAGTAGTAATCTAATATTTTCTACATCAATAAATGAATGTTGAGATCATAGCCGCACGATTGCACTACCTTAAGGTTGATAAGCTTCCGCCACATCCGTAGCAACCTATGTGTACAGAGATGATATTTAATGTTATATGCATTGACAAACATTCCTTTTGATTCGCATCTGCGTTGCGTCAGCTAATCCCGACAAGGTACAAATATTATATCAGCAAAAATAAAATAAAGATTTTTTCATAATGATATTTTACACTTCTCGCATGTTTATAAATAATATAAGCAGTTCTTCGTTCTCCAATATCAAATTTTCTGATCTTATCACATCTCTCCTGGACGCCCTTTGTTTCTGTTGCATTCACCACTCATTCAACAGCGAGAAGCCGCTCAAACATTCCACACGACCAAATCATCTCAGCAACCCTTTCTCAATTCTGTCGACTGTGCTACAAATAGTTCCTTATTTGTTAATTCTTCACTTAGAAACTGTTGTCCTTTCTGTACCAGATAGGCTTTACTCCCGTATAACCGTCTTTCTACATGGAAGTCTACATGAGAAGATGTGTATGCCAGTTGGTGAGGCATGAGTGGTATACTAGGACAGAAAAGTATGATGTATCGTCTTCTTTGCCTTACCTCTGCGGAGAAATGGCATGGTGATACTTATAAAGCATGTAATACTAATTTTAAATTATTATATAGAAATACACAAATTTACAGTATACCAAAATTGTAACTCTTTTGATAACATACAATTGTATATAAACTAATAATTATTTATCTAGTAAGTATCATTAAGATTATTTCAACTGTAAAGAGTTCAATCAACGTGTGACAACAAACAAAATAATAGCTCTAAAATCATTATGGCAATAACCCGCAATTGGTTACAGAGTATAGTTTGTTTTTTTTAAATTTGAACAATCTGTATTTCTAAAATTGGACAACGTTGTAGGAATGTACGGAGAATTTTAGAAATAAGTTAAATTAAATTAACACTACAGAATTATTCTATTAATGAATTTACTGAGAGAATGTACAATATAATACGCCTTTACTGAGATTTATAGCAGGAAAACATGATTAAGGGCGATCTTTATTTTTTCCAGTTTGAAATTCGAGAAATTTTACACGAATTCGATATGCTTTCAAGATAACGCTAATAGTTAAATTATTATCAATTATCAGATAAATAATGAATGACGTTTTGTTACATAAATCATGCGAGAGAGGAAGGTTTGAATAGAAAGAGACGACAATAAAATTGTTGATTTTCTCACATTCGATACAAGTTTTAAACAAAACTCGTGTCGAGAGTATTTTCCATACGGAATGAAATAAAAACATGTCCCGGTGAAGCAAAAACAATATTTTTCGACAAAATTGATTTTATATGTATATATTTATAATTAATACATTAATTTAATATTTAAAATATCACAGACCTATGTTCTGAATAATTACAACTTCACAATAAGAATGTGTTTTCCTTAATAAAAATATGTGTTGTCATTTGAATTAATCAATCGAAAATGTAATCATTTATTGTGTACCTAACTCATATGTATGAATATGTTTTGAAATCAAACAAAGTACCGATATGTATTTAGATGGTCGCTTAAATCAATGTTCTAAATTTTAAAAAATTGTGACAGCTTTAATTTATTATTTTGTTTAATATTATCTATTTAAAATGCCCCGTTGCCATTCTGATGATATGTATATTTTATAATTATATACTTTTTATGAAACAGACAGCTTTCTTTAAAATACATCAGTGTTATTATAAACTAAATATTTAATACCGAGTTACATAAAATGTTTATTTTGTTCAAGAAAACTTTGTTTTCCTTTAAATTTGCTACTAATGTTGTGAATAAGTCCAATATTAATTCATATCGTGGGTAAAACATGTCTGAAAACATATATTTTCGGCATTTTTAAATGAAAATAATGGCAGTGCGGATTCCACGACCGTCATGGCCAGATCGAGCGGCGTATTGAAAGTTTGATGGACGATTAAAATTATCGTATTTTACAAGACTGAAAAATATTATTTAAAAAATAATTAACGTTGTTTTAATATAAAACTTAGTTTTAAATAGTAGCTTAAGCTCAAGCCTCAAAGTATGTGAGTAAATACAATATTTTATTTAAAAATGTATGTTTACACTAAATCAAAGTATTTTAAAAACGTCGAAAATTGATCATATGTACTGCAAATTGAATGGTTTATAACTCTATTAATTTTTAACATTTTACTAATTTGGTTCAAGATAGATTTGTCTGCATAATATTGACTTAAATATTATAAGAAAATATATTTCGTTTACACAATAATTTAGCATAACATAATTTTGTAGCAGACGGGAAATGCATCTAATGGTCGATGTCTTTCTTATAATGGTTGCAATGTCTTAATTATCACAATCGACATTTTATTTACTAATTTTAAATTAGTGTAAAGGTCCTATCTAAGTAATAATTTTAATAAAACTTAAATTTAGTGTATAATTTCTGATGTAAATGAATAATAAAAACCCACATTTTCGTAAAAAACACGTAAATTTCAATTATCATTGAAAGTTGTCCCTTAACTATATATATATATATCATTATAAACATATAACATGTATAATACTAAAACGAAAAAAATTATTATTTTAGGAGAATTAAATTTAAACATCGCTATCGACTACTTGTTTAATAATAAAGATAATTACTTAAATTTGCCAGCCAAATTAAGCTTTATATCATGTATACACCAGAAACTTAAAAATCAACTACCTTGTTTCATTGGCCACATACATTGTAACATTTCAGACATCAATATTGTTATTTCTGGTATTGTTTATACAGAGGTCACTGACCATTAATTACTTACAAATACAATATAAATATAAATCCTTATGTGACGGAAAAAAATTACAAACCAAGAATATACATGCGATAAAATTAAATGACACACTCATAAACAAATTAAATTATGAAAAATGATCTAACTTATTTCAATGCAATAATGTCAAAAAATATCGCAACGTACTAGAAGGCACAACTGGATTACTCATGGTCTAATTGTATAAATCAGACATAAAGAATTTTTAAATTAAAAAATTATAAATTACCAAATAACGAACAATAATAAAAAATATTAAAGAAAAATACTACAAAAAAATTCTAGAATCTGCAGAAAATAATAGTAAGAGAGTATGGAATATCATTAATGAAATATTTAGAAATAAATAAATAAAAGAAGAAAAAATTTGTTTCATTACATAAGACGATTCAAAAATAAATTGCTCAGAAAAGCCACAAAAAACGGGAAACATTTTTAATTTATTTTTTTTTTGCTAACGTCGCTAAAAACTTGGCTAGTAAAATCACAAAGAAATGAAATACTGACGTAGCTATTTCTAATATAAGGGAATAAAATATAAATTTTTCAACCTACAACAATTAAGGAAATTGAACAAATCATAACAAGTAGAAAGGAGAAAGAGTTTATAAAAAATATATATCTTAATTCCTAATGCATATAATAAACCTAAGCATAAAAACAGGAATATTCCAAGAATTCTACAAATGAGCCATCATTCCTCCCACATATATAAATCATATAACTGACGAAATAACCAATTACAGACTAATTTTTCTAATATCAAACTTTGGAATGATCATAGAAAAATTATTAAAAAATATTGTCTCAATTTATTAAAATAAACAAAGTAATTGATGAAAATCGATCTGGATTCATGAAAAATAAAAATACACAAGATGCAATAGATAGACTATCTAACATCATCCAAAAACTCTTAAATATATTGGAATTTGTAAACTTGAGAAAAACCTTCGACAGTGTCTCCCGCAACAAACTAATATTAAAATTAAAAGCCGTCAGGATGGACGACAAAGCACTGAGCTGGAATCAAAGCTATCTTCATGAAAGACCGCAAAACGTAAAAATAAATTAAACTAAGCCCACCGCCAATCGGTGAATTTGGTGTACCACAAGGGACAGTTCTTTTAAAATAATTTATGTCAACGACATTTTCAAACTAAAATTGACAGGGAAAATTATATCATACGCTGACGATACTGCTATTATTGTAAACGGACACGATTGGAATACTGCAAACGAACTCGCAAATAACGTCATGAACGCACTCAAATCCTGATTTGATAATATTTTATTTTCTTTAAACTCCAGAAAAACCCTTTACAATCAAAAGTCGTAAAACACCACCGTATATAAAAATTACTATGCATAACAACTGCAATAAAATGACCTGTAACTCATGTTTAATCTTAAATCTTAAAAAATAAATCAAATATATCGATGGAATTATCGATCAACATCTAAAATGACAAAGCCACATTAGTGAATTGGTGAAAAGAATAAGATAATATTTTTATATATTCATAAGATTAAGAAACATTTTCAGTATTAATAACTTTAAAAATGTATATTTTACTATTGTTCATTCACTACGTTCACTACTCCAGTATGGAGAAATTGAGTGGGGAGGAACATAAAATAACACAATGAACTCAGTAAAAACAATACAGAGAATAATTATTAAAGTAATATTTAAAAAAAGATTAACTTTTTTAACACAAGCACTTTTTGCAAAATTCCCAGTTCTTAAAATAGGAAACATTTACAAAAAAAATCTCAATTACTCAAAGAAAATAATATTGTAAAACTTGAAACGAGTACATTACTAAGATTTTAAAATCTCTAAATGTAACACCAAACACTACCAGCAAAATTTCATATGCTTAAGGATAACGAAGTTAATTAGCCTCCCTATAGAAATTAAAGAGATAAAGGATATCAAAGCACTAAAATAAAAATTAAATGAACACTTCAGAAACACACAATTTGATAATAAATAATATTATAGATTACAAATTACTTCTAACTCTATATAAACTATTATAGTGTAAATCTCTCATATGTTATACAAAATTGAAAAAATTTCAAAATAAAAAAATTTAAAAACAGATTGAGAATTATAATATTGTAGAATTTCACCTTTCAGAAATATTTGTATGCAGGTGCAGTAGCAACTTATAACACTGGTTGAAGAGAGAGGAAATACCTAATTATTTCTCGATACCAACGTTGTACATCAGAGGAATCCTATAGTAACCCCAGGAAATGCAAGGATGGCGACGTCATTGTTCGTCATTCAACTGAAATATCACACTCAGAATGTACAATAATGGGGTGAAATTCCAACTGTCGTCAACATTGGCATGGCTCCACGGACATTGGCTCCCTATCATCATTATTCGTTAGTAGCTGCGAATATTTAACCCGGGAGAAGTGGCATCCCCACGACCTCTACCGTTAGTAGCGCGTACAGTTTTTCTCGCATGCTTCTTTAATTGGACAACATTTTGTTACAATTGCTTTTTGTACAATTATTTCTACTATGTACGATAAATGTCTCCTTCGTCACAAATCTTAATATTTATTACCAACCTTGGAAGAAAATTATACAAAAATGAAATTTAAAAAAAGGAAGAAATGTATATTTTTTAAAACAGTTTTTTTATAAAAACTAATAAGTAACGAGAATTACAAAAAAATAATATTTTTCTACTATTCGTTGAATTCTCCAAGACTGTAACTTTCGAAACGTGTCGAGCACAAATACTTGATTTGTGGTTTTTCACACAAATTGCACCTTTTTTGGCCTATCTGTTTTTTTTCGCGGGCAGAACAAACATATTCCACGAAAATTGTGTTGATTATCTAAGATCTGACTGATGCCACTAATTTTCTTCATTCTCTGGCAGAGATCTGACGGTAAATTAGGAATGATCATTCGCCTATGCGCGGTAGCTTCTTTAAAAAATATCGACACGGTTGACTAATTCCAGTACTGCTCGCGAATATTGTTTGTTCTTTGATAACAGCAATATTCAAAAGGAAATAGAATACGGTAAGAGGTCATCTACGGTAAGTTTACCCGGTAGTTGAATATGAACCTTTCATCTCATTAACTGCATCAACAGCCCCTTTGGCCAAAGTACAGAATGTCACCATTTCTGGTTTAGCCTTTTCCTTCGAATGCTCACTCGGTCCGTCACTCTTGGAATCGATCCACCTAATAACATCTTAGTCTTCTTCCAGCCGTATAGCGATTGTGTCCACTGCATCCTCTAAATTTGTCAGGTTTACCGTTTGTCGCGATGTCTCATGGCTGTAAATCCTTATCCATCTAAAAAACATGTAAAAATCAGAAAACCTTTATATAACATGTCGGGAAAAAAATAATAAAATTAAAATAATATCTTTAAAAATATTGCGTATTAAAATTGATTATTTTTGCGATAAATCAAAACTTATAAAAATAATATTAAAAAGGTACTTACGCCGTTAGTGGTTCAATGAGGGAATCCTCCACGGCTGCAAGGCGCGTACAGATAGCTCTCCGTAGCGGTCGCTTGGGTACTCGCGTATCGTTTCTAGTCATATTAACATCCCAGAGGAGCGACTAGAAGGTACAGGGGGGGAAAAAGCAACATTATCACGCGTTCTTTACATGCCGGACAGCTTAAAGTTTTGGTGAGGGGTATCTTCATTACTCCACTGCTCCCGGGTTAATCTCGATCCTTGAGTAGTGATCGTAATTATCAAGATAATTTTAATATTATCTTGCTAGTTTGGCTTTTAATTTATTATCGCTGTTTGATTATATTTTATAAACTTGAACGGCACTAACTTTATAGCGGTTATAATATGTTCACAGTACACATTACGTTTCGTAGAGGGGGCCCTATGATTTCATTATTTATATATGATGTTCGGGACGTATATTTATTTGTCTATTTCTTGAACGGAAATAATGCACTGTGCCTTACCGCCTCCTTCACTTCCTCCGACCAGTCGATTGACGACCTTAAACTAGTACGGTTTAAAAGTGTACGGAACAGTTAACACCGTTGTATAAATCTCGAGACTTATACATCTATACTTTGTGACGGAACCTGTTGACGAAATGGTGTGTGAAAATAAACAGTAATCAATCCACATTTTTGGAGGTGGCAGCAGAACCCAGATTGGAGGTGAGTGCCCATTTCTTCTATCCTGAGACTCTTCCGACATCTGTCCTTGTACGCAACATATGTATATACAAAATTGAAGTCTCGTTCTAAATTACCCCGTCAGATTATTTTTATGCCAACGACTTTGTTCTTATGAACAGTAAGTTTTGCAATACGCGCGATCTTCACAGTGGTTGGATCGGTACTTTTCTATGGTATATTTGCGAGATCTCGCAGTACAATTGAAGCCGAGCAGATCTCTCTCGACAGCTGTGCAGGACACGGGCCGGTATTGCGGAATCAAAATGTTATAAGAGTAAATACTTAATTGGCTACTCAATCACTGCACTGTATTCTTATAATTTTTTTGTACTCAATAGTATGATGGACGACAACAGATGATCCGCAGTGGATCTTAGTGGATCTTGGGTGCAACAGACATGAGATTTCGTAGCGAAAGGTTGCAAACCTGACACCAAAATGAAATGGCGACGACGGTCACGGAGTTCGAGGTTACCAGATCCTTTTTTATCTCGTGTGTCGTTGTCGTAAGCTTATTCTGGAAGAAGTCATCATATTCATATCACCCCTATGTTGTTAATTTATTTACTTGTATTTCGTGGTCTTAAAATTAAACTTAATAACATTGTCGATTTGTAGAATGTTTGAAATTGCGGTCATTAAGCCAGCCGTACTTTTTTGTGAGAAAAGAAATTAATTATTATGGGAATAATTTATGTAGTTTTATATTATGAAATCTCGTAGAATCAGGTAGATCCGTGATAATTTGTTATCTTTAGTTAAAGGGAATATTAATGTTGTAATCTCAATGAGGTTATTTTTTTAAATGAGAACATATTTTAGGTTAGCCACGGTTTATTGGTAAAATATCTAATCTTCTGTTCGACGAATCATCATCAAACACGTGTTATCTTTATTTCAATGGTAATCGATGTTATTTGTTGATCGATTTAATCACAAATTTTGTATTAACTATAAGTTATCGAATGGATTCTCTGTTTATACTGAAAACTTATTTTTATTTATCACTCCAAGGTATTTATTTATTTATTATTATACACGCCATATTCGGGCATTAACATGATTTGAAGAGAAAATTACAACAGAAGTGCAATATACAAAGAAAAAAAAAATACATAGTGTCATCATGTAATTACATAATTCTGATAATTTTAATAATTTCAGACGGCTAAGGAGGTAATCATAATCGATATCCTCAGAGCGTATTTAAAATTTAAAATTAATAAATCTTAGAAACTTTCTTTGGACTATTTTAATCGCCTTCAAGTGTACAATGAAGTGTGGAGACCATACGACTGAATTACATTCTACCTGAGGTCTGACCGGAGAAGTGTAGAGAACTTTATAAGTGTGCATATAAGGTCTGAAAAGCTTTTGCAGTCCGCAAAACAAATCCCAACTTTTTAAGTCCTTTATTAGTTATCGAATCAATGTGGGGAATGAATTATAATTATAATACTGTCCAATATTACACCCAGATCATTGATTTCCTCAACTGATACCAAATCAACATCGCTGATAGAGTACGAAAATTTCACAGGATATTTTTTTTTTGTAAAATTAATAGATTGGCACTCGGAGATATTAAGATGTAGGTGATTATTGGAACACCATTTAAATAATTAAAATTATTTTGTTTTATAATGCAATCAGACACACTATTCACTGATTGAATATCTCTGAGTCGTTAGCAAAAATTAAAATTTGTACATTATCAAAAACATTGGCAATATCATTAATAAAAAGAAAAAAGAATATAGGTCCAAGATGGGAACCCTGTGGAACACCGCTCAAAGCAATGAATTCCTCAGTTAATGAAAAGATAATCTTTACCGAAAGTCTTATATTAAAAAGATAGCTACCAAACCACTGCAATAACTTTCCATGAATACCCAACCTCTGGAGTTTAACTATCAAGATATAATGTAATACCTTGTCAAATTCTTTAGAGAAATCCGTATAAATTGAATCTATCTGGTATCCCTTTCCTAGCTCTTTGGTTATGTCATTTTCATAGAATAATATGTTAGTAGCGGTTGACCTTTCTGAGAGAACACACCACGGTGGAACGATGAGATTAATGGTTGAATCAGGGCCATCATCATATTCAATAAAAGTTTTTCAAAGAGTTTCGGTATTAAAAATTGTATACAGATAGGTCTATAATTTTTGATGTCACTTTTTTCACCCTTTTTAAAAATCGGCATCAAAAAGCAACTTTTCCATACAATAGGATAACAGCCTGTACCTAATGATAAGTTAAATAAAAGATATAACGGATAGGTGAGATGTGTGACCCGGGCCAGCATTTTATTTCGATCCGGTTGTCTAATATGTGTTAAAATGTCACCCTGATTTATGTGAACGTCTGATATATCTATCAGATCAGCATCCTCAAATCTCGCTGCATAATAATCAGACACAGAATTACCGTCATAAACAATCAGCGAACAAGTTTACTATTTCACTAACGTTGTTTCCTACAATATTATCGAGGTACATTGAATTCGGTATTCCTGAATCATTTTTCCTAAGTGAATTTGAGTGTTTTCAAAAAAATGTTTGTATTGTGCGGTAAGATTCGCTCGATATTAGCTAAGTAGCTAATATCGAGCGGTTTGGAGAGAAAAGTATGCTACTTCCTCGATCTATAAAATTCAATGTAATCATACAAATCACGACTTTCTTTGTATCTTTTGTGAGCAGCCTTTTCATTTATCAGATTGATCAGATCAAAACTGAACCATGAAGGGTATTTCGATTTAAATCGTTTGCGACTTTGAGCAAATTTTTCAATTATTCGATAAATTGACATGTAAAACTGGTTAATTGCATTTTTAATTGGATAAGTTAGACCAATCAATAGCACTCGAGTTTTGAATAGTCGGCAATGGCAAAGTAGACCTTACATTGTTATAACTAATATTAGTGTAGGAATGACTAAAAATTATTAAATTCAAGGGTGGGGGATACCAATCTTTCAGAACCAACATTTCTGGGGATTCCCCGATATAAACATTCGCGCTGTTAGAAATGGATGTCAAGGATGCCGCCAGTCATATTGGGAGTCCTGTTAAGTTGACGAAGGTTGAGAAATGTGAATGTATCCAAAACTTCACGAGAATAATGATACATATTAGATTGATCACCGCCAGATATAATCGATTCGTCCAATAACCGACTAATATTAGACAAATTATAGTCACCTACAATCGATAATTGTGCACTCGGGTGTTTGGAAATTAAAAGTTCCACATCTTCACAGTGTTTTATATATAAAGATTTGTTCGAATCAGGTGGGATGTATACACTACCGATTATAATTTTTCAACGATAGTTCGACAATAAAATAAAAAGACGCTCGACACTAGAGTGTTTTGTCGGGAGTTTCCAGGATGTGAACCTTTCAGAAGTTGCAATCAGAACTCCTCCACCTCTTATCATTGGTTGAGTTGTTCCTATCCAGCCGATGATCATTGAAGCGGTCAAACCCTAGTTCAGCTGTGTTGATGTTCGGATCTAACCATGTTTCAGTCAGGATAAATATGTCAACGGGAAGTAAAGGTGAAGAAACTCTCAAGTCCTTAAGTTTTGTGCGAAGGACTCGTACATTTTGGTAGTAAACATCGATATTCAATTTTTTTCAGATTTGTAATTACAGGATTGTCATTTTGATATTTAATGGTGAGATCTCTTTCACCACCTCGAGTTTGAGTCGTCATCTCCACCCTGAGTTCTTCGATCCGGTTTTGCTGTAAAATTGTCTGATCTTTGTAAATTCTTATTCCGTCATTCGATAACCGATGTTTATTACTGAACACTCTGTCAGCCTTCAGAACGTTATTAAAAATTATCTTTAACGATCTTTCTTTGCCCTCTAATATTTATAGTTTTTATTTCATCGGTTTTAACTGGCGGATCTAACATTCGCGGTAACTCAACCGCTCTTCATTGTCTGGCTTCATTCGGTTCCCTGCGCGAGTGGTTGTGGTAGATGTGTCGTTTTCTGGCTCGGGCAGATTTAATACCGCGAGATTATTAGACCTGAGCCTCCGCTCCTCTATCTCGTTTACAATATCGCAAAGTACATCGGTCGAACGCGTTTTCGACTCAACCTTTAGCATACTTGCTAAGATAGTCTTATATGCATTCAATTCGCCTTAAAGTGACTGCCAACTGACTAATACAGAGGTGAAGCAGGTTAGCTTTAGTTGTGAATTTCACCATATGATCCTTTGTTAACTTGTTGAAAAATTCCAATATCACCTCGGTTCATTCATTCACTGCTTCATTCGCCCCCTTGATAAATAGTTGACTAACATCGGCCATTCTGCTAATAGTTGCACGATCGCTTTATGAACAATAATAATTAGAAAAAAGTAATAATTATGGACTATTCAAACACAAAGTCCTGGCACTTGACGAGTTCGCATGTGGACGAAGTAGTACGTAAATTAGCCGGTTGTCGGTGAGATGGTATGCCGCTTCATCTAGGTAGTATAATAATCAAAACACTTAATATCTCTCTATTGGGCTCGGAATACAGGAGACCACCGTATTTAAGAAGTCAGTAAGACTAATTCACCATAATACGTTAACCAACGAGAGAAAAAACACTAATGGATCACTAAACTATGAAAAATAAAGGTACTACAGAGCAACTTTGCCAGCTGTTACTTACGTTACTGGTGTAAATATGTCATATTAACAATAATTTGTTCCTAATTTAGGACGAAGGCAGAGTGTGACAGAAATAATATTTGTATACATTTCTGAGGTGGAAAACCCGCGATTCTCATACTCTCCTCTGGCTAGTCGGTGAGGAGGGTAAAAGGTAATATATATATATATTTTAACAATGGTTTCGTGTTCTGGCAAATCGAATACCAGAAAGCATTGCCACCGACCACTTCAGTTTTGGTGCAATGCCGTATATACATATATGGATAGGAGGAAATGAACCAGTATAATGTAAACTCGACAAATTTTACAAATAAATTATATTTAAAGAAAGTGCGTTGCTTTTTGATTAAATGAATACACTAAAGCCGACAAAATATGAAGAATGAAAAGAATACTCTCAGGCGATAGTGGTAACAGTGTAGAACAATCGATCAATACATTGTCAACTAATATTTCTCAACAGTAGTAAAATTGTCATCATCAATATTTACTATATCAAATTACTAGATACGATCGCGTTTCACAGTTATACAAGTTTAGTGGAGAAGGTTACGTCAGAGCAGAAATTTCGTCAGAATCACAGAACGCTAGTGGGCACGCCATGATGAATTCCAAAACTGGTACAGTCGCTGCTGGACGATGATTCCAATTTGCTGATGAATCAGGGTCCTTAAAAATCTTCTGATTCATTACCTAAAAATGCCACGTCGTCGCAAAAATGAAGTTTCTCCCTCGCTTTGGCGGCGAACCGCCGAGCGACGCATGCCACTCACTCCGTCCCGTCTCGGAAGTGTACTCGCCACCAGCTTCTCACTGGCGCGGAGATTTTGCAATGTTTCATCCGCATGGCCACCGCGCGCATTTTAGTATTCTAATGCGCCCATAGGGATGTGATTTAATACAAATTAAATGATAACAGAATTAGAAAGATATACAGAAAAAATACGTAACTATTCCGCTATATCAATGTATACGTGTTGCGTACAAAGCACAGATGCCGGAAGAATCTCAGGATAGGAAAGAAATTGGCACTCACCACAATCCGGATTCTGTTAACATCTCCAAAGATGTGGATTATATATTATACTCACTATTTCATCAAAGGTTCGGTACTGATTCGAGGTCGTGGCCTGTTCGGGAAGGGAAGGAAGGAGGAGAGGCACAGTGCATTATTTTTGTTCAAAAATTTAAATTTTTATACATACATAAATATATGTAATAAACAATAGGGATAACAAATTTTGACGAAATAAAAAAATTCGAAATTCGAATATAAAAATTTTCGGAATTCAGTCGAACATCGAAAATTTTACTAATATTTTTTGGTTATTACTGATAACAATAATAAACAACTTATTTAAGATAATAAAGTCATTATTAATTGTGTAAAAAAAAATTAAAATAATATAGAAAAGAATGATTATAAAAAATTCAATTACTAAAATTAAAAAAATTATAATTTCAATATGTGCTTAAATATAATATTATTTAATTAAATTGTTATTTTGTTGCTTAAAATATATTTGTACAAAAGTTGCCTGTGATTGAGAATGCTGGTCGGATTCCACCCTCGTGGGTGGAATCAAAATCAAAAATGAGTATGCGGACTCCTCGCATGCCATTCTCTTCATTCAATTTAATTTCGGATTTATTTTTTTTAATTAAGCTGTGATTTGGGGCTTGTCGAGTTGAGCTGGACTGCACATAGTGATTAGGTTGTTCTTCCAAAATCACTTCTTCCATATGGTCTGATTTTGACTGGGTGGTTGTGGAAGCTTCCGTATTTCTGTTGAATATCAATCTTCGTACAAAGCTTTCAATAACTTTGGTTATTGTATTTTTCGTTAGTCTAGTGAAAGATTTTTGAATTTCACTTTTTCCGCCGTTGTGTAAATACCTAATAGTTTCAGATACATTTGTTCGTCTTTGGCTTATTCGATCTTCTAAATTGTTCTTCAACTTTAGTGAAAACTCATCAGTCCCAAATTCTAAAATTCTAAAAGGCAATACCGCATCAGCTGAAATAACATTTTCATTCTCTCGACGAAAGGCGTCCACAGCAAGCTTTATGGGGAGAAGTGCAGAAATAATGCTGTTAATCGACAAAATGTCAGCAACTTGAATGCCAATGTCAGACGCGATGTCAATCAATGTTTTTCTAGAATAAATTTTTAGCTTCCATTTTCCAATCAAATCTTCCAAGCATTTCTAAGAACAATAATTTGGAAACCCCTATTATTCTCCTATTACTCATTTTATAGCCGTTAATCTGTGATCATTATCCTATTTTATTTATATATATATATATATATATATCTAAAATTCGAAATTCGCTATGAAATTTTCAGAATTTTAAATTATATTTATAAGAACGAATTTCGGAATTCGCAAAATTTCTAAATTTCGTATGTAATCCCTATCAATGTATTACGTTTTCAACATATTTTGAACTTTGAATGCATTTCCCGAATAGAAAGAAGTACAGGTTCGAATCTCGGTAGTAACCAAAATTATTTTTTCGATATATAGATTTTTTTCCGTATCTCACAGAAATTACAATTTCAAAAAAAGTATATATATATATTATTACAAAAAGATAAAGTTATATATTTCTATCCCGATAACTACTATAATCGTTAATTCATATTTGGCGTACCTTAAAACTAAAACTAAATACCTGTGTAAATCATCTGAAAATACAAAATACATATTTATGCTCACTATAAATATATGTTTTCGTGCTTAAATTACCTAATAAATGTTCAATATTAATGTTGCACGTTGTTATGCTCAATATTGATGTTAAATGTTTAATTTATATTAAAATAAACTCCATTATTAATACGCGGACCGGGGATAGTTACCTGTTAATACACTTTTAAGTCATTTTACGTCATGGTATTATTAAAATCCGTTTTTTGTCAACTGAGACGCACCTGGTGTTTCATTTTATAAAGAATAAGGATAATATGTATATTTTGGTAAAACAAAAAGCATTCGCGGACGGGATGTAATTTCCAAGCAAACGTATTCAAGCCGAGATAGTGCCAGAAAGCCATTTCCGAGTACAAAACGAAACAATTGGAATCTCGCCTGTCTCTCCTTGCTATTCTTAAGCTGTCTTCTGTCTGTTTACATAATATAACACTCCATCGTTCCAAATTACCGCACTTTCACGATATTATTTTTGAGAAAATAATGCTTAAAACGGAGCTCTGCTTGCTGTCTCTAAATTATTCAACATTTAAATGTTCGGCTGACGCGAGTCTTAAAACTCCACCGTAAAGACGATTGTTTACTGGAACGCGTGCCGGGGATGGGCTGGACTCTCCTTGTAAACTGTGAGCGCGGGGTCCGTACCGCCGGCCGGGTGAAGTACTGTGCGGAGTGATAGGGGAGACGTAATCATTAATCCGAGTCGAGCCATAACTGAACAACGATTCACATCCGTCAAATTAGTTTTAATAATTCTAATTATAATAAATAAATATGATTATTTAAGAAATTGAAAGAAAAGATGTAGGTCGGTTAATTTGACACGGCATAAAAGTGCATTATCTTCGGATGTGTCGAATTATGAATCTGAATTTCAAGGCATTGTAAATTAGATTTAATCTGCCACGTTCGAATTAGTCTAGTCCCTCTTGAAATTAAAAGATCCCAGAACAAAGAGTTTAGATATTTATATTAACCAGCAAGGTCAATAAATCCTTAAATTTATTATGTTAGCCCTAAAAATCTTCTCTTAAAACAAAGAGTGCTTACATTAGCTCCTAGACAAAAGATTTTACATATAAAAATCCCAGATGGATCACTATGTATTGGATATTAGCTGTAAGAAGAATTTCTTTAATAAATTAATAAATTCTCTTGCAAAGTGTTCAATGAAGTCAAACCTTTAAATTCGACATTACTAATTAGCGCTCTGTAATAAGAGGAGCGCGCCACAGCTAACTGCGCCTGTCGGAGATGAGAGATGTTTTGAAAAAAACGTCAGATAAGAGAATCAACAGATAAAATAGAGTTAATGGTAAAATTGTACTAAATTAAAATTTTAATATTTTGAAACGCAATACAATTAAAGACAATAGAAATACAATTTAATGATATTATTAAGTATTCCTGCAGGTTCACGACCTCCCTATATACAAAACCGCAATGAAGTTAAACTTATACATTTGGCTATTTTAAAAAACCTATCGTCAATGCTGCATTTTATATTAAATGCACGTGTTTCCGCGTATGATGCTTAAAATCTGTATTACGCATTATTTGAATTTGTTTTTATACCTTGCTATTTAATTATGAGTCGAGAACTTTTACAAATATAAGATACCTGTTTGAGTATTGTAAAAATACACATCGAGCAAATTTACAGGCAGCAGCGCGCTAGCGTGGATCGCGTCGCTCCATTATTATTCCTTTTGCATCTTATTATGTAGAATCATAGTACGAATTTGAGATAAAGGAAACGTCTCAATTCAGAAATAAATTGCATCATTTTCCTATCTCGAAGAGTTCTTGTCTAAAAATGCAACAATGTAAATTAATACCGTCAAAGGCTTTCTTTCTGTGTTATAAAAGTTTATCAACGCGACTTATTATTTTTTATATTATTAGGTATATTATATTATATATTGAAGTGCTAATGTCCTTTTAAATATGTATGTGACATTTTATGTCATTATTTTTCAAAATAGTATACAAACAAGTCCATTGTCTGAAATTTAAAAATTAAACACTTATATTGTTGACACTTATAGTGTTGTGTTGTGAAGTTGCAATTTTAGAACATGGTTCTGTGGTATTCTTGCGACATTTCTTTGGCAAAACAGATAATACATATATGATTTTTCTAAATTCTTCATTCATATAACATCCCTTTTGCATGAAGTACATTGGCTCCGTATACCTAAAAGCGTAGAACTCTCGGTCTTCTATAATAATATAAGAAATAGTACATCAGAGACTAAAGACACTTTTCAAAAAAGTCATTTCCGTTAGTTCAAATAACAATGTTTCATTTTAAATACAAAGATAGAATAGGAATGTAAACAGTTTGTGTTAAGCACCTTTGAGATGATATTTTTTATAAAGTTATCTAATGTTATTGTGCATGTAAAACCCCTTCGATAACGTTAAATCTCAGATCCTGGGTTTTCTATTCTGGACGGTCGGCCGATCTCCCAAATACAATCCGGACAGCTGGTTGAGCTGACTGCTCATTATTTATAACTATATTTAAAAAAAATTTGGGAATTTGTTATTTTTTTATGAATTTATCACTTGTGATTAGTCAAAAATTATTAGGTTCTTGCTCTTCGGTAATCCCTTCTCAACTATTTTAGTGATCTATTTGGGTTTTTTGCGATTTATTTATTTATTCTTAATACAGTGCAATTATAATAAAAGTATTTATATATGCTCTAATATAAACAAAATCAAAATCGTTTCTTTTTACTAGAACTTATCTTTCACATATCTGTTTAGTTTTACTTTGAATCCATGCAATTTCTCCTCTTTTCTTACGTCTTCTGGCAATTCATTAAAATCTTCATCGCGCTGTACATTACAGATTTCTGAGATTTAGCCTTCTTCCTCAATGGCACTCTCAGCTTATCTTTTCCTCGTGTGTGATGTTCGTCCTCATGTTGATTTGCATCAATTTTTCGTATAAATTCCACCGATATTTTCTTAGTGAGGATTTTATAAATAAATACCACTCCATTATAAATATTATAAACAACCATCTAAATTTAACTACGAGTCCCATTCTAAAATTTTTTCCTGAAAATTATTCGGCTAAATTTGTATTAAGTAACAATAGTTAGGTACTAAATTATTTTTTTAAATAATTGTTGTTTTTTTAAAAATAGATTCTGGTAAAGAAATAATAATATACGTGTTTAGTTAGTTATGACATCCTGAACAAGAAAATTGTATTTTTCAAAACCGGTAGATGTATTTAAACTCAATTAAGTGGTTAATAAAACAAAAATAACAAAGAAAAATATGAATTTTAACCACAAAGTTGATATTGCTAATTTTAAAAGTAGAAATATATTTTCTGCTCAAAGGTCATCATATTCAAATCTTTCAGCATTCCACTGATTCTAGTATATTTTAAGCTCAAAGCTTTATTTTGCAATGCTGATAATTGTTGCATTTATTCTTCATTAGCCAACAACAAAATCCTGCTGCAGCCGTTGATGTGAGGAATAATAACAGAGCTGTATACTATTTTACTAAATTAAAATGGATGTTAAAAATGTTATGTTATGACTTTTCGTTAAAAATACTTCCATCCAGATTTTTGCAAGCACTAATTTTTCACACTTTTAAAATTAGCAATATTAACTTTGTGGTTAAAATTCATATTTTTTATTTATTATCTTTGTTTTATTAACCACTGAATTGAGTTTAAATACATCTACTGGTTTCGAAAAATACCATTTTCTTCTTCAGGATGTCATAACTAACTAAAAACATATATTATTGTTTTTTCACCAGAATCTATTTAAAAAAAAAAAAATTATTTAAAAAATAAATTTAGTACCTAACTCGAATTGTTACTTAATAAAAAATTTGTCGAATAATTTTTAGGAAAAAATTTTAGAGTGGGACTAGTAGTTAAATTTAGTTGGTTGTTTATACTTTTTTGATTAGTTTTCTAATCATTTGATAGAAAATGGTCACGGTTTTGATAAAAAATTGGGATTGTCAATATTGCACGTAAACGGTGATGGTCACAAATTAAATAATTTGGAGTCGTTGGAGATAAATAAAGCGTGTAAAACTAATCAAAAAATTATAAACAACCAACTAAATTTAATTACGAGTCCCATTCTAAAATATTTTCCTAAAAATTATTCGACTAAATTTGTATTAAGTAACAACAGTTAGGTACTAAATTAATTTTTTAAATAATTGTTGTTTTTTTAAAAATAGATTCTGGTAAAGAAACAATAATATATGTTTTTAGTTAGTTATGACATCTTGAAGAAGAAAATAGTATTTTTTGAAACGGCTAGATGTATTTAAACTCAATTCAGTGGTTAATAAAACAAAGATAATAAATAAAAAATACTATTTTTTCAGTTCAAAAACATTCCTTTGGTTATTGAGATTTTGGTAGACTTTACTACTTTCATTGAGTGATTTCCGTCTTTCTAGCTTTGCAATTTTTTTCTGTTTAAAAGCTTTATTTTGATTTTTTTTAATCTTCATTTGAGTTAGTATTCCTCAAACTGTCATCCATGCTTTACGTTGCTGGTTCATAAATTTGTTGCGCACATTCTTTATCATACACTTGCTTCGGTGGGGCGTACTTTACATCTTAATGGTATCTCTTGCAGATTCTTTTATCTATTTTTCGCATCGGTTCCAGATACTATTTGGTGGCTGGCTAAGATCTAATCTTGTGCCTGGTATCATTGTTTCTTTGTAGCCTCTCTGTAATATATATTGACCGACTTTCAGATCTATGTTACCTAGCTCTAGAGAGTATCGCTCGTATTTTACACTCTGAAGTTTCTGATATCCAGATGGTTAGACTGATGCTTATCATAAATTAGGATATGTTCAATTTGGTTGAGTGATATACCATCGGATATCCATATAGCTCTGTGAATCGATTCGTGTCAAAATAGCGAACAATTACCAGTCGCCTGTGGTACATCCTTGGCGATCTACAACTAATCAAATATTCACCCTGCGACAAATATTAGAAAAATGCACCACTTATTCGTCGATTTTAAAGCTGTGTGCGTGTGATACGTTTAAAATTATATGATGCCATGGAAGAGACAAAGATCCGCAAAGCACTTATTCGATTGACAGTGTTAATAATGAAAAACACACTGTGTAGGGTTAAAAATACAAGTCGACATGTCGGAACTGCATAGAATGCGAATTATGGTCCTCGCCAACACTGTCCTTGAAAAAGTAACAGGGACCAAAATAGAAATAAGTGTTACCCTTTTACCGTTTTCTATAACATTTTATATTATAACATATATGTTATATTTATACGACATGTATATAGACCTATTTAATAGATCGATTTGACATTTGCAGACAATTTATATGAAAGAGTTGATATTACAATGACATAAAAATATTTGGAAAAAGCAACTAACTATCTAGTGACAGAAACTTTTCAATCTACTCTAATATTGTATTATCGTCGTGTTAAATTTAATTTATTTTCTTATTTTCATAAATTATAGACAATTCTTATCTTCCATGGATATGGAACAAGATCACCAATTCGACATTGCTGCATTAATTTTTAAATATGTCTTACGTTACTTCGAACGGTTACTCAAACTAATTAGAAGCATTCAAAATGAATGAAAATCCTCATAATTCCAATTAATAATGTTGTCCCTTTTCACCTCATATAAATAATATTGTATAATTGTCCCCCATTAAAGTTAAATTGTTAGATTGATAATGCCCTTGCAAGGCGAAACGCGTCTCAAGTAATTTAAACGAGTAGAATAAGAAAAACCAAGTGTTTTATTTTCACCCATGTGATCTAAGTATCAGTTACAGTTTCCGAGTCGACCTGCGATATGCATTATAATAAAATTATTAAGGAAAACACTTTCTTATTGTGAAGTTCTAATTATTCAGAACATAGGTCTGTGATATTTTAAATACTAAATTAATGTATTAATTATAAATATATACATATAAAATCAATTTTGTCGAAAAATATTGTTTTAGCGTCACCGGGATTCCTTAATAATATATGTTGTATCAACGTGTCCAAAATTTAATAAAAATGAATTGATAATTCTGGCGTCTGCAAGTCGGTTTACTCAAAGGTATTTGAGATTCTGTAAAAATAATGTAGATGGCTTTCAAATAATGGAACGACAGGTGTATTAATTTGAAAAAATGTAACATATAGGTTAGAAAATTTGTCAAGAAAAATACTGGCGTTATAGCACAAAGCTAGTGCACTTCCCCGGATTGGAAATGAAGATCCAGGTTCGAATCCCGGTGACGCTAAAACAATATTTTTCGACAAAATTGATTTTATATGTATATATTTATAATTAATACATTAATTTAGTATTTATTATAATAATGATTTCTCAGTGAAGAGATAGGATAAATTTTACTTTTAATTTAAACTAAATATAAACGTAATAAACAAAAAACAGAGTCTTCACGAGTACTTACGGTTCTAATTTATGTTTCCGCTTTTTTTTGTCTAGATATTAGTTAGTGCGTGTTTTTATCATTAGATTTGATTACAGCTATCTCAATTTCATCATGCTGATAGCGGCATTTCATCAGGTATCGTTAAAAGTTATTACATCTATCGGGAGCTCGGAAGCTGCACTGACTGGACAGTTATTAGAGTAGAATATAACATAATTTTAAAATAGAATATTTACAAAAATATTAAACATCTTGTACATGATTAGAATACTAAAAAAATAATATTAATTATGTTATAAAAGTTTCAATATTGTACGGTTTTCGAATAATAAAATGTTGAAAAACGTACTGATATTTAAAATATTTAGTCACCTAGAATTATTGTCCCAACTCTCATTCTTTCCCTTACCCTAATCATACGCTCGACTTATGTCAGTCTCAATTTGATGAGCCTGGCGATTGCTCACATTTGTTCGAGTGTGCTTGAATGCCAAATAAACTGTCCAGAGAGTACAAAGATCCGGACGACCGTAAAAGATGACGTAACCTATGGTAAGTCCAGCGTTCTTCACAACCGATGCTCTTTGACTATAGTACTTCAGATTTCCTAATTCCTAGCGCTTCCAATCGATCCTCCAAAATCCTTCCATATTTAAAATATGTTATAATTTTCATTTTATTTTAATATTCTTTTATATGCTTGTTAAAAAAGACTGCGGTGGCGGTCTTCATAGAATTCACAATTTTTTTAAGGGTAGGCAATGAATAGTTCATCAAAGTTGGCGATCAGATGATCAATATTTATTTAAAGCACTCCGCGGTTAATCATTTTAATTGGAATTAACTGATAATATAATTTATGGTGTTTAATCTTTTAGCGTCAACCGGTTTCAGGAATATTAAATCCTACCCTAATACTGGAACTGACGTTCTGATATCGCTCACTGCTAAAGTAACCGTGGTTATATACAAAACTCATTTTAGTTAAATACTTAACGTGTTAGTTACGATTATTATTATGACGGAAAATAAACACACTTACAATCAGGATACTCGCCGAGAGAATCTAACCAGCTCCTGGTCATTAATTTGTTTGTTTAAGGCCGCTCTCGGTGAGTGGTAGTGACGTTTTAACAAGTGTGATTTCAAACTCGATGTTGATTTTGTATCAAAGTGGTGACCCACGAACGTCGAAAGAAATATGAGGATTATTTGTTTGGTCCGTATGTGAGTGTAGCAAAAAAATATCCGTAGGGATTCCCTGAAAGGTAGCGTCAGTATTTTTGGGCATTAATGTAGAGTTTATTATTATAAATGAGGATTGAAGGACGCAACGGGAATAAAGATGAACTTCTGGAGAAAATATAAAGTGAAAACTTTATCCCGAAAAGAAAAAAGATGAGAAGGGAACAATTATTATACAGGAATTAATATTACACACGGGGGTTAACTTTCTGAAATACAATAAATCGTATCTCTTTTATATAAAACATGTTTAGATACTCTAGCGTATATTTTACATTTATATGATCAATTTTAATCAAATAAATTTAAAAAATCACCGAATCTTATTGATATTTATTGTGGCACTCGATTTGTGGGCAATAAAAATACATTTCGACTAACCTGAGTTAAAATAAATTTACACATTAAGCTTTGGAATATCTTTCAGTGTTTTCGTTTTATTTAAATAATAGTAGAGTTTTGTAAAGGTTTTGAAATCATACATCATTAAAAACGAAACGGAAAACATATCGTCATATAACATTGGACCATTCGGAGATGTTTTTTAATGATATTTTTGTTTACGGAAATTTATTTCATTATTAGGTGTTATCACGACTTCTTTCCTTGACTAAAACCTTGTTTCTATAGGCGGTCCAATGTTATATTGACAGATGGGTAACATTAAACATTAATATTTTTGATAACTAAATTCCTTGAATTTTAATTGTACAATCTTTCTGAGTAACCTTGAAATGTACTTTTTTTGTTTAAAAAACTGCACAAATCGAGAATTTTAAAAAGTCTCGACTCGGTACCCTTCTTCTATATTAAATCATCTGATTTAAGCTAAGACATCCGGTTAGAACAAATGAAAAGATGTTTATTTTTTTTTTTTTTAATTATATCATAAAGTAATCAGTCATCAAAGTCATTTTAAATAATATGAACCGAGATTTTTCTTATGATATCTGCCATAGAAATAATTGCAGCTTCGTGATTTAGATGTGTAATTTAATGCAGAACTGACGTGTACAGATTTGGTGTTTGAGCGTGGATGTGTTTCCACAAGATCTCCATGACTGACTAATAAATTCCTAAACTATTTCAGGATAGATAAACCATTCTTCAGGTAAAGTTTTAACAATAATTAAAGTTTTTTATTTATTATCTTAGTTTAATAACCACAATTGAGTTTAAAAAACATCTACCGGTTTCGGAAAACACCTTTTCCTTCTTCAGGATATGTCAAAACTAACTAAAAATATAGCATTGTTTTTCTATTTATCCAGAATCTATTTTTAAATTTTTAAAAAACAACAATTATTTAAAAAGTAAATTTAGTACCTAACTCAAATTGCTGCTTAATACAAATTTAGCCGAATAATTTTTAGGAAAAAATTTTAGAATAGGACTCGTAGTTAAATTTAGTTGGCTGTTTAGAATTTCCTGATTACTTTTACATGCTTTATTTATCTCCAACGATTCCAAATTATTTAATTTGTGTTGTTGTTGTTTTTTTTTTTTTTTTAAAAATTTAAAAATAGATTCTGGATAAATAGAAAAACAATGCTATATTTTTAGTTAGTTTTGACATATCCTGAAGAAGGAAAAGGTGTTTTCCGAAACCGGTAGATGTTTTTTAAACTCAATTGTGGTTATTAAACTAAGATAATAAATAAAAATATGAATCTTAACCACCAAGTTAATATTGCTAATTTTAAAAGTAATAATTAAAGTCATTTGTGAAACGTGAACTTGGGGGCGGTTTCAAGTCCATAATCACAACAGGGTCATTAGTCAGTGCAATATGGGTAGGTCTCATCAATTAAATTTTATCCAGAACTCCTTGCACTAATTATTGAGTGTAGTTGTTCTTTATATCATATTTTCTAATTCCGGATAGAGACTGCAGATACTTTTTCGGCGCATTGAAATCTGACTTTAATTATAGTTATAGTTATAATTGTGAAATTTAGACATACCCAAAATGAGCAAAAATGAATAAGTTTTCCGGTGACTTTAGGACATATCCAATGTTATCCAAATGAGGTCTGATTAAAACCAAATCAGCCTAATTTAATGATATTTTTACTTGAAGCCAAGTGTGAAGTTTAAAATTACAATTTTGAATAAAACTTACTCGGGGCATTAAAAACATACTCGATGATGAATAGAAAACAAGATTCAAATTCACTAACGCTGTTGTTTCTTTTTCTAAGTTAATTTTCAATAGATCAAATGTGATTGTTTCTGTTAATTATAGATAGTAGGTAAATCGGGTTTTTTATTGACATCAACTACCACAATGCTTCACAATGTTTTGCAATGCTATCACAAGAAAAAAGAAAAAAAATGCACTAGTTAATGCACTGGTTTTGTTATATTGAATTCCAATGTTACCCGAAATTAATTCAATTCTATGATATGGTTAATAGATGTTTTTTTAGAATACGTCTGCAAGCAGATAAATTAATCACGAGTCACGATAATATGGCTTTGAAAGCGTTTATTTGTTATATTACTAATGTTGTAGTTTTGTGAATATCTATAGTTTTCATTGAAAATGAAATGTAATATTTGCGATGGTAATATATCTAGTGTATTATTATCGAATTTCAAAACATCTACAGCATCCCGAGTATTGTATCCTCTGCTATCATCACGTAATGAATCTTTGAAATTTAATGGACCGCTTATCTTACCTGGAACCTGACTCTCGATTCTGTACCTGCGCAGTCTGAATTTTCATATGTTCGAGGCGAGATTATAAAATTGTAGGTAATTCATGTTCATCAGCAAAATGCTCACAATATTAAGTTGGACCTTAGAGGAACAAATTAGATATAAGATATTAAAATTAATTTAAGTGTGTAGATAATATTATGATTATATTTCAAAAGTAACCTAGAGATTTTAGGCAACATCTCATTTTTTATTTTTAATCATTACGTGTGTAGGTTAGTTATGAAGGTGTCTAAAGTTCATCTTAAAACAGTAATATTAATTGTTGAGAAATAAAAAGAATCAAATGATCACTGCAGAAAAATAAATGTTTATTCCCACAATTTTTTAATCTAAAAATGAATCTTGTGACTGCACCCTGATCGCCAGTTAAATCATTAGACAACATTCGTTCGTATTCCTCGAAATAGAAAATTATCAGGTTTCGAGGAATAGATACAGACCGATACCTGAACTATTGGTAGGATTCCAGAATCGTGTTTGTGCGGGGAGAGAGGGGAAAAAGCGATGTAGGGTATATAGGGTATAGGAAGGGGGGGACAGATAGGTATAGTTAACATAATAGAGCATTCACACATGCGTGCAGCGATCGAAAATATCTGTTCAAAGATTAATACGTATTTGAATCTGTACAATCCTGCTCTCGATTGGCTTCTACATGGAACTGTGCAGTGGAAGGTAAACTTACTATAGCTATTAAGAAGCTGTAGTACAAGATTCACATTTTTATTTTCAGAAAAATCAATTTAGTGTAAAGTTTTCAAATCTTTTTGGAAGAACTACAACAATACGTGCTTTTAATCAATTTTATTATGAAAGATCCATTCAATCTTAAAGCATTTATGCACATTATGACATTAAATCTGGTACCTACCGTGCGCAGAACAAGTAGGGATTAACATTCTCAAGTTGGCAACACAGCCGCGTGGGGACACGATTTCGTGCAACGGTTTTTTCATCTGACAGCTGTTGAGTGCGACGGATTGAACAATCTGATTATTTTAAATAAGCAATGATGTGACTTTTATAATGTAAAAGGGTGAGAACAATACAAAATATTAACATCTGTGTTGTCCTGCATCATATTTAAACTGGACCATTGACTAATTATAGGTGAAATTTCAGGATACGCATCTCTTTCTCCATGGAGTATTTCTCCAAATAGTTTATTTCTACGTTTAGTTTATTTCTCTACGTAAATTTTTATATTTAAATTTCTTGATCTTCCCTTTACTACTCACAAAATGCTAACTACGCTAAAATATTTTTCATCAGTGATTTACATTGCCGTGTTATTTTCACTCTAAAATCTTACAAAATAGAGTGTTGTTTCCTTTTTGTCACAACTCATGTCGTGGACATGACGATGAAAGAGTCATGCCACAACGCACTGGATACAACGGGAAGTAGGAAGGATGAGAGCAATGTGTTAATCTGACACGGACTACTTGACAGAATGAATTTCTTCAACCGAAGGCGATGCGAGCGACTCAAGGAAAACAAAAATGTCAGAATCCAGTTTGTCTGATGTACGGCACCATGAGTGACAAGTTTTGTATACCTTGGACTGACCGAATTGACGAGGACAGTAAAATTCTGCAGGGATGGACAATAATTATCGTAAACACACTGGTTGTAAAAATTCATATTTTTTGGTTTACAAGGAATTTAAACCTTAAGTTATCTTTTTGTAGCATATTTGTTTCTCTAATTAATTTGAAACTCACGGTTTTCCAGCTAGTGTTAACCGATCAATTTATCACGTTATTCTGTTGTATACCTGATCTGACAAACTGTCAGGTAACAATTTTTTTCACTTAGCTTTGGTTAAAAATGAATAGTAAACTTAATATTTTATGTAGCAAAAGTGGCGAGACCAACTCTTACTTAAATTGCAATTTATGCAGTCATGTTTGGTGATTTATATTCCTTTTATATTTTATTTTCATAGCTTTTTTTATTAAATTAGTGATAAAAATTTGTAATAATCTTTTATTTTCCCTGAATACGATGGCTGAAATGACAGGCGAGACATTATGGTAAATTCTGTAACCAAAGACCCACGCCCATCGTGTTAACCTCTAAGCAAGTCGGTGGTGTGAAAGCGTGATGTCTTATCCTGACGATTACCAGTCACGTATAGGCGACCACGACACAACTTGCAACCGTGACAGCATATGAATAATTTTATAAAATGGCCTAATTACCTAAATATTCTACAACATTTTTGTTAATTATCTATTATTTAATACATTAGCACAGAAGTTTTACAACATTGCACACCGTGAGTAGATATGTATTTTATATATCGTTATTTTCACAAAAATTTAATAACTTTTACCAGCGCCAAGGCTCGTGTTAAGTTGTTCAATATGCTCGTGAATTCAATGTACTTCAATGCCCTCGCACGCGCACCAACAGCATCGTGGGAAATTACGAGACCTGCAAGGGACTGCGCAGACTGGATCGCGGGAGAGATGCTCAAGGGTGTATGGGCCGTTACAACTGCGGTCGCGGACCCCGAGTCTCATGAGACGAAGATTGAGCAACTTAAGACGAATTGTGAGGCTGATACTTCCGTGTCAGGTACGCGCGCGAGCACCTCCGCCTTTTTGCAGCGGGGCGTTGGAAAATTAAACGGTAGAACGAAATAGGCCGGCGTCCGAGATAGACGATAATTAGGAGCCGTTTGTGCCAGGAGTACTGTCATTAATAAAAGTCTTGTGAACCGAAATATGTGTGATTTTATGGAGATCCCTGCATCCACCAAAATACAAATGTAACACGAATATTTATCAATCGACCTTTCATTATTACTGATATATCATAGGATACTACTCATTACCCAGGACCGTTTATAAGTAAAAACTCCTATATGGTCCTACTCATTCGCCACCTGGTTGGCATTTTTTAAATACTAATAGTCAGTTGTGCATCTTCGTCTCTCACGTATGACGAGACGGAACCGAAGAGATGCTATCTCAAAAACCCTCACTGTTCTCAACCTTTATTTGTTAAGATTTACTTTACATTTGATCATATTATTATATAAATATTTCAGAAATGAACGTAAATAAGAGTAGAAAATAACGTAATAATATGAGATTGCAAAGGATTATACAATGTCTATAGTAAGAAAATACTGAAAATATAAGTAGTAAGAAACTACTAAAAGATAGTAGGACATCATAATATTTTTACTATAAGTGCTGTAGAGATCCTGTAAGCAAACATTCAACCAATATTTCACGCCGCCGAGTACCCGCAGGCTTCTGACGCAACCGGTCCGAGAATCCAGCTGAAGCAATCACTTTTCTCCTGACTATCTTCTCGGACATATCTCTCAGCACCGCCGATAGTGACCTTCGCTAGTCACAAACTTAAACTTACAATTTAAAATGCAAACAGTGTAAATTTATTTGTGCATCATTCGGTAATAAACGCAACTAATTGTAAGTTATGTTTCATTTTATCAACCTGCTCTAGCTGCAATACCAATACTCAAACGGACGCTCCGTATCATTAATATACAAGCGTGAGATTCCGAAGAGGATTAGGGCCCTCGGCTCTCACCTTAAACAATTATTCAGATATAATATGATCTAAAACATCAACCGCTCAATTACAATCAATTCAATCTCTAAAGTTCCACACGTGGATTTAGATTTTAAAAGAGCTTTAGAAACCACCGATAGAGATATAGTAATAAAAAAAACTTTGGTAACTCGGAATAAGAGGAACGCTTTTGAAATTGTTGAGAGATACCTAACCTAAGTAATAGATACAAAATCACTAAAGTAGGTGATTTAATATCTGAATCTCTCCTTATTTCATTAGGAGTACCGCAAGGGTCACCTATCTTTTTCATTATCTAAATAAACGATATCGTAAAAATGCAAAACATTTCAAAATAAGATTATTTGCAGACGATGCACTATTTTACATCACGGGAGACAATATACTGAATGAATTAAACAATGTAGCAATATGGCTAAAGAAAAATAAACTAATACTAAATTCATGAACATTGGAAATAAAAGAATACCAATTACACAGAAATAAAATATTTGGAAGTCATAATAAATTCAAAATTGAACTTTTCGTACGACAGGTGACTAAAAAGATTTCTAAAAAAATCTCACTTTTCGGAAGAATCCAAAAAATTCATCAGTACTGATTCTTTTAAAATAATATACAACGCAGTTATTATTCCTCACATCAACTACTGCAACGGCATTTTATTTTAGGTTAAATAAGAAGAAATACAACAATTATCCATACTGCAAAATAAAGCTTTGAGAATAATCTAAAATATGTAGAAATACTCGGAATAGTGCAATGCTGAAAGATCTCAATATGATGAAAATATATTTCAATGTCATGTGTTTGTTTTTAAAATCTTCACTAGGACAATATCGGCGGAATTTATACGAAAAATGGATGCAAATCAACATTAGCTCAAACATCATACAAGAGGAAAAGATAGACTGAAAGAAAGCTAAATCTCAAAAATCAGTGAAATGCCAGAAACTACATTCAAAATAAAACTAAACGAATATGTGCCAGATAAGTTTTAGTAAAAAAGGAACATTTTGATCTTGTTTATATTAGTATGTATATTTATACATGTATGCACTACATTAAGAATAAATAAATAAATACATGACCAATACCAGTAGACCTATAATTCTTAAACCTATTTATGTTCACTTATTCATCAACTTACATTTGGTTTTCTGGGTAGGTTTACGATGACTTTGCATTTAAAAAAATATCCATCAGTATCAATTATTTTACCACGTAAAAAACCTGCGACAAAATTAGATGAAATCCTAATTAAAGTTTATTTAGAAACATAAAAACTAGAAATCATCGTTAGACGTGAATTAAATAAACCCGGCAAGAAATCTTCAAGTCATAAACCATTTTACATCTGCTAGCAATTCTCAAAAGATTTCTCTCAAAGTGAGGCGATCTAATTTTCGCAGTGTCGTCATATTAGAGTAACATACTTATCGTAATGATGATAATAATTAGAATGAGTCTTAAGCCGTTTATTACAATGTCTGGCGCAGATTACGGCGAGCCCCCTCCTGCCCTCCCTCCCCGTCCCCGCCCCGTCCATGAGACAACTCAATTAACCGACCCGGCTTTGTGATAACCTTGTAATTGTCTGTGTGTTAATAACATCATAATTTATTCATCCCCTAATCTTAGCGAGTTTGCGCCATCCCGTGTGTTTACAAGCGACGTTTAATGGCTCGCTTTGTTTGTTTGTCTTGTTATATCAATACTTTGTGATAACATTTACGATCGGGCAAATTGCGCGATCCTTTGGTGAACTACAGTTGTGCTAATTAATTTGAGCAATAAGTAAACACCGAAGCGAGTCAAACGTTGCGTTAGCTCAAATATTACCAGATAGACAATTAATTATTGGGCGATATTAGTATTAAAATATAATAGTTTACCCAATCTCTCTGCGTATTGAAAATATTTTCCCTCGCAACAACTCTCCGGTTATGAAAAATGTGCGCTTCGCGAACGTAACATAAATTTGTTATAATTACAGATCAAAATAGTTTATAATCTTTTTAATCGACGTTCGGAGGGTTGATCTCGCTAATATGTTCATAACGTTGGTTTTCTTTTAAAATAGTAAAAATATTGTTGTGACTTATTTATCAGTATCTACCTACACGTTAGATGTGACGCCCGCCTGAACAAAATGGCACATTAAAGTGCCAAACTAGATGAATAATGACGTACTTTAAAATGAAATAAAATACATAAAAATCGTGGAAACGACGTGGTTTATTGGCATTATTGAAAAGATAATTGTATGCTTTTAGTGTTTAAATACAACTTCATGCATATGAGCGCCGCGCCGCGGCTGGCTCGAATAAAGCGCAATCTGGAAATCCAATTTTCGACCACTTTCTGGAGCAGCTGGGACGTATATCGACAATAACATGACGAATGTTGGCCGGTTTATCGGCGTAGACTAGCCACCATACATATCTTGGAAGTCAATCCACAGGTCCATTACGCGAAAAACTCCGAAATAAATTTGCAAGCGTTCTTCTAGCGTTAGTCTATTCATGGTGAAATGGCAAACCAAACTGAGTACGAATCAGCTGTCAGCTGTCAAATTGGCTGTCGCTGGAAAAAGTGTTCGAAAAACAAATCTCTTAAAAAAACAGCCTTTATAACCGCAAGATAGTTAATCGACATAGTAAGTCTAAACAGTTAATAGTTAATGACGCGATATTAATGGGTTTTTTAAGTCGTTAGATTGGGAACATCAAATTTATTAAATATTATCTAATAATAATATTGTTTTTAATAGCCAGGATTAATTTATTTATCTAACACCTGTCGCTAGACTTTTAATAGCCTTCATCATTTTATAAAACTGTAACTTAATCATTTACACGACTCCTAATTACTTTTGAAGAACAGAATCCGAGCTAAAAATAATACTAAGAATAATAATATTTAGCTCCACTGTGTGGCAGATACTTTATTTTTACTACAAACTAAACAGAATATAATATTTATTTTAGTGCTCACTTAAAAACAACAATTTTAATTTTAGGGAATAGGTATATTTAAAATCTTATAATTAGATTTAACTAATGATAGAGAAAATAATAAACACAATTTTGAGACTTATAGTGAGCAACATTAAGAAAACTTTGGTGTTTCGGTCAGGTGAGACCGATGAGTGAGCGTAGAAAGGTTATAAAGATTTTTTTTTTAATTATATACTCGTAATTTATTGTATGGGATGGAAGAGACCACTCCTGATATATACAGCATTATCCTGGCTACTTTGTGGTATTATTTAATAAAGATTGGACGGAAATAAAAATAACCATGCTTCCGATTACTCTCTACCCGATTGGATCATATATTGGGTCCGTATTGATGGCACCTGAAATAACATCTCAGAAGTCTCAACAATTCACCTGGATGAATGTAGATTAGGCGAGAGTGGTGTCAAGGGTGGAGAGTTTGGCGCTCTATCCTCTTTGCCTACTTTATATATTAATATGTATCAGCAGACGATCAATGATGTAATATTATCCTTTGTAATATTTTGATCGAGAACGAAGGTAAGTATTTAAGTAACCTAGTCGATCATAAGGTCGACAAGGAGACGAGTCAACATTTCCGAGACACGTGGCGGTCCATGGCAAAGAGTGAAGTAATTTCTAATTTAAATAAAATAATCATAATTGTATTATTTGACGGCGAGCATGAAACGTTTGACCACATTATACAATTGATTATATAATGTATATGCTTCGTGTGCAGCGGAATCAAACATCGCGTAAACAAATCGTATTGTTAAAATTTCTCGCCGTTCATCTTGCCCGTCGTCTCGGGGTTAAAGGACGCGATTAGAAAGAAACGTTGACCTGTTTCGTAATGAGAAGAACCTCGGACTATTCCGCATTTTTATTAAAGAGTGGATATCTCGCTGGGGAATGTTAGGGAGATCGACCCTGGGTATAATTAATTGAATTTTAAGTTTAAAACGGCTACATGCTTCTCAGAAATATAATGCTCAAAACAATATCTGCGGCTGCCTGGGGGATGCTGGGCAGAGTATCAATAAGCTTGTGACTCGAGCGCTTCTCAAACTTTTATTTTGTAATCGTCTTATCTTTCCTATCTGAGAATGGTATTGTAAATAATACCTTAAATGTCTAAATATAAAAATCTAGTATCAAAAAAAAATCTATGAAATGATTAAATATGAAAATTCGATAAATATTTATTGAGTATCGAAAAAAAAATCTATGCAATCTTATATTTTACATTGGATTAAAAATTTGTTACATTCCCTTAAGATATGCTCCGGTGTTCATTTGACTCGCCTACAAGCACACCGCGGTTCACGCGTAAGGCCCAAGTCATGCAAATTGCTTAAGAACTGTAATATTATTTAATTTTGGCACGAGATAGTGATAGTTGGCATGTCTCCTTATTAAGTTGTTTATGCCGGTAAAAGTTTTTTTAGTATACCGAGTATGTACATTTGACGGATGTCCAGGACGAGACATTCTTTGAAAAAATAAAATGGAAGGCCTTGCCAAATTCAATTTTAAAAATCTTCGGTCGGAGGTTTGATCGCGCTATCTTCGGAACGAATTCAAATTTTTTAACCTTGCAATCACTTTTCACCACACGAGTTACCAAGGTCAGTTCTCAAAGATTGTATAATAAATATACAACTGTGAAATACGGGGTTCTTGCATTTTAGAGAAAATTAAGTATGCAGAATCTCTGTTTTTGATTTATTTTACACCTTGACACGAAGAACAAGTATTGCACAATAACTCTAAACTTGCTGAAATCAAAAATAAATATTACACTTAATTATTATGTGTACAAATTATTGACAAGCAAGTGACTGTAAAATCTATATTCAATTTCATTTATACATTGAAATAGCAATACTCACCTCAGTGGGATATTTCCCGGTTCAGAGTCAACAATCTAATACATCTTCATTTGATCAACATTCCGCATACTGCTGAATATTATTCCAAGTTCCATTGACTAGCCGCGCTGTATACTATATCACTACACATACGTACACGTACAATGGAGGGGTCTAAACTGGAATTTGGTGAGGCGAACGTTTCGAGCTCGAGCATCCGGTGCGGCCTACGTTATTCAATACCAGCGATAGCGTTCAGTTTATAGCATTAAAATATTACTTAACAAGTCTATTAGTGACTTGAATTAAGAATATTTTTTCAATACATATATTCGTTTCGACCGTGTATTTTGAACCTCGCCCTCCTACGTCGTAAAATGAATTAGCAAAAAAATGATCTAATTGATTTTGGCACTTGTTAAAATTTACAAAGATCGAAACAAATGTAAATCAAAAGATGCAAAGTCAAGGCAAAATATTTCATTCAAGTTACCAGATAGGTATAATAAGAGGAAAACATTATATAAAATTATAAAAAAATTATTGAAATGAAAAAAATTTCCTGGACAATTTCTGAGCGTTCACTTATTACATCATCGACAAATTTTTCACAAGTTTGTGACGCGTTTTAGCTTTTTCAGAATAATATTACTATCATAAATATTAATGTAATATAAAAGTATAATATGACGAGGATGTTCTTAATTGTTCGAGGATGTTCATAATTTCTTAAAAAACTAGCTAGGGCTCACCGATCATAAAAAAATTACCGTTGCATATACGGAACGGATCAGTAGTGACTTTTTACTATAATAAAAATTTTTGCGAAAGCGAGTTGTTTGATCGTTAGTAAAAAAATCTTTACTTCTCGAAAGTACATTCCGTAGTATACTCTTCGATATCCGATAGATAAAACGAGAATCGACAGCCAAATGGCGGACTTTCACAGCACATCTAAAAGTCATCTGACACATTAATACTTTGAAAGTTGCAGTATACGATAATTAATTATTCAATATCCCTTTATATTAGAGTTCATCAGTTGATGTTCTCGTTATTTAATATACATACACATAATACGAAACAATTTCACCACTAAAGTGACATATCGAGCGCCTAGGCGAAAAAATCCATAGATAATGCATAAAATAAAGCATATTTCATGATTATTTGTCACACCTATAGACATGTTCATCTATGCTTTGACAATAGTAAATTTGACGCAACGATTTTAACAACCCGCAAACGATTTTAACCACGAGCGTTAGTAAAAAGTTACTAATGATCACACCACCGACTCTACGGGTATTTTATATTAACTACCATATACTACACACGTTTAATACTTCCTTTTAAAGACCCTGCGTCCTCTCCCTCTCTCTGACTACCCAACCTCCTTACGATGATGTAAATGTGTTTTGTATTATATTGAACCCCATTCCAAATTACATTAATTTCATTCCAATTTTTTTATAGTTGCTCGTTTGGATCTTGTGCAAAACTTATACTCTTTAGAACTCTTTAAAATTCTGCGGAAAATATAGACAGCCTCCATCTGGATATTCCATCACCTCCTCCTGATTTAAATGTATTTTATATTTAATTCCATTCACTACAAATCTAGAATATTTACTTTTTCGGCCCTACGCAACATATAGGCACCCTCCCTATTTACCCTGACCACCCCATCTTCACCTCTCGATGTTAATGTGCAATGTTTTATATTGAATGCCATCTGTTTCAAATTTTGTAGAACTAGTCATTAAGACCTGTGGAAAATATAGGCGCCCTTCATCCGCCCACCCTACACCTTCTACCCTACCCAATATAAAAGAGTTTTATATTCCTATATTTTGCTAATCTTTGGACCTTCGAAAAACATAGGTATCCTCTCTCTGTACCCTGGCCACCCCATCCTCATCACTCGATGTTAATGTGCATGGAATGCCATCTTTCCACATTCTGCAAAACTAATCATTAAGACCTGTGCAAAATATGGGAACCCTTTCTGCCCCCTCAGGTTCAAATTTACCGCCGTTCCCAGCCAGCACCGACACCGGCGATATATGCATTGAATACCTAGCCGGCGGCAAAGTGCTGCCGTGACAGTCTGGCCCGATCACTCATCAACGAGACACCTTTCGTTCCACTACCCCGTCATGGTGCATCGTGTTCACATAGTTGTTTTTGATATCGCTGCAACTGTTTAGTATTTTTTTATGGTTTCATTACCTAATTGTAATATTGTTACAACTTTTGGCTTAGATTTAATTTGTTTAATTTATTTAAACAAATTAAGCAACGTAGTTCGGCGGTCGGTCTTGACGCCGTCACTCATTGATCATTGCCGTTGAACACTTTACAGACGGGCCAAGTTAAACCTGTGAAACATACTCCCGCTAATGTTGGTTGATTTCAATAGAAATGCAGGTAGCATTTCTACGGAAATCAATCAACATCGCGTAGCACTTTCTCCGATCGTGACCGGATACGCTAGAAAGCCCATATGATAAGTTGAGTCTGCAGCAGGTAGTATTGCCGTTGGATTTTACTCACATTGCTGAAATTACACAATTTTTAGTTGTAACAAATATTTTTATATTGAAATAACTTTTTTCTTATTTTATGAAAACTATACGGTAAAATATCCAGGTAGCAACCAAATAACTTTTCGATAAATAGATTTTTTCTGTATGTATATCTTTCTAATTGGTTAGTTTTAGCATAATTTAAAAATATATTTTTAAACTATGCTAAAGCTAACTAATTAACCATCACGCTGCCATCATCTGCAGGGGTGGACATAGACGATACAACGCCGCACTATTTCGTACTTCTACCGGTCTCCCGGCATACGACAATTGCCTCGTTTACTTTTAAACATCTTTCCACGCCCACTCGTCGATTGTTAAAGCTTCTAGCATGGCAGTTATATAATATCTGGTTTACTCGATCGTGCTAGTTATTTTTAACAATGGCCGCGTATCCTAAAACTATTACTAAACACAATTGCTGTTCGTGTTTAATTTCAACTTCTAAAGATTCGTATCTTTTATATTTCATATTAGTTATACTGTATAATATATATTTTCCAAAAAATATGCTATACGGTTACGGTAGGTTGTAAATTATCACTTTCACCCTCACGTCACAAGTAAGGCGAGCGCGGGGGCCTTCCGCGGCCCCGTGAAAGTTGGCTAATCTCAGAGATGAAAGTCTTAAGATTACTTTGCTCCAGATACCGTTTTAAATTCGTGGCTTAGTTTTCAATCACCTCAAATTGGATGGAAAAGTTTACGGATATTTTTGGTGTCAAACAGATTTTTTAAGTACATCCTAATTTGTTTGGAAACAATATTTCAATTTGATCTCTTTATTAAAAAAAAAATCTAAACTGATTAAGTTACTATGTGTTTAGTACACATATGATGAGAGAAGTCACTCAAACTAGTCGGTACGAACAAAAAATTATTGACACATATAAGGGCAAAATGTGTTACAAAACTACATTAAACAAAAAAAAATTCTCAAGAAACATAGTATCAATCCTAACCACGCAAAATATTTACTTTATTCTTTGCCAGTTTTTACTTACGTGCGGAATTATTGGTTTAGAGAAGCTAAGCAAAATTACTTGTACTACCATTAGTCACAGCTCAAAAAACTACATTAAGAACAATACAGGGTGAATATTATGTTTCAGGCCGATTTTATGTTTCAGGCTGCCATTTTGATTTCGTAAATATTTGTTAGTTCTCATTTAGAATTCAAAGAGAATAATTAATTACAATTCATAATATATATCAACAACGAGTTAAAACATTTTATCTAAATAACAATAGCAATGCTGTAACCATTAATGGTGACGCTATCGTCACGTGATGGACAACTTCTCGGTGGCTGAATTAGATCGATTGTTCTGAAACAAATGTGGTTTTAATAGAACGGTGCCACCTCACACATACTTCGAGCTTGAAATATTTCCCGGCCGCATAATATCAAAAAGTAGTGATTTCGACTGGCCTCCTCGATCAGCTGCTTCGACGGCTCCCGATTAGTTTCTGTGGGGGTACTTGAAATGAAAGGTCTACACCAATAAGCGAACAACAATTTCGATGCTACAGAATAATATTCGAAATTAAATAACACTTGAAGAAAGAGTACGCATTAGTTCCGCTGCCAGGGGCGGCCGCTCGGCCGATGTAATATTCCGTACATAATTATAATAAACCTAATAATTGATAAATAAAAATTAAAAAATTGTGTTTTATTTCCTCGTTATTCAAAAACAACATCGGCCTGTAACATAATATTCACCTGTATAGGTGTCCTTCAGATCCACTCTTTAAACAACTTAATGTACTTGATATAAAACGGCTATATATTAAAGCCATGCTGAAACACCTTAACAACATAGACAGTTAACGCACTATACACCAAAACAGTTCTGAAAAGACAAATTTTGAACCGAGACTTCACGATCGATTTCCTAACAATATGACGGCCTTCGCAGTCCAGTGGGCTTCGCATACCGGAGGTTCCGGGATCGATTCCTGGTGAGGATATACGTGTATCTATGTTATTTTCTCAAGCCTGGCTGTTTTTGTTTTCACCACAGGAATTGGCCCTGTAGCAGTGTTAGAAATTAACAATAAAATAAAATAAACTGAAGTACTTATATAATTGCATCATAAATACTTAAAATAATACTTTTAAAATTATCAATATTAACTTTGTGGTTAAAATTCATATTTTTATTTGTTATCTTTGTTTTATTAACTACTTAATTGAGTTTTAATACATCTACCGGTTTCTTAAAATACCATTTTGTAAATACCAAAAATTTTAGAATGGGACTAGAAGTTAAATTTAGTTGGTTGTTTATAAGTTTTGATTGAGTCAATTTCCTATCCTATTATTTGTATAAAATGCCGGTCTAATGTTTCGTGGTAGGTGTTAATGTTAATGTTAACTAATCAAAAAATTATAAACAACCAACTAAATTTAATCACTAGTCCGATTCTAAAATTTTTTCCTAAAAATTATTCGACCAAATTTGTATTAACAATTTGAGTTAGGTACTAAATTTATTTTTTAAATAATTGTTTTTTTTTTTAATAGATTCTAGTAAAGAAACAATAATATATGTTTTTAGTTAGTTATGACATCCTGAAAAAGAAAATGGTATTTTTCGAAACCGGTAGATGTATGTAAATTCACTTCAGTGGTTAATAAAACAAAGATAATAAAAATAAAAAAAAACATTAAAATAATTTAAAATGGCAAAGACGGCACTCCTCGGGAAAATGTCCACATCTGGATGTTTGAAATTGGACGCGATACTTCTGAAAACATTATTTCTTATTGTACTGTAGCTGTAGCGTGGAACAATGAACGTGTCTGCTGTCCGCGGTAGCGCTGACAGACGCTGACCCTGCACAGAACAGAACAGACGGGACATGATGCTTACATCTGCAATACCTGTCAATTAAAATTTCAACTATTTCGTATGTATTATTTCATTTTTGTTACTCTGTAGATTTTACGAACTGTATATCTTATTTTTAAATTTTTTACGTACAACCAGTGAGTATCCATTTGAGGTCTCTAGAAGAGATGAAAATCTCTAAGTGAATCAGCTATTTAATATTGTAAAATTTATATTAAAAAAGGTTTGATGAAATTCAAAAGACTTACTAAAAATATTAAAATTTTTGCTATCTTTTTTCACGAGTTAGCTCGGTATAATTTCTCATTCAATATTTTCACTGGATAATTTGTTATTGGAGATTTTAACTAATTAGTTTTTTCTTTCCTTCTAATTTAAAAAAAAACAACTAACTGGTGGTTGCAAAAACAAATTGAAATTAATAATGTTTATAATATTAAATTAATAGATAATTTGTTAAACAAGAAAAAGTCTATGAGATCATATGTTTACCCACCTATTATTGCTATTGGAAGCAGTGGAGAAAAATTGTGTTTTTAAATAATCTTACTTCAAATTCAATTATAAAAAATATTCCAAATTCTATACAACCAACTTTTTACACCAATAACAAATTAAACAATTATATATTAAATAACAAGGATAAGGACAATATTTAAGAAAATTCTTACTTACTTACCATCACGCCGTTTCCCCGTGGGGGTAGGCAGAGAGGATAGAGCGCCACACTCTTCTGTCCTGACACACAATTCTCGCCTCATTCACATTCATACATCTTGTCATACAAGCTCGCCGATTGTTGAGGCTTCTAACAGAACCATCCTCCATTATCTGGTTTATCTGGTCGTGCCAAGTCTTTCGCGGACGTCCTCTATTTCTGGTTCCATCAACACTTGCGTCATATATCTTTCTTACCACTCTCTCCTCATTCATCTTTTCCATATGACCAAACCACCTAAGTGATCCTTTCCCAATCTTACTCACTGTACTAACATTAGCTTTACATTCTTTCCTTATTTCTTCATTCTTTACTCTGCATGATTGCAATTATTTTTATATAGGTAAAACTTGCATAAATGTTGATATTAGAATTAAGGAGCATTTGAGATGCCTAAATAACAATAATTATTGAGAATTTTCCAATCACCTTTTGGAAACAAACCATTCCTTTGATTTAGATAAGGGTTTGAAATTATACATACTAATACTAGGGGTTTACAGTTAGATAAATAAGAAATTTTATAAATAAGAAAAAGTATTAATAGCAAGCTTAATATTATTAAATAACCTAATTTTCTTTGCAAATAGTCACCTTTTAAATTTGCTTACGTACTAGTTCTTACTTGTTCACCATTTTAAAGTTTTGTTTTTATCTATGCATGTATTTTTAATTTCAGTATACATTGTTTCCTGAAAAAGATTCCATAGGTATCGAAACATGTAGAATAATTAATAAATAGTGGTTAAAACACAATATTTTGTATAACTATTGAAATATTTTAGTTTGAAATATTTCCGCACTATGAATATTTCCTCTGATGGTACATCCATGAACTGCGTCACAAAAATTAATTAGTCATAAAATTTTGCACGTTCTGTTCTTTGCGTTTGCGTTACTTTGCTTTATAAAAAGAATATTTTTTTAACCAGCGAAAGAATTTAATTTAAATCCCAGCGCTGCACAACATAGCATTCCATACAGGCATAGGTAACCCGCAGGATAGATATAATACAACCCCCGCACGGCTCTCACCCTAGCGAGTTCCCCACCGCTTTACGACTGGAGACAGGAACAGCCGCTAGAGCCGCTAGAGCCGCTAGAGTCGCTAGAGCCGTCATACATGAAGGATCACGCGCCGCTTTGAGGTTCTCTTCCTCGCTGATAACGCGGTAGGCAATACGGAAATATTATGTACACGTGTTCCTGTAAATTACTGAAATCCATTAGAACGCCAATTAACTAGTAAATACTGGAATTTAATAGTAACCGTTAGTAGCTCCGCGTCACCGCGATCATGTAACGCGGCGAAATAGCATTGCTACAAGTGCTAATGCAATAGAGGAGTATCATTTGTCAAGCGTGAAGTGAAACTATAACGGGTGTTGATTAGCTTTTTGATTAAAATATCATGAAATGAGGTTAAATAACTGCTTGTTAGGAAAGAAAAATTATAAACGGTTTATGAAGTAGTAAAGATGCGAAAAACTCTAAATGCAGTATTTTAACTAGAACATTATATAAACAACTGTTAAATTAAACGAAATTAAAGAAGCAAAATTAGCCACAAAGAAATCTTCGTTGCAATGTAGTTGTAAATAGATTCGTTCCAATGTATTATATATATGAGGTATTCATCAAATATCTCATATTTCGTACCTACGAACTTAATCCAACCAAACGGTTAGGTTCAGTTAGTTTTCTTTGTAGTTTTAGTTTTCAACCTCTTCTTTTCATTATTATCGAATGTTTCAACTACGATATTTGCTATTATTAAGTAAGGTTAGGTAAGTTCAGGTTAGATTTCAAATGTAGAAAAAATAAATTTCTTCGTGAATTGTGTATTTTATTTTTACATCAATATTCATTTTCTTTTCGGCAGTTTACAGCGACATTTTATGCAGCGCTCGTTAACGAAGTCGCAAACCACCGTTAACGGAGTGTACACGAATGTTAGAAATGTTTCCAGAATGATGAACTATAGTAAAATAGATATAGAATACACGCTCTGGAAATAAATAACTACTACCCGGTGTGCAATCCCTCAAACAGCTATGTGATCGTGGTCATCTGTCCAACTACGCTTATCTAGGAGGCATTTTAGAAGACTAGACATGAAGATCAACATTTCTATCTATTATTTTGATTTGTTGACTTTGTTTTATTAACCACTTTAAATACATCTACCGGTTTCGAAAAATACCATTTTCTTCTTCAGGATGTCAATACTAACTAAAAACATATTTTATTGTTTCTTTACCAGAATCTATTTTTAAAAAACAACAATTATTAAAAAAATAAATTTAGTACCTAACTTAAATTGTTACTCAATACAAATTTACTCGAATAATTTTTAGAAAAAGTTTTAGAATGGGACTCATAATTAAATTTAGTTGGTTGTTAATAATTTTTTGATTATTTTTACACGTTTTATTTATCTCCAACGATTATTTATGACCAACACCGTTTACATGAAAAATTGACAATCCCAATTTTTTATTAAAACCGTGACCATTTTCTATCAAATAATTAGAAAATTCTGAAAACCTATTGTTCAAACAACTCAAATGCTCATTTACTCTTATATTAATTTTATTTTATTTCTACCGTTTTACCAATATAAAATGCAGCAAATCCTTGCAACTAAGTTTAAAGATACCAGTATTGTTAAATTTATTATCTTTGTCTTTAGAGTTTATTAGTAAATTTTCTATATTATTATTTGTATAAAATTCCGGTCTAATGTTTCGTGGTAATTTCAAAGTATTTCAATCTATGACCGTGGAGCGTAGGTAACATCAATTGCTTCCTTATATATGTAGACAGCACTCTGCCCCTTTGATTCAATCCTAAAACAGATACGTGTCGTGTTTTTGAGACTTTTTACTATTGAATGTCCGTGGAGAGTCGAATGAAATCACCTACAGCATATACTCGTATAGGTGTAGGAAGGAATCTTGAGGTGACGAGTACTTCATTATTATAGCATTTTGCATTATTATTTGTCGTACTCCACATTATTTCGTATTACGCTAATGATGTGAATTCTAGTATATTGAAGATGATTTCAGGAGAGGCTGGTGAGAAACGTTTATAAATATACAAACATTTAACGGAAAAGTAGTGACGAAGGAAAACGTTCATTTTCATGAATATATAGCATTGTAATATCGTAAAGAACTTAATATTCCATTAGAGAATATCCCAATAGAATTTTAGCTACAAGATTTAGTAGAATGCCTTCCGATACGTATTTTCACGTGTCAGAAGTGAGGCAAAGGGTAGATCGGAGGGAAAACAAGATGTAATTAGACGATGAAACGCTCACAGAATCCGGTCATTACAAAATATTAGAAAGATGTCACGTGTATATTGTGTAATATATAATAAAATCGACCTTATTGATATATGGTAGGTATAATAAGGAACGATAAATAAGTCACGTTTGATGTGGATGAGCGTAGATGCTACAACAGATCAAGACTCACAAAAAGATTATACAATATATGTTGAAGCATACATACACAATAGCGTACATACACAATATACCCTGGCGCGTGAGGGCTCAACCAAGTATGAATTTTATAGATACTCTGTCAATAATATATATATATATATATATATATATATATATATATATATATATATAAAAATTGTGTAAATCATTAATCTGGTAAATATTTACTTGGAATCAAGCAAAGTAGTAAAATTATTTTGAGACGGTTGTAATTTAGCGAGGATTTTTACAAAAACCTAAATATCACAATCAATCATGACAAAATGCTAAATAATACACTTTGAATAGTTGATATTATAGGTGGAAATATGCGAAGCTATAATTTATATATTTATTTATTTGTTAACGCCCTTATGGGCTTTTACAAAATAGGTTTGGTATATATTGATTTGGTATATATAAAACACATGAGCAGCTACACGGTAGCATGGAATAGATATATAAAAATAGAATAAAAAAATGCATATTTTAAAATAAGCAAATAAACTATAAAAATAGAATAAAAAATATAAATTTAAAAATAAGCAAAACAAACTATTAAAATAGAATAGAAAAAATAAGCAAAGCAACACTATAACAATAAAGATTCAAGACAGAAAAGACAATAGAAATCCAGGTTTGAATTTTAGTTTAATGTGATAATTATGAACAAAGTGAGTTCTTTTCTTTTTTTGGAGAAGTTTTTTTCAATATTCCAAAATCAAAAATATTGTTCTTGTTGGTCAGTTTCAAGAAGAAAAATATGTAATTCGCACTGGTCCAAAGGTGAAGAAGTTTTTCAATATAAATATATATATATATATAAAGGTGTCCAGCGAAAAAATTTCAAGATTAAATTGTAATTGCTCGTAAACCATCAGGGTGGTGTAAATGGGAGGGGTATTATTAGACGCGCGTGATTTGCGGATTTGCCAGTCACAATGAGTTACTGGTCGGGAGTGCACTGCATGTTCGCGGTAGAGCAATATTTAAAGTGCGATGATTCATTGGTTCGTGCGCGTTGCGCTTTACGTACTCACTTTAATATTCGATTAGTAAGTGATGTGCCAAGCATGCAACTTATTTGGTATTGGGTTCAAAAGTTCAGACAAGAAGGGAATGGTTAACCAAACTCCTCTGGGACCATCAACGTTAGTAGCGACGCCAGAACATATGGCTCAAGTACGACGTGAAACTATGCGTAATCCGCGTAAATCGATAACAAAAATTGCAGCCTGTACTAGAATAAAAATAATCAATAGTGAAATTTGAAAAATAAACTACAGTTTCACCCATAAAAACCGCAAATCGTGCAGTTTCTCAACGAAACTTACTATTCTTTACGTGAAACCTTGCTGAACGCTTGAAGCGAGAACGATACTGGAATGTTTTGGAACAGAATGAATACTTGGAAACATATTATTTACTGATGAAGCATATTTTCATATCGATGACTATGTTAATAAACAGAACACGAGATTCTGATGCCCCGACTAATCCAAAGAAACGCCATCAAAAACGTTTGCATTGTCCAAAAACGACAGTGCGGTGTGCAATTTCTGCTCGAGGGATAATTGGCCCTTATTTTTTTAACCAGCAAGAGACGGTCACTACTGACGTGTATTTCCAAATGATCGACGAGTTATTCGTACTGTAATTGCAGCTGTTTCCCGGGTTCAATAACATATTACAATTTCAGCAATACGAGACGACTCCATACACAGGTAAAGTTTTAATGGAGAAGCTGAGGAGAATTTTTCCCAATAAATTAATCAGCAAATAAGGAGACATACCCTGGGCACCTCGGTCACCAGACCTTACACCGTGCTTTTTTTTCTAGGGATCCTTAAGTCGAGAGTTTACAGTAACAATCCTCGAACAATTCAGGCCCTACAAAAAATATCCGCCGTGAAGTTGCTCGCCATTGAACCGACGCTTTGCTCCAGCGTGTTCGCAAATTTAAGAGTCCGATTGCAAGAGTGTCTTGAAATAAATGGATGGCATTTAGAACGATATTGTTTATAAAACGTAAAATCCGCATCGTTAAACTTCATTTTATATAAATAAAATATGAGAATAACATTGTAGTTTTTTTTTAATTTAATATTTATCTTGAAAATTTTCCGTTGGACACCCTTTATATATTTGTCGTTGATTGTTTGGACTTAATGTAAACTGGATAACATATAACGATACTTTCATCATAATGCACTATTATCCGAGTGGAACTAATCAGATGACTCGGCCTCGGAGATGCTACGGCAATAGAGTTCTTCCGTACGACGATGCACTATTGCTCGAGTGAAGTGCCCTGATGATAAGCAATGGCCACACAGCCACGGCGATTGAATCCTTCCTACCTCCTCGGATGGATGATGAAGGTGACGCTCGGAGAAGACAGGAAAGGACCCTCGAGGTATGCAGTATTGACGAAGCGAGGTATGCAATGCCAGATTAAAACACTTCCGTCGTCATGGGTTCCAAATTAATTTCGTCCCGCCAGAAGATTGCTTCAGATAGTTATCCGAGCTCCGAATGTCCAAGAGATCGTTATAAGGTTGTGAGGTTGGCGATATACGAACAACACTTCAAAGAAATAAAGCCTGATAGATGCAGTCAAAACTATCACTCGATTGGCGATAGTTTAAAATTGTGTATTAAATCTTCCGGCAATTACTCTCAGTTTACAACAACGTGCTCTCTAGATCAAAACTCGGGCGACTAGGTCATTTCAAGCTGTCGCCTTGTCCTGAAGCATGTGATGCGCGGGTACTTGTGTGAGCGTGAAGTAGGTAATAAAAATATTTTTAATAGGTTCTAATATGCACAAAATGACCTTTGGTATGTATCACAGAAATTTTCCGAAAGATGACAACTGTTCTTAAATATATATTTATAAAAGAGAAAGCGCAATAGAGGTAGGTATTGCTGTTTGTTTATAAAGCAAAACAAAGAAAAAGCTTTTATATAGAAGAGGAGTAGGTATATTTTTCCATTACGCATTTGAATACTAAATTTGAGAAAGATAGAGATACGCCAAGACTAGGATGGTCGGTTTCTCTGAAACATTTTATTACAAATCTATCAGCTAAATATAGCCTATTTAAAAGTGTCTCATAGCTCCAATGATTAACCTCAAACATTTTGATTGAACTTTTTCTAGTTTTATTGCTAAATATTTAGGGATAGAATCGAATAGGAAATTAGCGTAGTCTAAATAGCTCCGGATAAAAAAACATTCCACGTGAGTTTTAGAGATAAAGGGTGAGACCCCCACCGTACACCTGAAGTGGCACAAAGGGAGTTGGTTTTAGCTTCACATTTTGCAAGTACGGAATTTATTTGAGGGGCCCAATTTAATTTTCTATTTAAGATGACATCTACGAACTTTACTTGATTGGAAATAGGGATGGTTAGGTTATCAAATCTGATGCAGAAATATAATTTTTTCTCGAGAAAACTGTAGCTTGGCTTTTGAGGGAGCCATTTGTAGACCATTGGAGATAAGTCAGGTGTTCAATAGTGAAAGAGCTCTAGCAAACTTCTTTAATGGATGAGATATACCCATATCAAAGCAGTATATTACTAAGTCGTCTGCGTATTGGAAAATGGAACACACTTATTGGATGGTTGTTTCAAGATCAGATGTATATAAACTGTAAAGGAGAGGGCTGAGGACTGATCCTTGCGGAAGTCCTTTTCGTACTTTCCTGATAATTTTACAAAGTATATTAGTATGGCAGGGCTCACATTGTCATAGGTTCTACGAATGTCGATGAAAGAAGCTGCAGTACAATTGCCGAGGGACAAAAATTCTCGAATGTCTGAGGTAAGTACGCTAATAATGTCTAAAACTGACTTGTTTTTCCGAAAATCAAATACAAATACCGGAAGGAATTCATTGTGTTCCATTCACAAATACAAGGGGTTTGCAGTTAGATCAACTTGAAATTTTTGATTTTAGCAAATATTATAGAAGTGAAAAAATTGTTTGATTTAATTCTGGCGTCTCCTAGCGTGTTTTACTCAGAGATATTTGAGATTCTATTAAATTCAATATATAGCTGATTGCTTTTAAAAATGGAATAAAAAATATATCAGTTTGAAAGAGCTATAGAATATAAGTTCTAAAATTTGTCATAAAACTACTTGGCTAATATGGTGAAACTGGATAACGCGTTTTCCTATAGGAAAAGGTCCAGGTTCGAATCTTGGTAGCAAGTAGAATATTATTTCTTTATATATATATATTGTTGAGGTGTAACCTGGCGGTCTATCCTCCACCGATCAACGAAGAAAACATGAAATGTGGGTACTGATCTCGAAACTCACCTTGCCGACTACATTCCTCTTCACTTGTAATAAATTTATAACAACTTGTGTAATTCGGATGGATAGGAATCTACTCTACATTATTTAAAAAAATTACTATTAATCACACTGGTTTATTACAAGGAACGTAGGTAACATTATAAATGAAAACTAGAGTAATCCTAAACAAATATAGTATGCGAAAAATGTCCAAAGTTGAATATATAGAACCACCATCACGGTAAGTTCAAAATTCAGCGCAGACAGAAAAAAAAAATGGAACAATAATAATACATGACCTCGGTTTTTCCTCCACGTTTCGAACTCGTTACCTATAATCCCCTCATACTGATTTGAAGTGATTTGGTTTATAGGCCCGGGTCATCTGCTACCCTTATCGGAAGATCGGGCCGGCGATCGGATACCCATCCACAACCCGCTCGCGACATTGTCCATCATTAGTTCCAGAGTTCTTCATCCCGCACCCAAGAGGGAAATAAAATATTTCTGCAGAAGATATGAATACAATGAAAATAAAGTTGATGCACCGGTAATTGTGACTATTTCTACTATTTGACAGTATCCAACGATTCAGTTCAATTCAAATTCGATTTTTCACCATATGCTCGACCACCTTCAACATACATGAAGATAGAGCTATTGGGTGATAAGAACATCCGAAATCTGAATCTTTATTTGGCTTTAGGATTGGGAGAACCAATTAAACTTTCCACTCTTCGGAAATTTATTTGACTGGTTTCAAATATTTTATCAATAAGATATAAATAATAATTTAAAGTGGATGGTGTAAAATGTATAAAAATACAAGATATTTTATCCAGGAAGAAGAATTTGTAATGTTTCGGAGCAGATAGATTAACTTTTGAATCTAACCATGATGAGGGACTTGTGAAATGGATTAGAGAAAGAGATTCACTAAATGGGATACATGCGGATGGGCTAGGTCGGTAGCTAAATCTTCTAGACAATAATGATTTAAGGATCGTTTAATTAACTGAGGTTATAAAATATGAGCGATACCTATGAATCATTGTCTATACTGAGAAAATGGAAGTAGATGGGGATAAAGTAGTACAAAACTGTAGCCATTCCTTACTTTTTTAATTCTTTAAGAATTTTTTTGTGTGTGCTTGAGTTTTTTTAACCATTAAGAAATTAGCAATACTCATATATTTTTTTATGTATAGAAATAGCTATTTTACAAGTTCTCACTGCCTGGGAACATTATACATCTCACCAGGGAGGAGAGACGAGGAATTTTGGATTAGGATTTGAATTTAGGATGCTTTTATCTGAGCAGACTGAATAGTTGAAATTAGTTGAAAAAAAAAATTATTGAATTTGGTAATTGATGTAGAAAAATGAGGGGCGGAGGATTCTTAAAGTTTACAAAATTGATTCCAGTTTGCTTTTTTAAATTTATATTTAGGTATAATTCTATTAACGTTAAGAGCATTTAGCTCGCTAGAATGTGGATCAGCTGGTATTGATCAACGAATTAAAACAGATAGATAAATATACCGCACTAGGTCATTGAGATGGTGAGGTGAGCCTAGTGGGGGAGCCGTCATTAAGAATAATCAGGTTATTGCCGTCAATTAATGAAATAATATTACTACCAGATTGGTCAGTGAGCGCACTATCCCATGACTGGGAATGAGCATTGAAATCTTCGAGGATAATGAAGGAAGGAGGAAAAAGTTGTATCAGAGAATTCCAGGCATTTAAGTCGAATACAATATTGGGAGGACAGTATGCAGATAAATATCTCACAACATTAATTTTAACGCAGATTTTATCAGTATTTGGAGTGAAAGAATATACTTTTAAAATTAGCAATATTAACTTTGTGGTTAAAATTCATATTTTTTATTTATTATCTTTGTTTTATTAAAAATTACAATTAAAAAAAAAGCAGTTAGTAAAGGGGATAATACAGGTTTGATAGACACTATTTTAAAAAATAAATTAAAAGAATATAATAATCAGTTTTTATATAAATCACACATAAAACATAACGATAATAATGATAATTGGCGTAGGATTTTATACGTAAATAACTTTTCGAAATAAATATCTAAACACCTACCACGAAACATTAGACCGGCATTTTATACAAATAATAGTACAGGAAACTTACTCATAAATTCTAAAGACTAAGATGATAAATTTAACAATTCTGGCGTCTATAAACTTTGTTGCAAGGATTGTGCTGCATTTTATATTGGTAAAACGGGTAGAAATTTTAATATAAGAGTAAGAGAGCATTTGAGATGTTTGAACAATAGTGGGTTTTCAGAATTTCTAATCATTTTATAGAAAATAGTCATGGTTTTGATAAAAAATTGGGTTTGTCAATTTTGCATATAAACGGTGTTGGTCACAAATTAAATAATTTGGAATCGTTGGAGATAAATAAAGCATGTAAAACTAATCAGGAAATTATAAACAGCCAATTAAATTTAACTACGAGTCCTATTCTAAAATTTTTTCTAAAAATTATTCGACTAAATTTGTATTGAGCAGCAATTTGAGTTAGGTACTAAATTTATTTTTTAAATAATTGTTTTTTTAAAAATAGATTCTGACGAAGAAATAATGATATATATTTGGTTAGTTATGACATCCTGAAGAAGAAAATGGTATTTTTCGAAACCGGTAGATGTATTTAAACTCAATTCATTGGTTAATAAAACAAAGAAAATAAATAAAAAAATATGAAAGAATATAGATTTGGGAGAATGAAATGGAATTTTTGATTTGGGAGAATGAAATGGAAAAAAAGCAACCCCGCCCTTTCCATCTGAATAATCATCACTGATACAGACATATCTTGGAATCTTAAACAGATAGCTCTGATTAAGCCAGGTCTCTGTATTGATAAAGTTGCTTTGTAAGAGATAAATTATTCCATTGTAGGATTTGTGCATTGAAAATCATTATGCATTATGGAGTTGAGAGATATAATTAAAGAAGCAGCGTTGGACGGTAAGAAATTATTACTATTGAATAGTAAATTGATGAGTCATAATTAAAGTTTGAATAAAGGAACAATTTTCATTGTTAATGGAGCTGGATAGAAAAGTTGTCGATGAAGGCACTGATGAATTTGCTGTATGATTAATGTTAAGTATGTTGACCTTGACCGGGTTGGGAAAATATGCAATCAGAAATTAATTATGTCCTGTCTGTCGTAGTCTAGAGAACTAGGAACCTCGGTTTAAGGAGTTTGGTTAGTTTTATGTTATCGTTAGCGTTATGATAGTTTTCGGTAAGACATACATATCTATAGGAGGAGGAAAACGGAAAGATCTCTGAAAGTATTCAATATTTTGGATGCTTAAAAATAGGACGTGTTATTCGCAACCATGTATTGCTGTATGTTATTTTGACTTTGTAGTCCTGGGCATGCTAGACTAATCGCTGTATGATTTCCAGTGAAATTCACACAGGTGAGAGGTTGGAAAGAGTTTGGACAACGCTCGGCAGGATGGATGTTACCGCATTTGAAGCGACAGTGAAGGGATCTGCAAGTTGGTTTAGAATGCCCAAACCGACAACAATTAAAACATCGTATTGTTAAGAAAGCATAAAGTTCTACAGATAACGAATTGTAAAATAAATATATGGGTGATGGGAGGGTTTGTCCTTCAAAAGTGAGAACAACTGTTTGTGATGGTTTCCATGGAACGATCTTTGTATTTCAAATGTCTAGCTTTTACAACTTTGCCTATATTTAGAGTGGAGATAGATAGAATGTTATCTTCTTCTGAAAGGTCGTGGAGATACCACGCACGAGGCCCACGCGTGTGACATTTTATGTCGGGATGAAAGCCTTGACTTTGTTATTATGAGTATTATCAACCGATGTAACAAACTTATTATTCAATAATGCGGATTTAGATTCAACTGAGGTTTTATATCTGCCTTCTTCTTTGATCCCACCCGAGCGGATGCCAGGAGTGTTCTGCTGGGAAATATATTTTCTAAAATCAATCGTATGGATAATTCCCTGCTCTATTCTTTGGACACAAACAAAGAAAGGGAAGACGATAAAATTATTAAGGTATACTAGTTGGGAGGTGAGTTATATTATCAGGAGAAGTAGAAGATAAAACAGACGCCATGGATGGGATTGGAGTGGAAGAGTTCTTTGCTTTTACTGACTTTTTTCAATTTTGCTTTTCTTATATGTTGAAAAAGAGGAATTGTCTGACGATTGTGCATTTTCTGAGAGGGGTTTTGGGAAACGAGAAAGGATTGATGGAAGGAGGAAGAAGAGGGTCAGTAGGATCCGGAGGTCTTAACGCCTCCATTGAGACTGAAGATTATAACTAAAACAGAGATTTCTGACAAATGTCAAAATAAAATAAAAATGTAACAATAAATTTATTCAACTGAAAAAACGTAGACAGCCAAAAATGTAAGAAATATATTAAAGATAAATAATTTAAATTATAAAAACATGTGAACTGAGAATATTAAAGTAGAAAAAGTTTGTAAATATCTGATTGTTTGTATACATCCCATTAATTCAAAGGAGCCGACACAAACACCACCGTCACTCTCGGAGTTAATGTTGCCAAAAAAACTATGTAAAATATGTTATAGGATAGATTTATTTTTTTGTAAAAATCAACATGTATTTCAATACTGCATTAATAATATTAATCTAAGTAGAGAGGCAGTTATGCGGAATTTGGGTGTGCTCTTAGACGAAAAATTGACATTTATTTAACATTATAACGAAATTTGCAACAAGGCGATTAAATCCTCGGGATTTGTGTTAAGGAGAGCCAAAAACTCGCACAAATAGTTTCGTTTGAAGTACCAACTCAAACGAGACAACATGAAGCGTTCTCTGTAGGTACACATAGAAATAATTATGCTGTTAAGTCGCCAATATCGCGGATGCATTGGCTCGGTAACAAGTTGAATTTCGTTGCAGGGGTATACCAGAACTGAATAAATATTTGTTTATGAATTATACTTAGTTTTTCAAATTATGTTATATAAATTGTTATATTTAAATTAAATAAATTATTATTCTTATATAAAAGCTCGCGAGGGCGTTGATAGAAATAAATAATTACCCCTTGCACCAGCACTACTTTCCTCATCTTACGGAGAAACAATTGTCTATATAAATTTACCCGTCACCCCATACTCGCATAAAACCTTCCATAGCTTCGTCTTATCACTCTTGCATACCTTCCGTAGATCATCAAAGACACAAACGGTTTTTGATAGTTTGACAAAAACTGTTCTGTTGTCTAACGCAGTAAAATATGTTATCCGTGTATTTGTAATAATATATAAATATACATTTCCTAAAATTCAATATTACAAAAGGTGAACCCGTAACTTTATAATATTTCCTAACCCTATCAAATATTAAATGGAGACTAACTCCAACGGTAACCCGAAATCCGTGCCCTACAATAACTGAAATATAAATAATTAGAATTCATAATTAACGAATATCAACATTCCTCTTCCAAATTGTACGTATGCCTGTTATAGTAAATTCCAGTATAATTAGAAGTCAGGGAAAACTATTGAATGTGTTTTAAAGCGAACGGCGGTCGGTGCGCGGTGCGCGGCGAGCGGCGGCGGGGAGGGTTCCCGCTTGATATTCTGGATGCGCTCCGCGGAGCTCGCAACCTGGGGCCGGAGGGTTCGCGCGCCACTGCCGAGCGTATGGAAAGTGGTCTCCGTTTAACATTCGCGTTCTGCTGGAAATGAAAAAACCGGGCAATTTCTCTGCCGTTTGATACAAGCGGCAAATGGAAAAATTTCCACATTAAAAATTCCCGCGATATTTAATTTGTTTCATCACGACTTGCTTATGTTTTTATGATGTTTTATACAATTTAATGTCGCGTAGCTGCTGAGGGAAATTGTCGCGGATGCTGAAGTAGAATAATTCACCTTCTTTATGGCTATTATTCAACGTGAATTATATCTCACTAAATAAAAAATACTGCTTTATTAACATTATGTATATATCATGTCGTGTACCGGGCATAAATCTCAATTCATTTAAATAAATATTCAATATTTACAAAAGGAATGAATTATCAAAACGTTTAAGTCGGTTAGTATAACCTACCGAGAAGAACAGGATACAGCAAAATTCATCGGAAACTCTCCATCAATAAAGTATTCCTCATATTTGAGCTGGAAATTCAGGAAGATATCAAAGGACAAACCGATTTCCCCGGTGGAGGGGTTGTTTCAAAAATAAGCCAGTAAAGTTATTTAAATACGATTAAACCACTATTTAGATATAATAAAGTCCGTACCTACAGCTCCTCAAAAAAATCAATCCGGATTCCGAGAAGTCCGTGTTCTAAAATGTTTATTTATTTATTTTATTTTTACAAAACTTGACTAGACCTCCAATATTTGAGTACGTGTAAGTTTGTTGTTATGAATTGAAAGTTATTTGGAACATAAGTCAAATAATAAGTTACAACAAATTAAGACGGATAAATAAATAATTTTATATTACGCAAGATGCAGGTGAGTATCTACGATCAGCGCGATGTAGGTTTGTCCTGCATATTAGTACATTGTATTATTTAATAAATGGTCTTGTATGCGGAACAAAACGAGGAATGTGCGAGTATGTCCGTATTTCGTAATGTTTTGTGCTGGTTTTTGTCAACCTTCACATGATTTTGTAGAATTTAATCATAATAAATTGAGCGGAGAGGCGCAATGTGGGTAGTGAAGATTCAGGATGTAGTAGGTCAATAAATAAAAACTCCGGTTTTTGTCATACGGCACTTACGGAAGAGAACTAAAGTTAAAAATGTGCTATTTACTCGGCCCGTGTGGTACCGAGCGGACGTGATAAAGATATAACGTTATACATACCTATGTATAAAAAATAATTTAATTAAATGAACCACGCGGACTTGCGTAGAACCTGCGCATTGGAGCATCTGTTTGATGTATAGTCCAGGTGTTCTTTTTATAATTATGAGATTTATAACGCAATAACATAGTTATGTATTATTAAATTCGTCATTTGATTGTTGGCGCAGTAAACATAATATAGCATTTGTACATAATGCATCCATTTTTGGTCAGGCATATTCAGTAATCATGTTTAAATACTTTCTGTTGCCTGCTGTGCCGGGATGCGGTCATGAAAAGAGTCATTTTTTTAGCGGCTGTATATTTGTATTTTTTTCGTTTTCAATTAGAAATAAATAATTCCCGGGCGATCGCAAAAAACTGAAATATATAAACGGTATAAAATAATAAAATGCTCGCGATGCCTCTACCCGCAAGACTTTAAATGAAATTAAGTAAAAATGTAACGCAAAGTGGAATCTGCCGGCTCGGACGCTGCGCCGCCCGAACGGTCGGTAGATTCTTCTTCTTTGACGGAGGTGCCGGGCCGATCCCGGCCGGGATCCCAGCGCGGCCTGCCCCGTCTCGCGGGAAAGAAATAATGCGCCGGCGGCCGAGGGAAGTCATTCTCTCTCGTAGTGAACCCGCCGGCCTTTTATTTTTCTACTTCTGATTAGACCGGTATTATCCTGATCGCCGGCTGTTATCCCGGATGAAGATTTCAGATCGGACTGGACCCTGGGCACCGCTGCTCGGATATCGCCTATCCCACTTTCATAACATATTAATTATGTAAAATGACAACCGATCTACATAAACACTTATCTTTAATAATCGGTAGAACAGTGTTAGAGACATGTCATTATTGTGTCAATATCTATCTCAGTGTAACGTAGCTCGATAGGAGAACAGTCTATTTTACCTCATTCGGCTATAAGTGACCAAGTCTGAAGATGAGGGTAATGTCAAGGTGGATTGCTTTTTCAAATAAAAACAAGTGCAATGAAAGAGTTATGGCATAGATTAAAGACAGATAAGCTAGTCGTGTTTATCACCCGGAAACTCATAACTTAAGATGAAATGGTGAGATGATTAATTTTGTGATATTTAAATTCAAGTCCACATAAAAAGGTTATAATTGTCACGGCATACGGCTGTGCCGGATAGTCTATAAATACTATTTCGTAACAGTTGAATTTAAGATTCGACGCTTCGTCCTAAGCGATATGGGCCGGAGTTCGCACGTTCAAATAGATCTGAGGCCGAGCGAGTACTGATTCATTTAAATGGTCGATCAGGAGTAAATTCGGGTTTATTCGGGAAAACACGAAGATTCCCGAAGATACTCACAGTGCGCCTTCAACATAGATCAGGGATAGAGGTTAGGCTACTTAAGGTGGAGCGTAAGCATTATTTGTTTCATTCAGTTAAAGTGAGAGTTAGCAAAAACGCGACATTTAATCGTGTAACAAATACTTAATATAAATCTAAGTGCGCTTCGTGATTTGTAATTATCCAGATTGGATAATAAATGCAACATCATGCCGCAAGTTTCTGCTTGCCCAATAATATTATTGCGCTTCGTCACTTTTGAATCTGGATATGTTAGTGTAATTGCCAGAAAAAATATCAAAGTGGCGAATATGTCGAACATATTTTTAATATCTCTAGATTAAGATTACTTGAATGTTTTCTCTTTTATATATTCAACAACAATAAAATGAAGCGTACAATTTCTTTATTACTAGTAAGAAAATACATCTATACAATAGCGAGATCGTAAGAATTTTTCCCAACTGGCAAGTATATTGAGCATCTGTAATCTCGCGTAGTCAATCATCTGTCAAATATGTGATCGTAATGTTTACGTTTGTTCAAAAATTATTTATTACATACGTGATCTCACTGTTTTCAAGAATGGCTTTAAGTGGAATGGCGAAGAATAATTAATTAGATATATATAATTCAAAATTAATACTTAAGAATATGGTTTGTACAATTCCAGGAAGGGCAATTAAGAATAAACTAGCAGAAAAGCAATCGGCCAAAATAATGAATATTAATATTAACTTTCTTTACAAATCAGCTAGATGGCAGTACTAGCAAGATATAATGATGAATATAAATATTCATTTACAATTTTTCCGCATTGTGCGATAAATGTTGTTGATTAATATATTCGTAATATTTTAACTTAATTTATTTTTACCCATATAATATTACAAATATTTTGTTAATAATAATAATAGTAATAATAAGGAATTTATACATTTTAATATAGATTCTAAGGAAACCCTGGACCTGAATTCGCAACGTCAGATTGCTTATCTGCTCATTTTTATACATTCCTTTATAAAAGGTAAAAAGAGTTGATGGAAGGATTAAAGAATATGAAAAACAGATCAGATCTGATCACCAAGTGTAGCAAGCTGTTTTTAAATAAATGTTTGAAAGGTTATCTATGTAGGATGACCTAAGAAGTATCTATCCTTCACTCGGCATTTGAAATATTATTTTCTGATTTTATAATTTCAAAACTATGTATGCTTTAAATTCCATTTCAACCCCGTCGGCCCCTAATGGAAGACGTCATATTATTTAGTCAGACCTGCTTGTACTGCTGTATATACCTATGTAAGTATTTTGATAGAAGAGAAGGGTACATGCACACTCGCAGGTTCCGCTCTCTCGGTGGTGCGATGACCTCGGTATATAATATGGTATATAATATCAGAAATAAACAAAATTGAATTTACTCTCGAATTATCGGAAAGTGTTAAAATACTGGTGTGACCAAACCGGCTTATGAATATTTATGAGACAGAGGATGCGATGTTGGGCCTAGACAAAATGTGGAAAGCGGCCATTCTCCCGATGAGCGTTCCGTTCCGTAGAGTGTACGGTGAGATGAACCAGAAGCGTCGATGCAACCGGAGAGACGTCTCGAGCAGATCACGATTCTCAACTGTACTACGAGGAAGCGAGCAACAAGAATAAGAGCAACAGTTCATACACATCGATGATTTTCCTAACAAATTTTGTTCGATAAATCAACTGTCTCCGTGAAATTCCTTTAAACAAAAAACTGCAAACAAACATCAGAAACAAAAAAGGTAGAATGTGCATTGTCTTGTGAATCTTAAACATTAAATAGGCCCTATACCACATCCGTCTTCCCGCGCTTGTAGAATAACGCACAGAAAATGGTTGGAAAAATAATTTATCTGAAGAGACTATAGCTATTTGCTTTTATATTCAGGGACGTGCACTGTATGCAATCAAAAAATCTGTGCATAACCATAATTATAATCTGCGAAATAAATGTAAATAAAATATTTATTTGGTATATTTATTATGTATTAAGTGCCTATCGATCCACGCGAGAACAATTCAGTTCTCATGTTAACGTGTTAAATAAAATCGTATAACTAGTGGAAGAATTAAGAATTGACAAGTAAAGCTGCGCATGTGTTTTTCGCCATATCTGTCCCAGACGTGTACGAGCTAAACGCAACTCTTGCACCGCGTGGTGTTCTGAATACACGTCTTCGCTTTAATAGACGTGTTGCAAAACGCCGCAAGTGTGTCTGAAAGAGTAAAATGATGAATACAACCTCCAATGATAATACCCATCGCTTTCACACCATCAATATTAACAACATAACCTAAATCCACACCTAGCGCACGCCGCTGTCTATATCATACCTAGGTATCGTACTCCCATTAATAATACGGAAAAATATCATAAAAAGAAAATACGGTATATAATACTAGTTACAAAGAATTGATAATTTCTAAGAAAAAATACATGAATATTATATTAACGTTATTTCTCTTTTCTCAAACCCGTGACGAAAGATGCAGAATTCTCATAAAATATTCCTTTTCAAGGAATGATATTCTTACATTTTTTATGAGTACCTGTGTCCTATTCTTCATATTTTATACCGTGTTTTAAAATTAATGATATAAATCCTCGCTATGTTTTTTTAGGGATTAAATTTGTTGCGTAACCTTCGCACAGACTCAACCAAAAAAAAGTCGAAGAAATATTCCGAAGCATTTTAAGAATACATTTTTTAGAACACATACTTGTATAATAAGAATAATTTTTAATGAACTGATGCTCTTCTAGACCTTGAAATTTCAAAGATTTAAATTATCTCGGGTACATCATTACTGACGACGGTTGTTACCAGTCAGAAAGTGAACGACGCATAGGTACGGCGAAAAGTTATTCGTGCATGTCCTGACTTGATCAAATATGGAAAAACTGCGCTATTTTCAAAACAACCAAAGTTAGGCATGTGCAGTCTTTGGTGCATTTTATATTTTTATATGGGGTGGAATCGTGAACTTGAAGGCAGGGGAGAGAGGACAGATTGATGCCTCTGAGATGTGGTGCTGGAGACACTGTTGCGCGTACCATAAACGGCGAGACGCACGAACAGAACATCAAGAACAGACTTTCAACCTTTTACCTGAGATGAATCCTTCAATTTATTGGGAATTTTGCGAGAAGGAGAGATAGCTCGGAGAAGCTCGTTGCGGTGGACCACGCCGGAATGACGAAGAGGAAGAGGAAACCGAGCACAGTCAAGAGGGCGGAAGTTTACGGAGACCGCGATCCTCAGTCGCGAGGGACCGACGCGGAGTATGAATTGTTAATGCTAATGATTATTTTTGTTAAACATGAGCCGAATGATTCCTGTCCACGTCTCGATTATAATTCTCTAGCGCCATATATTATATTCTACAGACCTTTTTTAAACTTATAGACCGCTTTACAGAGCGATACACCCTTTGCATCTCTTACAGTGGTGCCCGCACAGGAACAACAGTTTTTACCTGAATTGATGTAATATAATTTTACTATCTGAAAATGAAAAAAAATCTTTTTAATTTTAATTAAATTAATTAACTAGAAAGGTATCCGGAAAAACAATATCATTAAAATATTCGGTTGCTACCGTGATTCAAATCTGAACCTTCTGAGGAAACGCGTAACCGATTTCGCTACATCAGCCAAATTTTGAACAAATGCACTCGTAGTTCTAATTGATTATTCTATTATTAAATCTTTATTCCATTATTATTATTCCATTATTATAAAAATACATCTATTATTCCATTACAAAAGTAGGTAATCAATTTTATTCTCAAAATGTGCGACTGATATGAATAATGAATGTAAGAGTGTGGCGGAACCCGCCGGCCGGTACAGAGTAACATGCGAAGTGCACACAAGTACAACATTAATGTACACGTTTTGCGTCAATACAATATTTAATACACAAACGCTCTACGCATCTGCTGAAGTTATTTCAACAATTGAATCGGGTACTCGGTGATAAATTGGCTTTCGGGAAGGTGGGGGACAGCCAGAAGCTCGTCACGGGACAAATGACAAGTGATACACGCGGGGCTGAGCGATATAAAAAGAGACCGGCCCCGTTCGGGGGATAGCCATTATTTACAATTTATTGACCCGACCGGGACTGGCCAGGTCTCTGAATAATAACATTTTTCCACTGTCAGACCTGAAGAAACTTCCAAATCCAAAACCGTGTGCGTGTGCGCGCGCGTGTGTGTGTATTATTGAATGGTGGATGAAATTAGCACGATATAAAATATTTACACGTTATGTTTAGAAGCTATAGTTTAGAATTAGATTAACCAGATATCAATAGCTGGTGACGAATATTGAACTTTGTAATTTAAATCATTTGGGTATATTAAATTCCATCTAATATCTGAATATTAATTATTCGCGTCGCTACATTTTAGACCGACCGCAGCTGCGATAGCGAAAATGAATGACCTACCGCACTGTCGCCTCCACTATCGTCATCCAGACCGATATAGAAAGCATTTCAGAACCGCAGAACGAAGTTCATCTCGCCCAGCAAGACGGTACCCGCAACCCAACTTCCACCAGTCATATAGATGCCTTCGATCTTAGTTCACTTACCTGGTATTGAGCTCTACTTTTGTACAATGTAGCTCTAATAAATTCAGTGTATCTGTAAGTAGTGGAACGTGTTTTGGAAAAAATTTATGATATGAAACATATTAACTTTTTATTTATTAAATTCGGTGCCAGCCAACTGTTTGCCAGGGCCGTCTTTTTGGTCCCGAGTGATCGTGGTCACCTCTTCGTTTTTTTGATTATTGACATAATAAACCAAAGAATGCAAGGTGTAAATAAATATTAGAATATTTGAAATTTATAGTAGAATAGTTTATAAATTTACAACACAGTTGAAATACAAATATTATAGAATGTACCAGAATATTTATAAAACATATGATAATAATTATAAAATATTAATAACACTTCGATAACAAGGGGATCGTATAAAATGTTCTACTGGGACGAAGGCTCAACAAAGCATGAACCCCCAATCAATATGCCTTAATCAACAATATTTCATATATAGGATAAATTTTATATATACAGTAACTTAAGAAATATTTTATTGAACAAATCATCAAGAATAGTTCACAGTTTTTTTACGAAGTTGTAGTAAGATTGCTCTATATCACTATTATCAATTAGCAATGCAGCCAGTCAACGAAAATAAAAATTATCAAATTTATGGTACCGGAATATTACAATAGGTTATGGACGTATGTCTAGAAATAGAGATCCTACCTTACACAGAGTAAGTTTGATTGTTATATGAGAAATACCAATTTAGATATTTAATGAAGTACAAAATACAAGTAAAGAACAGATTAAGGTTCAAAGTTGTGTGACAAATAAATCACTAAATTTCTATTAAAACAATTAAGTCCAAAAGATTGTCTCTCTTAAGTTTTGAGAAAAAATTTGGTTTGATTATACTGATATATCAAACGTGAAAGAAAGTTAAAAATCAGTAAAAGGACTGTCGTCTATTCTCCAAAATGGACATAAATTGAATAAGATGAAACGGTACCTTATAACACGATGCACAAGTTCAAAATTGATTTACTTCCTTTCTGTATCATCGAATGGATGATGATAGTGAGGTATTCCTGAAAGGAAAAGATAGGAGACGTCATTCGACGGGGTATCCGTGAAGATGTGGAGTATCCGATAGCCAAGTTAGAAGATGTGTTTTCTAGAATATCTCCCAGAAGGATCGCATGCCACCAGTAGAGGTATATTATATAGAGGTAGGTAGATTCAGTTGGCGAAAAATTATTACCAATTTTGTGTTGGGACCGATATAAATGCAACACTCTAGATAAATAAGGCCTGACAGTTTACAGTTTTAACTATCTGTTGGATACCCTAGCGTAGATGTTAGAAAAATCAGAATGCGGAACGAAAAAAGGCACTCACAATTCGTTCCAGATCCTATCAGTACCTCCAAAGTAGACTGTATGGTTTTGGTCACACCGTCTTTCGTTCAAGGGTCACGACACAAACTATAGACGCGAAGTCTCAGAAATTTGAATAAGAGTTCAAACCGTTGCGTTACTAGGTTGCCGATCGACGGAAAAAGCGGAAACCTAACAGAAATAAAGAAGAAAGTAATAGGAACAAAGGAATCTATCAAAAGCTTTTCAGGTGCTGAAGAAATCATGCGTTCGCTGAGGCCGCGGGAAGACGTGCGTATGCTGCAGCTGCTAGTTCATCGCTAAAGGAGCAGACGGTCGGACCGCCCAAACCGACCGTGATAATTTACCCTGAAAAAACCGAGGGGATCAAAAATTACTTCTAAGGTTTCACCAAAAATGCTATTATGGCGACCCTGGATCCGTTAAAGGATAGTATTCAGCCTATCAGGATACGCCGCGTGCAGAATGTGGGCGTTCTAATCGAAGCTGCCTTCTGTGAAGGCGTCAAGTTGGTTCAGGCGGCACAAGCTAAACTAGTGGCAAAAGGACTGAAGGTCGTGGAACCGAGAAGTAGGCTCCCCAGATTCGTTATTTATGGTATCCTTAGGGATATGGGGGAGTCTACTCTATTAAATACGGTCTACGAGGTAAACATCTATGGCAGATTCCCGGTCTCTAGGAAGGACTTCCTAAAAAATGCGCGGCGGGCATTTATGTTCGGACAACGTGACAAACAGACCGTTAATTATGTGTACATCATTCTCTCGAAAGTGCGCAGGGTTCTGGTTAATGCGGGTGTGCGTTTTGTCGGCTTGCTTGTAGGATCAGAGACTATGAGGGAGCAGTCTGTTGCTTTAATTGTCACTACGGTCACGCGATTAAGGCTTGCACTCAGAAGGAGGCCACTTACTTAGGCTCACTCTGCTAAGGTTGATCATTCAGATGACACGTGTCCAGATAAAAACACATCTTCACTTTGTGCTACTTGCACAAAATTCATGGTACATGGACTGGTAATCGCGAGTATCCTGCCTACAGGGCGGCGGCGGTTGGGACGGCTATTCGCTTGACGAATTATGGCTAGATTCTAGGGCATCACTGTCGATCAGATTAATATTGCCAGTGCGTCATTTTTTAAGATACAGCGCGTAGCCGGAGAGTTTAATATTCCCAATATTCTAGTCCAGCAGTAGCACTCTCTTCGTGGTACATCTCTTAGGGTTGGGACGCCACTGCTGATGATCAAGGGAAATGCTGCTCGTTTCATTCAGCGACGGGAATTCTATCTCCGGTCAGCCTTAAGCACCTCTCCGATGAATACAGAATCTGCACCTCAGTCGTGTTTGTTGATATTAAGATACAATTTTATCTCGGTATACTTCAGACACGGCGAAAGTCCTCACATCCAGGGTCTGTCCCGCGCACTCGATGCACTCAGAGGGCGTCACATAGTCATTTGTGGTAACGTCAATGATCACTCTCTCCCCTATGGTTTGACTGTGGAGGTTATGGACTGGTAGATTTTATGACCGCCGGGTTGCAGTTGAGGAAGTTATTGCCAATTATGAATTAAATATCCTCAACGAACCCGATTTTCCCTCTACTTTCGTAAGTCCCTGCGGGAGAGCTGTATTGACGTTACTTATGCACGGGTAACGTTTAGAGGCTTGTTAGGGATTTGAGGATGCTGGCGTTGCGTGATAATGAGAGATGCTCGTGATCGTACAATTGGAGGATTAACTGGGTTAATCAATTGGTCTGCCGCCTGAAAACGCGGACCTGATCGGTAATGCGAGAAATCTCAAGCTGTACAGGGATTTCTTCAAAACATGCATTACGAGATGGGAAATATTAGGCAGATGATGACAAGATCATATGAGAGGGAACGCAGACATTTCACTAAATAACTTTCAAATGACCAAATCAAATAAATCAATGTGGCCCGTACTGGATATGACGTGATTCATAACATTATTGTGTATTTGCTAGTGAACCCCTTTGATGGCTGTCTTGTACCCACTGATTTTATATTTCTCATTTTGCACTCATTTTGTATCTTGTTAAGAGAGAGAAGCAACATTTGAGTACTGCGAGCGTTAGTGCCACGGCAAGGAATGCCAGCTGATGGTGCTTCTCCCCTATGACTCCATATTGTATTAACACATACTTGTATAAATTGTTTATTAATATTTTCTTTTTGCATTATAAATATTTATGTTCTATTTGAGTGAATTATATTTTGTAAATTATGATTGAGACAGTATAGTTTTTAAATTCATTAAGTGGGTTTTTTGCTTAAATATTTATTTATTTTAAAATTATCTTTTCATGGTCTGTTAAATTTAACATTCTCGATAGTTATCATCGTTGAGTGGAACCGACAAGAGAGTCTAAACTTCTAAAACGGTGATGAAAAGGGTGAGTCCCCTCTAGGTACCCTTAAAATAAAGAAGATACTGGCGTGAATCATTGATAGTGACTACCATCTCATCACCTTCCAAGTCTCCCTCACCGGTGCCCAGGACTATACAGACTCATGGTGGACGACTGAGCTTACCTCATTGTGTTCACAAACGAGATTACCGGAAGCGTGGGTGACTGTTGAAGACACGGGCCACCATCGACGAGTCCGTTTACTGTCTTGTGTACCCGCCGGTTTCATGCTCTGAGAAGATACGGATCCTCCTCTCTCCTGGTAACGAAGGCTGAGGTAGATATGATTATTCAGAATTTAGGCTCATATAGGTAATGACAGAATACCGGATTTTATAGTGAAGAATGTTTATTGATCAAAAATAAAACTGATTACGTAAAATGCACCACAAAGATAAAATAACTAAATTAGCACTAAATATAAATGTGAACAAAAAAGAATCTTCTAAATTATTAAATAATTGTGTATTCGACATCTTCTTGATTCCCAAGTTCTAATCTGATCAATTCTAAACATTTTTTATATTTCGTAATTTATGTTCAGATATTGATCTTTACTTATAGATATTAATCTTATTTTATATAAATATCGACAGCCACCCCCATCATTCATTATCTTTCTTATTTGGGGGCCACAATTCTTTTGTTGTATTATGTTGTCAAATTTATATATATATATATATACATATATAAGAAAGATAATGAATATAACATATATATATATTAAATATAAATGACATTCAGACTTAACTCATAATCTAAGTGAACAAAAATAAATTAAAATTCAATTTAAATGTATCAACTAGAAAGATAAAGATATGGAAAAAATCAATTTTTCTAAAAAATATTTTAGTTGCTACTGAGATTAAAATACCTCAGAACTTCATATTTTCTGAAAAAACCCCAACTTCTCAATAATAATGTGTTCTCCTTAAAAATAAAAATTGCGTACAGGTTTATAGTTATATTATACTAATTCAGCGTGTAAGTGTAGTTGTACAAGATGAAGGATAATTATATTTGTCTACAGGTAAGTCGCCCTCGCGAAAGAATGGCATCGGACGGGTCAGTAATCAGTAGACCCCGGGTGAGCAAGTTATTATAAAGATAATGAGGTAATAAAATACAGGAAGTACTACACAGCCTCGTCTGTTGCCGAGTATTGAGGCTCGGCAACTGTACAGAATGTGCACTATTTCAAATATCTAATGACGTACAAGTGTACCTACAAAAGATACGTAATATTAGAAGGGAGGCTTATACTCGGAGAACACTAATTATCGAATTACCGTGTTGCAGGTATAATCATTAAATGTAAAATTTACAAAATTCTAGTAAAATGTATTATTTCTATTCCAATCAAAACCAGAATAATGTAAACATTTGCAACGAACGCATTTTTCATAAAAGTTATATATTTTTTGATGTATTATACCTGTTACGCTTAATACTTTTGAACCCACAATAAAAAATAAGTACTACATCGCTCATTACTACGGAAGTCTGGCTGCTAAATGAGTCAGCAGCCGAGCAGCTGAGAACGGGAAGAGCGGGACCAGGTAATACTGAAATATTAGCTTTCTGCCTGTGAGGAACATTACATGCGCCCTGTATATTGTGAACGCCGAGAACAAACTTTGTTGAGCACTTGATCCTTTCGATTTCAGACCAATGACGGCTGGCTTGCCGGCTGAAATGCTGAAATGACGAAAATAAGGATGTATCTGTCAGTCGTGGATTGAGAATGAAACATTAGCACATGAGGTATGAATATTTACAGTACTTGAATGTATGTTGTCTATTTTAGCATCATAGCCATGAATACACAATAGATGAGGCGATCATGACTGAAGAAACCGTGAGATGGTTACATAGTGATTGGTAAATTTATATTTTATGTACGTTCTACAGTGAAAATGCGAAATTTGATTGTTTATTTTTTTCTTCTTATAGATGACGATTTATTCGCCTCGTACTTGGGACATTGAACTCCAGATATTCTCGCATTTAAGGGTCTTCACCGAAATCCATTTTCTAAAGCCGGTCCATAGATATACAGTGTTCATGTCTCAAACGCAAATTTACGTTCAGTATTGGTGCGGTGAGCGTTTTGTATACAAGATTTTGGTATGGCGGAAATAACAGCGATTCACGCTTACTACATGTTTTTGTATATTTTCTGTACTGCCCATTCTTGTTTCCTTCTTCTCTTGGGAATAAAGTTGAGGCTTCCATAGGGAAAAACGTGCATTATTGAATGCAGCGCCGTTATACAATATTTTCTCTTCTGGTGATTTAGTACTAAACCCACGTTTTGGGTCAACGAATTGTCGAATTTAATTCTTATTATGTCAATACACGAATCCTAGATAGCTTTTCATAGACTGGGTTAAATAATAGTGTAAGGTTTCTTTTTCGTGTGCATTTATGTGCCACAAGTATTCACAGGGTATTAATAATAAAGGCTAGTCAGAAGATTAGAGCAGACTCTAGATCTCCGTAAGCTGAGGGTGATAAGGTTAGAAATGGGCATTGTAGGTTAACTCAAATGAAAAGAATATGAAGGATTTATTTTAGAAAAATATCGCTATCAAACCGAGTGAGGAAAATTATTGTCTCTTAATTTAGATGAAAGGATGAGATGATTCTTAATTTTTAACATAATATCTTGTAATACGGACAATAAAAATAGATAACAATTTCAAATGAACCGAAGGCGAGGGTAGTTTTTAATTATATTTTGACATCATGCTAGAAGGCATCACTTTCCAGACAATGAGTATTTATTTTGAAACAAAAATGTACACGTTTGATGATGCACGCACATGCGGGTCAGTCAATAGTTTATTTTAAAGCGCTAAATTTTATACTTTTGTTTATTATATTTGTTTTATTAACCACTTAATTGAGTTTAAATACATCTATCGGTTTTGAAAAACACCATTTTCTTCTTCAGGATGTCATAACTAACTGAAAACGTATATTATTGTTTCTTTACCAGAATCTATTTAAAAAAAAAAAAAACAATTATTTAAAATAAATTCTGGTAAAGAAACAATAATATATGTTTTTAGTTAGTTATGACATCCTTAAGAAGCAAATGGTATTTTTTGAAACCGGTAGATGTATTTAAACTTAATTAAGTGGTTGATAAAACAAAGATAATAAATAAAAATATGAATTTTAACCACAAATTAATATAGATAATTTTCAAAGTAGCACTAAATTTATCTGAACTTTCAAAAAGACGACACAAAGAACAAAAGAGAGTAAATACCAGGTTTCTTCACAAATATTTTATATACTGCGCTACGGCTAGAGATCAGGGAGACTTCACGATGTCAAGAATGAAGTCAGGGACCAGGCGAGCAGTAGAAGAGCAGAGAGGATGGCAGAAAGATACATGATGCGGAGAGATCCACATTCCATTCTCAAACAGCTGGAGATGGAACCGGGCCACTCTGGTGTATTCGACTCTTACAGAACAGTGGCCGGCCAATCAGGAACTCACGAACGTTCAAAATTGCGTGAAGATAGCAATTCGTATATTGAAGCAGAGCAACCGGTTGATCAGTGCAGATATTATTAAGTGATCTTCACGGTGGCTCCAGATCTTTGCATACTGAGCGAAACGTAGATTGATGTGGTACGTCTATAAAGAAGTTGAATGTCGTGTCTGGCGAGATGACTGTATTTTAGCGATGTCGGGTACAGAAAATACAGATCATATTACAACCGTATATCTTCGCACTATGAACTCGGGGGTAGAGTCCACAGCGGTGATTTTGTAGAAGAATTCCGGAAATGCAGAAATACCGCACAGCTATTCGGAAGGGGGCTGAGCGGAATCTGATTCAAGAAATCGGTCGGTGCTTTGCGCAGAGCTTCGCGGTGTGGGAAATGAAGTTACACGCGAGGTTGCAGCTTATACTGAGACTACGAATTTTTACAATATTGGATGATATATGAAACTATTGTTATTTTCTTCATTACGCTTAGGAGTGAGTGCAAAAGTTATGTACCTATTCCTCGGGATTTATTCGGAATGACACGATCAGGGCGCGCTCGGTACGGAATGAGCGAAACTATAGAACACTATTTTTATCTCATTTATTACACATTTGGTGGTTAATGATTGCGTGTACAGTTAAAGCGGGCGGATTATGAAGTGGAACAGTATGTACGATAGTGGCGTTTATTTACAGATTGAATTTACACTTGTTTGTTATATTATGTTTGTCGAAAAGAATATTAAGTATGTATGGATTAAGAATGGACGCATATATACACGCAAAAATGACGGGGAACAATTTGTCTGTATTAATAAGCCTGTCAAATCTGTAATGTTTACATCAACCTACCCGCAGCGTTCCCTCAGGTAACCATAAATAACATGAACAATTATATAATTAATTCAATAGACAAAAAAATAAAAATAGATGAACGAATTCTTCATACAATAAATGACACAAATTTCATAATAGAACCAAATCCCGATAGTAGTCTGGTTATTATCCAAATGAATATTAGGAGTCTGCGGAAAAATTTTGACGAATTCCTTGTAGTTGAAGATTCATTAAATAGACTGGACGTGATAGTATTGACAGAAACACACTCGTCGAGTGACGTTAACTTCCACATACCAAACTACACATACTTTCCAACGAGTAATATCATAAACAAAAATAGTGGAATAGGGATATTCGTTTCAAATACGTATACGGTACAAAATTTTGAAGAAATAAATATAAATAATGTTAACATTTTAAAATTAAAAATCAAATACAATAGTAATTCATTTAACATATTAGCCATATACAGAACTCACTGATCATCGATAATAACATTTATAGAAGAGTTAAAGACTTTATTATTAAAACTAAAAAATGAAAAAAACTATTATTTTAGGAGACAAACTTAAATATAGCTAACGACTACTCATGTAATAATAAAGATAATTACTTAAATATGCTAGCTGAATTTAACTTTTTGTCATGTATAAATGGATACACTAGAAACGTAAAAAATCAACTACCTTATTGCATTGACCACATGCATTTCATACATTTCAGACATAAATAATGTTATTTTTGGTATCGTTCATACAGAAGTCACTGACCACTACGCGACTATATTTACTTACAAATACAACAAAAATATTAATCCTCATGTGATGGGAAAAAAATTGCAAACCAAAAATATACATGCGATAAAATTAAATGACACTCATAAACAAATTAAATTCTGAAAAATGGACTAAATTATACCAATGCAATAACGTCAACGAATGTTGCAACATATTTGAAGACACTATCTAAACATATAAATGCCGCTAAATATACCTTACCTAAATGCAAATCGTCTAAATACAAACCGATAAAACCCTGGATTACTCATGGTCTAATCGTATCAATTAGACATAAAGAATTCTTAATAAAAAAAAATAAAAAAACTACCAAATAACGAGCAACTAAATAGATATTTAAAAGTATACAAGAAAAAACTTTCATTTTTAATATCAAATACTAAAGAAAAATACTACAAAAAAATTCTAGAATCCGCAGAAAATGATGGTAAGAGAGTTTGGAATATCATTAATGAAATCATGGAAAATAAACAAGACAAAAAAAGGAAAAATAAATTTTATTATACATGACGAGTCAAAAATAAATTGCTCAGAAAAGCCCCAGGAAACAGCAAACATTTTTAATAATTTCTTTGCCAACGTCGGTAAAAACTTGGCTAGTAAAATCACAAAAAACTGGAATACTAACGTTACTACTTCTAATGCAGTACATACAGGAAATAAAATAAAGATTTTTCAACCCACAGCAGTTAACGAAATTGAACATATCATAACATGTATGAAGGGAGGAACAGCACCAGGTTATGATGGATATAATGTTAATACATTAAAATTTATAAAAAAACAAATATCCAAACCCCTAATGCATGTAACAAACTTAAGTTTAAAAACAGGGGTATTCCCAACATGTTACAAACAAGCCATCATTTCCCCCATATGTAAATCAAATATCCCCGAGGAAATAACCAATTACAGACCAATCTCTCTTCTGTCAAACTTTGGAAAAATCCTAGAAAAAATTGTTAAAAAAAGATTGTCTCAATTTATTAAAATAAATAAAGTAATTGATGAAAACCAATTTGGGTTCATGGAAAATAAAAGTACACAAGACGCAATAGGTAAACTAACTAATATCATTCAAGAATCTCTAGACAAATCTCTAAAACGTATTGGAATTTTTGTGGATTTGAGAAAAGCCTTCGACAGTATCTCCCACAGTAAACTAATATTAAAATTAAAATCTGTCGGCATAGACGACAAAACACTATGCTGGATTCAAAGCTATCTTCACGAATAACCGCAAAACGTAAAAATTAACGAAACCCTAAGCCAACCCCTAATCAGTGAATTTGGTATACCACAAGGGACAGTTTTGGGCCCGCTTCTTTTTATAATTTATGTCAATGACATTTTCAAACTAAAATTAAACGGAAAAATTATATCATACGCCGACGACACTGCTATCATTGTTGACGGACAAGACTGGAACACTACAAACGAGCATGCAAATAACGTCATGAACACACTCAAATCCTGGTTCGATAGTAATTTACTTTCTTTAAACTCTGAAAAAACCTATTATATTCCTTTTTCAATAAAAAGTCTTAAAACACCGCCCCATATAAAAATTACTATCCATAACGAAAACTGTAACAAAATTACCTGTAACGACTCTTGTACAAATTTAAGCCCAAAAAAATAAATCAAATATCTTGGTGTAATTATTGATCAAAATTTAAAATGGCACAGTCACATTAACGAATTAGTGAAAAGAATAAGAAAATGTATCTATATATTCATAAGACTAAGGAACATTCTAAGTATAAATAATTTTAAAAAGGTATATTTTGCTATTGTTCACTCACTACTCCAGTATGGAATAATTGGGTGGGGAGGAGAATACAATAATATAATGAACTCAGTAAAAATAATACAGAGAACAATTATTAAAGTGATATTAAAAAAAAGATCAACTTTTTCAACACGAACACTTTTTGCAAAATTCCCAGTCCCCAAAATTGAAAACATTTACAAAAAAACCTCAATCAATCAATTAATTAAAGAAAATAACACTAGAAAATTTGAAACAAGCACATCATTAAGATTTAAAAATAACTTTAAAATTCATAAATGTAACACCAAACACTATCAGCAAAATTCTATATATTTAGGGATAAAAAATTTCAATAGCCTCCCTACACAAATCAAAGAAATAAAGGATATAAAAGAGTTTAAAAATAAATTAAATGAACACTTCAAAAACACATAATTGGACATAATACACATAATATTACAGAATACTTCAGAAGCACACAAAGGGACAATGAATAGAATATGTAAAATTATCATATAAATTATTGTAGTGTAACTCCCTCTTCAAGCACAAGAGCTGGTCTCTTTTTTGGAGAGGTAAGCAAAGTAAAAACCATGTATGTATATAACATTTATTTTGCAATTGTATTTCGCTAATTAAATAAATAAAAAAATAAATATATAAATTATACAAAGTATAAGATTAACGTAGTTCCCTGAAGGCGGCGCCGAGGTGCGTGCGAGTAGATGTGTCCGAGGAGCGGACCGCGAGAAGAGCGGTCGGTTCCAGGTTTCCTCGGACTGGTTGCGGCGCGATATATTGTTGTTTGGTTTTCTGCGTTCAGTTGGATTGTACGGCTGTCAGATGAATGCTTATGCGGACATGTCTGCATAAGATATATTATGTATTTATATTCCTTGGGAAATGAAGAATCGGACGAGTTTCGGTGCATTCATGGCAAAAGTTCAAATAATGCTTGTTTTACGAAACTTTACGGAACATTTTAACTCGCAATATGACGTTTCAATCTCGTCGCAAGAGCAAATTTTAGGAAGGTTTCAAGATACACCCTACAATATCTCACGACAATAGGCAAGCCAATCCATCTTCTCACCCCCATGAAGAGCTTAAAAAGGCTGACTCGGCACAATATTGGAAACATTGTTAGCTTAACTAGATTGATCAGCTTGCGCAGTTCCGAATGCACTCATTCGGTTAAACAGTGCGTTCGTATTTACATTATCATATGCAGCCTTAAAATCTTAAAAATTGAGTATCAACTTTGATATCTCAACTATTTTTTTCAAGACCTTGGAGAGTATTTTATCAATACAAGATTAACCCGACCTAGAACCACATTGCTAGTTGCCAATGATTTATTTGGTCAATCGAACCAATCCTTTAAACATTATCATCATTTACTCTGTTTTTTTTTACCGTCGAATACAAGTTTACACCTAGTTGGAGATCTTATGAATGTATCTCAGTTTTGTCTACAGAAATAGTCTAATTGAATTTTTGAAATGCTGTAATTTAAATAATGTACTTTGAAGGTAAATTTCTGATTCAGCTATATAATTATAGCGTTATAATTAGCGTTAGAGTTTTCAGTTAACTGGTTTTCGAGCTTGTTTAGGAAAAAATACCAGTCACCGGTTAAAATTATTGAAAAAAATAACACATTTTGCCTGTTAATATTTTTTTTAATATCACGTCTACAATTAAAATAATGGATTAAAAATATGCTTAAACTTTATACAAGTACTTTTATTTGTTAAAAATGTACATGTGCATAATGCCAAAAGAAGAGGAAAATAAAATAATTCATGCTGAGCCAATTAATTTCCGTACGCGCAGGTTACTCTGCTTGTAGTATATTATAATAACGTAGGCAGTCCCTTTTTACTTCGGATGTTCTGCTGAAGTATCTACAATCCATTAAGCTTTTTTTTGTTTTGCTATACCCTTTCGGAAAAATGTAACATCTTATTTTTATTTATAAAAGCTAACAGGCCGACAGACACGCCGACCTCAACAAAACAATTTTACAAAAAACATTTTTATACTTGCCGGAATTCTAGAAATTACTCACTTTCCCGAGTTAATATAACATTATACAGCTGTGTTGGCTCGATTATTGACATGTTATTAAATTTTCTTTAAATAAATATAATATACAAATATTTTTTATTCTTAAAAATAATTAATGATGGTAATATTTGATGGGCTCACCGAGTTTTAGAACAATGGAAGATCGATCTGTTGTATACCGTATATAAAAGTTGTCAATACTAAATAATAAAATCAGGTGATTGAATTGGTTGCAGAATAATGCACCTTCCCCGGTTTGGAAAGGGATCCAGGTTCGGATATCGGTGGCGCAACAACAATATTTTTTGATAAAATTGATTTTATATTTAATTAATATTTAAAATATGACAGAGCATCTGTTCTGAGTAATTACAACTTCATAATAAGAATGTGTTCTCCTAATATTGTATTTTGGTTAATTTTACTTATTTGTAATGATTCCAAATTATATATAAAACATACAATCCCAAATTTTTATCAAAATGTATGATCATTTTCTAATAACTGTAATATTCTGAAAAACCATTACTATTTAAATATCTGAAATGGTCTTTGACTCTTATATTAAAATTTCTAACTGTTTTTGCAATATAGAAATCAGTACAATCTTTACAACTATGATTATAATCACCGGAACTATGAAATTTATTATCTTTGTACAATATATCATTTGAGTTATTTCGATATATTGTTATTTGTGTAAAATTCAACATTGATAAAAATATCTGGTAGTAATTGTTTCGACATTTGATTCAAAATTGTATTTATTAATAAAATCCTACGCCAATAATTTGTTTATTTTTTATTTGTCAGCTATATAAAATTTGACTAGTAATATATAAATTTAATTTAAAAACAGTAAAAAGAATTTGACATGCAGATTTAGTTAGTTTAAATGGTATTTTCCGAAACCGGTTGGTGTAATAAATTAGTGGCTTGTTAGTCTAGTAGTTAGGACGCTGACCTAGTGGTCGGGGGTTCGCGCCTCGTTCCAGGAGCCCAGAAAGTAAGTTATATACAAGCGTCAAGCATTGTTTGAAAATAGTAAGAATATTGATACCGTGTAAGCATCTTTATTTTTAAAAAAACTCATTATTTATTATTATTATTTATTAGTAACTATATAATATATATAAAAATTTGTTTGGACTGTGCCCGTCTCACTAGAAAAATTCTGTGTCGAGACGGACATAAATAAATAAATAAAAGTGGTTAAAAAGAAAGTTAAAATAATTTATATTACAATTGTATTGAACTACAAGTCCTGTTGTAAACTTTTTACAATAATTTAGGATCATTGAGATAATTTTCCGTATCTATTTTTTACCTAAATAAATTTAGTACCTAACTCAAATTTCTGCTCAATACAAATTTAGTCGAATAATTATTAGGAAAAAATTTTAATAATTGTTTTTTTTTTTAATTTTAAAAATAGATTCTGATGAAGAAACAATGCTATATATTTTTGGTTAGTTATGACATCCTGAAGAAGAAAATGGTATTTTTCGAAACCGGTAGATGTATTTAAACTCAATTCAGGGGCTAATAAAACAAAGATAATAAATAAAAAATATTATTTTATATAGGTCGTAAATAAAAGAAAGTAAAAATTCCTTAAATATCATAATACTAAATGACTGATAAAGCAAAAACTGTCGACTCTAGGTCTCAGTGAAATGTGTAGATTATATGATTTTTTTTTCATCGTTTAAAAATGCTAAATCCATTTGGATATAATCCATAAATAGGTAATCTGCATATTTTATAATATATTTATTATATTCGCTGACGAAAAACTGACAAAATGTGTCTGGTTAGGTATTTCAGTGTACTCTAAAGCCGGTCAGGATCTCGGCTCCGCGGTCTGCAAAATTTTATTTCCTCATTAGCAACATAGCCAGCATCTGGTTATTGCGCGCATAATGTCGGACCGAAATATGTACGGAAAAATGTATTTTTCCGAGCGTACATTGTCGAGGGCTTTCGAGCTCCTTCCTTTTTGCTTTTTAAAAATTACATACTTTCATCCGTCACTCGAATTACACCGCAACGTTTCGGATTGCGTGAACAGAGTATTCCTATTAGTTTGTCTGCGTAATAAGGATTTATATTTTTCATGTACATTTTTAAGTAATTTTCGATTTTTTGTATTAGCAAGTTGAAATTGAATATATCAGAGAGCGACCCTGTGGTATGATTGTGTAAAATGTGTCACGCAAATTTCAAACCAAAAAAATATATGTGGGTATTCGTCAAGCTACATTTTTCCGCATCATTATACTAGTCATTAAACTGCATTGTCCCGCATCATTACTCACAAAGTCGTAAGCTACATGCTTCCGCATTATTACATATAGATAGTCGTCAAACTACGTTCTCCATCATTATTACATACAGGCAGTCGTCAAGCTACATTCTTCCACATCATTACATACAGATAGTCGTCAAACTACATTCTCCCTCATTATTACATAAAGGCAGTCATCAAGATACATTCTTCCACATTATTACATACAGGCAGACGTCAAACTACATTCTCCCTCACCATTATATATAGGCAGTCATCAAGCTACATTCTTCCACATTATTACACACGGGTAGTCGTCAAGTTACATTCTCCCGCATTTTTCTATACAGGTAGTTATTAAATTACATTCTTCCCTATCATTACATATAGGTTGTTGTCAAGATACATTCTTCCGCAACGTTAGTCGTTAATAACTGAAATGATTAGATTGCAAATATTACCTTGCCTGCCAAAACTTGCAATTATGCAAAGAACCGCGGAAAGAGGTATGCTAGGAATCTTGTTGAGAGCCAGAAGAACCAAATAATGAGTGAGAAGATAATACAAGGAAGCTGACATTATGGCACTATGCCAAACTGAAGTGGCATTATACCGTAGTAGGTGTGTTGGACGTAGAGCCGCACAAAGCTGACCATCCACGTCGGTTCCTCATACGTGGATCGAGATCTCCATAAACTTCCGCAATATAGTCATGCTAGGGCATTACTACTTTTCTCAGGATCCTGAAAATCTGGTGGCTGTTGCTAGACAAGTACTTGTTGCTTTTTCGACTTAGCTGGTCCAGTGGGTGAGAGATTTTCCCATTCCTCTCCGTTCTTCAACGCAGCCACTACAACAAGATTCTCTAAGTTATCTTCTCTGCGAATGGTTTAGAGGATATCTTTAATATTCAAGTCCTGCATAATAAAAACTTCTCGCCATCCGCAGTATTCACAACGTGTGTCTGGAGTGGAGGAGTATTTCAAAGGCATCAGTACATTTCACGCATTGTGAACGCAGTCAGGCTGAAGAAAAAGATCTTGTCTATCAGATGTGTAAAGTCTTTTGGTTCTTAATAATTCAGGGTTGCTCAGCAGAAAGAACAGTCTGTTTGATCTCGATGGGTAGTGAGTCAACCGAGTCTCATTCGGAGAGTAAATAGTGTCAGTGGGGATTGCTTTCTCTAATTAAAATAGGTTTAAGTAAAAATAACATATATTTTATAATTTACACAGATATCACTCAGACCAAAGACAGATAAGCTAAACGTAGTTTATAATCCTGAATATTTAACTAGTGATAAAAAGGTGAGATGAATCCTTAACACGTAGTTACAAATCTCGTCAGGCTCTACTCTATAAACAGACATTAAAATATAGTTACAATTGTCTGGGCCTACGACTGTGCACGGTGCACTAAAAATACAATTTCTAAACCGATGATTCTAGGATCTGTTCTCAAGTTAGTTATTGTAACGCTAATGAGGATAAAGTTACTCCATAGATACCTGTTACTGTATCTATAAACAGTGTTAGAGTGAGGAGCAGGCACCTGGGAGGCGCGGGTGAATAATAGCATCAGGTAGCTCGACAGCTGGAGGTCAGGAAGATATGCAGGATGATGTGCAGGAGACGGCAGACGGCGGATACGGACGATATGAGTAGATGTCCGCGACGGTGATCACGAGACGGAGTGGGTCCGCAGGGATTGACCGATGCGCGCAGCGCGTCAGTATTCTAGAGAATAAACAGTGGCTAAGCCAGGAACGAAGAAATATTGTAGAGTGAGGCCAGCGAAGGCCAGGTTGCAGACACGCGGGTTCAAGGGGGTGACCGCGAGTGCAGAGAAGCGTCAATATCTGTCGATAACTGCGAACATGTATCTACTTGGGATGGTTTATAGGGCTCGATAATTCAACAATATTGATATCTCAAGATATTCTATCTTATATATTATGACACACGACCATCAGTATTTACACGGCATCGTCTTAAGGAAGCAGATGACGTGTGAATACTGATTGATCGAAGCGGGCGATCGCCGTAGGTAGACACGACTTCAAGTTCATTCGGATGCGCGGGCGCCTCCAACATAGACCAGGGGTATCCAGGGTGACGGGCTACTTAGTTGGGAACCGCGGGGCGGCAGAAGATAGTACGATTATTCCTTGTATATTGTTATGCTTCAAGAGCGTGATTAGTGCGCGGGAGACGAGTCGGGCCAGAATTCAAATTGTAATGCGCGAAAGTGTATGCACTATTTGTTTCAGCCGGTTTAAATAAGGGTAAGCAAAGAAGCGATATTTAATTTTGAATTAATTCTTTGATATACGGTGTTGGCGGTCATTTTCTGGGTATTACAGTCCAAAAGTCAGAAATGCAGAGTTTTGGGAGAGATATTTTATAATGTTTCAAAACAACGGACTTCGCCCTCGGCAAATTAATGACGACAGAGCAAACTATTACTAGTATTTTTGTATGAGAATCGCGCGAATTTAATTAAATATGGATTTCGGAAACATTTTTTACATAAACCTCTCGATTATAATTATCTCAGGACACGGAGTAGATCAATTTAATCACATGCTGGTATTAAGAGTTTTAGATATACAGTGATAGCTTTACATAAGATGCATGATGTCAATACTCAATCAATACTAATCGTTTGGCAGTCCTTTTTTGTTTCAAGTTGATCACTCGGATGATTCTTGTAGAATTTTTTACCAGTCACAGTATTCTTCAGTCCCTGCCGAAGTTGTTAGGGATTCAAATTGAGGCAAAATTTAAAATAGGGGCTTAGGGTGACGGAAGAGCGGGATACCTTTAAATTTGGTCCAGGTAGGGGGAGGGCGAGTGGGGTGATTTTATTTTCCTCAGGATCCTAGAGTACAACTAAACAGAATTAGGCTAGCTTTCAATATAATACACATGTACATCGGAAGTACAGTTTCTACGTGTATTAGAATCAATGGAATATTCACACCATGGTTTGACATTACAAAGAGTGCCAAGAAAGGTTATATAATGTCTTCTTGGCTGTTCAATGTGTATATGGATAATTGTGTGAAAGAACTGGAATATATATGAATGTAGGAGCAAAAATGAGCGATTTTATTGTATGCTGTTTAATGTACGCATATGATGCAGTATTAATGGCGAAAAATGAATAAGAATTACAGAGTCCAGTGAGTAGAATGTACGATGTATTCAAGGAAAGTGATCTTATTATGAATATCAATAGGTCAAGAGTGATGGTATTTGAGAAGAAGGAAATCAAGACAACTTGCAAAATACTTGTAGGTGAGGAATGTTCGGAACAAGTAGATGAGTTTGTGTATTTGGGAAGTATGTTTGATAGAAACGGAAATACAGAGAAATATATCGAAAGGAGGGTGACTGCAGGGAATAAGGTGAACGGCAATTTAAATGGAATTATCACCAATGATTACTTTTCAACCGAGGCAAGACTAGCTGTTCATAATGGAGTCCTGGTACCGACACTGATGTTTGAAAGTGAGGCCTAGAGCTGACAGAAGATGAACGAAAGTAAACAGAACGCAGTGGAAATAAGATCACATAAGCGTATGTATCAAACACATAGTTTAGTTATAAAAATTAAAATAATTTTAGGTTGAAGTTGAAAAGTAAAAAATTATTTTTTGTATTTTGTTTTATGCATTTACGGATATTAAATAAATGAATAAATATATACGTATATTTTATATATCCCCCGTGCCCTCACAAGTAACGCGTCCTTAAGGGCGGGAAATATGTTTCCCTGAAAATCCCTCTCTCTTCTAAATACATAAACGTACGCACTCCTTGTGAAGTGCTGTAGAAATTCTCAAGGAGATTACAAGAAGCGTATGTGAAAAATACGCTATTTCTGTACAAAAAGCTGTCAAAAGACAATCCCTCACAGAACGAGGGAATGTATGAACCAGTTGGCCGTGATGATAATATTGCGACAGCATCAGTCTATATTCCCGACTACTTTCCCAGTATTGTTGTATTTCTATTGCCTTCAGTTTTAAAATGATTACCGTTGTACCCATTTTTACTGAGAGTAATAATACATTGGGATTTTATCATGGTAATTACAAAATCTACAAATTTTAACAAAATATATTCAATTATGGGATTTACGAAAAAAAATTGGGTTTCCCTACACGATATCGAATATTAAAAAAAAAATCGTTCAATTCACTGCATCTAGTACTTTCTCACATAATTAACCTCTCAATGTCTTGAGTTGTTAGTTTCATTCTTTAACCATGATAGATTCGGTGTTTATACAATCCTTATATTTCTAAATCTACTCGACAGCGACATGGCGCGATAGCTAGCTTAGCTTGGATAGCGTAGCTTGTGTGGTTTTCAATGTAACGGTAAGTAAGGTCTTACTAACAATCAACTGATCGATTTCAACCTATAATCTAAAAATATGCATCGAATATGTGCGCGAAGTATCCTCTCTGTATGTACCAAACCATTTATATAATTTATTATATATAAGCAAATCATACTATTTTATATCCGCGGTTTTTATAGGGCAAACCCTATTTTTGAAAGAATAAAAAAAGGCTGAATCGGGTGGTATGGACATGCGATGTAAAGGGAAAGATCTCACATAACAAGTGACGTGAATAGCTTCAGTCAGTCGCGATTATATTAATTAAAGATTTTAACGTGACCGCGGATGTAGTTCAGAATATAACAAAATAAAAAGACGGCCGGCAGATGAACAGGGTAAGGCAAGGTGTAAGACTCCTTTTTTCGTTGTCAATTAGTATTTAATACATTAATCTTACCTTTGAATCCGATGCACAGCTAGCTCTTCCGAGCACTTCTCTCCTTCTCCTTCTCATATGGGTCGGTGGTTATTAGAGAACAGAATACGGGAAAGCACCTCAATAAAAGAAAGTGTAAGTTGTTCTAAGACAATGAATTTATTCAGGAAAGTAACAGTTCAATAATTGGTCAGAATTACGGTTATGCAAAGTGAAGTTTGACTCAAATGGGAATATGAAGTACAGGGTACAGTTATACAATATATACAACTCAGATCTTAATTGTAAATACAAATTTGAGGAGATCAGTTCTTCCTGTCCAAGTCGATTCATGATGGATTACACTGGTATACTCGGTGGTGCGGATGTCACTACCGTCAGCCAAGCTGAGGTCACAAGAGGAAACACAAATTATATTATGGATGATCAATAAATACCTCAAGTACAATAACACAATTTTGATGTAATGATGAGGACCTTCTCAAAGGTTGGGCGAAGTGATGAGGATGGGACCAAAGATAGACCCTTGATGGATAAGGAGTCCCTTCGCAGCAGGAGTGCACGGGAGGAGTCGAGGCAAAAGGCGATGGCGATGTTCACGAGGATTTCCGTCAGCTGCGTGTCGGTTGGAAGGACGCGTCGCAGCTAAAATAAGGAGAGCAATACTATTGGCGAAATGAGAGGTTGCAGATATTGTGTATATAATATCTGATGATGATATCCTGTGGTAGATATTAGCCGATGCGTGGTGAAATAACGCATGGTCGCGATATAAAATGGCGTGCGCACAAAACGTGCAAGAGATTCACTGTAGCATTGAAGGCATTCCGCTAACCACGGCACAAGATGTTGACACAATATATCGATAAAGTCAATAATAAAGGTTTAACGTTAAATTAATGATCACACATCTCTTAAATATCGAGAATATTGAACATTACATTTTTTACTTTTCTCTGTATTTGTGTTAGTATATTATTTAAATGAACTTGTTTTCACTCATATTACATTAAACATCACAATTTTATATAAGTTAACTTCATATTTGAATACTATTTACTTATTTTACCCACTCTTTTACATTACATTGAACATTACAATTTTCTTTTTTATAGATTAATTAACTATGCTTATTAAAGCGTATTTTAAAACATCAACGGTTTCGGAAAACATTAGTTCCTTTAGGATGTCAGATTAGCTAACAATTTTTTTTTTTTAAATACCACTTAAGAATAATTTAAATAATATTTATTTAAAAAATAAATCTAGTAGTTAACTTACATTGATATGATTTTGTGAAAATTGTCTTACGGTGTTATTATAGTAACGCTCTTTACGTTCGGGTATTTTTGAGAACTGCCGATCATTGTCGAATAATCTGAAAGATCTTCTCACATATTACAAAACCTGGCATCAAAATTTTTCTCAGTACAATGGGAAAGTTCATCTCTCTGGATAAATCTCTTTGATCTAAACGTACGCTCGATTCGTCAGAAAAACTTCCTTCAGAATCCCATCTGCAGCAAATGTGCGAACTTTTAATTTTATATTCTAAAACACAAATCCACAGTACGCGGTTATATATTGTTTCGGATGCAATTTCAATTTTTCTAATACTGAACACTTCTTAGATAACAAACCAAAAATGTTTTAGTCAGAAATATTCGAAAAATAAAGTTTGGCCCGTGATAAATATACCCGCGTAATTTTTATAAAAATATTCTATGTACCTAGATACGAAATTTTCAGTGTTATCGAATTAGTTCACTAATTAAGATATAAAGTTTAGGTAAGGTTAAGATATAACTAATAAAGATCTAAAAAGTACCTAGTACCTACTGAAGCTGTTTCTTTAACCGCGGTTATTATTATTTAATTGTGCGCCTACTGTAGAACCAAGTTATAATTAGTATTCCAAGTATCAATCCACAAAACAACTATATTTTTTCAATAAAAAATTCGCTTCAACTGGTGGTTATATTTCCTGGTTAACTCAAATATATTGAATTTCTCGAATGTTTCTTTCTTTGCAACACAATGGTGAAGAAGAATTTGAAAGTAACGGCGCGGGTACGAGGAAGCCCAGACCATAAAAATATAAAATGTTTTACAAAGTGCGCTTACGTGACCCTTCAATTGACCATCTGCGACTTGGAAACGAAAGATAAATTGTTTCTTGCCATGGATCATTTGTTATACGCCGTTATTAGCGCTCGCTTAAGGCCCTGCCCAGGATGGCAAAAGAATGTTACTCTTAACTTTCACAGGAAAACATGTTACTCGATCATTTATGTCCATCACTAGAAATGTGAAACTATTGATAGCACGCATCGCACGTCTCTGGAAAATACTCATCACGATAATGATGGAAAAAGAAAATTTTAATTGAAAATACTACAAAGAATAAAAGAAAAAAGGACTATTATTAATAATATAACCAAAATAGAACATAAAAATTATAATAAATAATAGTTAGCAAGTCCACTACAGTAAGATGTTTGATACAATTTGTATTCACAAAAATATGTAAGAATATGTAGGTGGCTTTCATCTTGAAGCTGAAGTGATTATAAATCTGACCCGGTCGATGTTTCCTCAAGTGAAACAGAGACGGATGTAGAGATGTAGACAGACGAAAATTTTGTCTCATCGATACAAAATCTTGGATGAATCTACATGAAAAAAAAAACTTGAAAACTTAAATATGACATAAACACAATATACAGAAGAGATGATTCATTATTTCATTGATTTATTATATAAACCCGACTGATAAACATCCTCACTAGTCAAAACGGAACTAAAGGAGTATATCTATTACGAGCATAAAATATCAATTTCATGATCCGGGTAAGGTTTCAGCACTATAAACCATATACAGGTTGTTAAAGAAAGCCTCGATTATAGATGCCCTTGGAAAACAAAGTATCGCTAAACAATAAGTACATATAGTTAGTAACTTCGCAACATTCGTCAATTTTCGTAAGCTATCTCATAGATTCTCTATAAATAAAAGTGTTCGGCAAGGTAATAACAATGTCATCTTAATTATTTATGGCTACTCTCGGACTCAAGGCGAGGACAATATTTTTTCTCTAACAAATGCAACTCGCTTTCAAACATACTCGTATGTACCGATCGACGTACCTAGCGGCCCGCCATTAGACGTATCCATAGCGGAACATAGTCGGAACACGATCGCACATTTTGGAATATGAAGATCGATCTCAGTTTACGAAATTACTTAAAATGTACTTACCTTGCGAGGCACCGAAGCTTGAGGAAATGTGAACGTGAAATGCGTGTAAGGAAAAGGCTATTTCGGTTCTCCGCGTTCGTGGATTATGAACACTCTCAAAAAGCAATTAATAATCTTATAGTTAAATCGCAAAATTTAACAATGCTAGTTTTATACTGCTATCTATAAATCATCACCCGTGTGTTTTTCTCGCGGATTTAATATAGTCAATGCAAAATTAACATCAAATACCTACCTATTCATTTTAATGAATTCAAAAAATGAATATCTGGCGTATTTCTCAGACCATTTCGACGTTCATCCGTTTCGTTCCTTACTTAATGAGCTCAATGAAAAACCTGCGAAACATTAAATGAAATAATAACTAAAATTATAAAATAAATACAGAGATTAATTTAACAAGAGCGGCCTAGAAAAGTTATTTAGTGATGGAAGACGGTCGCACAGAGTGATGACAATAATTAATATGACTTATCAGCAGAATTGGCAAGCTCAATAATCTTTATCACAGTGTTGCTTAAAACAGTCTATTAAAAATTATGAAAGGTTTTTTTTTAAATCTTTTATTCCCGAGAGAAATTATAAAGCTTTATCTTTTCCACTTAGACAAATTACAAATCACCTTCTGTCGCGTAGAGAATGTAACATCATTAATTGACATGGCGGTTACCTTGCGGTGTAAAGTTATTATTTTAATTTTCAAAACATAACTCAACGTGAGTGCAGTACAATGTTTTGTTTTGAAAATTAAAATAAATGAGAATGTAATTTTTATTGAGAAATGTTAAAAGGAAATCTTGTGGAATAGTATACCCCAACTGACAACTAAGTATCCACGTCGAGAACAAAGCAGAAAAGTGATGATCTTTGTTGACTTTTTATTTAATACGGTGTTATTAATTTATTTAATATTGCTATATATTAGTTGATTTAGAAAGATATATAGAAAAAATCTATTTATTAAAAATATATTTATTTGCTATCGGAAATTGCTGTGTACTGAAAATGCAACTTCACAACAAAAAAGTGTCCTTCTTAAAAAAAAGTATGTATTATCATTTATCTAGAAAAAATAAGTCTAACCTGAAAAACAAAAGATTTTAGGAACAATACTCATTCTGAAGGTAAATTAACCTTAAAAAAATATTTTTTGTTGTATATTTGAATAGACGTTCCGTCATAATCATTTGGTGTCACGGGCCATCCACATCCATGTCCGACTTCTCCAGGCATCCCTCACTCGAGCCAAATATTTCTAGTCGTGCACCTGCAATCCGTCTGGACCTTTCTTTACTGTGCCCGCTCGTCTCATTCTCGGGCGGCTTGGTAGTCAAGTTCCGGTTCCGGAGAACTCTCGCATCTCAATGTATTTTAGTCTCCATGGTTTAAAAGCGTTCCTATTTTGGGTTGTTTGAAGCTCTTGTTGGTGCAAATAAGCCATCTGTTCTGTCCCTAGTGTGCTCGTGTGGCCTTGCTCGCGTGGCCTTTGCCTGTTTCTCCGTAAGCGCACTTAAACGTTTGTTCGAGGGTCCATTTCTCGTCCCGGTAAACTATTAAGTTAGCTTTATCTATAATTTAATGAACAATATAACAATGAAGTGACGTTTTTATTAATAAAAATGAATTAATTTATGTTTAATAATAAAAACGTCTCTTCATTAATATATTGTTCGATAATTATAAATAGGTAGTGGGCAATTATCTTACTGCCAGTAACTGCATTGAAGTACTCAACTTAGAGTAACTGTATATTTACCATTTTCAACCGACAATTTTTATAATAGACCGCTAAAGCTTATTATTTTAAACGGACTGGTTTCAAAACTTTAACTATTATTTCATCAGAACAAAACAAAACATTAGATCTGCACTCTACAAAAATAATAATATAGGCACCTACATAGGGAAAGTCGTCATAAATTAAAAAAAGGTTAATTTAAATTTAAAATCCGCCCGTAATTTAAATAAAAGAATCAAAGAGCATTTAATATGATTTCTCAGAATCATTTATTAAAGTGAATCATTTATGAAAAGTGATCTTACTTTTGATAAAAAAAATGATATTATTTATCTTGCATATAAATAATGTTTGTCTTAAAAGAAATAAGTAAACCATTTTTAAATAACAGAAATATTATAAATAACCAACAGAATTTAATTTAACCAACAGTCGCATTCTAAAATATTCCCGATAAACGTGACACTTAAATTACTATCAGATCCTAAAGGTCACTTTCGGATATTTGTATGATTCATGTATATGTATAAGGATATACAAATCGAATTTATATGTGTATATATTATATATTAGTTTACTTGTGCTGCCTTGACGATGAAACAGCTTGGATGATGGATCAGTCTTAACAAACTCTATTATCTACCAAGTTGTTTATATGAATAATTAAAATATTTAACCACAAAGTACTCGAAATAATTGACGCTGCTTTCTATTTAATACTGCGACAGTTGTAGTAATTTCGATTAACCGAGTTTCATAAAGAACGTGAAGAACGCCGCATTAAAGTAAATACAACGTGAATGTTGACTATCGGCTGACTGAATTCATTCGCAGTATGGCGCGGGATTACAGCCGCGGCCCTGATATCCGCCTAATCCGGGTATCGCAGAGTTATGTAGCCGGAATAAATTCCTACAAAATAATGCATACATCCGTGAAACATTCACGAGTCGGGTTCATGCATTGTATAGCAGGTCACGGTGTACATTGTCTACGTTTGGAGCTCTCTACATTATTTACATTTGTCTTACTGCCGATGCCGGTATTAACACATTTTTTACAACATTTTCTAGGCGCAGATATTTTTCAATCCAACACATATCATTTTCAATTTTGTGACAGGTGTAATGTACATTTAGAGTCTATTTTAAAATTACTAGTTAATTAATTGTTTTAAAATATCATCGAGTTCCAGTAAAATAGGTCACTGTAAGTGCATTAGAAAAAACACTACCTTGGGAACCAATAGCGATATTTTTATTTAAAAATTAAACACTGCTATTTATAAGAATTAACGTATGTAGTATACCTTCTTTAAAAACTGATTAGTTTTTCTTTTAAAATTGTAATCTACAATAGATGAATATGTTAAAAATAGAAAATAATAACTGCCTTTAACGGCGAGTAGTAAAATTACTCCCTCAGTCGGCGAGTGTTCTACTTATTCTAAATTACCTCCGATCATTTTCAATAACTCAAGGTTTTGTCAATTTTGATACAGGTCACATTTAATAGTGTCGGATCCAATCTGACCACAACGGCGGTAGAAATACTTGGCGGATAATTATTTGATTCGAAATATTCAAACATAAACATTGCGTGTACGGAAAGATAAACTTTATATTTTTGAATGTTCGTGGCATCCTTAATAACATCGTTGTGTGAAAAATAAAACTGAGACTGATATTATTTCAACATAATTGAGTTTATTTCAAGTGAGGTTCGTGAATCGCACACTAAAGGACATTAGATTGTAGCTCGCTCGTTTAACAGTTACAGTTACGAGAGAGCTCATTTTAGGATAAACAGTGCTCGTGCACCTGTGTTGCCACCGGCTGACGGTTTAACCGAGTCAATATTTCGCAAAGTTAATATTTTGAAACATATTCGTAAGGCCTCGTCACAAATAAAATTGAATCCCGACTGAAGCTATTATAGCTAACTTGTTGTCTAGTTTTACTATAAAATCGATACTGCATGCCGATATCAAAGTGAGCTGGTGAAACATAAAGTTAAGTGGCCGCAGTACGTAAGCCGGTATCAATCGCCCGAAATCATATTCAACGTGCCGATGTCGAGCGTCCGCAGTCCGCACCGACGGCCGACAGACGCGTCTCGTTATTATTCCGCGCTAACGCTGTCTTTCTAAGTTGCCTTCCTCCATAAACATTTTATGAGCTCTACGTTATGCCAAATATATAAATATTGATGTGATGCTAAAACACGTATGCACTTAAAATAAATGATAACATCGCTCGGGTTATTTTCAGTATTGCGATCGCTTTAAGTATGCAACGTTCATTCTAAGATCCGTACCCTTGACACACGCGAACCAGTCATCACGTGACAATTTTAGGATTTCTTTTAAATTTTTGGTTACCAACATTAGGCACCTGCAGTCAAATACGAACCGCGCAACTTCATGATGTGATGTAACAAATACTCAAAACTAGTGAGTGACTATCTATCAATAGTACGCAAGTGAAACTAGTGAGTGACTATTTAGCAATAGTACGCAAGTCAAACTAGTGAGTGACTATCTAGCAATAGTACGCAAGTCAAACTAGTGAGTGACTATCTATCAATAGTACGCAAGTGAAACTAGTGAGTGACTATTTAGCAATAGTACGCAAGTCAAACTAGTGAGTGACTATCTAGCAATAGTACGCAAGTCAAACTAGTGAGTGACTATCTAGCAATAGTACGCAAGTCAAACTAACGATAAAAATGATTAGGAACATTTCGTTTTAAGCATGCCATAAAGCGTCTTTCAAGATAGTTCTCTATATTTTTTTTAATGTTTTATGTCATTTGTAATACTTTCTACTGTGATGTCGAACTGTTCATGTTCTGCGACATTCTATATATAATAGATATCTCACTATGCATTGCTCATATTTTGCATCATTCTGAAAAGCTCTACGTTTATTCACGTTTTGCAATATCTCACTAAAATATAGATACGCACGCGGAATAAGTATCCTATAAAAATACTTATTTTTGAACTAAGCCAACCTCTTGTGCCGTGAATATAGGACTAACTCGGTGGTCTCGCGGAACGAGGCTTAAACCCCTGACCAGATCACTAGATCAATGTCCTGTCGATATACCGATAAGCAGTTTAAAATACAGTGGTACCTCGACATACGAGTTTAATTCGTTCCGCAACCTTGCTCGTATTACTCGTATCTCGAAGCAAATTTCCCCATACAAAACAATTGAACTACCATTAATTCGTTCCAACCCCCAAAATGTCACCGCAGTTATTTTTATCACGTGGTTTTGAATAATAAAAACGTATTTAAAAATGACAAATATTTACTGTACAAAATCAAAAAAGAGAATGTAAAGAAATAAATTAGATATCCTCACTGGTCTTTGCCTTTTTCGCTACATTTTTCTCGCTTTCACCTGTAGGCCGTTTATAAAAAAACATGTCCAAGGAGGTTTGTTTCTTCCTCCCTCTCAGAATGTTCTGGAAATGAGTTAGGCAAGTGTCATTAAAAAGATCAGATGCACGACCTGTTGGTTGCAACTTTTTCTGGGTGTTTCTTTTCCACGAACTGTGAAATTCTCTCCCACATTCCTAAGATCTCCTTTATCTCACTTGTAAAAATAACCTTCCCTTCCTCTGACTCCTCGAAACCAATTTCTTGCATAACCTCCGTATGCTGCTGTGACTGTAACTCTTGTATCTCCTCAGTCGTCAGTTCCTGGGTGTGCTCCTCGACGAGCTCGTTCACGTCTCTCTCTTCCACCTCTAGACCCATGGATTTCCCCAGAGACACAATCTCCTCCTCTACTGACATACCGGGTTCCAATTCTTCGTAGATCCTTTCAGCTATAGCTTTAGGCCACAGCTTTTTCCATGCAGAGGTCAAGGTCCTCGTTGTAACACCCAGCCAGGCCTGATCGATAATTTTTAGGCAAATCGCGATATTAAAGTGGTCCTTCCAGAACTCTCGAAGGGTGAGGTTTGTGTTCTCCGTCACTTCAAAGCAGCGCCGAAACAGATGCTTGGTGTATAGCTTCTTAAAATTAGAAATCACCTGCTGATCCATAGGCTGCAAGATAGGAGTGGTGTTGGGTGGTAGGTAGAGAACCTTTATAAATTTGAACTCCTCGAGGATGTCATCTTCGAGGTTTGGTGGATGAGCAGGGGCATTGTCGAGGATGAGAAGGGCTTGCACGGGTAGGTTTTTTCCTGTAGATATTTCTTAACAGAAGGGCCGAAAACCAGGTTTACCCACTCCACAAAGAACTTCCTGGTGACCCATGCCTTCGGGTTCGACTTCCACATAACTTGCAGTTTTTCTTTCAAAATCTTATGTGACTTAAATGCTCAGGGGTTTTCCGAATGGTATACGAGCAGAGGCTTGATCTTGCAGTCACCACTCACATTGGCGCACAGTGCTAGAGTCAATCTGTCCTTCATAGGTTTGTGGCCTGGCATCATCTTCTCCTCTGCCGTTATATATGTTCTATTTGGCATCTTTTTCCAGAACAGCCCTGTCTTATCACAGTTGAAGACTTGCAAAGAGATATATCCTTGGGCTTTTATTAGATCGGAAAACGTTTTAATGTAATCCTCAGCTGCCTTCATATCTGAGCTTGCTGCCTCACCATGCCTGACAACGGAGTGAATACCGGTCCTCTTTTTGAAATTCATTGAAACCAGCCCCGGCTGGTTTTAAATGACTCTTCCGATGCCTCTTCGATGGAAGTCTGCGGGGTTTGCTTCAGCAAATTTCCGTAGATCGCTCTTGCCTTCTCGTAAATGATGGTCTTCGTCAAGGTATCTCCTTGGAGCTGCTTCTCTGTCACCCACACCATCAGCAGTTTCTCCATATTTTCATGAAGGGAATTATCGTAAGGCCCTTAGTCGGCGTTACACTCTTTATCAACTCCTTCTGTTTAAGCACAGTACATATCATGGACGTACTGCGCCCATACTGCCTCGACAAGTCAACAACTCGAACACCTTGCTCATGTTTTTCTATAATTTCACGTTTTAATTCAATACTCATCATCTTTTTCTTAGCACTTGACTTTTCACAAACTTTCTTCCGATCCATGGTTATAAAAATAAATGAACCACAACTGTAAATGTAAATGTAAACGCAACACAAAACGCGAACACAACTTATCACAGCGGGAGCACGCTGCTAACTGATTCACTGACCGTGGTGGGCGTGGCCGCGCACGCGCGCTACCGGCCGACCTGCTAAACCGAACTCGTATCTCGAATTTTGCTCGTAACTCAAAGCAAAAATTCACTCGCTCGCCGGCTCGTATCTCGAAAAACTCGTATGTTGGGGCACTCGTATGTCGAGGTACCACTGTACTAGAATTATAAGAGAACACGTTCTTATTGTGGAGTTGTAATTATTCAGAACATAGGTCTGTGATATTTTAAATATATATTTATTTGTTAACTTTTATAGTTTTTGTAATAAAAGAACAATTTAAAAGTAACATAATTTATCAGACAAACATTCAGGGTTCCACTCCATGATACATCGTTTAGTCAATATTCCTATGTCAACATCCAATTTCTATATTGAATTGAATACAATTAAAAAAATAGCAGTTAATAACGGGTATAATACATGTTTGATAGACACATTTTTAAAAAATAAATTGAAAGAATATAATAATCATTTTTTATATAAATCACAGATAAAACATAATGATAATTGACGTAGGATTTTATACATAAATAACTTTTCAAATCAAATATCTAAACACCTACCACGAAACATTAGACCGGCATTTTATACAAATAATAGTATAGGAAATTTACTCAAATTCTAAAGACAAAGATGATAACAATTCTGGTGTCTATAAACTTAGTTACAAGGATTGTGCTGCGTTTTATATTATTAAAACGGGTAGAAATTTTAATATAAATAGTAACGGAACATTTGAGATGTTTGAACAATGGTGGGTTTTCAGAATTTCTAATCATTTGATAGAAAATGGTCATGGTTTTGATAAAAAATTGGGATTGTCAATTTTGCATATAAACGATGTTGGTCACAAATTAAATAATTTGGAATCGTTGGAGATAAATAAAGCATGTAAAACTAATCAAAAAATTATAAACAACCATCTAAATTTAACTACGAGTCCCATTCTACAATTTTTTCCTAAAAATTATTCGAGTAAATTCGTATTAAGTAACAATTTGAGTTAGGTACGAAATTTTTTTTTTAAATAATTGTTTTTTAAATATAGATTCTGGTAAAGAAACAATAATATATGTTTTTTAGTTAGTGTTGATATCCTGAAAAAGAAAATGGTATTTTACGAAACCGAAAGATGTATTTCAACTAAATTAAGTGGTTAATACAACAAAGCTAACAAATAAAAATATGAATTTTAACCACAAAGTTAATTTTGCTAATTTCAAAAGTATTTTAAATATGAATTAAATATATTAATTAGAAATATATACATAAAAAAACAATTTTATCGAAAAATATTGTTGTTAAGCCACCGGGATTCGAACCCTGGATCTCTTTCCTAACCGGGGAAGGTGCATTATCCAACTATGGTACAGGGGCAATATTTTTATGTAATGTGTCCAAAATTTAATAAAATGAATTGATAGTTCTGGCGTCTGCTATCAGATTACTCAAAGATATTTGAGATTCTGTAAAAATAAGGTAGATGGCTCTTTCAAATAATGGAACGATTAAATGTATTAATATCAAAAAGGTAATATATAGGTTCGAAAATTTGTCGCTAAAAATATTGCCGCTGTAGCACAGTTGGACAATGTACCTTTCCCGGTTAGGAAAGAGATCCAGGTTGGAATCCCGGTGGCGCAACAATAATATTTTTAGATAAAATTGATTTTATATGTATATCTTCCTAATTCATATATTTAATTCGTATTTACTATATAAATATATATTTATATTTAAATCAATATTTCGACATTTATTTCCTTCCGTTTTTATGTATGCATGCAGTCTGCAACACTTTAGAAAACTTTACTACTACTTTAATACTACTTTAAAAGTGTTCAACTCATACACTAAATAGGAGAGGATTTAAATGAATCATCGGTCTTGTAGAGAGCGGTAACCCTCTGGACAAATGGGAATATTTATGAAGGTGATGAAGCGTAATCCCTGATTAGACGTTCGCGGATCGTTCGTCGCTCGAGGTGTCACAATAACAATATTGAGAAGGGTCACCACACTAACGCAGACTTTTTAAATATGTTTATATCGTGGTCAAATATCAAAAAACAATTTATCTTGATATTAGAACTTAAAAATTCATAATATTATATATACAAGAATTTAATGATAAATTCAAAATTTTAGTATTTATCTATATATTAAACCTTGCATATACAATAAAACTCATCTACACTCAAACTGACATAAATAAGTACCTACGAGTATATGTAAAATATATTATTTTTTACATACCAAATAAAAGCTGGTGTATGTTGGTTTTATGGATTTTTTTGTATAATTTTGAGTAATTTATTTATGTATATATGAAAATATAAAATATATTCTGTAGAAATCTGAACAATATATCAGACGCGCACTTGTTATATTGCAACGGTGTAGAATAGTGCGTAGAGACTAACGTAAAATCAGTGAAAGTGAAACTTGGAATTGGCAAATAATGTTATTGCGTGAAAACGTATACATAATAATATTAAGTAAAGAATTATTCAATTACGAGCAAAGGTAGATCCGTTTGTAGTATAATCAAATAAATTTAGAAAGGGATATTAACCTTTCCTCTCCAATGATGTAAACTAAATTGATATTGCCTTTAATTATGTGAATATCTCTGTAAATATACTGAATACAAAGTTCATATTTTAGGTAAACCTCCGTAATATGTTTATTTATTGAATAAAATAATTACAATATATAAGTATTTACCGTATGCAATAATTAAAAATTGTTTTCTCGAAGAACCTGACATGAATTTATCAATCATGAATATGTACGTGGGCTGAGGTGCAGTGCGCGAAGCGCGGGGAGCCGGATGCCGATCGTCACTTTAGTGACAGAGCGTGCGCTGGCCGAGTTAGACGTGTCTTATACGTTATTATGCTGTCATTTGTGATTATCAATGTTTTTTTTCATTTTAAGCACTTTTACTCAATAATTGATATAGCACCAGAACGCGCGTTTCTGTTTTAGCACCGTTAAGGAAAGGTTAAGATGGTTTTGTCAAATATGTACATTCATCATCATGATCCTCACGGAGAAGCGTGTATTAAAAGCGAATTCGCTTTATTAGAAGCACGATCAGGTAAAGTAGATAAGTGGGTGTCGGAGGACCGCCATATTAGAAGCTTCAACAATCAACGAGTGCGCATTAGTATATATAGGGGGAGGCAAGTGTATTGTATCAAGACAGAATCAAATTTTATTTAAAACTATTTTTTTAAATAGAGATGCGTACACGGAATACGTGTCTCATCAATATTTTTACTATTTTCAAACTAAGCTAAACGCTCGTGCTGTGAAAATAGAACTAACTTGCTGATGTGCTGCAACGAAGCGCGAACCCCCGACCACTAGATCACTAGGCTAACCTTTACACCGACAAGCTATTGATACATATGCTTACATATATAAATTTTGATACAATTTTAAATAAAAATGAGTTATGTTTGTGGATAAAATATAATCTTTAGAAGCACAACTTATATCCACATACATATACAAACTAAAATTGATAAATAACACTGAGGAACAAAAATGTCATTTGTTTGGCACAGAGCATAGAAAACGTGATTATAATGGTATTTTTTACGTTGAATTCAAATACGTAGTTAGATTTTCTCACTGCAAGAATTGACATGCTTTTAGGATTCAGATCACTGTTCAACTTATCTAAAATGGAGTATTTGTTGATTTTCTTCCGTTTAGCATTTGGGACATCTCTCTTTAGCGTCCAACGATAATCTGCTTTGTTCTCCGCGCTCGTCACTGACGGCGCCGAGATTGTTCGGAAATAAATCCAGGTATGAATACAAGAAATTAATTTTGAGGGACATATTACACCCCGTATGTTTGTACACGACACTATTGCTGTTCACCGACAATATTGCTGTAGTTGAGGGATTTATGATTTCCTAAAAAGTTTTGCACAACCCTTTTAAATGACCTCCACGGTGATTTTTCTAGTTGGCATTGTAACAATTATTTGAATTGTGCATCTTTTATCAAAGTTCTTATTTGGGGACTTACAAAAATTCCTTTCTTGATCTTAGCGTCATGGACAATGTAAATTTTTGTGTTAAATAATGAAATCCGGCACCATTTTTATCCATCGGCTTATCAAAGTTTTTAAAAAGCCCTAATTTTATATAATTTTACATTTTTCTGCCCAGCACTTCACTTTTCGGCCCTTCCTTCTTAACATAATGATTTGTCCTGTCCCTGCTGTCCCATTCACGTAAAAAATCAACAAAATTTCGTTTAACCAGGCCGTAAACCCATAACTAAAGCAACAACTTTTAAATCACTACATGTTACCTAATAGTGCTTATTGAATTTAACTCTTTAACAGGATTTTGATATTATCGAATGTTTTATTCATATTAGTTGCATAAGCTACCGGCACAGAAGGAAATTTGTTACCGTTGTGTGAAAGCACAGCCTTAGACTAGTTTTTGAAGAATCAATGAACAGTCTCCGCTCACTCTGTAGATTTATGTTCATGATGAAGCATACCCGTGACTGCAGAAATGTTGTTACAGTGCACTAAACTATCTTCTTGAGAATATTAATCTTTAAACTCTTCCTGATAATAACGAAGAAACACACTGTAGTGTCGGTATACGGAAAATTCTAACCATTCAACCTAAATCCCAAAAGCTCGGATTGTTTCTTTGACAACTGCAAATCTTGAACGAGGTCGTTTAATTTTCTCTGAGTCATCAGATGAGATTCACGGTCACAGAATTCTGCTCTTGATATTAAAAATGATTTAATCTCGAACTGTATATCCCGCTTACTGCGAATTAAGAGTTGAACTGTTCACATCGAGTACCACAACAGCAATACTTGAAAAATGTTATTACGGTAAAACTGCGGGTAATAGAAAAATTCTGATGGTATATCAGAGTTAAGCGTTTTAGAAACATGATAAAACTGGCATGTGCCAAAAATTGTGTTTATCTGTGTAATTGTGTTTATGAGTGAAATTGCCGGGTCCTTGTAAAGTATTTAAGTTTTCCTTCAACGACGTCGTAAGAAAGGTATATTTTTCATTTCAAAAATAATAATAAAATTTTGTAATATACGTACCGTTTTTGATTTAATTCAATAAAATTAATTTTAAGCTTTATCATCGACAAGCGTGTGTTTGAAAAGTGTTCTAGGATGAGTTTCTTCAACTCTAGGTTTACATAAAATAGCATAATATAATAGCAGTCAATACAGGGTTACTAGTAAGGTTTGCTAACAAGTTTTGCGATACACCTCTAAGATGAATGCAGTACCTTGAACTATTTCGTTAAACTGAATAATTAGTCTCGGTTGACCACTGGAGACTTCCTAGTGAAAGCGCAGTGCAGACGCGGAATTTTGAAATAAAGTCACCAATAAGCGTTGGCTTCGCAAAAATGTGTACGGTGTGTCCTGAAATCGCTGTACTTGTAAACGATAAGGTTGTGCGAACATCCTCGCTACCTGAACTCGTCCACATTGGCCCCGAAAAAGTTTCAAGATATACCGGCGGGTAGGGGAAACTTCGGCAACAACGATCTAAAGGGCTTGCCATATATTATTACATCGTTATTGTTGGGTATCGTCCCGGCTTGAACTTTGGCCACTTTGGTTACTTGAATTATCATAAGGTTGATTTTAGTTTAGGATAATTAGAATGAAACAATGAACAGTTACTCGAAATCGTAAAGAGGTTAACTGAATATATTAGCTTTGTTAAATATTCAATTACTTGTTAAATAAAGCGAGTCTGTATAAACAAATAAACTGTGATTTTAAACTTTTCATGTTGCCGAACCGTAATAATCGTGAATTGTACTTGTTTAGTATTATACTGTGGGATGAACCTATTAATTTTTTTCTTCAGAGCTTTAATAACACGTCAATATATTTTTCTCGGAGAAGAATATTTTAAATAATTTGATAATTCTGTATCGCTGTGGAACAAAACTCCTGTAGAATCTTTTATAGTAATGATTTTGCGCTACATTATCGCTTTTTATTAGCTTTTTTTTTCTTTCTTATTTTATCCCACATATCATATTAATAACAAATAAAGTATGTGTGAGAAAACAAACCTAACCGAGATCCTTGCAGAAAATTAAATAGTTGTCCCGCTCGGTCATTTTTTTAATAAACCGAGTAAAACCTGGCAGGTGACGCATATGACCTAAGTTGCGACTGCAGTAAAATTAAGAGCAAGACTTTTATCTCATCTGGCTGTGGGTACAGTTTCAATAATCAGTAAAAGTGTCTCAAATAAGAAGAAAGTATAGTTATACAAATAAATTGAATTATTTCTATTATACCATTATTAACGAGGAACCAATGTTAACTTAATAAATAAATTGAAGGATGAGATGAACTTTATTTTAGATATACAAGTTCCACGGGTTAGCCTTTCTGATCTTTAACAATAATAATTATGTGACAACCATACTAGATATAATTATTCTCTGTAGAATTTGGCAAGCTATAGATAAAAGAAGAGAATATTTATTTTATTTTTATAAGGATACACTATCGGATAATAAAAGGTGTACTGAGCGGTCCATAATAGTCTGTGAAGCGCAGAATGCAACTTGTAGTTGATAGGGTAAGATAGCATAAGAGATAGATAATACCTAGAGATCTAGAGAGCACTGTGATGTCGAAGCTGGAGATCTGATCTAAGCGGAAGGTCGGGAACATCTCGTGGAGCGCTATCGGTGCCAGGGAACGGCGACCGAGGTAGCGGAGACAGGTGGAGGAGCCAACAGAATACCGTCCATTTCTAACAGGAACAGCTGGAGAATGTGGTTGGAAAACTGGGCCTCTCTGGTGCATTCTAGACTGGCCGGTTCAGGATCTTAATGGTGATAGAATCACGCGAAAGAGACAACTCTATTTGAATGCGATGCCAAGTTTGGTTTGTGGGTGCACAGTTTATAATTCTGTATATTATCGTAGGCGAATAAGATGATTTAAATTAAACCCTCGGAATATCGGGCTCGCGTCTGTAATGAAACTTTCGTCTGGGAAAGGTCAACTGGATCTGAGGAAGCAGAACGGAGCTTGCCGATCAGTACTTAGACAATTGGAGGGGGAACACGTGTTGCCGACAGTTCGCCAAGTGAGTTAGATCATTCACTGTAGTGCCAGATTATACAAATATAATGATACCTCTTATCTTTCGCACATTCCAAAACGTAGCCGATGTAGCTTAAAATAAAGAGTAAGGCAATTATTTCGCATATTGTAATAATGGGCGACTTAAATAATACCTTAAAGAAGAAGACATTATTAGGGAATACGGTCTAGTAATGAAAGTGGAGATCGGTTCATCCGTTTCTGGTTAGAAAATGAACTTGTTGTCACCGATACTCAAATTACCCAAACGTTGATTATATACATGGAAATCGCCAGCAGACTCAGTCAGAATGATACGAAATCAAATTTATCGATTATATTACTATCAATAAAAAATATAAGAACTCGATTAAGTTTGTAAAAACAATCCCGGGTACCATCAGATCATAATCTATTATACTTTGGACTGAATTTAGGTTACGTTTCAAGAAAATTATTGAAAAAAAACGGTCTTTGAAACTAGTTAGCAATAAGCTAAAAAACAATGTTCTTTATAACGAAGCAAACCAAATATTAGAAACGCGACTCGCCGAACTTCAGACTAGCCTAAATTATAATAGTGAAAAAATTGAATACATCTGAAACAAAAATGGATGACAGACGAATTATTAAACCACATGGAAATGAGAAGGAAATACAAAAATCTAAATTCGAAAAAATATAAACGAATCCAAATTGGAATTAGAAGAAAAATTAGATAAGCCAAAGCTGTTTGGCGTATTGAACAATGCGCTATGATTGAAACCCATAATGATAAACATATTTATATATAAATATATTTCAGGTGTATAAGAAATCAAAGAACTGACTTGAATTAATCGTAAAACAACATTAGACATCTGGAAGATCGAAATGCAAATCTTCTAATGGATATAAACGAATAATTAAAACAATGGAATAATCAGATCTTTTTTATGATAATAGAAGCGAAGAGAATGACATGGGGGTTATTATTACAGGCCTACCGGTCACAACAAATGAGGTAGAACATGCAATTCATCTCTCTAAACCCGGGAAAGAGCTAGCCCAGACGGAGTACAATCTGAAATTCCGAAACTTACAGGTAATAAAAGAATCACAATATTAACCAATCTCTTTTTTTTAATTTTTATTTTATTTATTAATATTATAAATATAATACAATTTCAATAATCAGTGGATGTATATATAAATATTCAAACATTTCTTTCTTCTCTATGAGAGTAAGACTCGTGTATAGAGAACGAGTTAATTTATGTTTCAGTTAGTCTGTATACATATTTTTTTTTACTTCAGTTACAAATTTATGATAGTCCGTAATTTTTCTAATTGTGATGGAGAGATTGTTAAAAAATTTGATACCTTGATAAATATATTGATTTTGAGTTGCGGTATATTTTAGTTTTGGGATATCAATTTGATCTCCGTATCTTGTAGATCGGAATTCGCTTCTAAAGTTTAATTGATTTTTAATTTTGAAAATTTGAATTATTGAGTTTTTTTGTATATGTCTGTTATTTTTGGTACTTTAAAATCTGTGAAAAGTTGTATACTTGGATAGCCTTTTTTTTTAAGAATAATTTTTATTATCATTTTTTGAGTTATTTCTAATTGTGACATTGAAATTTTATATGCACCTCCCGATCCAATAATACCGTATTGCAAATGTGACTGTACAAACGCGTAATATATTATTTTCAGATATGTAAGTGATAAGATGTTTCTGAGTCTAAAAAATATGTAGGCAGTTTTCCTTATTTTGTTTGTAAGATTAGTAATATGTTCTTTCCATTTGAGATTGTTATCTATTATGATTCCAAGGTACTTGATACAGTCTTTTTCTTCAATTGATGAACATTGGTCACAAGTGTTTTCTCGAGTACAGGCCTTGGTGTGAATTTTAATATGAATTTCGGTGTTTTGTTTCTGTTGAATAGCAAATCGTACAAAGTTTGTTTTATCGGTATTAATTGATAGTAAGTTATCATCCGTCCACTTTTTTATGGTATTAACATCCTCATTTGCCGATATATTAGCGTCAGTCCAAGTTTTTTAGTTAATTATTAATACTGTATCGTCTGCATAAGATATTACTTTGAGTTATAATATATCATTAGAGTATATAATAAATAACAATGGTCCAAGTCAGTGGTTTCAGGTGTACTATTATGTCCATTTATTTTTACATTTTTTTTATGTCCATTTTTTATGTACATTGGTTTTATGTCCATTTATTTTTACATTTTGTTTCCGATGTGTTAAATAACTTCTTAGCCATGATAAATCATTTCCATCAAAGCCAATGTTTTTAAATTTATTATGTAGTTTCTTGTGTGATATGCTATCAAAGGCTTTCCTAAGGTCTTTAAATATGCCGATGCATTTGTCACTGTTATCTGCGTTTGTTAATTATTGAAATTAATTTTGCAATAGCATCTTGTGTGCAAATTTTTTCCATGAATCCAAATTGATTTTCATTTATTATATTATTATTGCGGATATATGCTATGAGCTGTTTTTTAACAACTTTTTCATATATTTTGGCTATGTTGGGATTATTGATATATTTTTGATGTATTTTTTATTTCCTGTTTTAAATATTGGTGTTATAAAACTTTGTTTATAGTTAGATGGGAATACTTGATTTTGAGGGCTAGTATTTATAATATGGGTTATGAGTTTGGTAAGAGTTAATATATTTTCTTTAAGTACAATATTTTTGTGGTGATTTGGTCGTAGCCAGGAATTGTATCATTTTTTAAGTTATTTATGATTTTTTTAATATCACTTTCAGTTATGGTTTGGAATTCAGAGAGATATTCATGGGTGCAGTTTGGTGGTACGGTTAGTGTTTCGGTATCATAATTTGGTGATGTATTTTTGGCTAGATTTTTTCCTACATTTGAAAAGTAATTATTAAAGATATTAGCACATTTAGTTGCTTCTAAATCAGCGTTGATAATAGTATTTTCATAAATAATTTCCTTAACATTTATTTTGTGTTTTGTCGTTTCGGTGATTTTATTTATCGTTTTTATATATTTTTATATTTTTACTTGTTTTTGCGTGTTCAATTTGTTTCTTAAAATATTCTTCTTTTGTTTTCCTGATGAGAGATAGTAAATTGTTTCTGTATTTTTTCCAGTACGTTTTTAGATATTCGTTATACGGATATTTCTTTGTTTGTAAGAATATTTGTTGTTTTTTTCTAATGGATATTATCAGACCATGTGTAATCCATGATTTTATTTTACGGTATTTTGAGGGTTTTTTTTGCTAATTTCTGTTAATGTATCATTTATATGTTTTGCAAGTGTTTTTTCGAAATTTTTTTCACATAATTCAGCCTCGTTCGCTTCAAGCGTTTCGTTCCACGTTTCTCTGGATAATTTGTATTTCAATTTTTCTGTGTTAATAATATTATATGTCGTTTTAATGTTTTTTTTTCTGTGTGTTATGTTATATATTAGTATACATATGTAGTGGTCAGTTATATTTGTTTTCCAAATTATTGCTGTCAGTTTTTTTATGTTGTTTATGTTTGTCCATATATGGTCAAGCCAAGATGGTCGTTGACCTTCCATGCATCGAGTATAGTTATTTATGCACGCTTTATAATTATGTTCAGTCATTAGGTTTATATATTCGTCTTTATCTACGCTAATATGGGTCGAAACAATATTAATGTTTATATCACCCACTATTATATTTGATTTGTTACTTATATTCAGTAAAATATTTTTTAAGTCCTTTAAAAATATGGATACATTCGAGTTAGAAATTTGTATATAGCAATTATATTATAGGTTATTTTTTGTATTTTCATTTCTAATTTCAAACAGTTTGTATTTTCCAAAAAGATTTCTGAGTTATCAGTTATTTCGAAGCATACTCGATAATATATTATTGTTCCACTGTTTTTGTTTATTTTATTTGTCGTTGCAATATTATTATAGCCGGGAATAGTATACAGAATGTCACAATCGCACGTATGTGTTTCTGTTAACACAATAAATCCCGGTAAATTGTTTAATGTATTCAATGTTATTAAAATTCATCAAATTTTTTATTTATGCTTCTTATGTTCATTTGTAGAATGGATAAAGCATTTTTATGTGTGAAAATATTGTTGCATTCATCAACATCATCACATAATATTTCTTTTATGGTGTAATAGTTCTGTATTTCTTCAAAAGTCGTGTCTTCCATTGTAGCTTTATAAATAATCAATACGTTGTTGTGCTATAGTCTTCATTCTTTTTAGAATTGGGCAATGTTGGTCATTAGCTGTATGGGCTGTGCATATTGTTGTTTTATTTTTCATGTTGTGTTTTATACAGTTGGAACAATTCGGTTTTAAATTTATTTTCGGGCAATTTGTGTGGGTATGTTCCTCTGAACAGTGTAGACATTTAGGTGCATCCATTTTTTTTGTACAACGTATGGATGTATAGCCGAAATTTAGGCAATGGTAACATTGCATGAGTGGGTTGCAGTCTTCGACCTGAATTCTGAGAAAGCCTTTATTTATTCTTCCTTTCATTAATAGTAATTTTCTCATTTCGCCAGTTACTTCTACTATGTAGTTACATAAATGTGTATTTCTTTTATTTTTTGTTATTTTTTTGATTTCTAATACGTTTTCATCTTTATATGTGGTGAATAATTTGTTAATGTCTTCGTTTTGAAGCAGGATATCATTTATAAAATCTTATTTTTGATAGTCAGTGTGTAAACCTTTAAAAATAACGCATGGTTTTTTTTTTAAATTCTTCTGCGGTAATTTCCAGGTTACTTTTAATTTTATTATTTCCTCTGTAAGTATTTCCGCGTGTTTTTTTTTTGTGACAAGTTATTATAATTTTATTTAGTTGTTTTGTTTTTTTGATCCCATTTACACCAAATCTCAGTTTGTTTATTTGGATGTTCTTCTGTACAATTTTTTGTAGGTGATATATTTGTGTTGGATATTATCATTTTTGAAAATTGTGCTTCGGGAATTGGTGATATTATAGTTCTTTCTTTTGTTATATTCGCATAAGTTATGTTTTTGTTTTCACTTTCACTCTGAATTTTTTCAATTTTATTTATATAGTCCATATTTTTATTAATAAGGGTTGTTTGCAGATTTATTATTTGGTCTTTAAGGCATGACTTTTGTTCTTCTTTTGATACTAATTTTTTCTGTAGTTCTATTATTAGTTGTTGTTGATGTATTTCTCTTTTATTTAAAGCTTCTTCCAAATTCGAGACACATTTTTCAATTGCGTTGTACCTTTCTGACCTTTGGTTTCTGTTTTTGATACACTTGTGATTTTTTCTATGTCAGTCCTTAAGGTGTTAAATATTTCGTCCACGATGCCGCAGTTATGCGGCGTTGATGTAGGTATACACTATAAACAGTACTCGCACTGTCACCTCCGTACTGGACGGCGTCCGATACAATACTTCAATACAATATATAATACAGAAATCATCCCATTGGATTGGCTCCAATCTCCCTTTGTCACCATTCTTAAGAAAACGAAATCAAGAAAATACACAATCAGTCTGATGAGCCACTTATTAAAGATACTTCTGCGAATAATACATAAACGTATAATATACGTATAAAACGTATAATACATAAACGTAGTGGAAGTTAAGATAAATACAACACAGATCGGCTTTCCAAGTAGGATAGGTACTCGAGAAGAGTTATTCGGTATGCAAGTGCTAATCCAAAGATGTGAACACGAACGTGCATGCACGCTTTGTTGACTTCCTTAAAGCATTTGACATGATAAAATGATTCAAATCCTGAAAGCTTCTGAGATTGATGATAAAGACATAAGAATAATAGGAAATCTGTATTGAAACCAGAAAGCAGTAGTAAGGGTAGAACAATGACAAATAAAGAGAAAAATGCGACAGGGATATATTCTCTCACCCAGCACGGGTTCAACTTGTATTCTGAAGAAATATTTAATGAAGCTCTTCGAGAAGCCACTCGAGAAATTATTATAAATAAAGAGTTTCTGAACAATCTGCGTTATTCAAATGATACTGTACTTCTGGCGAGTAATATTGAAGATTTACAACTTTTGCTGAACCGTGTAGTGAAAACATGTGACACTTTCGGGTTAGAACTTAATACAACTAAAACAAAATATATGCTCATTAGCTAACATAACGCGGAGAACAATGAAAGTTTTTATATTGCTAGAAATAAATTGTAAAAGATGTAAAGTTTTATATACCTGGGTTACAATATAAATGAAAAATGGGATCCTTCTGTTGAAATCAAATACCGCATTGAGCAAGCTCGTGCAACCTTCATCCGCATGAAAGAGATATTCTGCAGTCATGTTCTCTACTTTAGATTACCAATTAGAATGGTCAGATGTTATAATAATAATAACAATATTCACCACCATTCAGGAAAAATAAAAAAAACATGAACAAATATTCATATTAAAAACAAAAAACATAAATATTAAACCCTGTATCGCAAACGGTCTAGTCCGATGTATAAAAAAACTACAAAATACACGCTGAAATCAAAACCCAACCCCAAAATACACACCTACAAAGACAATATAAAACCTATTGTAATATCTGTAACAACGCTATTAAAAAAGCGAAAAAAATATATTACAAAAATTTGTTAGAGAAAAATAAGAATGACCTAAGAAAAACCTGAAACATAATCAGGGACATTACCCACACCACGCGAGAAAAAAAATCGAATACCACAGGAATCCCGCCTGATGAATTTAACACATTTTTTAGTTCAGCGGGTCAATGTCTAGCTAATAAAACTCTCCTGAAACTAAACGTCACAGAAACTGAACACAGTAAAAGAGTTATATTACAAAAAAGAACACAAAATTGAATTTTTCTCAATCCAGCAAAAATTGAAGAAATATCAACAATAATTAGTAATCTAAAAAGCAATAGCACCCCAGGAATTGACTCGATTACGAGCGACTTTTTAAAGAATACAAAGTATCACATAATCAAGCCTATATTTGTAATCTCAGTATGTCCACGGGCTGTTTCCGGCCGCCCTTAAATATTCTATTGTCTGTTCTCTCTTCAAAAATGGAGATCCTGGTGACGTATCAAATTATAGATCGATCTCATTACTCAATGTTATTTCAAAAATTGTTGAAAAAGTCTTTATTAAAGGAATTACAGATTTTTTAGACGAAGATAAACTGTTGAGTAATAACCAGTATAGTTTTAGAAAAAAAAAATCTACAGAAGATGCCGTCATTGCACTCACTGAATATGTTACATACGGTCTTGATCAAGGCGAGCATTGTATTAGTGTCTTCCTGGATTTAGCCAAAGCATTCGATACTGTTTCTTTCCCTGTTCTTTGGCGGAAACTTGAAGCTTTGGGTATTAGAGGAGTAGCTCTAGATTGCTTTAATAGTTATCTAACGGAAAGACAACAAGCAGTTAGAATTGATAATGAAACGAGTCAGTATTCTAAAATCACTAGTAGGGAGTGTTCTAGGGCCCACCCTTTTTCTGTTATACATAAATGATTTGTGTGAATTGAGTCTCACCGATGGGAAAATTGTTACATTTGCTGATGATACGACTTTATTGTTTCGTGGAAAAACATGGGATGAAGTTTACAGATATGCTGGTATTGGATTACAAAAGGTTAAATCGTGGCTTGATATGAATCTTCTCACATTAAATATTGACAAAAGTAAATACTTGTGTTTCAGTATCAATAAGGCTCGTAGTCCAAATCTCAATAATTCGTTAAAACTTCGTAATTGTAACACTAACACTACTCTACCTTTATCATAGTCATCATACATAGCATGCAAATTTAAGGAGCTAGAGAGAGTAAAAAGTATTAAATACCTCGGCATTCGGATTGACCAATTCTTAAATTGGTCCGAGCATATCAATAAACTTTGCGCTAAATTAAGAAAGTTGAAATTTTTCTTCAGATGTCTTAGAAATGTTCTAGAGAAACATACGTTGAGAACAATATACATTGCTCTCTGCCAATCCCTTTTTAGCTACGCGATCTTAGGTTGGGGTGGAGTTGGAAAAAATGCACTTAACCAATTAGTAATCACACATAAATCCATTCTCAGAATCATCTACAAAAAACCATATAGGTTTTCCTCTGACTCACTGTTCACTTCATCAATATCCATTTCATAGTTATGTTACGAGAGCAAAAAAGAATAGAATCACCGTGAAGCCTAAAATGAGAACAAGCTTTGGTCAACCCTTCCATATGTTTCTGGTCCCCAAAACCTATAACATTTTGCCGAGCAATATGAAACAATTCTCGATGGACAATCTCAAACACCATCTTAGGAGCTGGTTATTGGGTGTTGGCAGAAAGAAAATTGAGCAGATTCATGTAAATGATCATATGAACATAACGTAATTTCTTTATATTAATTTTCTTTATATTCATTGTTTCCTTTTGCGTAGTGTTTCAATCGTGGATATTTTTATTTGAGATAAAAATAAAATAAATAAATAATTTCATATTTGTATGACAGACAACGGATGAACCTGTCTCCTTTAGTACAGACTTCGGTCTAGTTAAGGAGACAGTGAACATCACTTACATTATGAAGATTGTTCACCTTTTTTATATTCTTTAAGAATTGTTTATAATGTATATGTAAATGTAAAAATAAATAAATAAGATTTATTCCGGCGTGATCAGGTTTTTTTTTTTTAACCGATTCGTCATAAAGATAATACATATTACATAATACATTTTATTGTGTTCTCGGTTTTATTTTATGGAATGAAAAAATGGACACTTATCGAAGAAACGATAAGGCGACTTGAAGCATTCGAGATGTGGATCTACAGAAGAATACTCATCATAAGCTGCACGGATAGAGTTACGAATGAAGATGTTACGGTTTGGATGAATAAAAAAATAAGTAATTAAAACAATAAAAATCCAAAAACTTGAATATCTCGGACATACTCGTATAATGAGACATGCGGAGAAGTGTGAGATCTTGCACCTCATAATGCAGAGAAAGATTACTGAAAGTCGATCCCTGAAAGAAAGAGAACATCATGGCTGAAGAACCGAGACAGTCTACTGTAGAGCTACACCGGGCCGCAGTAAATAGTCACGATAGCAGCGTCCGTTGAACAGATAGGGCGCAAGAAGACGAAGAATGTCATTACGCTTCGTCGGGCATGGCCAATAAGTTTATTTCCCGTGTTACCCTACCCTACGAGGTGTACGCAGGAATGATTATTTGAGAATATTATTAATATTTTTACACTTTCAATCAAATAAACATTTTGTAGCAATATGAATTATTTAATAAATCTCTCACGCGTCATCCAGTTGTCGGAGCTCGCGGGCTCCACAGTGACATTTCTCTGTAGTAGTAGTGCTACTTAGTGACAGATACGTCTCTGCTGAATAGTTCAGAATAGCTTTAGCTACTCAATGTTTTGTAATTGTAATACCCCTTTACAATACTGACGATTTTGATCACGAGTGCTGGGTAGTATCGTCGAAATAATACCAGATATCGTGCTAATAATAATATTTATTCTAGACACGTATATACAATATAATACAAGATGTTTACTGGATCGCGGTTCGGAGCAGAGAAGCTCGCCGATGGCGGCAATCTCCATTTAAGTATTTCGCACACTCATCCCCGCGCATTTGTCAACCATAGATACATCACACCAATGAAGTGATAATCATATCCAATATTTTAAACAAGTCACAATGAACGTCTGTCTACCCTTTTCAAATCTGCATAGGGATTAATTCTGTTTAGACGTAGGCCAAGACAGAAGCAATTATCCCTTATCTCTCTCACATATATTTATATCCATATTTGCTGTCTCAATATATCATAAACTTTTCTATAAATAACTTTTAAATTTTCATGGCCAAGTATGTAAATGTTGAATTCCCACCGTAATGCTATCGATAGGTACGATATCCCTCCGCTCCGCAAATGACCGTACCGCAGACCCCCGCGGCCACGCGGTCGAGCGCGCGCTCCGTAATCTATACAAATTCGGTGATTTCATTATATAGTTTCAAATTGGTGTTTCTTCCTCAAACGAGAATCAGCGGCTAATTGTCATATAACGAGTCTCACGTCCAGTGTAAATCCTAAATATACTAATGCTCTGCGATTCCTCATTTGCATTCTCTACACTCTCATACGTTTCCTGGAAATATTTCATCCGTCTATCTTTTATTTCATCCTCATCGTTAACACCTCTCCATTCTGACTTTCAGAAGCTTTCATATTACTGCTTTCAGCACCACATCGGGATTTTTTGACCGCTTTCCAGAAGAATTTTATATTATCCTGAAAATTCTCAGTCATTTTCTCTCCTTCCTCTCTTCTCAGCCGCTTTTTCCTTTCTTTTACACCAGATTTTTTTTACAGGTATTGTACAGGTTTTTTGGTCTCGTGTATTCATCCCCATTTACTGTCAAAAGATAACACCGCGTATTCTTATTTTCTTTCACAAATTCACTGTGTCAATAATTTAAAATACTTACCGTCATCAATATCGCTTTTTTTTTCTTCACTATAATTCACCTTTTTACATACTTATTAATTTTTTAAAACAAATCTTACCTACAAACGTATCTTACCTATATAAATACTTGCATTCTAATTTTTTAATGTTTATCTGCAAGGTAACTGTTTTTTCCTTAGAGGCTCGCCGATTGATGATTTAAGTACCTACTGTATTTTTGCCCCATATTATCTATGATTTATGTTCAATGGTACCCAAAGCCAGGATAAATGTAGCTTCATAATTTTAACTTAACAGAACTTAGTCAAATCTTTAAGGTGGGTGAAATAAATGCTTACAACAAGTTAACGTAACGAATGCTTAACGAACGATAAATTAACCCAATTTCATGATAAGAAAAAATGCCATAGGTTTGTTAAAAATGTGTAAAACAATTTTTCTGATTGATCGTGGCCAGCGGCAATAGCTCGAAATAAATAAAAAAAACAAATTTCTAGAACAATTTACAACAGTATAAAAATGCAAATATACATTTTCCACCGCACACGAAAGCAATACAAGTCAAAGATGACTTCCATCCGGAGTTGCTTGTCCGTAATCGCCTCGCGATCCAGGTAATCCGGCGCGCCGTACAATCTTGGGTTTACACTCCGCCAGGTCCGAATACTAGCAGACTACATCCCGCATGCTGCATCCCTAGGGTTGACGCTGCGACACCTATGAATTGCGACAAATAATTTCCAGTCTCTATATTTATTTATATAATTACAATTCAGATATCCTCAGTATTATTTTGAACAATAAATTATATAATACTTTTAAAATTAGCAATATTAGCTTGGTGGTTAAGATTCATATCATTTTTTTAATATTATTTTTCTCTACCGTAAATTTGAAATATTATATTTGCATATATTGTTGATCGGTAAAGAAAGAGTGGCATGAAAGAGCCGTCTTCATTTATTCGGCAGTTTCTAAAAAAATCTAACGGGGTTTTTAATTTTATTATATATTATAGTAACACTAGACGCCTGTGATCCACAAACATTCTACAGTTTACAGTAAATAAATAGTGCCAGTATTGAAGATTTTGTCATTAAAAAGTAATTTATTGGGTTTTATTTCCTTGTTTTTTACATGCTTTTATTTGTAGCGTTATTTGAGATTATAGTTTCTAAGAGGAAATGTTTTGAAAGAGCCGGATAATACGTCACGAAAGAGTCGGCTCTCTGCGGTATAAAAACAGCGCTCAATTATTTTTTCCAAAATTCTTTTCACGACACCAAAAAACATAGTTATTTTGAACTATGTGTAAAAGTTACTTAAATTTAAGTGAAAATTGTGCAAAGTATTTACGTTGATTTTTTCTAAGTTACTTTTATAAAGATTGTTTAATGAACATAGTTTCATATTTTCCTTTAACAGTCAAAATCCTTGTTACGAAGATTAGGCACTTTCATAAAATTTGATATCTTTTTCAATGCCACTATGTTGTGAAAGAGCCGAATTTTACTATTTTTATAAATGGAAATATGACCACTAATCTCATTGATTTTCTTTACTTATAAAACTGTATCTTTCATTCTACTCTTCTCCTACACAATAAAGTTAATAACTTAAGACCAGAATTATCTGCGTATTTTATTATTATCGATGTATAAAATTGCATCTTAAAAATCGTCGTTAAACAGTAGGGAATATTTAAAATACATATTGCATACATCATTTCTGAATGTTCGTCTGTCCGCGTAGCAAAAACAATCATAGGTTAAGAGGTCTCCGTGTTTCCTGGCAACTAAAACACACCGTCAATTGTACGAGAAATGAATATTATAGAACATATTATTATTTGAAAGATTCCCCTCTCACCGAAGTATGACATTTGCCCCGTCCCTGGGCGAGTACGGCCTGTACCTAACTTAACTCCTCACATTCTTATTTCATCCCTCCTTTGGGATTTTTCTCGGGTTAAAATACCGGAAAATGACTGAATTCGTAGTAGACTCGTCGTTTGGTGAAGGAAGCGTATACCTAGAAGAAAGCGTGTCACGTATATTCAATGACTCATATCTACAATATGATGTACAGGTTGTCCAAAAATTAGAGCACTATCATATTTTTTTTATTTGCAGGTATATAAATTACCTATTTAGTAAGCCATTATTAAATATAAAATTCAAGAGTAAAATAACACAATCTACACCATGTTTAATTTTAAGTTTCCGCTAACACTAATATATGGAACGTCTCTTCTAAGATAGATTGCATTTTTTTTGTAGATGGTTTCCTTGAAAAAAGCTAGGCCAACTTTTCGGCACGGTAACATGTCTCATTTTCATGGCGTTACCTCATAAAGTTGTTCTCAGGAGATATAAATCTCCCACGGTTGAATGGGTCTCGTAGTACAGTCGCTTAGCTTATTCTGAATATATTGAGTTGGTAAAGTTAATGATATCTTTCGAGACCAAAACTGAAATTTCGTACCTAAAATTAAAATCTAATTAGTCAGTTCCAATTTCTTGGTATTACTCGTGACCGTAAAATCCTACATTTCTATATCTGAGTAATCCCCACCACCAAATAATTGATAACTCGCTCACATTACCTTTGTCTAACCCCGTTCAGTTTACTATCATTTTGTGTAAAGTTTCGGCGTTATTTAGTAATAAAACATTGAATTAAAACCGTGGCATCCATAAGTAGATGTAACTATTCAGACGTTTTTTTGTTATGTAGTAAAGTAGAAAACCTACTTCTGACTTTGTGAAAAGGGCTTATCTGGCCTATTTTGGCGCCCACTTGGGAGACCAGGATAAATCTTGGGCTCCGCATTTCGTGTATAAAACATTAATTGAAAATTATTAATTGCGACAGTGAACAATTAAAAAGCAGAAGTGCCTAAAGTTTGAAATACCAATGGTTTGGAGACAATCAAGAAACCAAGTATCTAAAAATCTAAAAATGGTAAAGTTCCTCCTTCGACAGCAAAGTAGATATATATACAAAATAGTCTTATTTTTTATGTCTTTGGGATAGTAGAACTAAGGATCAGAACTTTTATGATGGTTTTACAGAAATTGGCCTTTAAGAAATGTTATAATTCAAGGAAAACAAAACTTAATCACCAAACGGTTGCGCATCAAAGAAAATTATATTTCCACCCTTGCATATCAAGTTGGGGCTTTTGAAGCAATTGTGAAGGCTTTAAATCGAGATGGGCTTTGTTTTGGCTACTTGACACAAAAACTTTTTGGGATTAGCACAGGAACACTGAAAGCCGGAATATTTTATTGTCCTCAGGTAAGAAGGTAGCTTATTAACGATCCACAATTCATCGTGTCAATGAACGAGATTGAATCTAATTCTTGGTGTTCATTCGTAAAAAGTAAAAGTAGTAAAAAAATTTCTTGGAAAAATTATAAGGCAGAAAATTACATAGCATTAGTGGAAAATATGCTTTCCAACTTTAATATTCTCGGTTGTAACATGACCTAGTTCAGTACACCACAACCAGGTCGGTTAGATCGATTTCCAGAAAACCTAGGTGATTTTAGTGAAGAACAGGGGGAAAGATTCTATCAGGACATTAAAACTATGGATGATCGGAAAATTGGATGGCCGCATGATGGCCGACTACTGTTGGAGTCTTCATCAAGACTGTCCCGGTAAACTCCATACTAGAAAGTCGTATAAAATATTTTTTTTAAGTGAAAAGTGATAAAAATATATTTATCTACTGTGGAAAATAAATATATTACTTTGTATTTTTGTTTTTTTAACTAGCTGTTGGAGTAATAGTAATGACGTGAAATATACATAAATTAAAAATAAAATGAATTTATTCTAAAAGTGGCCAATACAGCGCATCTCAAAAACTAGATCTGATAAACCAAATCTGATGACTATTTTGGATTCAGCACCCCTAAATTACCTAGAAACAGTTAATAAACCGCTGGCACCAAGGCGTGTTGCCCAGTGTTACGCTCTGTGAGTGCTGGGAAATGTAATATATGTAACTTTTAAAATCGAACGAGACAATAAATTCCTATTAGTACTTAAAATATAATACAATAAAACTAAATTTAAATTAATAAAATAGAAAAACATTCACATTTAGTGAACAGAAAAGACGATATTTTTCATCACCATAATGCCAGACCACACGTGGCATTCAACACCCAAAAAAATTAATCGACCTGAAATGGGAAGTTTCACAGCATACTCTTTACTCTCCGGAATTAGCACCTAGCGATTATAGACAATAATAATATATTAGCGGTAAGAAATGTAGTAATGTGGAAGAAATGAAAACAAACCTTAGTTTTTCATCATAAAATATTTATAGAGATGGAAAAAATAAACAGATTTATATCTGGGAAACAGTCGCAGTCGTGCAATTGATTTTCAATAAACACTGTCGCTTTTAAAATGTCGAGGCTACTTAATACAAATGGCAAACACTTTTACACCAAGCCAATATTAAAAAATGTACATGTTATGCGGCATGAAGGGCATTCTGTATTATTAAAAACACTTCTACTCGTAAATGTAGAAAGTATATGATATACCTAAACGAAGATACGTATTGTTTAAACAACCAGTCACATTATGCAAGTCATATTAAATGTAAATATTGCAATTACAAAATAACTGAAGTGGGAAATTAAAAAAATGTATGTAAAAATCATTTTAACTCTACTTTCCATGTATTCAAAATAAGTTTTAGAATTTTTAATAGATTATTTATAAATACAAAATCGATCATTTCGCATTTATTATGTAATATGTATAATGGTTGTCGTATTTTGCTGACATCCTGTATATTAAAGTGTCCTCGTTTTTCAACTTCGCAACTTCAGAATCGGTAGGATATTCACGGAATATCTTCACTGATTTTTCTCGAATTTAGAGTTTTGTATTAATTAGGATTCCACAATACAAAACCAACAAAAAGATTTTTTTTAAATTGCAAATATTTGCAAAATGATTACATAATAAATACATATGTGATTTTAGTTGTATTATTTCATTGTTGTACCTTCAAAAAAAAAAAATCTTTTTTTAATTATTATTAATGGTATTTAAATGTAAAATCATTAATTTTGTAATACGCTCTCCAAAATGTGTCACAAATAATTACCATAAAATGTAAGAAAACCTCCAATTACCAGACTCAATAGTTTAACCTTATATAATAATCTTAACTATGGATTTACTGAGATAAGAACATGACGTACTCATTTTTTACACACGACTACCATAAAAAATCATCTCTTTTGGATCTATTATATTTGTATTTTAATAAGAACCCAACCGGTATTGAGATCATCTCTTTAGATAAAAACATATCAAACCGTCTGAATAATATACGGTATGGTAGGTACACGTGTAGCGCGTGACCATATTAAAAACATTGAAATTTTACGAAAAAAACAATGATAGAGACGTAATTGACTGCAGTTAAAGATAAATGTAAAATAAAATGCTTCTGCTATAGCTAGAACCCAAACTTGATAACATTTTAGATTCTAACGCGAAGAAAATTCTATCACCTACATTTATCAAAAATAAAGGAATTGACGAGAGAAGTCACGAGGAAAAGTTGTTCCAGCGGTTATGTATACTGATACTGTTTACAGTGCTGTACTTACTACCTGTGATATTTATTTTTTACTGACAACGCTACTTTGTTTCTTTTTAATGTTTTATCTTTCTTCCGAAATTTTGTGTCTGGCATTTGTACTCTGTTTTTTTAAACATTTAATAAAATATAGACAAACATTATATTTTACTATTAAAAATGAAATTATAGGCTAATAATAATAGTAATAAAATAATAACTAACATATGTGACTGTAACCTTTGACCGTTTGAATTTACTATACCACGACTAAAGAAGTTTCGTTTTAAAAAACAAATGACTCGATAAGTGTGCACAGTATTGGCAAACGGTTACTTGCACGCCTGCATTAGACTCTCATGTTGTCAACATGAACTACCGAAAGTGGCGGGAAGAATTTTAATTATCATCTATATAAGACTGTCCTTACCTACCTCCGCACGTATAGTGGCGTGCGACAGTTACGTGTGAACACTGGGGAGTGTTTGGTCTTGATGGTTCTGGCGGCGCTGCCATTCTCTATGTAAATTTTGGAAGATTTCATCACATTCGTGATAATAAGCTCCTCACACTCCGCAGCTCTGCAGTCACTCGAGTGCTTTACTTTAATGCTTAGAACATTTTTTCAAAGTCCTACCTACGCGGATAAGGTTACCTACATATTTGTAAGTATCGGTAGTAAAAATAAATAGTTTACTTCACCACACTAAAACTTGAACACACGGCAACGGGGTCGATTACTTAATCGAAAACATATTTATAATTAATCATACGTAATCATGGGAATCATTTTAGTTCTTTTACTGGGCCACTTTATTACTAATAAAGAATTTGAAATAATAGAGTTTTAAGGAAAAATGACAAGTTTTTCTTCACGACCAAATAATGAAATGTGTTGTATTGGTCACCTAAATAAATGGATTGATGAGTTATTATAAAAGATGGACTAGGTATGAATATTTACAGGTGTTGATATACTGAACACTGGACATAACAAGGATATAGATTCTGGGTTTGTAGGGAATTCAAGCTAAATTAATAGATTAATTGCTAACTTATAATACTAATAATCTTCCATTTCCCATATCTTTTATTGTATTTTAAGGAGACGGATTATCAATAGGTTTTTAATGACGCTAATAAATAGTCCTTCAAAGGCTATGCAGATATAAATGTTTGTCAATTTGTGTGGTTAAAGTTATAAACATGGGTATTACGACAGTTATAAGAATAAAATAATAGTTTACACGATTTTGTATTTGTAAAGTTGTAAACACTTTGGAAAGAAAAATCTTGTCCTCACAGGTATAATGCGCATGGGTTCCAAAATAAATAAAACTCTACGTACACTTACCAAATTTATTTTGTTTTCCAAAAAGGGTAATTAATACCTAGGTATAGAAAAAAATATGTAGGGTTTAATGAGATCCCACTTCATTCATTCAAGATTGTTACACCGGAGATGATCGAGCCTTTCCTTAAAGCATTAGCTAAGAAATTAACGGGATGTGGCAGACAGACTGAAAAGACTAACATTTTGACAAAAATGCCGAAAGAACTAGACTTACTACAGAAAACTCATAAAACAATAAAGAGACATAAGAAAACAGACATCAAAAGGCAAATGTTAGGAAATAAGTTCTTCAGTCTAGTAATAGTGACAACAAGCAAGGAGAACAGATTCAAATTCATAACACCGAGAACTGTGACAGTCCATGGAAAAAGAAAATAGAACGAGATGAACACTGGCATTGTTTCCTGAGTGAAAAAGACGAAATGTAAGATATGAGTCATTGCGCCCATTAAAAAAGATATGTGCACAATTATTGCGTCGTGTTAACCAAAAATGACACTGAAAAATTCAATTGGTGTGATTACAAACAACAAAGTAGCAAGAAAACAAAATAAGATTGATTAAGTCTGATTAAGAAAAATTTGTGATAAAGAAAATCCGACTGATTGTTGCTAGTGTTGTTATTGACAACACCTGTAATACAATAATTGTTTTATAAATGTTTAACATTTTAAAGAACTTATAAACATGTTATAATTAGTCATAGTTCTAGGTTAAATGGTTTTCGACCCCGAAATTCTCTGGATTTTCTCTGTGTTGACATCGTCAATATAATCATTTTAAGTTGATTTAAATATAGACAAAGTTTGTTTTTATGTTATTTTATATTTACAGTGAATTTAAAAAATAAGTCAAATAATAGACATTAGAAATTTTCTAAAAAAATAGCTAAATTGAATTTTTAAATTGAAATTTGGTATTTTTAATAATAAAACGTTTTTGGTACATCGCTTTTTATTCATTATTCACCATTTTCTTGGTCCGATCTTCCATTTCAAATCTCCAGCCTATCGGCGAGACTTGTGCCATTTTCAATCATTTTTTTAAACAGACACAACACCTTTCTTTACGAATCTAAAAAATCACAAAATTTATATATTGTAGCTTAATAACCAAGCTTTCTATGTTTGCTAATTTTATTTCCCTAAATTAATTTCCAAAATAGTAACAACCACTTTTATAAAAAGTGACTCAACTGTCCCAGACTCCCCTTATTCACATAAATATATATTTTTTTAATTTTTACACTTTTTAATAATATATGAGTTACTTGAGTAATTTTAAAACTAAAATTACATATTTTTTCAATCGCTTACCTCTCCAAAAAAGGGACTAGCTATTGTGCATTGAGATTGACTTACACTGTATAAATAATTTATTTATATAGGCGGGCTTCTACGGACCGAGCCAGCCGGGGGACCAGAGCAGCGGACCAGGGAAGGCGCAAGGCGGCTTCTACGGACCGAGGCTGAGGGGACCGGTTACAGCAGACGCAGGCTGAGAGGATCCTGATGGCAGGTGCTACGCTAAGTATTTGTTTAGTCTTTCATCTGTGGGGTAGTGGATAAAAAAATGTCATGTTTATGCCACGAGATCGAAAATTGGTTGGTTTTTAAGGTGGTTGTTAGCTGATGATGAGAAGGGAACAGAGTATAAGAAAAAAGCTATTTTTCTAACCACTTTGTCCGAAAAAACGCTTACATTGATGCAAGATTTGTGTGTACCTAAAAAGATTCATGATGTAAAATTGGAATTTTTATTTGATGCACTCAACAAATACTGCGAGGAAACAATATCAGTATTTTTACAAAGGGAAAATTTTTTTGAAATAAAGCAGTTGGAACCCGAATCAATTCGAGATTTTATGTTGAGATTTAAAAAATTCAGTAGTAAGTGTACTTTCGGTAAAAGACTGGAAGACAATATTAAGGATTTGTTTGTCACTGGGATAAGAGATATTAAAACTAAAGAAAGGTTGTATTTAGAATCGAATGATGAAACAATTATTTTGTTCAAATCGCATGTAATATTGAAGCAAATTCACAATTACGGTCCTCGAAAAAAGAGGTTTTTGCTGTTAGTGTTACAAAGTATAAGGCGAGAGCGAGATCAAATAGTGGGATATATCGCGGGAGTTTTAAAAATTTGCAATGGAACGCAAAGCAAGTAGGTAGCAAATCAAACAATGCAAAGTGTTTTGTATGTGGTTTATTAGAGCACAGGAAAGATAGTTGAAAATTTAAAAATTGTAACAATATAGGTCTCTTACGAAAAATATGTAGGAAAGGAATCGTCGGTAGTGTTATAAAGCCAGTTATGTTACTAGTTCAGGTTGAAAACGTAAATTTAAATTGCATACTAGATTAACGTTATTCCATTTAATGTTTACAAAAAGGAGTAGGTCTCGTAAGTACAAACCGTTAAGAGATATACGGAATATTTTAAGTTTCAGTGAAATTCCATGGTGAAAGATCAAATAATAATTTTTATGTTATCTGGAATAAAATTTTAACTATTATGAGGAGAAATTTCATGAGTACTTGTAAAATTGGTTTTAATGGTATTAACACTTTAGATGTCAAAAAACAAAAAATTAATGAGCTACAAAATAAATTTCTGAATAAAATCAAGGAAGATTACCCGGACGTTTTTTCTGATAAGATTGGAGTGTTTAATAAATACAAAGTTAAGTTGACCGTGGTGCTAGTAAAGAAGAAGCGCAAATAAAAAAATTAGTTGAGGACGGGGTGTTGTCACCAGTTTCAGCTAGTAAAATAGCTTCACCAATTGTTCCTATCGTAAAGAAATATGGAGATTTAAGAATCTGTGGGGATTAAAAATTTACTATAAATTTATATTTGATCATACCCACTACCTAGATTTGAAGAGATTTTGGTTGAAATAAGCGGCGGTTGTTATTTTAGTAAAATAGATCTGAAAAGTGCTTATTCTCAATTAGAATTGGAAGAAAGTAGTAAAAAGTTTACAATAATTTCGACTTTGCTGGGATTGTTTCATTACAATAGATTAGTTTTTGGAATAGCTTCAAGTCCAGGCATATTTGCGAATGCGATGGCATCGTGTTTGCAAGGGTTACAAGGAACGGTAGAGTTTTTGGACGATATCTCGTATCAGGGAGAACGTTCGAAAAACATGAAATTAATGTAAAGGCATTGTCGAATGATTGGATAGGATTGTAACCGCACGGTAAATATAGAAAAATGTGATATTTTTAAAGAATGTGTTGAATTTCTAGGTCACGAGATTGACAAGAACGGGGTGAAACCGTTAAAAAGCAAAATTAATGCGATTTTAAAGGCAGATTATCGGAAAGATATAGGAGAACTTAGAAGTTTTCTGGGGTTAGTTAGTTACTACAGAAATTTTATGGGTAATTTGGTGACAATACTATATCCAGTGCATACTTTGTAAAAAAAAATGTTGAATGGGACTTCAACGAGGAGAGTAGATTTCGATAGATAAGGTTAAAAAGTTATTAACGGAAAACAACGTGTTAACGCATTATAATCCAAAGGTTACATCGAAATTAGTGTCGGAGAGGGCTGGTGGCAACGATTTTACATCGTTACGCTGATGGATCAAAAAGGCCAATTTTGTTTGCAAGCCGGGCGCTAAGTGATACGAAAAAAAATGCAACAATAGATCTAGAAGCATCGGCTATAACATTCGGTTTGAAAAAGTTTTATCAATATTTATTCGGTCGTAAGTTCACATTAGCAGTGGATAACCAACCGCTGGTAAGAATTTTAGGCGATAAACGAGGAATTCCAACTTTAGCGGCTGATTGCAGGGCGATTGTTTGTTATTGACGTCATTTAATTATACGGTTGAATACGTGAAGCCAGATCGAAATTGTTCGGATTTTTATCAAGGGTGCCGGTAGAGGAACCAGCATTGAATAATGATGAGTCGTTTGAGTTATATTTTTGTGCAATAAAGGATAAATAATTTATTGATTTGAATATAGTTCAAATAATATGTCAAACGGGCAAAGACCCTCTTTTAAATAAAGTATGTGAATTTTTAACGACTAAATGGCCATCGAAAGTAAATAAAAGCGATGAGATTTGGCATTTTTCGATTAAATGTTTTGAATTATCAATAATTAAAGATTGTGTGGTTTGGAATTATAGGTTAGTGATACCGACAGTTTTACGGAAACGAGTGATACAAATGTTACATAGATCGCATCTAGGATGCGTGAAAAATAGGGCTAGCTAGAGGTTATGTATATTGGCCAAAGATAGACGAATACATGAAAAGTTAATTCGCGCAATTATTGTCTCAGACAACGGAACAGCGTTCATGTCGAAAGAATTTCAACAATTTTGCGAAAAACGGGACATTAAACATTTAACATCGGCTGCCTTCTCGCCAATGTCAAATGGACAGGCTGACAATTCGGTGAAAACATGCAAAAAAAATTTAAAGAAAATGTTAATAAATGGTAGATTTCCGGTCAGGTATGACCAGAGTTTAGAGAGATTCTTGTAGATTACAGGAATGCTCCACACTCTTCTTCGGGTATAGAACAAGCTATACTTATGTTCAGTAGAAGGCTTCGATCGAAATTCGATTATTTTATTTCTAAGGAAATATCTCCCAAGTACTCGGAAATTAGGACATGGTATTGTGAAAAATTTAAAGTTTACACAAAAGATTGTATTATTGGGGGAGAAGGAGATTAGATCTTAAAATCGATCAATTATATCTGGTAAAGGATTATAGAGTAGTGAATAAAGTTTCTTGGGGAAAGGATTGGTTCCACGCTTTACTTGGTTCGAATTAAAGGCACAGACCAGATTTGGAAGCGTCATCTGAACCAAATCAAATGCAAGAAAGTAATGTGGTTTTGATGGATAACAAGTGAGTTCGGTCCCAGGCTGAAGCTGCAGGCTTACTCCGGATGGGCCGGATCAGCCCGTAAGTCGACGGAAGATTTAACATGGGTTTTCTGTTTCAGATGCTGGACAGGGTACTTCGCAGGGAACAGACCTATCTCGGGCTCCTGGCGTCATGATCGTAACAGCCATCGTCCAGGGAAAATACCTAGAGTGGCTGAGTGAGGCATGAAAGGGGGTTGTAGTTAAGGAGAGGGAGGGTGTGATGTCCTTGGAACGGTGGGATGGTGTGTGTATGTGTGCCGCACCGCCGGTGCGGGTATGTGTAGCTATAAAGACGGCGCGCAAGAGTGCGCGCGTCTCTTTTAATAGTTGGACCTATACTAGTGATATACCTTGTACTAATTTGTAGCTTATTGTAATAAAAGATTAATTGTTGCAAAGTCTGTTTCTTGGACCTTCACATTACGAGGTGTACACTAAAGACGTACTAAGAAGTCAAGTACGTAACAATAACATTGTAGTTTTTTATTTTATTTAACCCTTTCTAAACCATGAAGTAAATACAGATCTGCCATTTTAATTAAACTTGTAATATTTCGGTAAATACATGCAACATAAAATTCATATTTTAGATAATCCTAAATAAAATATTAGCGATCAGGAATGACTAGAGAAAAACCAATTATGAAAAGAGAATCGCACAAAAACAATTATTTTTTCCATTCAACCCATTGTAAAATTAATACGTCGATAAATATACAACTACTTTCACAGTGACAAGAATACCAAACATACAAATATAACTGTCTCTTTCTCACTAATTAAATGAAGAGAGATAAGAAGGAATGGTACATTGTGTACGACTTAATGAATGTAATAAATCATATTATTTTTTCAAAATTGAATGTTCAATATTTTGAGTAAATTCGTGCCATTTAAGCCATTTAAGCTAATAAAAACATTTTTTCTAACTGTTATTAACGGTAACGACAGCGTGGCTGCATTCGGGTATTTTATATCATGGTATGATAAAGGTTAATATAAGTACTGTTACGTTGCGATCTGGCTCCAGCGGGTCGAACGCCAGGGCGACGCCACCGGCTAGGCTCAGTCTGCGGGTGTGTGTGTATATGATGTCGAAATGGCTGGCGCGGATGGATGGAAATGGTATCACGCAGTAAAAACACTCGTTTTCAACACAATAATCACATTTTAATTACAGTTCTACAAGACCGCCGCTGCGGAGCGGTGGAACAGACGAGGGCTCGTCGATGAGCGATCGGGTCAGACCTGTAGCGGTAGCCGGCAGCACTGTGTCGTATGTCGCTAGTATCGATATCGGCTGAGACGGCGGTGAATTTGAAATCCTGTCCCCAACACGTATTAAATCAATTTATCGAGAAAATATTTTTGTCGCTACCGGGATTCGAATCTGAATCTTTTCCTAACCGGGGAAATGCATTAACCGATATGCTACACCAATATAGTAACTTATATATTGCACTTTCAAATTGATACATCTGTCGTTCCAGTTGAAAAATTGCAACTTCACAATGAGAATGTGTGAAAAAAAAACCATTAAAATTTTGAAGCAATTAAATAAAAAGTATTTTAGTTCATTAATTTCTTTCCCAAATAGTGAGCGAATTTATTGCACGGAATCATTATAACTTTGCAAAACTTACTTATTACACCACTTAATATTTATACGATAATGATTTGTTGTGTGTTCAAATTGGTCCCATGTATCTTTTCATAATTTAATTAACTAAAAACCGTATGGGGTAAACTCTCCTGAAGTTTGAAACTTGAGCTGAGTTACGTGTGTGTATTGTACAGTATCATTGTTACTTAGTATCAGTAACTAGACAAAAAAAATATTGACCACCTTTTATGAATCTCAGAGTAATACTTCCAGAGCTGAAAGAGGAAAACAGACGGTATTTCATCCGGAAAACTACTCAGGTAATTAGACACCTCTTTTATTTGGTTCAGGGTGAAAATGTGCGCTCTCACTAAGGCCTGCATAACGTAAAATGAGTGTAAAATGTGTCTCTGCTGGAGATAGAGCCGTGAGAGAAAGTCGTGGAAAAGAGAACACATAATCCTGGGAAAATTGGACAACACTTTTAAAATTAGCAATATTAACTTTGTGGTTAAAATTCATATTTTTTATTTATTATCTTAGTTTTATTAACCACTAATTGAGTTTAAAAAATATCTACCGGTTTCGGAAAATACCTTTTCCTTCTTCAGGATGTCATAACTAACTAAAAATATAGCATTGTTTCTTCACCAGAAATTATTTAATTTGTGACCTACACCGTTTATATGCAAAATTGACAATCCCAATTTTTTATCAAAACCATGACTATTTTCTATCAAATGATTAGCAAATTCTGAAAACCCACTATTGTTCAAACATCTCAAATGCTCCTTTACTTTTATATTAAAATAAACGGTGTAGGTCACAAATTAAATAATTTGGAATCGTTGGAGATAAATAAAGCATGTAAAAGTAATCAGGAAATTCTAAACAGCCAACTAATTTTAACTACGAGTCCTATTCTAAAATTTTTCGACTAAATTTGTATTGAGCAGCAATTTGAGTTAGGTACTAAATTTTTTTTTTTTTTAAATAATTGTTGTTTTTTTAAAAAAATTTAAAAATAGATTCTGGTGAAGAAACAATGCTATATTTTTAGTTAGTTATGACATCCTGAAGAAGGAAAAGTGTTTTCCGAAACCGGTAGATGTTTATAAACTCAATTAGTGGTTAATAAAACTAAGATAATAAATAAAAAATATGAATTGGACAACAATTACCGTCAGTTTAAATCTACATTAAGTGCCCCAGAATTAGGATTTAGGAAAACCTGAGTTTTTCTGACCTGGCGGGTCGGAGTCCAAAAAATCTCGGATTCGTCGAGTCCGAGACCGGGTCCGAGGTTGGGTCCAATTTCTTTTCTACGTATTTTTCCATATACTGTCTCATTAATGAAACTAATGAAACAAGTGCATATTAAGTAAATTATTTTATTTTAGATACAAATTTTTACCGATAACATTTTTAGAAATATACAAAAGTTGTAACAAAAAAATAGATTCAATAAAGTGGTACACAATTTTATTGAATGTTAAATTTTAAATATTATTTTTATAGAAGAGGAAATGAAAAATTATTTAAAGATATTTTTCCAAAAATTTCAAACATATTTATAATAATTATTACATTCCTAATTGTGACATCTACTCTGGCACGCGCGTACATGACGAAAGGGTCAGCCCCGGTGCGTGCGCGCGGTCGGCAGGAGAACGAGCGGCCTCTCTCGCTTCGCGTCGTTGACGCAGATAGTGATATGATCCATTTTAATCGGTAATATTGCGAGCGTGAATAAATCCCTCATTGTTACCTACAAACGAGTACTATTCACGTCACCGTCTACACCGGACATTCTTCAAGGAAGGAATTACACTGCTGGTGCAGCGGTACATGACGGCGCTGGGGTACATATATCTGGCGCCGTAAGACATCATTCTAATGGTTACGCATCTGCCGTTCTAGACTAAGAAAGAACTGAAGCATTTATGATTTCAGAACTATCTAGAAAATAAATATATTTATATGTCTGTAAAACATTTTATAAATTAAAATATAACATTTTTAAAATACCATTGCATTCAATGATGTGTCTGGATAATCTAGAACGGATTTCAGTACAAAAGTTACTCGCGATAGAAAAGGTTCTTTCTGACCTGGTCGACGTATTGTTGTTCAAAAGCTAACTATTATTCAATAATTTACAAATTCTAGTATGGAAAAAAGACTCGGGTCCGAGTATTTAAATAATTTAAATATTATAGCTATTTCGGCGGTTAAAGCCAATTTGGAAAAAAGAATAAGATTAGTTAAGTACTAAGAAGTTAACTCGAACGAGGTAGATAATTAACACACCCGAATAGAAAAGAAGCGCCTAAATTAGCCTAAATTTACATATAATAACCAGTTGCGGAAAATTATATGATAAAGTTAAAAAATTCAAGCTTTGTTCAAATATCATTACTTGAATATTTTGCAAAAAAGTTGTTTATCATTTAATCGTGTATATAAAAATTCATGCATTGTTATTTTATTCTTTAATATTTTCATCATCCAATATAACTTATATATAGTGTATTTTTTCAAACTATATCGTGGTGCATAAATTATAATTAATCCTCAAATTACCTTGCAAAAATACCTGTCCACAATTTAACGTTTGTCAAAAACTGCTATGAATTATTTTTGATATGATAACAGTTCAAAACGGTGTTACGCAAAATATCGTATCCACTCACGTGAGATTGAAAGTTCATTTTTTTACCTGGCCATTTATTGATTTCATTTCTCTCAGTTACTCAGCTACTCTTCAGTCCACAATGTTCTTCGCGTTTATGCTTTAATAACATTCTGATTCTGACGTTAATCATATCATTCTGAAATAGCTGTATGTGTACATACAGGATGAAGCAGATCTAGTCTACAATACCTTATACAAATATGAGTCGAATATGTTCAAGCTACCAGTTAATCATTTTAGAGATAATCGAAATTCAATTTTCGTTTTTTTTTTATTGCAGTTTTCGACTTGTATTGAATCAAATATCGTGTATGATATTAAATCGTCTAACAAATAAAGCGAAAATTGCTGTAAAACCCTAGTTAAATTTATAAGGTTAAACCTTTTGCAACTTCCAGCAGCGTAAGCTGTAAAATAACAAAAAGTGCACACAATTTTCGAACATCTACAAGTAATTAGACCCACTATGTAAAAGGTATCCCTTGAAATGTATTTAAAATTTTATTTTAAATTAAATAGAAAATTCACGGTAAACAATTTCTTATTGTATCTCCTAAAACTGCAGTACTCTGACGGTTCTCAAAACTTCTTTTTTTTTGTGCCCTATCCATTCAACGGACGCTAGCTATCATTATCAGCTATTATAATGATTGTCATGGGAAGGTGTAATGCGATAGTTTCCCGTCGCTTTCCTCATCACAATATTGCAACATGTTAGATAAATATGTCATCATCGCTCGCAAAAGTTTGATGTCGAACCGTACCGTTACCGAAGTCTTATCCGCCTCGATTTAGTACTACCAGGTACTGCTGTCCTCTAGCGGTGGATCTCTCTCGGTCTCTCTCTCATCTGCGACTTGTCCGGCTCGGTCGCACCACCCTTCTGGTGGTCACGCCATCCTTCTGGCAGTCACATCACCCTTCTGGTAGTCACAATATTTAAGGATCCCTACAAGGAGAATTAATCTCGAAACTAAGATATCATTTAATTTAATTTAAACATTAATTTACCTTTATTAATTCAAGAAGACGTTTTATGTTCTTTTCTACGTTATTTTGGGAGACATAATCTTTAACCTGAGCCCAAATTTTTTCAATTGGATTAAAGTTAGGATGATACGGAGGAAGCCTAACTATAGTGTGCCCATGTTCATCTAATAATTTATCAAGAACGTATATTTTATTCCTTTCTTTGTGTAAAAGAATAAAGTGGTTTATACGATTATTCATTAAAAGGAGTATTGTTATCTCGTAGCCAATTTTGCTTATCTATTTTGTTAGAGGCTGAAGTCGGTGGTCTATTTTCTCGAATGTTAAGACGCGTTATCAACAACAATTACGAATAATCATTTCTTTCATCCGCTTTGTATAATTGACACCATTCGTATCATTGTGATAATCGCCAGTTTTTTGCGAACATTTATAAATTAATAAAACATTTGGAACAAATCCCAAATGACTGCCTGCGTGCACAATAATATATCTTGGCCCCTTAGAGACCGGTTTTTCAAGCCCGGTAAATGATCGGTCTTCCTTCTTGCCTAAATTTATTGATTTGATAGTTGATTTGAGAGTTGATTTGAGAGTTGATTTGAGAGTTGATTTGAGAGTTGATTTGAGAGTTGATTTGATAGTTGATTTGAGAGTTGATGAGGAAATTCTTAGCAAACGAACATTGTTTTTATTCCATTAATAACTTTCTGTTGTCTTCGGTTTTCAGCCAACGGAAACCCATGTTACGTATAATTTTCCTGAGACTCTTTACCTCCCGTATAATTAATATTTTCTTGTATTTTTTTAAACTAGGTGTTTGTTTATACAATATATGGAAATCATTAATATTTTGCCGAAGATAATCTTTGTTGAAATTATTTAAATCTGTCATCGGGAATTTTAAATTTTTTTTTCCAGGTGTAGAAAATGAAGTATTCGCTTCAGAAATCGTGCTCATTGTCCGTTTTTCCTTTTAAATTGTTTGCAATAAGCGCGCTGATATTCCAGTAACTTCCGCAACTCGTCTTTGAACTCTTTCAAATCACCAACCCCATTGACAGCTTCATTAGACATTAACTTGTACACGTTGAACAATTTTCAAGCGCTCGCCCTCATCGTGCTCGTCCGCGTCCCAAAGAAGATGATGAAGACATTATGTAAATAAAGGGTTTTTCAATAGGGACGCTCAAACTTTCTTTCAACAGGGACAAGAAACTACGCCATATTTCTTCATTTTTTTTTAAGGTTAACACTCGTATTTAGTTGGCAAATCATCATAGAGCAGTACACACCGGAGCAACGCTTGAAAATTATTCAAATCTACTACCAAAATTCGCGTTCGCTCACCGCAACTATAAGAGCATTACGACCATTTTATCGTCGTCATCACTTGCCTGCCACATCAACAATTCAACGTTTGGTGCAAAAATTTGAAAGCACATTGTCGCTACATAATGTTCCAGTGCTAGTGAGACAAAGAAATGCACGAAGTGAGGAAAATATTGCCGCCGCTAGAGCATATGTTCTTGATGACCCAAATGAGTCACTAACACGACGTTCTCAACAATTGGGCATTTCTGTGACGTCATTGTGGCGAATTTTGCGAAAAGATCTTGGCCTACATCCATACAAGATCCAGTTGACACAAGAACTAAAGCCGCTTGACCATTTGAAGCGTCGCCAATTCCTCAATTGGGCTGCACAACAATTTGAAAATGATGCTGAATTCCATCGAAAAATCATCCTTAGCGACGAAGCTCATTTTTGGCTCAATGGATATGTAAACAAGCAAAATATGCATTATTGGGCAGGCACCAATCCACACGTGCTTCACGAAACACAATTGCATCCCGGAAAAATCACTGTTTGGTGTGGATTACATGCCGGAGGTGTCATTGGAGCATATTTTTTTGTTGATGATGCTAATCGTCATGTTACGGTGAATGGTAATCGTTATTGCCCCATGATAACTGATTATTTTTGGGCTCAATTGCAAGGTATGGACTTGGCCAATATGTGGTTTCAACAAGACGGCGCTACCAGTCACACGGCACACGCAACAATTGACTTATTGAAAACCAAATTTGGTGAGCGTGTTATTTCGCGAAATGGACCAGTTCAATGGCCGCCTAGATCATGCGATTTAACACCATTGGACTATTTTCTTTGGGGCTATGTTAAATCTTTGGTCTATACCAACAAGCCGGCGACGTTACAAGAGCTAAGAGAAAATATTGAACGCGAAATTGGTGCGATTCAGGCCGAATTATGTGAAAAAGTGGTGGAAAATTGGATTCAACGATTGGACTTCTGCAAACGTGCCCACGGTGATCATGCGAGAGAAATTGAATTTCATCCATAATTGCCACTAAATGTACTTCAAAACATAATAAAAATTTTTTAGATATATTCATTCGTTTTTGTTTTATTTAAAAAAAAAGTTTGAGCGCCCTTAATGAAAAACCCTTTATTAAAAATTCCGTAACTCTCAATTAGGTTGAGTGTACTTGCACTAAAAAGCAATCAGAAACGTCCAGAACACACAAACTGCTCGAAAAACACGCAATGACTAATTAAAATGAGAACTGACTGGTGACACACTGGATTAGGCCACACCACTTCCCCAAATGCGTTTCTGCGCAGATTTTTCAAAGCGCTAACTTAGACTGGTCCTATTCTACTCACACGCTTTGAGGTTTCAGCTTCTATTTAAAATCAAATATGATATCAAAAACGCAATAATGTCTTACTGTATAATATTTATATCGATCCTAATAATGTGTATTTTTTATTTTCTTTATTAACTTCAGATCGCCAATCGATAGCGGCCGTAATGACGTTTAGTCCGCGCTCTCGTAATTTTCGTTAAAAAATGCCGAAAACATATATTTTCACGCATATTTTACTTTCGGTTTGAATTAATATTGACCTTATTCTCAACATTAGCAAAAAATTTCATAAATTAGATGTAAGGGAAAACAACTTTTTCTTAAACAAAGTAAACATTTTATGTTACTCAGAATTAAATATTTAGTTTATGTATAACGCTGCATGCATTTAAACAAAGCTGTCTGTTTCATAAATAATGTATAATTATGAAACAGACATATCACCAAAACGGCAACAGGAAGTTTCAAATCAATAATATTAAACAAAATAATAAATTGAAGCTGTCATAATTTTTTTTAAATTTAGAACTTAGATTTAAGCGACCATCTAAATATATATAGGTACTTTGTATGATTTTAAAACATATTCATACAAATGAATTAGGTACCTAATAAATTATTTACTTTTCGATTGATTAATTCAAATGATAACACATATTTTTATTTCATTCCATATGATTCCAATATATCAATATGAAAAAAGGTGGAAAATACTCCCGACTCGAATGCGAGGAAATCAACAATTTTATTGTCCTTTTTCTATCCAAACCTTCTTCTCTCGCATGATTTATGTAACAAATAACGTCATTAATGATTTATCTGATTTTTATAATAATTTAACTGTTAGCGTCATTTTGAAAGCATATCTAAATCGTGTAAAAAAATTCGAATTTCAATCCGGAAAAATGAAAGCTCGCCCTTAAGCGCAGTAAGGCTAATGTTGAGAAAGTGAATTTCTGTTAACTTCTCATTGTGGTATTTGCATGAACGGTGAGTAAATGAGTTTTATGTGTTAGGTGTTCTACTTGTAGGAATATGGAAGAGGACGGATTGCCGGGTCGATCTAGATGGTATGTGGAAGGATATTAGTTCAAATTAGCTGGGACAGTCAATACGGCCTTACGATGGTTTAAAGATTAGTATTTGGTCAGCACGTGTTCTTCGATATTCTTGGGTTTTCATGTTGTGGAAGTTTTCTGCATCTAAATAGGAGTTGAATGATAGATTAGATCTAACATTAAGATGTCGAAGAAACCTATTTTGTATTCGTTCTAATTTTGCAATGTATATAATCCGCCATGGATTTCAGATTTGAGATTGCGTAATTGAAATGTTTGAAGGTTAGAAGTATGAATTTTAGCATTCTATAGGCCTTAAAGGTAATATGGTCAATGTGATTTTTGAAAAGGACTTTGCTATCGTGGATTATTCCTAGACCTTTAACATGCTTCTATTTTCTTGCTGAGTGTTTTCTATTGTGTAATATTCTTGAGAATGTTATTTGAAAACATTTTTTACATTAAGGAAGAGTTTGTTCACCTTGCAGTAGGATGACAACATTAAATTTGGACCATTAGTGGAAATGTGCGATTGATGTTCGATTGCAATGATTGCCTACTGATATTTATCCGTTGGTGGTTTAGTTTCGAACGCACCAGCGATTGCTCGATGAACTTGGAATATTCAATTATCAGCCATCGTTCAAATAGAACACAAATTTCATAATCACAATTAAAATAATAGTTTAGCTGGTCATTAGCTGAAGAGCACATTTTTTAAGTTGTTATCGATGTTAAATAAGTGATATAACGAATAGTCAAATTTACTAACAAAGACTGAAAGCAGATTGAATGCTTTTGAAGTACTGTTTTTGTAGAAGATATGCGAAGAGCAATAAAGAGAAGTTAATATAAAGTGGTTAAAAAAGGATTAGTTAGATTTAGAATAAGAAAGAATTATTATAAGATATTATTTACAATAGATACGCGGACGTCGAAGGTTTGATCATGTAAGCTCGATAACATTTTTTTAATCTACCCAGGGCACCGTGTAGAAAAATAAATGTCATCCGAAGCTGCTAGGGCCAATATAAAAGTTTCCATAGTAATATTCTTTCGCCTCCGTCTATATCTATGAATTTCTGGATGCGGTGGCTTCGGTAGTATCATTTGCTTCGGTAGGCTGTAAAGTACTTGCTTAAACGGTCAGCCCTGTGAGAATCCTGTCATAGTTAAGAAAAACATCCTGTCATTTCATCAACATCTCACGGTCATATCGCGTCGCACTCTATGGTTTCTTTCCTTATCTTTGTCACTCTCAAATGTGATATGAATAGTTTTTCGTGTTTTTAAGAATGGCTTTAAGTGAATTTCAGGCAGAACAATACAGAATGCACAAATAAAAAGCACCTTAAAACGATAGTGGATTGGTTTTTGCTGTTAGGGCCTGCGGACGGCTATTTTGGTAAACGCTACGCGGCCAGAGTTTCCGTAGGATCTATATTTCACCTAAGGCAATTTAATGAGGATGCACAATGCATTATTATTAAATAATAGATTTCCGCATTGAAATATATATTCTACTAAGACAATAACTATTTAGCGGTCACTATTGGCTGCGAAGCGGCCACAATAGCCACCCGCAGGGCCTAGCAGCAAGCGATCGGCGATAGCCGATTTCTTATCTGCTTGTACTTGTATGAATACGGAGCCTCTCAAACAATACATACTGTAGCGTACTACACCCTCATTAGAGACATCTATGCTGTTTCAGGGGAATGAATATCAAATTTCAAACCATGGATATCGACAGCCTAGTTGTAAAAAAAATACTTGAAAGGTTCTACGTGGTAAAAAACATATGTATAACTTCCAAAAAAATGGATCGGTGTGGCAGAAGATAGAATTGGTAAACGTTACATTGTGTTATATGACTTCAAATTCAACTTTGTGTTTAATGTTCATTTTTATATAGATTATTTAACTTTGTTCTTTTAATCGTTTAATTAATTAATACACCAACCGGTTTCGGAAACTAGAATTTCCTTCGACAGGATGTTAAATAAACTAACCAAAACCATGTAATGTTTTTAAAAATCTATTGTTAAAAAAAATTGTTAAAATAATTATTATTTATTTGTAAATCTAGTACCTACCTTAAATTGTTACATTGAAGAATTTAGTTGGTTATTTATTATATTTAATTTAATTTAACATGCTTTATTTATTTCTTATGATTCTAAATTATACAATATAAGACCATTGGAAATTGACTTAATGATACAAAATTATTAGATAATGTAACTCTGCAATGAGTTATATTTTAATATGCCAATTCAAATTAAGTAATAAATTATTGTTGTTTTTTTTTTAAATTAAAATAAAATAAACAAGTTTTATATTGATATAATTCAAAAATATCAATTTTTTGTATAATCACTGCTAAAATTAGATTTCTTCCACTTCTTTTAGAAAATAAACAAAATATTTGATTTCATTAGCGAAACTTTCACGCATTGCGCTGCTCTGATCAGAGTTGCTGAAGTCGAATGAACCTTTCAGTACTACTTAATAAAAACTCTATGTTTTTGTTCTTGTAGAGAACATCCAGCGTCGGAAGTAAAATTTTGCTTCGGACTTTTGAATTTTTCAAAGGCAACGTGCAACTTTGGAAACTTCCACTAAGCGAGAACTTTTAATGGCTATCTACTGGCCTTCTTAGCCTTCATTTTGTAATCTCACGTACGGTAAATTATATTTCATAAATTAGTTCTCATAAATTTAGCATATCATATTAAAGTTAAATTTATTTGATAATTCCTCGGAATTTTTAAATCATGAATACTCTACTTGATAAAACACGCTGATGTGGAAAACGTTATTTATTATCAAGCTAAGGTAAACGGTCTACCGCGGAAGAACCTAACTGAACCACTGAACGAAAACAAATACCCTTAACCAACCGAAAAATGATTTAGACACTAAATGATTTCCGGCGAAAATACTATAATTTACTCACGGACGCTTTTCATAGCCAAAGTATCAACGCCGTCTGGCGACACAAATTAAATCGACTAAAATAATGACGTGTGAATAGAAAATTTAAATATGAAATTGCCCAAACTTTCACGACCAAATCTGAAAAGCCAGGTTTCTGGATCCTTTAATCTCATCTTCAAACGTACAGCTCTATATCTCATTCGACAGGTGAATGAGTAAAGAGAGAAGTATCGAAACCTTAAATGATAACTAAGTTGAATATTTAGGATGTATCCAATTTAACACATTCCCGTATTTCGCCCGCGCCGTTAGAAACAGTCAAACGGCGGAATGGACAAATTCTGCCTTTTTGCTTGGTTGAAATATTTCATGGAGTTTAGTAAAATACAAAAGTTCAAATAAAGTATCACTTAAAAACAAAGTATAAAAAATATTTGTTGCATACGGTGTTTACTCGTCTCGCTTCGCTCCGCTTAAAACAAATTCAGGAAAGCTTATTGTCTTGATAGCTTATTTCATCCGCCCATATAACATTATTTTGTATTAAAAATATCATAAGAGTAAATACGTATTATGTATGCTTTATTCAAAAGTATAGCGGGGGTTTCGTTAAACTGACCGACGCGGACTAACAATCAATATTGAATATAGTCTAACTATATTTACACGTGACTTTGATATTATTATTACACAATTATTGCAGTCAATTAAGATAGCTTAAATTGTTCTTCAGACGGACTTAAGTTAGGAATATTTTAGAGAAACGTAGGCTAAAATCTTTATTTTATTATAAAATATGAATACAATTATAATGTACGAGAAATGCATATATACAACAATAGAGATGTGCACCCCCACATAAGAAAGATTTTGAATTATGAAGGTCGCTATAGATATTTATGTAAAACAGTATCAAGGTGAAATTTAACAATAAAATAATATTTTATAAAAAATGTTCAGATTTGAACTTGGGAGTGAGAAAGATGTCGAATACATAATTAATTATTTTGAAAACCTTCAAGCCATTCAAAAACCTCTTTTTTCTACTCATTTATATTAGCTGTTAAATGAATTGATTTTGGCAGATGGTTATACAGTCTAGTCTAGGAGCAATGTACGATGCATGTCTCTGTCCTGTTCCTAGTTTTGCTCCTAGTCTGATGATGGTGATTTGGTGATGGTAATGATGATAGTGATGGATTTTTATTGTTCTCTTTAAAATAATGAAATAAAACACTTTATTTTTATATAGGTTAGGAAGATAGGAAAATAAATTTAAAATGTAAATTATCATTCATCATTCTGGTGCAGTCTGGTCTGACCCATAGATCCTCATAACGCTCCTTGTATGATTATTCCCACACCTCTTCTTTAATCGTCACCCTCACCCATTCAGAACAGGCATCAATATGTACTCAACTTATAGAAACCGAATTCTTACTTCATTAGATAGTGGTGCATGCAGTCTTTATTCCATTCTCTCCTCTGCGGACTTCCATCATAACATCTTTCATAAATTAGATAGGTTTGAAAAACTTAGTACGTACGCATTAGAAACGACTATAACCAAATTATAAAAGCTTTATTAATAAAACAAAAATTGTAAAAACAAAACAATTAAAATATTGTTTAATTATATTAAACTTTTAGCATTATACGTTTCTTGTATGATGTGAATGTTCCGAAATTTGCTTGAAATAAGATTATGGATATTTATTTGGCTCCAATGATATTACTGCAAGATGGAGAACTGCATTTATTTCAAGCCGAGATCGTTGCTAAATGTATTGTAAGTTGTGGAGAATTGAATTCAAATTTTCATCGCCTTTTCATTAAGCAAAGGGCATATATTTGATGTGGAAAGCCAAAACTGAGGTCTCGATAGGGATGAATGAAATTTTGCTTTGAGAGTGTCGTCGGGCGATAAGTCGATGAGGCTTTCTTTTAGATTCATGCTCAAATGATTATCTTGAAGATTCGCTGCCAACGGTTGTATTATTCACATATTACCATGGATTCAAAAATGCAAATAATGTCCACATTTCACTGCGGACCACCACAGCGGCGACCGCTGCTCTGCAGCTCCCTGACTACTCGGAAAATCCATATTATTCGCACATAAAACAATACAACAATTACATCGTTATAACGAGGTACCAGATGTCGCAAGGGCCAGCGTTTATTTTATTTGGAATATCAACATTCGCGCCGTTATACACACGAATCTTATTCGGCTTCGGATGTAATACTTAACATGTAAACGAGGACGTATCTCACACGAGTCATCAATAAACACGGCGCTCGTGAATTATTGAGAGTTAGCGCTGCGCCTCCGCGCCGTATTTTCATTAAACCAGGGTCACATGTGTCGCTACCGATAAAATGATATTTCCCTGCCGGATCGGCGGCTGCGGGCTGCGGGCTGCGGCACCTCCGCAAATCCGTCCGCTCGATCATCCGATTTGAAGGCGCGGCGGCCGGCGGCGAGCGCGCTCCGCCAAATGAACGGCCATACGCTTGCAGAGCACGCTCGGATCGTAAAATCGGAACGTTCTCCGTGGGTATTCGAGCTCGGGACTCTTTCGCGGGGGCCGTTATATTGCACGACACTAAAAAAAAGGTTTCACATATCCCGTATCCCGGTATTAATAATAAATGATGCGGTATTGCTTCGTGCACGCAGTTGGTGGAAGCCATTCGCTCCAGCTCGGGGAGGAAATACACTCCGCACGCCGGCGGAGTGCTGAACGCGTCCCGGCTCACCTCCACTGTTACCGTTATAAGGAGTGCCTACCGAGGTTGCGATAAATACATTACAAGTCACAGCTTCCATTCGGTATTTTAATATCTTAAGTAAGTTATATTATAAATGTGAGAAGACAGTTCTCGTTTAGAAAGTTAACCAACTATTTCGTTCTCGTCTTTGTTTTAAGAATCTCTGACCCCACAATGTGGTGTGGGTTCTGGCTGCTTCTCGCCAAGTACAAATAAGTCTTCGCTTATATTGTCTTACCACCTCATTCTGAATATATCTATTCATCGTCTTCTTTCAGGTTTATTATAGAGCGGCCATTTTGGGCTTTGTGGGCTAGCCATCGAAGCCTCCCTAATTTTAGGAATTTGTCGTAAAGTTCTCAATTATAATATCTACACAACACTCCATTTTCTATTTAATAGAGCCTCAAGAGGCACCGCTATAATGTCAATGTCAACCGCGTAAGCCAACGTTCACACGGAATTATTGAATACCATTCCCATTATCTCAATGCCCGAGTTCCGAATAACTTTTCCTAAAGATATATTGAATAAAATGCACGCCAATGTCAATATACTTCCTTGTCTTACCTCGTGGAGCACTTCAAAGGGATCAGATAGATCACTGCCCACTCTAACTCTGGACATTACTTAACTAGATTGATCAACTAGTGCGACATTCCAAACCCACGCACTGCATTGTACAATGCGTTCCTGTACTTTCCACCTACCTTTACAATCACCAATGTTATAGGCTGTCGCTTGTACTTTCAGATCGATGGTTAATGGTACTTGCCATTAGAAAAACTGAACGATTTACAAAAGATTTAACCGAGGTGGTTAAATACTTATCCGAGGAGCATTAAATTACAATACTAATTAAATAAAAATATGAATTCAATATATTTATTATGAAGATATATATATTGCTGTTGCTTCCCCCGTTTGGAAAGAGATCCAGGTTCGAATCTCGGTGGCGCAACAATAATATTTTTCGTAAAAATTGATTTTATTTGTATATCTTTACGATTAATATATTTAATTCATATTTAAAATATCACAGACTGTCTGTTTTGAATAATTACAATTCAACAATAAGAATGTGTTCTCCTAATAATAAAATTGTATCAATGTGTCCAAAATTTAATAAAAATAAATTGATAATTCTGGCGTCTGCTAACAGATTACTCGAAGGTATTTGAGATTCCGTAAAAATAAGGTAGATGGCTCTTTCAATTAATGGAACGATTAAATATATTAATATGAAAAAGGTAACATATAGGTTCGAAAAAATTTGTCGCTAAAAATATCGTCGCTGTAGCATAGTTGGATAATGCACCTTCCCCGGTTTGGATAGAGATCCAAGTTCGAATCCCGGTGGCGCAACATTATATATATTATATTTTTCGATAAAATTGATTTAATATGTATATCTTTCTAATGAATATATTTAATTGGTATTTAAAATATCGCAGACCGTCTGTTCTGAATAATTACAGCTTCACAATAATAATGCGTTCTCCTAATTAAATGTTTAAATTAGAAAGATAAGAGGAAAATTCAATTCATGGAAAAAATATTTTTGTCGCTACCGAGATTCGACAACCTGGATCCTTTCCTATCCGGGAAAATGCTTTAACCGATTACACCACACCAACATAGAAAGTTAACAACAAAATTTTCAACTTATATGCTGCGGTTCTTTAAAATTAATGCATCTATTATTTCAAATTTAAAATTAAAGTACCACAGAACTGTTTTATGATAAAAATGCAACTTCACAATACAAAAGTGTGTTCTCCTTAATAACCTGTTACGCTTATATAGCGATTATATTATCGTGGTCCTTTTTGATATAGTTATCAAAATGCACTGTTCAATATCCTCCGCTTTCGATATACCTATCGTGTTCCTCGCTATTGGAATTCATTTACTGCTCGTTCATTGAGAGAAATACACGATTGATACTGTTTTTAAACTGAGTAAATAATAATTCATCGCTGGTACTTAACGATTCAAGGATATCTCGAAAAGTCGCTCTTCGAGCGCTCTCCGAAATTGTTTAATTGTTCAAGATTATGAAAATAATAGAAAGTCAATGAAAAAACTCTCGAGCATTTCAAAGGACTTCCTACACAGATAATAATATAATATTATTCTGATAATTATTTCTGTAAGTGTGTCTTCGTTCAGTTTTAAATTAAAAATTTTTAAATTGAAATACATCGTTCGATCGGTGGATCGCGAATTTAGTAATTGGCTAATAAAGCTGGGAAAAGGTGAGTTGACAAACAGTCACATACAAATTGCAAAGACAATTGAATTCTTCAAAATTTGGTCGGAAGTCTTTAATGAATATTAATGAAGGAGATATTAAATATCATTTGGTTACCGACACGTTTAAACACTGCTACCGTAATATACTTGGAATTGAACTACAATACGTAGAGTAACTCGAGAGGAACGCTCTTGTCACTGCTTATTCTCAAGCCGAGCATTTTAATGATCTGACTAGTAATGGATTATGTGTACATCAAACTGAAATATTAATTGTCGAACATTTGGCGAACATCTATAACTAGTTTATTTTTTTAAAAAAATTACATGTTTGCATTTTGTAAAAAAATAAAGGTCAATTACATTAATGCAATATATCAATACTGAATAATTATACAATAATCATTAATGGTTTTAAACAGTCCACAAAAACCAATATTTTAGTAACATTAAATAAATACTAAATTAATGTATTAATTATAAATATATTAAAAATAACTACATTAATTTAGTACTTAAAATATCACAGACCTATTTTCTGAATAATTACAACTTCACAATAAGAATGTGTTTTCCTTAATAATATCATTAAATATACTAATTGCATCATTACCAAAAATCAAAAAAGTAAGGGGTGTAAATGGGCCTGAAGGATTCGCTGAAGGAATTTAAATGAAGTATAACATTTATTCCTAACAACCAATATTCTATGTGGCAGCTCGTTATCGAACCATAATAACAATGTTCTCTCTATGTATATTCTCTTTGATAAGTCCAATTCACTCGCGAAATTTTTGTTATTTTCTTAATTGTATTTTAACATCAATGTTTGAAATACTTTAGATATATGATATATATACTTATTGACTTGGTACCAGTTAGGGAGATCAAAGATCAGGGTGTAATATTTAACATGGAATTATCATGCGTTCCCCACATTGATTCGATAACTAATAAAGGTCTCAAAATATTGGGATTTGTTTTGAGGACTGCAAAAAACTTTTCAAACCTGCACACCTATAAAGTCCTCCACGCTTCTCTAGTCAGACCTCAGGTAGAATATAATTCGGTTATACGGTCGCCTCACTACATTGTCCACTCGACGGTTGAAAGAATCCGAAGAAAGTTTTTAAGATTCATTAATTTTAAATTAAATATAAGCTCTGACGATATCGATTATGATTATCTCCTTAGATGTCCGACCTTATATTTCTACACAGGATCATCAATGGTATGATAGGCTGCCCCCATATCGTTGGTCTGCTTGACTTTCACGCACCATTGAGGTCATCGAGGCACAATTAATTGTTTTATTACAGTGGTAATGTTGGAACACGCGCATTACCTAACTCCTGTCCCCGGATCGCATTTTTTGGGGAATGAATATACGAAGGTAGTCAACATTATTGCTGTAAATTTAACTCTTTATAGAATTACACTATTACATTTTTTTGTGTCTCAACTCAATGGTGACGGATAAATTGCTTCACATTTTTTATTTATTTTTATTATTAATTTTGATTGACTTCACAATTTTATTTATTTTTATTATTAATTTTGATTATGAAAACACATACTTTAATTTTTTTCTTTGTGTATTGCACTTCTGATGGCATTTTCTATTATTTTACAAATTACGTAAATACCTGAATAGGGCGTGTGTAATAATAATAAATATGATTTCCTTCTGTCACACGAAACCAAAAGGTTCATAAAATGAGGCACGGCAGCATTAAACAATATATCATATTAAAGCGTGCAACAATTAATAAAATAATATTGGTTTTATAAAGCACTAAAATGTATATTTATTTATAATCTATAAGATACATGAATATAATTGTGTTTGGACTGTGCCCTTCGGTAAGCTAATTGTATATATACATACATGTTAATACTACCCATATAAATAGGGTTATTTCTTCGTACCTTGCGTCAGATGGCTGACTAGACATAAGATTAAATACTTTGTTTTCACGCAGTTATATTTAATTTAACTTGCATTAAACGTTTAATTCACGTTGTACGCTCCATGTATTTGGAGAAGAATCGATTATTTATTCTTACAGATGTCCGTCGAGTGTGCCTAGCGGCGTAATAACGTTTTTTTAAAATACTTGGTGATAAACGGACACTGGAGGTACTCTAGTAAAACTAACAACTAAACTGTTTGAAACTACTTTGTACAGCGAGTGTATGATATGTCGCTTCAGCTGTCAGAGCTGTCAGTGGAACGCGTCGGAATGTCCCAGCGAGCTGTCTTTTTATTTTTATTTATAATATTTGTACTCTCTTTTAATCCATCAACCATTAGCTAATGGAACCGCGCTCGGAAAAATATTTCCACTGTGTGAACGAACGAAGGGGTCTTTTAAAGCGCGTATCAAATATGACAAATGGATGTACGCGTTGTAGCGTCCTCCTAGAAAATTCAGTTATTGATTTGATGATATTTTAAAATAATATCTCATGCATTACTTTTATGTATAATTGTACATATGTATGTATATTTTTTTAATATATATGTACCGTGGAACTATTGACCTCGTGGAGAAGATTACATGCGCTTTACTTAATTAATTAATTAATACTGTGGCATTTTTGCTCCAATATATTCAAATATTACGCAACCCTGTTTTATACTTTTTGTAATATCAAACCGCGGTGTGAATGATCCGTTGATGCTTACACGCGGAGAACTCTTTTCGTAGAGGGATACGTTTTAAAGTTTTAAGTTTATTATTCAACCTGCAATCGTGCGATCAGAGAATATCTTCAATAACCTTTCTCTTATTACTTTATCACACATCTTCTACAAATCTACAAAGGTACAAAAAATCGATCAGCTAATGTGCAATCAGCTAATATAATTACATCAAAATCCTTTACTTATCACAACTAGACATGAAATAAATTTAAATTTAAATTTAAACAAAAAAAAAAATTCTTCTTATTATCATATTTCCTTTGTTTCTTTTATTATTTTTAAATTGTCATATTTTATTATTCTTAAATTTTTTAAGTATAGTTATATAATTTTTTAAAAAAACATTAATTTTAATGACATTTTTGATGGCTTTAAAGCACTCGCCTAGTTATAAAGTTAAGGAGGTTAATTCTATTTTCAGCGCGAGTGATTAATTTGAAAATAGTAAAATATAAATGTGATATGTATTCCGTACATCTACATTTTTTTTTAAATTTAAAAATGTTCGATAACAGGTTTATGCCTGGTGTTCCTTTTTTTAGTTATAAGATTCATTAAAATTCACAATTATAATGAAAATACAATAATTCTTGAATGATCTCTAGTTTGACTATTTTACGATTAGAATGTACTAAAAAATATGATGAAATTCCTAAATAAAGCAAATAAAACCATATTTTGTATGAAATGGAATATCGTTGTCCAGTTTATGCTCTCGATCGCGCTGCACGGTTCAATCGAGACACCGCCTTTGATAAAAGGCATATTTTAAATTGCAGAAAAGTGAAGAACTCCTTCTTAACTAAACAGACACAGGTATTGTTCATAAATGAGCTTTGTTTCTTGTTTTGTGCGAATTTATCGAACGAAGAGACATTATCAGGCAATAACTTAATTACGATCTCCCCTCTGATACCTCCGAGAGTCGGCTGCGGTCTCGGTGGCTCCAATGAGACATATTTTAAATGCGAGGCTGTCTTCGGTCGCTTCCTTATTTGCATACGCCGAGGCTTTAACTAGGAAGAGCGAGAAACTGAATAAAGTTGCCTAATATATTCAGTCCCTGTTGCCGAGCGGCGGCTCCGCCAAAATGTACCTCCAGACTCTTCCTCTTTGCTTCGTTCTTATTTGTTTTATGATTAAGTTGTCATTGCTTTCTGCAAATACTTAAAATGGGATTCCGCAAATGTCAAATTACGCTTACGGTTACTTCGCGGATTACGTTTTGCATAATCCGGGATTATGTGTAAAAAGCGGTACCCGATGGCGTCGAGCCGGTGTTGGGAAGAAATGTACCTAATGACTCGACAGATTTTCATTAATAAAATAAAAGTTCGTGAATATAAAAAGGTATAAATTTTTCATTCGAAACGCGGTTAGCTTACCATCACACACAGAGGATAAAGTACCACACTCTTCTGTCCTGACACTCAATTCTCGCCTTATCCACATTCATACATCTTCTCACACAAGCCCGCTGATCGTCGAGGCTTCTAACAGAACCATCCTCCAGTACCTAGTTTTCCTGGACGTCCTCTATTCCTGGTGCCATCAACACTTGCGTCATATCTCTTTCTTACCATTCTCTCCGAACTTTGACCGGCCAGAATATCTAGATTATGTGTATTATTATCTTTTTGTGATAATAGTCTGAAGCGAAGATTTCAAATAATAATGGGTCAATTCGATAAATATTTATTCCGAAGAACGTATACTTAGTTTGACATGCTTTTGTAAAAATTTCATACAATAATATGTTTCTTAACGGTACTGAAATTGTACATACTCATTGAACATTTTCAACTCATAGTTCAGTCAAGAATACCCATAAAATATAGTGGACTAGGTCCATTGCAGCAAGAACCCACGACACTTAGTACACAGGTAATATTTATTTTGAATAATTGCAAGGCTGATCGGTTAACGAGGGTAGCGAATGAGGTGGTGGTATTTTTAAAAATGGCGGCCGTAAAGTTTCCGCGAGGATGAACTACCGCATATTTTTGCTATAAGAGTGAAAAGGGCGGAACGGTGCGTGACCTCGGCCAGTATAGTACTATAAGTGTGGCGCTCGGGGGAAAGTTCTGTCCGATCCGCAATACCATCATATTTTCAGTTGCGGGGTTTGTAATTCCCCCACTACTATGATCATTGTTGTAACTATCATTGTGAACGGTGCGCCGAGGACAGTAGCGTCAGTCGATTCATCGCGCATACTGTGAAGAGGCAATCTCGCTAATGGACGGTGGAAGGATAATGGATCGATCCATATCAGTGATGCTGGGCACCGAGGACTTTTATCGTCGGCCCGAATCATTTTGAACTGGATCTCTCAGGTCAGGCCCCGTATTCACGATCAGATGAAAGTGGATGCTGCCTGCGGAGTACCGGTAAAGTACTTCGCTGAACTCTTTCGATAACATATAGTAAATTGGTGGATCACCGCTAACCTAGGATCGCTATGTGACGGATCTGTGTGATCTGTGCTCTGCGCCCAGACTCAGACCCGGAAGCCACGACACGGCACCTGTCCTCGGGCACTCATTTTCCACTATAAATCATTTACAGGGCACGTTTAAGTTTAGGAACAATTTTTTGTTTATTTTAATTCGACCTGTAAATCACAAGGTTAATGGTATGAGGATTTCTTTTAACTAAAATTATTATGTACTATTATTGTTGTGCGACAACCTTGAAAGTCAACATCTTTTGAAACTCACTACGCGGAATCATGTTTGCTTGAAGCCCTATTGAAGTAATAGATTGATCGGTTTTCTTTCTAGCTGTGATATTAGTGTACCGCTATATTTGATTCAATAGAAAATCTTCGTTACTAAAACCTCCTTCGCACCTCTCCCAGATGTCGACCTACTGTAAATGTTTCACTAGGACAGTGGACAATGAACGAGTGGGTATGTGACAGGACTCACTGCATGCGCTCTCCCGGCCTGGTGCAGTCTGCTTCTTCAGACCGTCGCCACAATATTATAAGTGATTATAACCTGAAGCAAATATTTCGAATAATAATGGGTCAATTTGGCAAATATTTATTCCGAAGAACGTAGACTTAGTTTGACATGCTTTTGTAAAAATTTCATACAATAATATGTTTCGTAACGGTACAGAATTTGTACATACTCCTTAATCATTTTCAACTCATATTTCAGTCAAGAATACCCATAAAATATTGTGTACTAGATCTATTACACCCTGTATTTATATATTGGGAGTTCGGGATTGTTGAACCACTTTTTACGAAAGGGTTTGTAACTATTTTTGGAATTCATATAGTGAAATAAAATTAGCATCTACAGACTTGATTATTAAGATACAAAATAGAAATTTTATGATTTTCTAGATTTGTAAACAAAAGTGCAGTCTGTTTAAAAAATAATTGTAAAATGGCACAAGTCTCCCAGATAGGAGAGAGATTTGAACGTACCCAATAAAATAGTGAACTTAATCAACAAAGAGAAAATCCAGAGAAATTCAGTATCAAAAACCAGTTTATCAGAAACCAGCCTAGTACTATAACTAATTATAACATATTTTTAAGTCTTTTAAAATGTCTAACATTTATAAAATAATTACAGTACATTGAAAACATACTTAGAATTATTGAAGATAATCCTTTCTTGAGATTACTTTTTTGTACTATTAATCATCTTTTCATTTAGTCTTCTGACATGATCGCGAAAACTCTTAATCAATAACAACACAAGCAACAATTGGTCGAAGTTTCTTTATCACTAACTTGTACTTAATTAGACCTTTTGATTCATTTTAGATCACTAGTGATAGATATTCAGATTTGGAATCAAAAATAGAATATTATTTTGTTTTCTTGCTACTTTGTTGTTCATAATCACAGGGAGTGAATTTTTCAGTTTCATTTTTGGTTAACACTATGCATTTATCGTGCGCCCCCTATATATTGTACTCCTTGTACAGACTCCCTCTATATATTGTATCGTTATAAATACGTTCTCATAATTTTAATTAATAATCTCATTTAAAAAAGCTCCGTTGGGAAAAAGTATTTAAATAGTAGAAACACTGTCGCCCAAGCGCGATCGACTGTTGCGGTCGGGGACAGCTCGCGCGCTGCCGACAACACGAATTTATCTGCGAATGAGTTTAGCGGTTAGCCGCGCTGGAGCGGTCGACTTCGACGTCGAGAAATCCAAACTTGTTCATTTTAAATATAATACTGGGTAAGAAAATTGTCGTAATTACTGGTGCACTAATATACTCATGATAAATCCTAAATTATATTGTATTCATACTTCTGCAGGAATATATAATTACCTTGGACCCGGGATGGAAGGACTCTGTGGCTAATGTTGAACGTTGTCGCAAGCGGGATATAGAGAGGATATCCGATCGTTGGAGACGATAATTAATAAGAGTAACAGATGGATCCAGGCCTGCACGCCGCCTCCATATAAATCATTACGCGTCGACAAGGAAGCAAAGGCAACAAATTCAAGATGGAAGAAGCGCGTCCCGAGTCCAAGGTCTTATTTTATTTTGTTTTTGTACTGGTTGTGTCGGAGTCCCGACCTACCATTGTTTCGCCACCGTGGGAGTGGTGCCTGTTAATCAACTGAGTTGCCGAGCAACCTTGTGGAACTCCATTATTGTTGTGAGAGAAGCTTATTATTCGTAGATCAAAAAGTGTTCTCACGGTTCTGGTGCTGACTAAAACCCGAATCGGGTTGATTAATTTATTATTATTTTTATTATGATCCTTCAGTTTCATATTGAACGAATAGAGTAAATTATAAATCTTTTCATTTTGTAGAATAGCCTCGTTCCATCTGATTCTGAAAGTTGCACCCACATTCTCGTGCTCGCCACTGATCTGGTCGATGTTCGATAGATGCCAGGCTATACCGCAACAATATATATATGATAGATACTATAAAAAGTTGCACCTCAATGGAGATTGATTCCATATCAAACGTAAACAATGTATGTGATTACATCATTTATAGAAGTAATGAGGAAATAAAAATCAGGAGAACGGAGAATATTATACACGGTAAATATTACGTTCCAGGCCGATGTTGTTTCATTCATCAAAATTTCAAGCGTAGCACGTGCTGTGTGTGAGGTGGCACTGTTCTATTGAAACCACATGAGTTGCAGGTCCAATCGATCCAATTCGGCCACCAATAGTTTTTACAGTATTGCCTCTTGCGTTCTGAAAAAAATAGTCCCCAGTGATTCCGCTGGGCCACATGGCACACCACATTCTCTCCATAGAACTATGCGTAAGTATAAAGATTTTGGTGTATTAATTGAGGATTAACAAAACCCGCCAAGTTGAAATGAGCTTCGACGCTTTTTTCTCCAAAAATCTGGTTTATGTTTATTTAAATGTTTTAATAAGTTCAATATATTTTTGAAGCTTTAAATGCTATGCAATAAATTGTAATAAGCTATTCTTTGCGAATATTAAATACAAATTGACAAATATTTTTTAAACTAAAATGGTGTTTAAACAAAATCGGCCTGGATCATAATATTCACCCGATAGTTAAGAAATGTACGCGATAATATTATTTTTTAAGTACAATGAAAGTAATAATTCTAAAATAATATAATAAATACAGAATTGAAAAAAATACGTACGAAGGCAGTGTTTATGAAGTATTTATAAACATTCAAATTTATACAATCAAAATGAAAGAGTTAATTGCTAATCTGAAGAAATGTTTACATCGACCTGGACTCCACTTGGACTATCGCCATCCTGGAGCAAAATGAAGATGTATTTAACGTGCACGCGCTCGCCTTCCAGGTAAGCTCTTTGATAACCTGATCAGACCCCGGTGGCAGTCTGAGATAGAAATGGATAGCCTTAGCCTCCCGACCCACGCAGTATAACGCCCTCCGTAAAAACATGCATCCGCCCTAAACAAATGACGTGCGTAGACGTCATTCTAATATACTTACGTTCCCTTACCGAGAATCAATCAAATTAGAATCGTCATATTAATAAAATCCTCCGCATAGAACAATAGGTGAAAGAACTGGGTTACGATAGACTACCAGGAAGTAATACACAAAGTAAAACAAGACAAGGGTGTGCGTACAGTTTTGACGGATATCATGGAACAAATGCAAAACCAGGGTGCAGTCTTCTATCTGTATCTTGGAACTTGAAAAGAGAATTATTACAATGGTTTAATTGCCTTGTCCGCAGTAGAAGCGTGCCGTTAGTTTAGTGAAGCGGAATGCACAGAAACAGGCAAAGGTGACCGTATGAGTCAAATTTACTTCAAGGAGATAGAACATGGATGTGCAGGCGAAGCTAAATTATAACGATAAGGTACCTTTTAAAACTTACTTTACCAGCTAATTAGAACCAAGGACATTTCAAAATTATGAATGCGAGGTGTGCGAATGATGTTAGGTATGTACATGTATAGGGTGCGGCAGAACCGATTAAGCAGTTTTGAGGAGAGAGAAAAACAAATGGGGGCTTATAGAAAAAAAAAAATTTTATTCTAAAAGTGTCTGCTGCGGTCCAAAGGGTGTCCAAATTGTCGTCCAGTGTAGTAGTCAAAAGTTGAGAAATCTAAAGGTCCAGTGGTCACAGTGTCGACTCAAAGATCGCAGCGGCGAGAATGCTCTTCTACTCTCTGTTCTATGTATGGGTTATGAAGTGATAGGAGCTGGGCCCCTTTGTCTTCGTAGTCTGGGGTGTGGCGGGTTGGAGAGTTTTTTGACCCCGAAGAATGGGGTGCTTGCTAGGCACTATGAGCTGAATTTTTTTTTTTTACCTAATTGTGATTAGGAGTTGGTGGGCTAAAGCCTCTTTTCAGTCATTCTTTAGGAGACTGGAGTGGGGCTGTAAAGGAGGGAAATGAGGAGGATTTTATCCGGATTGGCATCGGGATTGTTAAATCCTAGGGAGAAAATTGAGATTTTTGGAATCAAATGGAGCTTGTTAAAGAACCTGGTGGCCAATTCAAGGATATAGGATTTGAAATGAGGTGTGTTGGTGTCCTGATGGATGACAGTGTTCCTCACAAACCACAGGGCTTGGAGTATGAATCTGAGTAGTTTGTTTTAGAAGATTTCAAGCTTTTTGACTTGTTTTGCCGTGGCCCAAATGGGGCTGGCGTATGTGAAGACTAGGCGGATTAACAATTTGTAGAGGAGGAGTTTTGTATTTAACTGAAGTGAGCTATGTTTGTTTAGAAGGCAGAATATTGCCCCTTTTACTTTATTTGCTATCTTGAGGGTGTTGGTGAGGTGGGTGTTTCAGTTTAGTTTGCGGTTCAATGTGAGTCCGAGATACTTGACGAATTGTTGCCATTTGATAACGGTGTTGCCGATTTTAACATGGCCTTTCGGATAGCGGCCACGTTGGCGGTTGCGGGAGAAAAGAATTGCCGCACTCTTGGATGGGTTAATGGGATTGCCCGGAGATTTTTTATTACACCGCAAACTTTACAATACCATTTTTCAGCCTTTACATAACTATTTAGGTGTACAATATTATCTACGGGCGATCGCTTCCTTTATACTCTTTTTATTTCAGTTTTTACATATTTAATTATTAAACAAAACTCGTTTTTCCTTCTCGAGCTGCCTCCTGTTCATAGCCGAAGTTCAAAAGGGCGGGACCCTCTTCCACCCGGCGGCTGCAGAGCGTAATGGCAACCGCTTTTCAGTAGTGCAGAGTGGCATTCTCGTGCACGAAGAAGTCGTGCGCCTGCAAAGGGCCATTTTAGCGGCCCTGCGAGGCGCGATCCTGTGCGGCACATAATAATTAAGTTTCGAGTGTATTGTTCTTAAGATGGCTTACATGTCCTTTCTCAATAATCTGCTTCTTTGGCTTTGATAGGATGCGAGAGTGACGATTGAACATCTTTTCCTTCAGATATCCCAAATTGTATTCGCATTAGAAACGGCATAATTGCGCGGAATGTTGAATCGTCGCCGGAAAACTCTCCGTCGCGATCACAAATCGGTAGTTTTCAAAATACCGCTTAGTCGATTCTGACGTACCCCGTATAATGACAATAATGAATACTATCGAAACTTCACGTCAGTATTGACAGTAGGTTGACGCGGCCAGCTGTCAATATTTGTTTGTTTTATATTGGACAAACGGATGGATACTCAAACATAAGAAAATTATTTTTGTGCGATCTCACAGATGGTTAATTTTTGTACAAGTTTGATTTATTATTTTGTCAACATTATAATAACGTGTACTTATTCACCATAACAGACTAGGCAGCGCATAAAATTTCCTGGAAATTTTAACAATTTTTCAATAATTCTTTTTTCAATCGAGGGTTAATTTTTTTTTGTAACTTCCACAATGTACGTTATGTAGGATAAAATGTTATTAATTTTTGTCGGTTATTGACAATGGTTAAATATAATATGTTATTGACATTCTTATCACCTCTAAATCCGTCTCGTTAATTAATACTATTATATGCATTACAGGTTCAACCGAACAACAAAAAGGCAGGCATGAATAATACCGTGATCAAGGTCGTATTTACTAAGTGACATGTTTAAACACATCATTTTACGACGCGTGACATGAACCCCTAGATCTACTGAGTGCGGCCCGGACGGAGCACCGGAAGGCGATTCGCCCGCGGCGCGCTCGCCCGTGTTAACGTCCAGAACGGCGCTCCGCGTGCCGCCGTAGTCAACTTCCGAGGACGACTGCCCTTCGTGAAGAACCGCTACGAACTAGACAATATTGACGAAAAACAACATTTATGAAACCGCGCTTCGGATCCCGAGGTCGCATGAAGGTTGATCCGGTTATCGGGGGCTACACTCGTCTCGCTATTTGAAGTAGTGTGAGCCTGAGGAATGCTTCTTAAGATCGTGATTAAATTCATAAGCAGCGCCCGCCTACCCCATAATAATTATTATGCCTGGCGCTCAAAGTCAAAAGTATAAATTTCAATTAAACTTCCGTGTTAATTAGCCAGAACTTTCTATTCGAAATTTATACGAAGTACCCGTTTTATACGCAGGAAGCAAAAATATAATGCTCGCATTTCGTCTTTTACCTCAACTCGTACACCAGAGAACTTCGGGGGTCTCGGAGCTGGGAGATTAGTTTGAAAGTCCATCATAATTGCTCAGTCACCCCGTCTTACATGTTAATGGCTGCCAGCTTCGCGGTCTCAAAAGGTTTTGCCGTGATCCAAGTTTACTTTATATATATATATATATATATATATATATATATATATATTATAGCTCATTATTGCTAGAAAATTCAAAACCAACCTCATTTTGAATTTACAATTTGTCATCCTATAAATCCCACCAGAAAATATATTGTAATCCGTCCTCTCTAGCGAGAGTTTCATTGTCATTAAATAAAATAACAATCGCTTTGTATGAAACCACGAAATTTATTATACGTCAACCGGTTTCGCTTATCTCAAGCTTCAAATGCGTCCTGATGAAGCTTGAGATAAGCGAAACGGGAAAACTTTTGTGGTTTCATACAAAGTGATTGTTATTTTATTTAATACAATATGTCAAACCAAAAAGTGATTGTTCTCTACGAAAATACAAAAATAAAGAGAATCATTGTTATTTTTAAGAACGCGTTATTATTGTGAATTTGCAGTTTTTCAGAACATATTTCTGTTCGATTTTAATACAAATTAAATTATTCGAAAGAAAGATACACAGAAAAAATCTATTTATACAAAATTATTTTAGTTACTACCGGGATTCGAACCTGGACCTTTTCCGATTCGAAGAAAAGAAACTTATATGCTACGGCATATAAGTTCAAAAATTTGTCTTTAACCTACTCAGTTAATGTGGCGTTTTCCCGGATAGAAAAAGGTCCAGGTTCGAATCCCGGTAGTAACTAAAATATTTCTTCGTTAAACAGATTTTTTCTAGTTGATTCATTTAATTTGTATTTTAATTGTTATTGTTTAGGAATTTTTTAACTCTGGGAAAGAGATAAGGTCACTAGAGAAAAGAAAATGTATTTTAGTCACGTCGCAAAGTGCATGCGAATATATGGATGGATATATGAGTTATCATTTCAACCGAAAAAGAAATTTGAAATCTTTTGTTCCAGTGCCAGACTGATGTATAAACATTAACGATACGTTGAAATATCTGTATCATCGAACAATCATAACTAACTTATTATCTGTTGGTCGATTAGAAAGTGGTTAGAAAAAAACATTACAGGGTATCAAAATTGTTGCTCTATCTTCTGCTACTATCCGGTTATCTCGTGTGCGAATTATCGAAGGATAAACTCATTGCACTCATCACACTGTCAGTTTATTATAACACGTAAGTATGGAGGTTAATATAATATGTACACTTCAGAAATAGTAATTATAATTGGAAGGAACCGAGATGAAGAGACCCTTCCATCTAGGGCGGCGACTTATTAAAATTCGCCTTCCCCCCACTCACACGCACACTCGCACTCGCACTCACACTCTCGTGACTCACAGTTCTGGGTACCAGATACTAGGCAGAGGCCGGAGATCAGCCTTCCGCGAACCTTGCACAATGAAGAGGAACAATGCTGCGATAAGCTTCAGGGACGCAGTAACGGAGCGTTAACAGCGGCCGTCATCAGGCTTCATCAGCAAACCGCGATGCCGATATTTTCGTGCAATAAAAATATTACGCTTATTACCTGTTTTCATACATACGTATTCCGAAATCTATTAATTGTTTTAAGATGCTAATTATAATATTACCAATATTTTAATATGTCCAAGAACACACATTACTACATTCTTACCTACACAGGCACTGTTATTAAATAAATATCAGATATCTCATAGTGACAAAGCTGTTTTTTATTATAATCATAAGAAATACTATATTTGATAAAGTACTGAAGATACTGTACTGTAAAAGATACAGAAACAAAATACTATCTCTCATCAGGAAAACGAAAGAGGAATATTGTAAAAAACAAATTCAACAAGTAAAAATATTTGGCGAACGATAAATACAATAACCGAAAAGGCTAAATAGAAAATAAATGTAAAGGAAATTAAATATGAAGTACGCTGATTTAGAAGCCACGAAATGTACTAATATCTTTAATAATTACTTTTGAAGTGTGGGAAAAAAATCTAACCAAAAAATATCACCAAATTATGATGCCGAAACAACAATCTCACCACCAAACTGCACCCATGAATATCTTTCTCAATTCCAAACCATAACTTAAAATGATATTTAAATAATCATAAATAACTTAAAAAATGATACAACTCCTAGCTTCGACCAAATCACAACAAAAATACTCAAAATATATTAACTCTTACCAAACCAATAGCACATATTATAAATATGTACTAATCTTCAAAATAGAATATTCCCATCTATCTATAAACAAATTTTTATCACAACTAATATTTAAAACAGGAAATAAATAAGTCATTAAAAATTACCGCCCCATATCAATTATATCCAACATGGTCAAAATCTACGAAAAAATTATAAAAAATAGCTCATGTCATATATCCATAGCAATAACATCATAAATGAGAATCAATTTGGATTTATGGATAAAATTAGCACACATGCCATTGCAAAAATAAGTTCAATAATAAACAAACATATAGATGACAGTGACAGTGATTCACTGGGATATTTATAACTAAATTAATTAAATTTAATTGTAATTAAATTAACTAAAAAATAGGCCTCGATGACCTTGCTTTATCATGGCTAATAAGTATTAATTTACACAATACTACAAGGCACGGTACTTAGACCATTGTTATTTATTTTATACTTACACGGTAAAATAATATCTTATGCAGACGATACAGTACTAATAATGAATGAAAAAACTTGGACTGAAGCTAATATATGAGGATGTTAATACCATAAAAAAGTGGACGGATGATAATATCAATTAATACTGATTTAACATACTTTTTACGATTTGCTATTCAACAGAAAGATAACACTCAAATTAATATTTAAATTCACACCAAAGCCTATACTCAAAAAGTAGGAATCATAATAGAGAGCAAACTCAAATGAAAAGAACATATTACTAAACTTACATATTTTTAAGACTCAGAAACATATCATCACCTACAAATATGAAAATAACCTATCATAAAAGTACCTAAAATAATGCACACAAAAAAATCAATTATCAAAATTTTTTAAATTAAAAATAATTTAAATATTAGAAGCTAATTTCAATCTGCAAGATTTAGAGACCAAATTGATATTCCGAAACTAAAATATACCCCAACCCAATATTACTTTATTTATCAAGGCATCAAATTTTTTAACGATCTCCCCACCACAGTTAAAAAAATTACAGACTACTATAAATTTGTACCTGAAGGCAAAAAATATGTACACAGACTAACTGAAACACAAATTATACACTCTCATATATACTCCTCTATACACGAGTCTTACTCTCATACAGAAGAAATAAAAAATGTTTTCTAAAATTAAAAATAGAGTTTATAAAACAATCGAGATTATTTATGCATTCGACAATTTAAAAAAAACAATAGTATAGTTATGCACCCCCAAATAAGAAAGATCTTGAATTATGGGGGTGACTATCAACACTTATATAATACAAGATCAATATATACTAGATGTAAGAATATATTTACAACAATTAAAAAATAAAAAATATATATACATACATCTATAATAATACAATATTTGAAAATTAACAGGTATTATTTTTTTCTAATTATTGAAGTTGAAAACCTTTGTAAGTGTTCATAGATCGTCTCTATAAAATAATTTTGCATTATTAGCATTAAAGTAAAGATCATTCAATTTTAGTTTGTTTATAGCATGAATTAACTTTTCTTCGTGAAGGATCTTCGTGTTGTTGGTAAGGTCTTCTATCAACTTAAACCTACCCTCTCCGAGGGGGGGTGAAATCTTCTCCAGGCACATTCCAGGTCCGGTCTTATCATTTCGGGCGAATTTCTAAAAAATTTCCATCAACTCGTCCTTAGTTTTTAGTTAGAATTGGTATTTTTTGCTACTACTTTTTTGTTACGGAGCCTGTGAAACACAATTACATCGTTTTTTGGAGCTGTAATTCAATAGACGACGCAACTCTATTTATTATCTCAGAAACATCTTAATTTTTTGTTTCTAGTATTCCCAAAATTAGGACATTATCTTATTTATTAATTTTCTGGAAGTCTTCGATATCTATTTTCAATATATTCATTTTAGTATTGAGAGCATTTCTTTTCTAACAAGTTAGCATCAGTATTCACTTTTAAATCACGCACCTACTTGTTTAATGCATCGTATCTACTTGATAGGAATTCCACCGACTTGATGAGTTCAGTCATCTGCTCTTTGACTTATCTATTTTACTTGATAATGTTTGTGACCGCTGTTTCAAGCTGTCGAGACATCTCGTTTTTAAAAGCCGTCAGCATATTTTCTAAAATCATTTTTATTGTGGTTATTAATTCAATTTTTAATTTATCATTTCCACGTTTCCTCGGGACGTTGATGTGAGCTCACCTGTTTCATGGGAGGATTTGCTCCGACACATTTCCATTTCTACTCGCAAGTCAGACTTAGTTTTCTAAAACTGGCTTCACTTACTCTATGACATAAGGAATGATATTTACACAATATTGGCACACTATACACTCAAGTAAATCAACAACGTCAGGAGTTTTTTGCAGCGGGAACATTTATACATGGTTAATTGAAATATATATTTCCAGCTTATAAAAAGTTTGTCTCCTTTCGAATAGATGTCGCTTTCTAATTGTCTTACAACTAATCTGTACGTTTAAAATAGTTTCACTTTTTAAACAATAGATGTCACCAAATTTACTTTTCAGCGAGAAGTTTTTTTTTCAAAACTTTTTTTTATAGGAATACAAAGTGTGGGTTTAAAAATGATGAAAATTTTCAGTTCAACAGTATTACATGTAATTTCGTATCCTTTTACTCTTTCCACGAGTTAGTTAGATTGATTAATTGAAATGAAAGGTGCACATTATTGTATTGTTTAGAAATATAGTGCATTAAACTTATTAAAACAGTAAGCTTTACTGTATTCTATATATTTTCTGTAGAGATTTCGGTATTAAATCGCACATTCAATCACTTTTTTAACAATATATTATGTAATAACACGTCAGAAACAATATACAATGAGCATTAATGCACAACACAACTGTCAAAAGTATTGACACCTACGAACATGATATATATACTACTGGGTGTCCCGCATCTGTCAGTCCTGAGAAGGACCTTTGTTGTCCCAACGTTTCGGGTAAATCTCATTCCCCATCTTCAGGGGGTGCCTTTTCGGTGACTACATATGTAGCTCTGATCACATATGCCGCTGAGGTGTGAGTTTATAGACTGCGGACTGAGGTTATCACTCGGCCCTAAATAGAGAACAGAGGGCCCCGCTGCTGACTAAAGGCACGACGGGTACGCACCCAGGGCCCTGCGGTTTTGGGCCCCCCGAGCTCATCAGAAATAATTCCAAAAGCGATATCCGATTCCACGGTAAAATGCTGCTGTTAAAACCGCGTTAGAGCATATCAATAAATAATAATGAAGTATTTTAACTAAAAACTGAATTCATTTACTTCCACGTCCACTTATATCTTAATGAAAGTTAGAGATATAAAGAATGATATTAATATTTCCTCAATAGTGTTACATACAATGAATCGAATTTTTACACATTATTATTTATCGAACGTAGCTATCGCTTATAGATTTTTTTTAAATACGCCGTGTTCGGGTTGTAAAAGTTTAGATCATTTTCAAAACTTTTTTTATCAAAAATTAAACAATTGCATGAGTGCATTAAGTTTATTATGTATTGAAATTAGTAAATAAAATAATTATACAGTAATTATAGAAAAAAATGCCACAGTAAAAGTAAGATAAGTGAATTTATAAATATGTGCATTAATGTTATATACGTGATAAATATGAAGTGTTCCAGAAACAATTCAGGATGCAGCCTAAATTTGTATTTGTACTATCGGAGAACTCAAAATTAAAAAAATATTATTGCGATATTTGTACCTACTTAGAATTCAATTTGTTTATGAATATTTTTACAATTATCTACTGTATTGACTATTTTATAATAGTTTATTGTGTCTATCCATTTATAATGTTGATGTATTGTTTATTAAAGATTCGTATGGAACAATTTATTTTTTATAGCTTTTTAGTTGGGTATGCTGCAATAATCCTGATTTTCAATGATCTAAAGTTTTATTTATCTTATTCTTCTGCCGATCTGGGTCCTGTCTTAAATGCAGCCTTTTTTTATTTCTTTCCTACACTTCGTTTTCAAAAGCTCTCCGTCTCTTTGTTTTTAATTTTACACGATAATTTTCTTAATCTTCATATTTATAAATTCATTGTAATCGATTTAATTATTGCACCGACAGATTTCTTATGGAAATGTTTCACATGAATCTGGCTGACCTGGCGATATGTGTGATCGCGTGCAAATTTTCCGTGTGAAAAAGATATTGCAGAGAAACAGAGCGTCGTTCGTCCGGGAGACGAATATTGGGGAGAAACAGAGCGTCGTTCGTCTGGGAGACGAATATTGCGGAGAAACAGAGCGTCGTTCGTCCGGGAGACGAATATTTATGAATGGCGTGACAATTTATTATTTTATGTGATCGAAATTTTGTAATTATTATATTATTTCAATGATCAGTTGATTTTATTAAAAAATAAATGTTTATTTTTGTTCAATTTTATTCACATATATTTAAAGAATAAATTATGATTTAGTATTCATTGTGAGATTTAGAGATTCATTATCCTGTTAGCTGCCCAGAAAAATCGCATGCCACCATATTGGCGCTAAAATTCTTCAAATTCAAAATTTAGGCTAGCTTTTTAGAATTTTATTTTTACGAAAAAAACATGAAAACGTCGGTATAACTAAAAAAAATACGTGGGTACTCTTTCACCATAAGCATCCATCGACCGAAATTTCGTATAGTTTTGAGATGAAAAAAAGTTGAAAAAAAAGGAAAAAATAAAATTGATAGTATTGTCACTTGACACATTGAACACTTAGAACATTATTATTATTTTATATTTGTTTTTTGGAAAGATGATATGAGATTTTATTAATATTATTGTGTTTAAGGTGATGCTTAAAACAAAAATATATTAGCACTTCACAACTACGTAAACATTTCATATCGCACTTATATAGCACTAACAACACGCATAAGATGATGCCGCCGGCCGCGGGAATGGCCAATGCTGCCTAACGGCGCACTCACTGTATTTATAGTAAAACGCTCGTATACTCATTTTAATTAATAACTAAAAAATTATATCTTTTTCACTTGAATTTCTTGGCGACAAAAACGAGAAATATAGCGAACGTGCGTCAAAATCGTACGTAAAATAAAAATAAAAACAAAAAATGTTTCAAAAATTCGATAACTGTATAAATATTAACACTTTGACGTCGCCATGTGTGTTAGTTAAATTTTCAAATTTAATAAAATTACGATCTGGCAACGTAAAAGTAAGCGCCAACTGTCAATTTTGTATGGAGGAAAAATGACGATTTTTACACTCGATTTCAGACGTAATTCGTTGTGTTCTTGAGTTGAAACAGATTTATATGGGGCGCCGTACGATATCACTACTAGAAATAGTAATTTGGTTAAAGATCCGATCCGCGGCGCCGGTGATATCACGCGTTATTTGATGGTCATTTGCCGTGTATGATAAATAGACCCCGCGGAATGTCGCGTGGTTGTCCGTTGTACTCACGATAGCCAACTTAAATTCTGACAGTTCTCATTCCATCTTTCGGAAACTTGCAATGTGGGTGGCCAAGGAGTTAACTTATTTGAAGGGGAGGACGATACACCGAATTTTTAATAACCTCAATAAAGACTTATCATCAAATATCTTCAAATAAAAGAGACTCCAGTGACTACCCTAATATATAATCATCTCATATAATTATTTGTTTCCTTTATATATGTTTTATTTAATTTTTAAAAAGTTTTGTCAATTTTTTTTTCTTTAATTTGAATAGAGTACACGGAATACGTATCACATCATTATTACAATTTTCAAACTAAGCTAAATGCTTGTGCTATGAAAATAGTACTAACTGGATGACCTTCTGGAATGAGGCTCGAACCCCCGACCGCTAGATCACTAGGCGAGTATCGTTATCACTAGACCGCAAGCACGTTCACAATCAGTACGTGAAGGCCAACCTTGCCGTAAAACTGCGTTTGATGACGACGCGAGTGACGTCGACCACGAATCTCGGACACGGTCCTCCGAGATCAGCAATGTTTTGATCGGACTGATACAGTACACGTTATCTTACAAGCCTAAAATTAGCAGAAAAATTGTGTCAAAAATGTTTTTGGAACTGGTACTAGGTAAATACTGTCTTCGGGTAAGCCGGACATACTCGATGTTATAATTGAACTAAAGATGCCATTGACACATTCGATAATAATGCTTTATACTTTCGTTAATTCTTTTTTGGCACGCCAAATATGACTATTATTAATTCAACCGGTGCTTGCGTATGTAATACAGTAAAAAAATCCCAGTTTTTTTGTAAAATGTATTTTAGTAAAACAACTCGATGCCAACTTTGAGAGAATGTCTAAAAAAGAAAATGAAGGAATTATTGTAATAGAAAGAATGCCGACCGATGAAGCTTGGATGCCTAGCGGTTCTCAAAAACATTTCAGTTTCTGCTATTATAAAAACCGGTGTATGACAAGATTGTAGCGCAACCGATGCTAAATATTCATATGTATAGATCGCCATGATCGATCGTGTGCACAATACGCGCAATAAATACTTTGCCTTGCCTTCATCTTTAAAAATTAGTAATAAACATGTCTTCATTTATAATTGTATTTTATTTCACTTTTATTTCTTTGCTATTTTAGATCGACTGTTTGTGAATTATGTTATATAAGCTATACGTATATAACATAAAACGTATATAACTTGTGTACTAAGAATGAGGCTTATTAACTCACAACCGTACCGCATGGATTCTCCCAAAGATACAATTAACCGAAAAGAGACATCAGTTTCGCGTTCGTTTGGGAAATAAATAAAAAGACCCGGCGGTGTAGCGTGTAGCACGTGCGCGATGCGCGGTGTACGGTGTACGGTGTACGGTGTACGCGGCGGGGTGTCCCGGGGTACGGCGGGGCGGGACGGGCGTATAAGAAGATACTCTCCAGTGCAGAAAAGCCATTACTGGATTGTTCAGGGCGGGAAATTCCCAGAGCAGTTGTGTGAACTTGTACAAGAGGTGGATGCTGGGTACCGGAGAGCCCCTCGACAGAACCGGTCCAGGGCAGAAGATTTTCGAACTCGCTGAAGGAAGTTATTTTAAATAGAGCCGAGTATTGGCGACGAACGCTGAGATGATCCAATTGTTTGTATGCAAATATTAACCTTTCATTATTATCTACGGTTACAAGAATACGTAGGCTGTCGATTATCTCACTTTTATAGAATCATGTGGGTCATTTTCCGTTTGATTATTATAACAATGTAGATGCAAATATATTATTCAATATTCAACAAATAAAATAAGTTATTGATTAATCTTAATTAACTTAAAATAATTATAAACATTCAAAAATGTATGGAAATCCTCATAACTCCAATAAATAATGTCCCTTTTCAGCTCATGCAAATAAAATTGCATAGCTGTCCTCCACTATAGATGTACAAGTTGTTGGGTTAAATTGTTAGATTGAAAATGCCCTTACAAGGCGAAACGCGTTTCAAGTAAATTAAATGAGTAAAATCAAAAAGCGAATGTTTTATTTTCACGTATGTAATTTATTATTGCCCGCGAAAATCTGTTAAGAATATTTTTGTATAATTACATTCGTCGCTTTTAAGGGAGAAATTCCCGCTGGCGGCCCTTCGGTCTCCCAGTCAGTGATCCACGGCTTGCTGTTTGCCCGAGGCCTTTAAGATTACATACGTCTGAGGGAGAACTTATTCTCTAAGGAGGCTGCAACAAATTCTATATAAACATTTATCGTTCGCAAGATCAGAATATATAAACGCGCGGTGGGTGTATTTAAGTATCTCGATACTTCGCCTCTTTGTAAATTAATCATTTATATGTAAGTTCATTCTGTAGTAATTATTTTATAAGCTAATGATATTTTTGTATATAAAATAGAGGAGTAATCCTGCGTACAAATATGCGATTCATTCAAATGAGTGTAATCTGAGGGAGATGTAATATATAATACCGTGGACCCCGAAGGCAAGGAAAAAAGAGAAATTTCGTGTTAAAGACACGTGTTATACCGTGAACGGCGAGATGCGCGAATGTCTCCTGAATGCAGGAGCTGAACGTCAAGGACCGAATACATCAGTTTATTGGACATCTTGCAAAAAAGAATGATAGCTTGGATCAGCTTGATGTGGAGGGCCACATATAAGTAGGAAGAGGAATGTTAGACGGACTAAGTGGAAAAGGCCACATGCGCATCTCTAGTGACAGCCCTAAGATCTGCAGGATGCCGAGAAAAGTGGAGGAGCATAATCAAGAGGGCGATAGTTTACGAATATCACGATTTTCAGTTATGAGGGACCGACATGGATGATCCCATATACCGGATGGTAATCGGTAAAATCATAAATTAAAGTAATAAATCTTCTGAATATTAAAACTTAAATATTCCAAAATATGAGAAATAACAAAGACACATTACCATTTCGGAAACAATACAATTTACAAACAATACATTGTTTTTGTTTCTTGAATTTAGAAATGATTGTAATCTTCTTCTAGTACCTTATCCTTTCAACGAATGCTGGATATCATATTGGATTTTATCACACTGTTTAATGCGGTCCAGAAAAGGTCTACAGCGGACTGGCCAAACCGCTGCCTCAGATTCTTCAGGTTCCAGGACCCTAATTTGCAACATCCGATACTTCTCAGGATCTCATATGTCAGAGATAGTAAAGTTTTAGGATTTTAATTATTTTAAATACTTTTTTATTTTATTATCTTATTTTGAGCACTCTCCTGCAGATCCATATCTCAAATTTCTCCAGTTGCCTTGTCATTTATTCGGTAAGCGTCTATGCTTCCGTCCATAAAGTAATATTGAGAATACATAGCATCTGACAATTCGCATTCGTAATTTGAGGTTTAGATCATAACTGCAGAACATATTTTTATACCGATGAAGGTAACACGGGCTTGTTCAATACGGCATTTAATTTCTACAGCAGGACCCCATCTTACATTCATCATGTAGCCTAGGTATATAATATTTTGCAATTTCTCAAATTTCGTTCCAACTTTAATCGGTAACCGTGTTCCGTTTGCTAATGACTACATATTTATAGTTATATTAAGTTCTAACTCACCTTCTACGCCCTTCTTGCTACAACAGAAGTCGTAGGTAGGTATTACTCGTTATAAGTAGAGTATTATGTTACAAAAACTTTACATAACTTTATTAACGTCAAACTGATAAAATTGTTGCATTAAACTGATCAAATTATTACGAATCAGTTCTAATTCAGGTCAGACGAAGAAGCGCACCCTGAAAATTATAACTGAATTTGTTCCAAATGACGTTGATCATAACGATAAATGGATCATGGGCTCCTCGACTCGGCAGAAGCTGTTCGCCTTTATTAATTGATTCTCAATCTAACGCATACGTAAGTATTATATATGCTACAATATCTATATTTACCTTTTTACTATAACTTGGTTTCAATTTAAATTAATGTAATTTCTCTTCCTTTCTTACATCATCAGGAATTTCATTCTATCTCTTCCTCTTGTATGATATTCGTGCTTAATTTGCCTTAATCTTCTTTATATATTCTACCGATCTCGCATAAAGTTTATATTGAGATATTTAGTGAGAATTTAAAAGAATAAATACTAACATTGAAATATATTATCTGTTTAAAGGTCTTTTAGCACTATACTATGTACATCTATATTTTCTCTATATAATCCTTAAATATTTATTTTGCATCTTGATAATTTTGCATTTCTTCTTTATTAGTCAAAAATAAAATACCATTGCTGTACATAGTTTATACGTAATAACCCTTCCCAGAAGCGATATTTTGTATCTTGACTCGCAAATATTTCATTTCAGTCACTACCTTCAGACTCACTATCTATGACAACTGCTGGTATAATTGGTATTCTTTGATTTTCAATGTTTGTTACATTACCAAATACACACTTCATTTATTAATTTAACAACAACATGAAATAGTATTTATCAGGTTGTTCGGCTCTACCGATGTGAGTACGATTCATCGCATCACTCATTCAAACAAGAGGATAGAAGGAATCTTCAATCAAATAAATTCTGTAAATTCAATTTAATGATTTATTCAAAATGATCATGATTAAAATAAGAGATAGAACAAGATACGTTGAAATTATCAACCAATTTGTCGTACAAGATACTTGATTTCTTTAGAAGTCCTTCCAGAGATTATTATAGAGTATGAAATTGAAATTAGAATGAAGACAAGTAGATGGTCATGTTACATGATTTATTTTTCTTTTAGTACGCTAAAATAAGAAGTCTGATGAATGGTAACACCCCACTATATGTATAATTTTATTTTTTTAGCATAAAAGAATACATTTGAAATAAAGGTAATTACTTTACTAGACGCGGTCTATTCTAACCTTATAACCTGTACAGTTTTTATAATTTGTATATTGTCAAGACACAATCAAAAGTTATAATATATTCGGAGACAAAATGTGTAGGTTAACTGTGTTAGCACAAATGACAAATTAGTTTAATTTTATATTTTACGTACATCAAGCAACCATTTTCTTATTTTTGGTTTGAAATCGTTAATCACTTTAGACCCTTTAAGATCTAGTGGCAATTTATTAAATATACGCGGTGCATAAAATAAGAAAGATCGTTAACCGAATTTGGTATCCATTCTTGGCACTAAAAAGCATCCTAAGGTTTTACTCCTAGTTTTCTTTGATTCGGATCGTGGGTGTGAAGTTAAGTTTTAGGATTGATATGGTAAACAGTCGTCTTATATTAGTCGATTTAAAAAGTTCTTTAGAGTTATATCCGAATGGCCTCTTTTTTATTACTCCATTGACCTATTTCTGAGCCTTAATTGGAGAATCCATTAAAGAAAGAGCTGTACCGCCCCATGCACATATTGTGCAACTGATGAAACTCTGACAAAGTGAATAATATACCATTTTCAATACTGTAATATTCATGGAACTACGTACGTTTAGAGCTTGCTCGATCGATATGAGGAGCCCGTCGTAAATTATCATCAATTATTAATCCGAGATAAATTATCTCACTTATGTCACAGTGACATATTTGATTTGAATCCGAAATGCAAGTATGTATTTTAATAGTCTTTGGGATGAAATGGTTCTCTTGTTTTTGTTTTCGTGTGAATGTGTTTTTTAAGTTGAGTGTTAGCGGGTGATTTTCTAGAATACTTTTGATTTCTGCTGTTGCTAATTCTGCCCTTTCAGATGTTTCAGCCCACGTGTCACCATTTATAATGATTACAGTGTCGTCAGCATAACCAATTTTAACTCCGACCTATAAAGTTTTTTTTATAAATTCATTAATATATATTATAAAGGGTATCGGACCGAGTGTGCTACCTCGGGGCACTCCATGTACATTGGATCACGCTGGTGCTATTGATTTCTACAGTTTGTTTCCTATCTTCTAGATAATTTCTAAACCAAATCAAGTGACTGCCAGTGATACCAATATTATTGAGTTTATCTACAAGCAAAGAGTGTGATATAGTATCAAATGCCTCCGATAGGTCTGGAAAGATGCCTACTTAAAACAAAAAATTAGGACTATGGAATTGAAGTTATCGTAAATCAGCCGACTCGTTTTTTTTTTTAAATTACGTTCTATTGTAATGAATAAATATTTACTAAGTTACAAATGTGTACGCTTCAGAAGTCCGGTGCGAAAGCGAATCATCAATATCGGATGCATAGGCGGTAGATTTCCCTGCAAAAAAAATGCAAACTTATCTACAGCAAAACAAAGTACCTATAATTAATAATGGAAAGCGACAAAATGTTACGCTTTATTGAAATGAATTATTTAAGGTTTATCTTCACTATCAATTATTGAGTGGTGCTATCATAATACGTGTACATACGATGTTGTTTCTGACATTTTTCTAATTAACATCACTCTCATTTCATAATTTTTCGAAACATTTATTTATGTCTGTATTTATTTATTTATGCGGTTGTGAAAACCATGACTTTTCCAATAATTTTGACATTATTTACTCTTAATTGTCTAATACTCGTAAACAATAAAAGAAAATTTTTCTCGTATATTTTTATTAAAAATTCTCTTATTATAATATTATCACGAGTAAAAAAATACACTTATAATAATAGACAAAGAAGCAAAGAAAGTTTAAAGGTTTGTAAGTAGAATTTAAAAATTCGTATATAAATAAAAAATAAAAACATTATTTTCTAGTGGTTTTCTAGTGATGATCATTTTTTCAATCTTATGAACTAAATTTGTATTTTAAATGTAGGATATTAATAGGTTAACTTATTTTCATATGCATTAGAAATTGTGTTCCATTGACACCCAAGACACCGTTATTTTAAGCTATTTAACGAACTGAACGTCAAGTATCAACGACAGAATCGGCATTAACGTTGTAGAGTTTCATCATAATATATGGATATAAATAAAACAATGTTATAACTTTACTTGAGTTTATTAGCACTACTCGAGTTTCGAGAGAAACGGTAACTCTCATCGACAAGTGAAGTATTAAACAATCAAGATACAAGGGCTAGATGGTAGACATACAAGTAATTAGGTATTGTCAGATGGAGGGGGAGGGGGCGAAGTTACTGGTGAAATTACTGGTGAAATTTCCAAAAAAAAACATGCAAAATTGAGTGATCGCTTTTTATATTCCGGACATAATATTAGTAATACTATTTTATTTATGGAAAATATGAGAGTATGGGTAATTACAGGGCTTAGTATAACGTGTTAAAAACATTTTACATATAAAGAATATCGCTTTAAATATTTAAAAAAAAAAAATTATATTCTCATTATGACATATATGCTGTTTCAGGGAAAATTAATATCAAATTTAGTCCATAGAGGGCGATAATGTAGTGATATTCGCAGTGATTCCACATATTAACATATATACAACTTTCAAAAATTAGATAGATATAGAGGTTGATCGGATGGAATGATGAACGTTACATTGTGTAAAGTGATCACTTAAGCCAGCCGAAGACAGGTCGTAAGCCTTACTCATACTTCCATATTTTTCCATTAATAAAAAATACTTTCGTTTATATGAGATATATATTATTTGGGTATTAATTTGAAAAACAATATTATATTTTCGAACTCATCTTCTGTCCTCTCAATACTCCCGCTACGACCACCTCTCCACCTTCCACCGGTAATTCCGCCTCTCCCCTTCCATCTGTCAGTACCTAATTACTTTTATATGTCTACCACCTAAGCCTTATCTCCTATATTTGTGTGTTTTATACTTCACATATCAACGAGAGTTACTGTTTATTTCGAAACTCGAGTAGTACTAATAAACTCAAGTAGAATTATAACATTGTTTTATTTATATCCATTCATCGTAAATTATCAAACTGAATGATAATACTAGTACACCGACAGCGTAGCTCAAGGATATAGCTATCCTCGTGGGTAATACCGCATTGCTTTTTAAAGACATATCTTGGACGGAAATTTATGACAGAGCATGGCTTTGTATTTGAAGTAAGAAAGAAATGGTTGTATTTAAATTTAATAACGCTGAACAATATCAAGACCATGTGCGTGATAATCAATGACAAGAACAAAGGCCAGAACTATGATTAAAATGATTAGCTGCAGAAGTTAAGAACTTAAATGTTTACTTTGATTTAAACCTTAGATTACCTATTAATTTAAACCATAAGTACCTTTCAAACGTTAGCACAGACAAAACACTTTTTAACATTATATACATGTTTAAGAACATTCTAAATATATTTAATTAATTGATACTTTAAATTGTTTACTTTGCATTTGTACAGAACCTAAGGGTGGCTGGCATAAGGAGAAACAGCAAAAGCAATACTGGGCCCTTTGGCCAAAAGCCACTAATTATTTAATTAGTGTAATGAATAAGGTAACCGTAACATACCGTGCAGGTACCCATCGAAGTCATTATACGCGGAGTTTGCAGTGCTCGACGTGATGCAGCTTTGCGTAGGGTCAATCCAATCCACTTTCATCAAAATCAAAATACACATGACAGACCCTAAGGCATAACGGTCCCGGTTTTAGTATTAGTAAAATTTAGTTGTGAACGTTTTGGAGACATCTTATATACATTTTTACGCACAAATGAAATAAATAGTAATTGTGCTGCTGTCAGAAAAAAGTACACAAGAGTTGGAAGAACACAAAAATGTGTATAAATTACATTAACTTGTTGTTTTCTTTCACTCACCACCGGTTTCTCTCGTACTAGCCATTTCATTCAGGCAAGATATAAGTTCTTTTTGACAGAGAAATCACCTCATAAAATTTTAAAAATACTTTTTATTATATATTAAATAATACTATTTGACATGCTCGGTGGTCTAGTGCTTAGGACACTCGCCTAGTAATCTATTGGTCGGGGATTAGAGCCTCGTTAAAGGAGATCAACAAGTGGTCCTATTTTTATAGCACAAGCTTTCAACTTAATTTCATATCATATCGGGACCTGGGCATTTGGCCCAATTTAGCGGTTGTCCCGATTAACCGAAGCGAGTGTAAAATGAATATTTATCTTTAAATCATACTTTTGAATTAACAATACACAAATAGATTTTCATGATAATTTAATGAAAATCGTTCTTCTTCGTCTAATTTTTGATGTTTCGATTAAATGACTTCAACAATAATTTATTGTACCCTCACAGTCTTCATTTTAATCGTAACATGGTAAATAGTTATCTTTCATCAAAAATAAATGATAATTAACAAGAGTCACTTCTAAAATGTCTTAATTCTCCGCATTGCTCAACATTTCTGGAATGTCTACAGGTAGTGAAGCCGTAAACAGCGAAGCTCTTCAGTATGGTATTGATTTTTAGTAGTATATAATTAACAAATTTTCCTCGATACACCGTATTTTTATTACCGGCATGTCTAAATGTTGTACTACAACGATTTGTTATCAGGCGTGAGAAATTAAACATTGAAGTTATGTGTATAATATGTATTGTGATCTTAAATTTACTGTCCAATTAAGCGATTTAAATTACTGTCGGTTCCTTGGTTTGGCTTCCGTTCCTCGAGGCCCTCGGCCCAAATAAACGGATGCCCCGATTAACCGGCGGCCTAATTAATCAGAATCGACTGTACATAAAAATAAATTAAATCAGTACATTTTTTTAGCTATAAACAAATACAAAAATAGATTAAAACAGTAAAAAGTATAGTTGTTTAGAAACGAGATGAATAATGATTGTTCGTCATAAAAAGTGTTTGTAAAATAATGAAACGGAAATACAGAATCAAGACACTAAAATTGTCTACGTTAACCTTTTTTTGTAGAACTCAATATCAGTTCAAAAGTGGTGTGCTAAGAACAGTGCAGCCCTCAGGACCACTACCGATGTAATATAAATAAACACCGCCCGACGACGACCTCCCGTCTTTGACCGGGCGGCCAATAAAATGATAATGAGTGCTGCCTGAGAGACCGCCAAATGTTATTCTTCAGTGCCGTGTCCATCTGTGACGAAAAATATTTTAATCAAATTTTCGTTTTATTTTCAGATATGAATGATGCGATAGAAACTCATATATTATATAAATTATTTTCAATGGTGACATACAAAAAATAAGAGTTTTGGTATTTTAATTATTATAATTTATCATTACATTTACTTATCCTGCTAGCGAAAAAGGAAACACAATTTAAGTAGTAGTGAGTAATGTGAAGTGACTAAAAGTATATTTTTTTATACTATTAAAGAGAACACATTCTTTTCGTGAAGTTGTAATTATTCAGCACATAGCTCTGTAATATTTCAAATACTAATTAAATATATTAATTAAAAAGATATACAAATCAATTTTATCAAAAAATATTGTTGTCGCTACCGAGATTCGAACCTGGATCTCTTTCCAATAGTGGGACGATAAATGTATTAATTAGAAAAGTGTAACATATATGAAGGTTCGAAAACTTGTCGTCAAAGTACTGTGTGTTGTAGCATAGTTGGTTAATGCGCGTTCCCCGGATTGAAAAGAGATCCAGGTTCAAATTCCGGTAGCGACAACAATATTTTTCGATAAAATTGATTTTATGTGTATATCTTTCTAATTAATATATTTAATTAGTATTTATCTTTTACGTGTATATTCATTGTTTATAATCTTATGGAGACATTCTAAATTCAGCACTTGAAGGAAATTGTGACAATAACTGCCAAGTTTTTCGAATTCTGTACTTGAATATTGGCTTGAAACTATGAAGACTGTCAGGTAGAAGAGTGGATTGGAAACGTGAATATAAACCCATATATATTTAATAATTGATCTCTCTGACTTCTTCTCTCTATTACGTTTCGTTTTACTACTAATAATTATTTATATAGCATGTTAAAAAATATACCAATCTCGGTTTAGGACTGACTTCCTAGATATATATTTTTCTTCTTTTGTCGCTCTGTTAAATTCGCGGAGCTATATTAAACTTCAGTTATAAATAAATTCAATGACCCGAATTAAATGATTTAAATGAATAACTCGCGCGTATAGCTCACTACATATTATCTAGTATCTAAAAATGCGTACAAGTGGTGCGGCTCGAGCAGAAAGAACTCGATTGACTTGCGGAACGGACGAATCTGCCGCGCGCAACGGTCGTATGCAATTGTCAATGCAATAATTGTGACAAAATAAAACGCGGCACGATTCTGCGAAGCTCGTGTAATTATACTGCGGTTACTGCATTACACGGGAGAGGATGAAATGTGACGCAGTAATGGACACAATCCGCAGCGAACGAAGGGCGAAGTGCAGTCGATTAGACGAAACTTGTACCGAGGGTGAAATCGATAGCTTATATTATATTATGCAGTAGCTGTGATGAAAGTCGTCACCGTCCACGAATACTCCTACTGCTCTCCGGCTCCCCTACGGATGAAGTTCTTCAAAAAAGGATGTAAAATAATGATGTTTGCCGCTCGCTCATTTACCGCTCGGCTCCCCGCTTCCGAAATCGGATGGTGAGCTCGTAAAATGAGCCATGTCTGTACTCAATCCAATAATTTCATTAATCCATTTAACACCTCAAAAATATATTACAGTGCGTAAGTATGTCCTTCAGTATTGTATTATGACTTGCCCATAGTTAAATAACTTTACAAGACGGCTCGAGGACTTGAATAACTTCCGTTATCATATTAATAGTAATATACCTGATCACAATTTTACACAAGAAAAGTAGGTACAGGCATAATATGTACAGGCAAGAGTCAATGTTTACACGCTCTGCTATCGCTTCGTACCTGTACTATCCGCGTAAGTGATGACCCCTGATGAAATCCGCTAGTTCGGATGTGAAGAAGTCCTCGAGACTTTTCGGAGATCGTTGGATAGAAAGAGGAAATCTGATAGAGCAAGGTGATAGGAATGATGTGGAATAAACTCTCAATCGAACTCTTGAGTACCCATTTTTGCAATGATAGCAGTGTGCGGATGGGCATTATCGTCGCTTGAAACCGTTTTCCTGGTCGGTTTTCTTGAATTGCGGCCTCAAAGCGACAGAGTTATCGGCAATGATCCTCAAAAATGATGGCTATATTCCTCGGAAGCAATTCATACTTGTACTATTCGATTCTTGCCTTAACTCTTCGGTTAATCTCAAAGAAAAGTATGTGTCAAAAGTGTTTGGTTTTTGTACTTGACACTTCATTTTCTTTAGACGACAATTAATATTTTACAAATTTAAAAATTCAAAACTTATTCAATAAAACAGTAGGGGAGGAGTGTACTAGTTGTCACAAAAAACGGTTTTCTATTTTTAGAAAAAAAACAAATGATTTTTAAAATATATTTTTTGGTTTCCATATAAAGTCATCGTGACCTTTAATAATAAATATAAACAAATGGTCAAACGTAAAATGGATTAGTAATCTGATTGAGGATTAGTAATCCTTTTGAGGGGGTCAGTTGTCTCAGTGGATGGGAATACGTTGTCACAAAGGATTAATAGATATTTTGGCCCGCGTAATAATTAAAATAAAACCTTTTAAGAACAAATAACATATTTATATATTTTTAACAAATATTAAAAAAAAAATTATCTCAACTATCTATCTACAACGAAGAAGACTGTTTTACAAAAATAAAATTTATAGGAATACATTAACAAAAAAATGACGATTTTCCATTTAAAATAAAAGGAATACATAATATTATGATAAACAAATTCAAAATTACTTTTTGACCATCGTCATCAGTTTCACAATTATTACAGCGCAAAAATAGATATTCTTTTCTAATAGCCCAGGACTCTCACTCCTACACTGGACCCTTTTTACTACAAGACCAGATCTCGACACATACCAGACAATGATTCTTCTTCTTCTCTATTTTGACTGCTTAAGTGTTGGCAGTTTTTTTAGAAGATTGTATTAAAACCGAATCATTTTTCACTGGCGTATCTGTCGATTCCAGCTTTAAATTTTGTACTCCAGGAAATTCTCGATTCAGTATTGTAGCGTATTGGAATGCAAATTTTCGGCAAAAACTCGACAACACTGCACACTTATTTTCCTGGTTTAACTTATATAATGGCGTGCATCGTAACATCAACAGGTGCACTACCACTTACCACTCTGAGTGAGCCTTTTTCTATCTCTAGGCATAATAGCCTGATAATAGTCATAATAATATCTTTGTATTCATTTTAAAAAACTCCTACAAAACTTTAATATCGACGGGGCTAGTTATCTCATGTGGCAACAGACCCCCAAAATGTAGAGACAGTTAGTACACAAACGAAGTAAAGTAAAGTATAACGGTCACAAACAATGTAAGTAGCTTAAATCAAATTGGTACTAAAAGATAACATACGTGTTAAGGTAAACTTCTAGTAAACTGAGATAATAAATAAATTGTAAAATTATTATTTTTTACTCAAAACGATAATTATTAAGGTAACACATTGTTATTGTGAAGTTGTAATTATTCAGAACAGACGGTCTGCGATATTTTAAATACTAATTAATACATTTAATTGGTAATTTTGACACTTTGGATGCCAGCTTCGACACGCCTCGAACAATGAGGCCGAAAGTTTGTGGGGTTCGCCTCGGTGTGATGATCATATTAGCGATCTCACGAAGGTTCAAATATATTCCGCTTACTGGAAAATTAATTTGAGATAACTAGTACTTGAGACAATTATGTATATATGTTTAAAGCACTCTTTCCTTGGAAAAAAAAGCGCTATGTATGCATCAACATAATATTTTTGAAAAAATAAATCTTAATTGAACATTATTTATATTTTTTCAATTTTAACATTTTCGTTGTAAAGTTGAATTTTCAAAATATAAATAATAATAATAAAAACTTTTTACTTTTTATAATATGGTAAATCCTAAATACCTTTGAGTAAAATACGCCAGAATTAAATAAATCAATATTATTAAATTCGGATAAACTTTGATACAATTTATATATTTTGAAGGAGAATACATTTTCGTTGAGAAGTTTCATTTTCAGGACACAGTGCTGTGGTAAGTTTCGTTGCATGAGAAGCGATACACTTTTATAATTTCTAAATAAATTATTATATTTCTAAAATGATATCATGACCATTCTACCACCAAAGGAAAATGAAAAGTGAAAAGTATACAATTATAACGCGCCGAGATACGAGCAACGAGAGGCGTTCTGCCACCCTTTCTCCCTTCCCACATACCCTTGAACCCCATTATGTCCCGCTCAAACTCCAAGACTCGATGACTCTCTCGACTCTCTCTACGCCACTGGTTAGGGGTGAACATAAAAATAAAAGCATGTTGAATTGTAACTGCGCTGTGCGAATACAATATGTGTCTATAATATAAGTAATATTTAAATACCGATAAATAAAATGTATTTATCGATTTGAACTAACGTATTCAGAAAATTTTAATCAAATAATTAAAGCTTGTTTGTAGATGTTACGATTAAAAATGAAGCAATTAATAACATACTAAATGGTAATCGGTCACCCTAAAAATTGAAATTTAGACATTGAAATAATTATGAGCATATTATTATTGCGCACATTTATTCACGAACCTAGCGAGAAGAACAATGTTACATACCGACCGTCTGTGAGAGTTTTCTTGTTTAATTCAGTCGGTCTTCTGATGTACAACGGCGTATTTAGAGGCTCAGAAAAATGAATAGACTGAAACCGAACACTTTATTGCGAAGCCTAAATATTAAAATAAAAAATCAACGGTGGACTGCAGAGATGGTATTTTGGATTGCAACTTATAAGATATATTCGTAATTGACTTTATAGGAAATATCAACTCGGGTCGATATAATGCAAGTCATGAAAACAATTATACCCATCTTTTTTCCCCCAATATTTTATTGTGTTTACAAATAACGCGATTCAACCCAAAAGAGACACCAGTTGCATAACAACAACTCTCCCCAAGCAATAAATCATGGACACAACACTAGACAAACAACAAACATCTACACACCAGTTCCGAGAGCAACAACGACATTTTATCAAAGATTCTACATGTTCCTAGCTCCGAAACTATACAATACACTCAGTACCAACTGGAAATCGTACAATTCCTATAAGATTACACAAATATGGACCCAATATATGATTCAATCAGGTAGAGATGAATCAGAAGCATGGATATCCAACAATTTAATATAATGTATACAATTCTTTTACTAATAACTCACTAGTCCTTCAACACTCCCACTCCACATATTTTTATTATAATTTTATTTTATTCTTACTTTTTTATTCATATTTGATTTATCTTTTTATTCCAAACAACAGCACGAAAAAAAAAAACTGGCTACTTTAACACAGACTTTAGTCTAGCAAAGTAGCCAGGACAACGCTGTATATATCAGAGGTGAAGTCTACTTCATCCCACACAATAAACTATGTATTATGTATGTTTATTATGTATGTTTATTATGTATCCACCTCTGTTAGTACAAAAATATGGATGTCAAAATATATATAAATAAATAAAATAAATATATTGCCGGGTTAGAAAATCACCCTGTCTGATATTATTTTGTATATAATCATGGCAATACTACGATCACTTCATTGCATCGATATTTGTCTATGGTCGATATTCGAGAAATTTCTGTCGAAGCGGACACCCTATCGTAAAAACAGCCTTGAATACACACGGACCGCCGCCGCTCGGACGGCGAGCCACTATTGTCGGAATTCAATATGTAAATCGGAGGGTAAATGTAAAATTGGTCTGTTCAATCACTAGTGCACTATTTATTGTAATTTATTTGTACTTAACCTCTTTCCAGAAATTAAACATTTCCTACTCGGTATGGGCGATGGAAGATGGCGATAATAATGGCACGATCGCTCGAGGACTTGGTTCGCTTCTGTTGGCATATTAGTAGCACACTTTCTTCACGACGACTGATTTGGCCGGAGAATCCGTAGATTTAGGATTGGATATCTGGTCTGCGGCAACAACTTCTCTGGTTCAAGATTGGATGACCATTTCATTTTGTATAATCCGTGATTATCGTCGTAAGATCCCAGCAGAAGTAGTCGTCGACCAGATCCATGACATTGGGGCTGCCGAGGGTATTATTATTTATTTGTTCACGTTAAACCGGGGGCGGATAGTCGGTTATCTAACACCCGATTGACACTCATGGAGTCACCCTATTTTGATTAAGGCTTACCTTTCAAAAATAATTCATATTTTCGTGTTTTTTTACGAATATGTGGGTTTTATATCAAAATTTATACAATAAATTTGACGTTTTTTAAACTATTACTTAAATAAGACTATTACACCAATGTAAAACTAATAAACTGAATGTTATTTGCCATAATTAAGAAAATTAAATTAAGAAAGCATTGTAGGAAAGACCGCAAGCATTAAAAAATTATTCAGCTTATCACAAAATTGTCTTAATATAGAAAATTCATGCATATACGAAATATATTTTCTTACTATCTTGAAACCAAGATTACGAAAAATATGTAATCTGCAATGAATCTAATTAGCAAAATTTTAAAAATTAATAGTTATAAATCATTCAAATTTGGAGCTTTAGCTACTATTTAAAATCAAAATTTATGTTAAAAACACAATAATTTCTTACTAAATATTATTTATATTGATTCTATTAATGTACATTTTTAATTATTTTTTAATCGGCGATTTGTAATTTTAAAAGAAAGCAATATAAACACACATTTTATTAGGATCGATATAAATATTTTTTAGTAAGAAATTGTTGTATTTTTAATAAAAAACTTGATTTTAAATAGCAGTTGAAGCCTATAAGTATGTAAGTAAATATAATATATTATTTAAAATAATTTGTTTTCACTAACACAAAGTATTTTCAAAACGTCAAAAATTGATCATATGTACTGCAGATTGAATGGTTTATAACTATTAATTTTTAACATTTTGCTAATTTGGTTCAATGCAGATTTGTTTCCATAATCTTGGCTTCAAGATTATAAGAAAATGTGTTTCGTATAAGGATTTTCTATATTAAGACAATTTTGTGGCACGCTGAAAATAAATTTAATGGTCGCGATCTTTTTATAATGCTTGTGTTTTCTTAGTTATGGCAAATAATATTCAGTTTATTAATTTTACATTATTATAACAGTCTTATCTAAAGAATAGTTTTAAAAAAAGTCAAATCTATTGTTTAACTTCTGATATAAATAAATAATAAAAACCAACATTTTCGTAAAAAACGTAAAAATATAAATTATTTTTGAAAGCGCGCCCTTAATATCTAAAATAAATTATCAGCTCGGTAAAATAATAAACTTTTAATCCTTGGATATCACGGCAATCCGTGACTATATTGGATCTTTAGTAATGTTTTATCATTGAATCATCAATTAATATTGCGGTATTTCTACGAGTATTTGGTTTGTTTTGGACGTCAACCGATTTTGAGGTTAAAACTGTCATTTCCAGTGTATGTGAATTTTGTCAAATTTGTAATCAGCAATCACATATTTTGTTGCTTCGCTACTAGTAAACGATGTAATGTTAAAAATTAATGGTCGCCATGAGGTTTTGTTATTGATAAAATGGTTAAATGAGTAAATAGATTTATTTTCAGAAAATTATTACAGAAATATTATTACAGAAAACGTCATAATAAAATTTTCCTAGCTAATGTTATGTACCAACAAGGATGATTTTGAATATGAACACTTGGCGGTTTGAAGTAATTATGTTTACCGGGTTTGAGTGAATAAATAACAAATTTCACAGAGATGTTTTGAAATAAGCAGACTCGGAGTTCTCTCTCGTCAAGTCAAATACAATCAATTGAAAATAATAAAATTGGCGAATCACCAGGTGCTTTAGTACTTGTCTTTTGAAGAAAATATATTCAGATTCGTATTCCCAATTTAAGTGCAAATTTGAGTGCAAAATGCCAAGTGAAGTGAAATAATGGTTAGAAAAGTGTAATAATGATAATTTGTGTAGTCAGTACATTAACTTGAGATGAATGCTTTGGATAACAATACATGATCAGCTTCTTGGATGGAAGGTGGTGCAGGTGGTGCAGGTGGTGCAGGTGGTGCAGGTAGCACTTAGCACTGGGGACAAAAGGAGAATATGGTCGATAGAGGTAAACGTGCATTCCTGAGTAGTAATGAGAAAGAATGCTACTCTTGACTCACTGGTGTAATTGTGATTGATATTCAATAATATCAGTGATTGGAAATTGTGACTGTGATCACTGTTTCATTACTAATACGCGTGCGCCGCACGATTTGCACGATATAAATAAAATTTAAAAAATTTGAGCGTGTACTTGTATTACTCAAATTTTATTTACGTAAAAAACAAGTTCTTGCATGTACGGGTATACTTAATATATACTCGTATCTTATTTAATATCGTCACAAATAATAATTAAAACCCTGAAAAAATATGAGTTTATTTTTCGAGTATTTCGGGTCAAATGCGTAAAATATTTTGGCAGAATCTACTAGATGGAGCTTATCCCGAATTAAAACGTCATTCCTTCATGAATATTTCATTTGCACATGCGCCGAATTATAAACCAATAAATAAAATTGAAAATATGAATCACGGATCACGATATTCAATCACTATGATACTCGCCACAAAAAAGCTAACAATTTATGTAATGATTTTTTTCTGCGAATGGCATCGCGAATACGGTATTTTTAGTCTATGCGGACGGACTCGGAGCGGACATCACATCTCCCGCGCCGGTCGTCTACTGGTAGCCCGATTTTTTTTTTCCAATTCCTTCGAGTCCGCGATACTCCTCATACATGCTACTATTTATATGCGGCTAGACCGCCAAATCTACCGCTACAAGTGCATCAGCGCTAATCGCTTTGACACTTTTACTAACTACCTTATTGTAATAAACATCATGTGTTTTACATTAATACATGAATTGGAAGGGTAAAAAATTCTGATAAAAAACCCTCTAAACAATTTACTGGAAGTTAAATGCTTCAAATTAACTAGGCGCGCCACTTTATGTACAGTGCCGCCTTATTCTATCGTAATACTTATAAGGTAACTAAAATAAATTACAACTACACTCAAGAATATTGTTTTATTGTTACAGTCATTTATTGGAGAGTTCAGTCGACGCTGTCCGCTTCTGTGTGCGTCTCAGTCCGGAGGATCGAGCGCGTCGGTTCGCTTCAGGAAATAGTGCCTGGGCAATCTATGTTTGTATCTGAAAGCCATCAAACTGATATTGTGCTTGTACGAGCCGAGAGTTCGGATGAGAGGATTATCTTGAGAAGGATGGGAGCAGGATTTGTGGAAGCTTGCCGATAATTTATCAAAGCATTGTGTGATTCACCTTGTGCTGGTAGTGTAGTCTAGATAGATTCGTTTTGAGTGTGGTCTTGTGTATGATTTTAAATGCTTTGTTTTGGATAACTTGGAGCTGCGTATATTTCGATTTGTGTATGCTGCTGAAGGCAGGCGCTGCGTAGGCGATAGTAGGCAGAACCATACTGTGGTATAATATTGATTTTTTGTGAGTGGATAGTGCGCCTGTCCTGTTGAATAGGGGGCGGAGCGCGCCAATTGCTCGGTTTGCTTTCAGGCGTGTGTTCGTCACATGACGTGTCCAATTCGAGCGCCGGTCGAATGTCAGTCCGAGATATTTCACCTCGGTCAGCCACTCCACCTCGCTTTCATTGACTAAGATTTTGACTCTCAGCGTCGCCTTCGCGACTCTGTGAGTAAAAAGAATAGTCTCGTTCTTGTCTTCGTTCAGTTTCAGCTTCCACTGGCGGTAGTATGCCACCATTAAGGTTAACGCCCTCCGGAGCTGTCTGGCGGCCAAGTCCGGGCATCTGGATGTTGCAAAGAGCCTGGTGTCGTCTGCGAAGACGGCGCGCGAGCAGTTCTGAAATGTAGGAGTATCAGAAGAGAATATTAAACAAGTCTGGTAGCCCGACCGAGCGGCATTATTTTTTATACCGGCCACTCGGGCTGTGGCGGCGCGTGATTTTTAAAATTCTATAAAAGGAATATTATTGTCAAACCGGACTGCTCAGCTATGCGATATATGGCGATACGATGGGTTTATGTACCGTCAATTCTGGCAAACGATCGATTACTGCCAGGGTCTTCTGCATAATTAGACAGGTGCTGTGACCAAAATTGGAGACTGGCGAAGAATGGCCCTAAATTTAAAGAGGAACACACTACTGAGGACGCACCCTTACGTTACTACCACGCGCATGTAAGAGTCGTAGTCGAGTTCTGTACCTCAGCGCGACATTGGACGAAGATACAATCACGCGATACGGAACGGAAGACAGCCGTGCCTGCAAACAATGTCGTCCGTGTTTTGTTAAAATAAAATTACCGTAGATTGTTACGTACTTGCCTTATAAGTACGTCTTCAGTATACACCTCGTAAAACGCTAACGAATGTAATTTTTAACCCCGGATACTCGCCCACAGATACACATCCCGCCCGGCGATGCGGCGCTCTGACACACACACACATGTATATATGTACAAATTCAAGGACATCACATTTTTCAACATGAAATTGTTCCAATTTTATTTTTGTTACCTAAGTAAATTTTATTGTATTAAACGTGTTCATGTTATAATCAAGTTATTTTTATTATGATAAAATTATCCTTATTATGTTGTTAAGTTTAAGTATCGTTTTTTCCTTAAGTGACGAATACAGATTTAGGAGATCGTCGGTAGGTGAGAAATTCTGTTAGGTGTTTGTCTCATTTAAACCCACATTTTATGCATACTACTATGCTAGCCGATGGAGATGTGGCTCTATATTTCACAATATATATATATATATTATCATCGACAGATGTTTTGAATTTATCTTGATAAAACGATAAGTTTTCCAAATTTCTCGGTATACACAACTATGGATAAAGTTTATTCTACAATTTTGTAAAAGTTGGAAAATTCAAACGCCGTACGAAAACAGACCAGTTATTTTACGAATTGCCTACTTTGATTACAGCTAATGTTATGATGTAAAAGATACCTAAATATAATCATAAACTAGGAAATACTAGAAACAGTAAAAGAGAAAATAATAATACTTCAGTATTATCAAAAGCAGAAAAAACTCTTCATAAAATATAACGTATGGTGATTGATGAGAAAGGTCGAGACAAAAGTGTGTAATATTTATCTAATGGATTTTTTATTACATTATACGATTTCAATTTTAAAAATTGTATCTAGAAAGTGGTTTTATAAACAAATTCAATATGGACGTCACTAACCATCAGGCACTACGGCCAAATGTTAGGTATATTGAACTGTGAACGATTGGGATAAATCTTTGTTCGTATCACAAAACTAGACAGACAGATCACCACTACAAAAAGAAGCGTCATCGTTCAATCTCAATTGTATGGCGTAGTCGTCTAAAAGTAGGGCAGTTAAGGTCGGAAAATATCTTTGTTATGAAATACAATGAATAAGATCTCTGTGAATACTACTGCGGTACTTACGTACTCACTCGTGCCAGAAATACACCAATACACACCGATGCTCGTGTTCATGAGCGAACATTATTTATTTCAAAGTTTCTTATTACTTTGTCGCGCATCTACGTAGACAAAATACACTGTCAATAGTTTTATACGCAATAAACAACGAGTCGGGTTTTCATGTACTCAGACTAAATACGCAAAATATGTCATTGCCCATTCAAATCACGTAACCAAATCCTCACAACGAATACAAGGAGCATGTCACATTGTGAACAAGCCTCGACAGAGCTGCGCTAGGATGGGGTAGGGTGTAGGAGATGAGAGATGGAGGTACAGGAAGACGAAGAGCGTTTTAGTATATTTAAGTAAATAACTTGTTCGCTTTCATCTGTCAACTGGACATGGGAGAGGCCAGTGGCCTGCGGCCAGGCAGAGGGTGAGAGGTATGTTGTATTTTTACTTGTTAGTATTTGTTAGTAAACATTTATCTTGAGTACTGCGCTACAATCTACTCACAACTAACAGTGTAACATTAATTTAATTAAAGTTAAATTATGATTTATATATTTAATAATAGTCCAAAACCCGTATTCATTATTTATGTAACAAAGATATTGTATCACGTATTTTAATCGTTTATAGTCTTTGACTATTCAGTAGGCTCGAAATTTTTTTAGTTCATGAGCATGTAATAAAAAGCTTCAGGAATTTCCCCACAGCCACCTTCCATATAAACCAATTTCTCGACAAACCGACTTCTCCATAGCCGACTTCCTGAAAGATCAACATCCCGAAAAATCGATGAATCAACATCCTAATATTGACCCAAAACCCTCTTGTTTCAAGTATGTAAATCAAAAAAATAATGAGTGGCTCAAATGAAACAAAATCATGCAAACTCAATATAGAAATAGGTATCAAATAGTATTTATTTATTTTTCTTAAAGTCGATGCTCATTTGTCTGATCTGTTTGAACTATAAATATACAAATGGTCAGTGCCATAAAAGAAAATATTGTATTGATTATTTGAATACCTTTTATTATTTTCGAAATGTTGTTTTTAAGGTGAGTTTAACATTGAACGTATGAGTGTGGATCGATGTCTAAGAATGATATATGACGGGCGTATTGGTGGCACCAGAAATAGACTATATTCACTGACAAATTCGTGTCAATCAGATATTGCAAAGTGGTTTTAAATCATACATTTGTAAGAGTCCCGTAAAAAGATTGTTAGGGATAAATCGATGCACTTATTGGCCATTTCGAATTAGCACTTAATATTAACGTGGCTGTATCTATTAATACAAATATAATATAGATTTCAGTAATCCAAATAACAAATATATTGCAGTGATCTTAGATTTTCTTGAACTTCGACGTTTTTGATATAAATAGACATTGATAAAAGAAAACATGGCCAATTAGTATACAAGTTACTAAACTGCAATATTTCATATGGACACTACTACTCATATTAGCTACGGTATCCCGTAAGAGGGTGTAACACGAGCACATCAATGTTCTAAGTACAATACAGGGGAATAATAAAACCATTATAAAATTTTAACAAGGGATGAAACTATCGTTTTCGCAAAAGACACCATTCTTTTCTCAAATTTTCATAAATATGAGGTTGTTACACTGTTAAATGGAGATTGAACAATAACCTTTTGACTGTCATCATATCTAAGGCCAGTAGCATAACTACAAAAACTGGGCCCAAATGCAGAATGATAAAGGGCTCCCAAATAAGTATTGTATATAAAATACACAAATATTAGTACTGAGTGATTTATTCATTAAATAAAGGTGTCCAGCGGAAAAATTTCAAGTTTAATATTAAATTAAATAAAAAATTACAATGTTATTCTCACATTTCATTTATATAAAATGGAGTTTATCGATGCGGATTTTTATGTTTTATAAACAATATCGTCTAAACGCCGTCCATTTTTCTCAAGACACTTAAATTTGCGAACACGCGAGAGCAAAGCGTCGGTTCAATGGCAGCAACTTCACGTCCCATATTTTCTTGTAGGGCTTGAATTGTTTAAGGATTATTGCTGTAAACTCTCGACTTAAGGTATCCCCATAAAAAAAAATCGCACGGTGTAAGGTCCGGTGACCGAGGTGTCCAAGGTATATTTCCGTGCTTGCCGATTAATTTTTTAGGAAAAATTCTCCTCAGCTTCTCCATTAAAACTCTAGCTGCGTGTGGAGCGGTCCCGTCTCGTTGAAATTGTGTTCTGTTGTTGAACCTTAGAAACAGCTGAAGTTGCGGTACCAGAAACTCGTCGATCATTCGGCAATACACGTCGGCAGTGACTGTCTCTCGCTGGTTAAAAAATAAAGGTCAATTATCGCACGGAACACTGTCGTTTTTAGACAATGCTAACATTTTTGATGGTATTCCCTTGGGTTGTCGAAGCACTAGTATCTCATGTTATATTTATTAACATAGTCATCGATATGAAAATGTGCTACGTCATTAAATAATATGTTGCTGTTACAAAACGTCTCAGCATCGTTCTCGCTAAGGTTTTACGTAAAGAATAGTCATTTTCGTTGAGAAACTGCACAATTTGCAGTTTGCATGGTTGAAACTGTAGTTTTTTGCGCATAATTTCACGTCAAACTTGAGCCACATCTTCTGCCATCGCTGCTGATGTTGATGGTCTCGTATGAGTTTGGTTAACCATTGTCCCTTGTCTGAAATTTTGAACCCAACACCGTATAAGTTGCATGCTCGGCCCATCACTTACTTGTCGAATATTAAAGTGAGTACAATAAGCGCGGCGCGGTACGCTCCCGACCAGTGACTTATTGCCATTGGAAAATCCGCAAATCACGTTCATCTAACAATACCCCTCCCGCTTACCTCACCCTGATGGTTTACGAGCAATTATAATTCAATCTGAAATTTTTCCGCTTGACACCCTTTAGTAAGAACAAAATTAGTTTTTTGTCCCCTATAATATTCACACATTCACATTAAAAAATATACTAATGTTTTCAGGCATGTTGTCACGTTACGGTTTATAGATAATAGATACAGCCACACTCATATTAAGCGTAAATTAAAATTTTATTTACCCATTACAATCTTTTTACGGGACTCTTACAAATGTGTGATTTAAAACTATTTTGTAATACCTGATCGAAAAATGTGACGTAAATTCGTAAATCTTAAAAATAATCACCGCGGCTAAATATTGTTTATTCTCGCTCGGTAAGCTCGTGCGGCCTCAGTCCAAACACTAGCCGCTAGAAGCGCGACAAGCTCGCCACTCATCCGGTCCGCCAGGCTCTACACGCGTAATTTAAGAAATAGTTGCTTCACTGTAAGACAATTTTCGCTGTACAGTGATTTTCCGGTCCCAAATCCGACATATTGACGGGGGACTGCAACTGTCTAGATGTTTTCATATTTTTTCTAAATATTATTCTATTTCTTGCTGCAATGGATTTTAGACATTATCGTCAAATTTTTCCCGTGGACATCCTTTGCAATAGTAAAATAATTGACATTGTTTGATGGGATAATTGTACACTTCCGCGTGATAGCGTGTGACACGGATGGTTGGAAGTAATGTTATCGTTACATAGGTAATGGTTCCACTGAAATAATTTAGAATCAATTACTCTACAAAAATGATGTATTAATCAAACGGCACGTAGAATTGTCAGGAATAAGGCAGACGGATGCGGAGCTAGACAGTCGACACGTTCACCGGTCGGCGGCGAGTGCTGACGCTACACAGCTGATCATTTGGACGCCGCGCCACCGCTCACCCCGTCAGTCGGCCGGGAGAGGTCGCACATGCACGCTCGGCGCTAGGGTAAATTGATACCGTTTGTTCATTACTTTAGTAAAGTTGTCCTCTTAAAACGCCCAAAAAAGTAAACACCTAATGCTATTATCTATAATTAAACCACATGCTAGTAAACGGGCTAAATGCTACTATAAAATAATACAAATTAATCATTTTTACACAAGAATATATTAAAATTATTAAACAAGGTACTTTAGACAAAAATTTTAACCTACGAGCGTATAATATGTTCCGAAACAAATACTACGCACTCCATTACTAAAAGTTATTTTAACCTACGAGCGTATAATATGATCCGAAACAAATACTACGCACTCCATTACTAAAAGTTATTTTAACCTACGAGCGTATAATATGTTCCGAAACAAATACTACGCACTCCATTACTAAAAGTTATTTTAACCTACGAGTGTATAATATGTTCCGAAACAAATACTACGCACTCCATTACTAAAAGTTATGTTAACCTACGAGCGTATATGTTCCGAAACAAATACTACGCACTCCATTACTAAAAGTTATTTTAACCTACGAGCGTATAATATGATCCGAAACAAATACTACGCACTCCATTACTAAAAGTTATTTTAATCTACGAGCGTATAATATGATCCGAAACAAATACTACGCACTCCATTACTAAAAGTTATTTTAACCTACGAGCGTATAATATGATCCGAAACAAATACTACGCACTCCATTACTAAAAGTTATTTTAACCTACGAGCGTATAATATGATCCGAAACAAATACTACGCACTCCATTACTAAAAGTTATTTTAACCTACGAGCGTATAATATGTTCCGAAACAAATACTACGCACTCCATTACTAAAAGTTATTTTAATCTACGAGCGTATAATATGATCCGAAACAAATACTACGCACTCCATTACTAAAAGTTATTTTAACCTACGAGCGTATAATATGTTCTGAAACAAATACTACGCACTCCATTACTAAAAGTTATTTTTAAAAATACACACTACTCTTTTTATGCGGTAGATAAGTTCCACAGAAAAATGCATAAAAAAAGGCTAGACATACGTATAAAAATAAAGAATGCGTTCCATAATTTTTTAAAACTAATTAAATAAGTTAAAGTATACCGAAAAATGCATAAAAAAGTTTATTAATTTTCAGAAAAACATAATCTTAACTTAATTTAATAAAAAAAAGTTTATCTGTCTTGCATATTTTTTTCTTAAGAATTATCATCGCTATATGACAATATTCGGCATATTTTGCGAACTGGTTCGAAATCGCTTTCATCGCTAGAAGACATAGTCAGCGCATCAGATCTATATCCTGAAGATAATGATTCTTCACAAATAAAATTAGTCTCTTCTTCGCGTGTTGATTGTTCTCTTTTGACAATATAATCAGTGATTAAACTTTACGGTGACTTTGCTAATTTTTTGTACAATTCCTGATATCCAGAAATCTAATTCTGAAGCTCGCGGTGAAACTTGAATGCTCGTTCAGAATTATTATCTTTTTCAATGAAATGGTTTGCCAATTTACTGCAAAGTTGATGAACTCGCAGTGAGGGTGACTAGTTTTATCTTATTTCGATACATGTTCGTTTTCTTCTTCTTCGGCGGCATCAAGAGTTATACCAATGATATCATTGTCCTTCGTGACATTATCCTCTGCATTATTCTCACTGATAATTTCCTAAAACAATGGAGGGGAGAAACGCGTCCGTACTTGCCCCGTTTCACATGGTTTCGGTTGAATTGTACTGACGCAGACTATGTTTGCATATATAGACAAAATTCTCAGAATATTTGACCTTTCAACATGTCAAATTGATCTAAAATAGTTATATAAAAAAAAATCCTTCTTGAAATATAAACCGCATAAAAATAGTAAGCATAAAAAGAGGCCCGAGTGTACCCAGAATTAAAATGTAATAATTTTATTAATAACAAATATCATATAAGTACATCATTCTGTTCAATTTCTATAAACATAATATTATTATGATTATTTTTAATAGGTAGGTACTGTGACATTAAGTTAGTAGGTAGTAAATATTACGTTTATTTATGGGCAAAATGTATTATTTTAAATTGGTACAATAAAAGGTTTTGGTGACTTTTCATTTATTCCAAAACTATATTACGGTACGCAGAAAGCTGACGATTTTCAAGCTTAAGTATTTGTAGTGTGACATATTTCATCAAAAGATCTAGAACATCTCTACAATATTGTATATCGTTCTTAACCCTAATGCTAACTTTTTTCTCCGTGACTGGCCTGAAATTTTGAATTAGCGCTAATAAAAAATGAGGAATGTTTTAAGAGTTTTGGTAATACGAGCAAATATGGTTTTATGAGAAATTAAACCAATCAGAATCAGAGAATTCGCCGGTAGTAATGTGTCCAGCTTTTAATTATCAGGGCATCTAGGACAGGACAGCAAAGCAGGATAGACAGAGTAGAAATTATAATTTGTACTCGTATGTCGTACGATTAGTGGATTTTAATGTAGTCGATATAAGTGCCTCATCTTGAACAGATTATTTATTATGTAATACATTTCAATACATTATACGAGATCTTGGGAAGATTTGCTCCTAGCTAGATCTAGCGATAAAGCATTCGACTAGTGAGGTAGTCCAGGGCTAAAACCGCGTCAAAAAAGGACACCAAACTAGTTCTATTTCTCACACCGCAGTTTGAAAAATGTAAAGAATTTCATAGGTAGGCCATGTAGAAATATATTTTTTGAAATAAATTATAGTTTAAAGCTTATTATATTGGTGAAGGCCTTCATTCAGCAGGTACATAGCGGCTGACGTTAATGATAATATTTGGGTCAATTGGCAAAACTCTTATAAATTGTAATGTTATACCTGGAATGTTATCTTATAAATGTTAAGTACCTTTGTCACGCAATACAGTTTAGAATAGTCACATATGAAACGGGACGCGTCAGTGTGTGACGCTAGCGGTCACGTATGAATTGCGTCGGCTAGACAGCGGCTGCGAGCTTTCTGTAATCTCTACGGCGGTGGATACAAAGCAGTTTCTCACGAAGGTGTCACAAATAAAATGGACAATCAGTTATACAAACAGGTTTATTCTGAAAGATAAAGCTAAACGTATACTTGTAGGTACCGATTATGTAAATTTACGTACTAAGGATGATTCATAGTACGAGTAGGTCGGATGTCCTCTCAGGGCTCAACGAAGATTTGACAGATTTCAGAGATTTCTTAAAGACTCTAGTTACTCTATTTGAATACCAATTGTAGGTTATATAAAATAATTATTATCGGACAAAGTGATACCTGAGTACGAGCTTATTGCGTAGCTGTCTTTCGATTCACTAAAGGTTTCTTCACTCGAAAATGACACAGATTACCTAGAGTCTTTCGCGAGAGGATCGGAAGAGAGGACCCGATCACAAGGTCTAGGATACCTCGCGAACCAGAGATGCGACCCGGGGACGGGGCTCAGCACACGATGGATAGCGGAAGCCCAATCGGCAAGAGCGGGAGATGACGATCTAATGAGCCGTGACGGGTCATACTAGTACAACCGAGATGAAATTGTTATATGGTAAACCGCACGCGCGAAGTCGTCTCGAAGTTGTCTCAAAATGTTCGCACTGACGAGCGACAAAGTTTGGTGGTGAGGAAGAAGAAAGTTTGGCGATGGAGGTGACTCGGCGTAATGTGGTAACGGCGCGTTTTAGACTTCTGTATTTTATTATCGCACGCACGAGTATGCAATGTTCACTTTTATACGTTATAGTTATTGAATACTAGGTAGTATTTGAAAAGGAATTACTATTGACAATTCGGCAGTTACTCGGGTCTGGGGATAAAAAAGCGAGGCGGTCGCGGAGATCGCGCGGCGTAAGTAGGTGACTGGAGCAATGTTACGGGTGACCGGAGCAATGATAACTACTGTATAGCTACTGAAACTATTCATTTCACCGCTGCTCGCGTACATCTCATCGTGTTTCATTCGGTAAATACGCCGCCCAGATAACTTCGCACGGGGAAACGCCAAGTCGAAAATAACCGTCGGCGAACGTCGCTCCATCGCGAAATGCCGACTAAATCTGACCAATCGTAGCAGCTTTGCCGAGAAGGGCTATGGACGACATCGCGATATGATTACAAGAATGTACCGACTTAGGTGGAGACCATTTGAATTTTTTTTTTTCAAAACCGAAATAAGAATTAATAACTTCATTAATTGTATTTAAAAATCTATGTTATATGACGGGTCAGCTGTCTCGCCTTTAATTATTTTTAAAATGATTGTAATTATATAAGTATACGTACTTAAAAATAAACTCTATAAATAAAGGTATACATTGTCCTTTTCATCCGCCACCCCCGAGTCACTCTCGCGCGCGTCAATAATAAAAATAACATTTAAAAATAAACCATTCTTTAAAAGTATATTTATCGACAAACCTCTGCTCGGGTAAAATTGGAGAAAAAAAACATTTTCATTTCCATTAAAATTATGTTTACAGGGTTGAGCGTCGGGATTTCTTATAAATACCACCCTCGTGGGTAGATGGATACAAGCGGTATAAATTAATTTGTACTGAAAATTCTAAACGACCGTGAAAACCTTAGCACTCGTATAATTAGGGGATTAAAATTTCTATTGTACTATTTTTATTGTATTTCTAAAATATGTAACTCTTGTAATAGACGTGGGAGTGTGATTCAGTTGTCATTCTATGCAAAAGACATAAGAAAAAGTGAATACTATAGACAATGCCAAAATAAATAAGAACTAACGTTGTTTCGAATGCTGTGCCATTTCTTCATCTCTGTGCGATCCGAGCTCTGCGGGTTGCTGCGGCTGCTCTGCTGTCCGTGTTGATTTAATCGGGTGTCAGTCCTCACTTCCTACTCTCCCGGTTGAACCGTAAGTGTTGTGATGCCATCATTGCCATCGTTTAGCTTTTTGTAGAGTTTTTGCAGTGTCGTTATATGCACTATTTATTTTTTATAATTTTAAAACTGTTTTCCTACTTTTCATATTATGTGGGACGAACAGGAAGAGCGGTGACAACCCGAATGAAATAACGCTTCGCCAACTGAGTTAAAAACAACTGCGTTAATATCTAACTTTGCTATTCACAGAAAAAATCTATCTATCTGTAGGTACAAATGTTGGTGTCGGTTTTTAAAAATTGATAATGCCAGTATTACTCCCTCTATAAAAGTGTAATTAGTATTGTTTTGTGCGTCATAATAAGTACTATCGATTGGTGCTTGTTTTGGACATCTACTTCATATTTACGTCGGGGGAGTGATTTTTGTGATTTACGTGACATTTCAAATTTCTCTTATTACGGTGAGACATTTTGCAGAACTCATAAAATTGTTGTTAACTTGTTGTTGTAACTTATAAGTGTAATTTTTAGACTATCGGGTGCACTCGCCTCTTTTCTACATGGTGCTTTTTAGTTTTTTATTTGGTTGCTTTACCCTTAATACTTAATAAGGGATGGCGATTTAAATTTTAAAAACGTTTATTTCAGTGATTGACAGTAAATTTTTCTCTAAACTACTTTCAGACAGTGTTACAGTAACATTTCTATATTTCTTTTTACACATTCACGTGGAGAACGTTGCCAACTATGAATTAGTGGTTGTTTGAGCTCTGCACGACAAATATTTGCCGAATTATTATTCATTTAGTGAATTAATGTGTATGTTGCTGCCCGCATAAGTACTTACGGTACATTTCTTTGGCTTGAGGTGGGTCGAACGATTCCAATTTCTATAAATTCGGGGGGTATTCAATCAATATTGAATATAATTAATGAAGACAATATTATTATTTTTTTTTTTTTAGTGTATTGTGAGAGCTAATCGAAACTTCTTCCAAAGAAGGCATTTAATGTGTGAAAGCAGCGCTGGCAGGATTATAAGCTAAAGGGCTCAAACTCATTGAACCAAAAGGACGTCTACCTAAAATAGTTATATATAATGCGCCGAAAAACCTAGAAGAACAGGCCCTAATAATATCTATATGTGATTTAAACATCTCTAGCAAATCGTCGATAACTTTTGAGAATTTTTCCAAGGCGACTATGAGAATCTCAATGTTTGGACGCAGAGATGATCATACAGTAAACTGCGTCTACACAACCCAGCCTGAGGCGAGAAAATCTCTCATTGATAGTGGTCTTTGTTTCGTAGGGTGGAATGCCTGCCGAGTGCGTGACTATGTAGGTGCAACCGGGTGTTTTAAGTGTCATCTATATGGACACTCGAGTAAGGGATGCCAACAACAGGTATCTATGTCCGAATAAGGCTGCACCTGCAAAATTTGCAACGTGTACACGATTTAAAAAACTGGCGGACCATCCGACCGGGGATAGAGAGTGTCCAGCATACAAGGCGGCTATTGAGATAACGATTAAATACACTAACTATGGCTAATAATCTCCCTGAAGAAAAGGTGACAGAAAGAGATGACATTTTTACATGGTTGGATGATTTCAACGCAATTGATACTAGGAGTGTCACTGAGGCAAGTGACTTTAGAAATTCTAGATCATAGTTCATTTAAAATTATACACCTTTATATACGCAGTGTTAAAAAAAATTTTGATTCTCTTTTAATGGAATTGGAAAATTTTAATAATCAAGTATTGGAAGGGTATACTGAATATCACACCGATGTAAATTTAAATCAAAATGATGATCTGGTAGTTTATGTTAGGCATGAAATAAATGTCAGTTGTATGGAACCTTCATTAATGGAGGTAAATTATCTTCAAATAAACATATCATCCTCTTCATGTCCGTTAGCTATATATCGTCCTCCCTGTTTTAACAATTTAGATACTTTTCTGAACTCGTTGAAGCATTTGCTCACTGGAATACAATAAAATAAACATGCAGCCTCGATGGGAGATGTCAACATAGATATATTAAAACCTGATTTACAGGGTGCTGAGTACTTAACGCTTTTAAATTCTTTTGGGTTTACTTCAGTCATAAGTTCTATAACAAGACCACCCACACAGACTTTCTTAGATCACATCATGATAAAAGGGTGTTCATTATTTAAAACTTTTATATATGAATGCACAATTACAGATCATTATATGATTATCTTTGGGTTATCAAATAAATTAAAAAATAGTTGCGGCTCAAGGGTAACTTTTCCACGGTTGATGAAACCACAGTTGAGAAAGAAGTATCTCGAGAAACTTGGACTGGGCTATTAAATTCGGATGATCCTGAAGCGGCACTTTTGTATTTTATAGATAAGATAACGATTATAAAAAATAGCACTCAAACAAGTAAAATAAAAAACAAAAATCTAAAACCATGGATTACTTCCGGTCTAGAAAAATCAATTCAAGCATGAAATAAATTACACCAAAAAGTAAAAAAGTATCCATTTAATATGGAAATTAAATCAAAGTATATATACTATCGAAATCTATGCAAAAAATTAATAATAACAGCTAAGAACCTCTACTATGGCAAAAAAGTTGAAAATGCGGGATCAAATATGAAAAAACTGTGGCAAATTATAAATGAATGTTCAGAAACAAAAAATGGCAAAAGCTGTCTAATAAATGAAATAAATACAGAAGGACATCTAACTACTGTGTCGGATGAACCAAAAAAGGTTGCAAATTATTTTAATGACTTTTTTGTGGAGGTGGGAAAAGGATGTGCTCTAGATATTTTGAATCAAAATTCAGTATCTGAGGATTCTTTAGTGAGGGGGACAAATCGTCAAAATATGCCTGTTGCTTCTTTTTATGTTACACCAACTTTCGAAAATGATATAATAATTATTATAACCCCTCTTAAACCTAGCTCTTCTACAGGTGAAGACAAAATATCTGCAAATATTATGAATAGTATAAAAACTTATGTTAGTATGAAGAGTATAAAAACCTCTATCACACATAATAAATTTGTGTTTCTCCATAGGAAAATTTCTAAATGTTTTAAAGAGCGCAATTGTTAGAGCCATCTTTAAATCAGCAGAAAAAAACAATGTGGGTAATTATCGGCCAATTTCTCTTTTGAGTACACTCTCTAAAATAATTGAAAAAGCTATGAAAGCGCGGCTATATTCCTATCTAGAACAACAACATATGTTGTCAAAAAATCAGTTTGGCTTCAGAACAGGTAAAAGTACCCAAGATGCTTTAAATTCTTTAAATAAATATGTATGTGAATCTATGGATGCTGGAGAAGGGGTATTAGCAATATTCTTAGATCTTGCTAAGGCTTTTGATACGGTGCCACATAAAATACTTCTAAGGAAAATGTTTTTATTAGGTAAACGTGGTATGGCTCTTGACTTCTTTAAAAGTTATTTGGATAAAAGAAAACAAACTACCAAAATTTGTGAAAATGTAGTAAGCGACAAAAAAGAGATCGAATATGAAGTCCCACAGGGAAGTACACTGGGCCCATTGTTTTTTTTGATATACATCAATGGTCTATGTGATTTGAAAATTGAGGGTAAAATCACAACTTTCGCTGATGACACTGTATTAATATTCAAGGGAACAACATGGGAACATGTTTACCATATTGCTGAAAAAAACTTACATATTATCAATAGTTGGTTGAATAAAAATCTATTAACGCTTAATGCAGCAAAAACAAAATTTATACCGTTCTCCATTACAGAGGTAGGACAACCCAAACATTTAAATTATATTAAATTACACTTAAGTGCTTGTGAATATATAAATGGCTGTAATTGTCCTAGTATAGCAAGTTGTAAATCAATAAAGTATTTGGGAATAGTTATTGATAGGCACACGAGATGGGATGTTCATTTAGATGGATTAACTTAAAGATTGCGAAAATTAATCTATATATTTAGAATACTTTGAAACATTCTGAATAAAAAGAAGATTAAAACTGTGTACTATGGTATTGAAGGTTGTAGGAGTGCATCTGGTGTACATATATATCAAGTAAGCATTGCTCAGAAGACTATACTCAGAGTGATACACAGCCGTGACTCTTCCTATCCTTCAGAGCCACTTTTTAGGGAATTTCAGGTTTTGGATATAAGACAATTATATGTGCAGAATATATTAACTAGCTTTCATAGGAAAATAAGTGCTCCATCTATGAGGACTGAAAGATATTATCCCACAAGAGCAAATAAGCCTAAAATAGTTCCAAGAATGAAAACTAGTTTTGGGCAAATTTTATTTATCTTTCAAGCTCCCAGAATATATAATCAAATTTAAAATAAAATTAGAAATTTAACTGACATTAAGACTTTTAAAAAGGATATTTCAAATTGGTTGTTGCGATTAGGAAGAGCAGATACAGAGAGTAAATTCTTTTATATAATGAAATAATTTGTGTAACTACTTTTGTGCGTTTTGGTCTTGTATATTTACGTCTACCTTATATCTGCTTACATTATTGGTATTATTATTTTTTTTTTCTCTCTCCTTAAATATTTTCACATTATATGCTACACACCTGTATGTATTCGATTTTACTGTGTTATGCATTCGATGAGTTTTGGTTTTATAAAATATAATATATATATATATATATATAATTTGCCCTAAAACAGACTTGCCTAGTTGGGCAATGTATTTAAATGTGTGTAAAGATGTAAATATTGTATGTAAATATGATATATTTCTGTTAAAATCAAAATAAAAAATTAAAAACTAAAACTTACCAGATAGGCAACAATCCTTGACAAGACAGTAGGTAACCGAATGGCAAGCGAAGAAAGCACTGCTATTATTAATAATTATTTTAGTAAGGATAACATTCTTATTGTGAAAATGTAATTATTCAGAACATAGGTCTGTGATATTTTAACAGTAGCAACAACAATATTTTTCGATAAAATTCATTTTATATGTATCTTTCTAATTAATACATTTAATTAGTATTTAATAATTATTTTGACTATTATTACCTTTATAAGTGTTTTATCATAGTACACGTCTTCTTTAGAGTATTTCCGGACAAATTAACTTTTGTTTCTCCAGAACCTTGATACGAATACTGTGGTTATTGTTAATGCATCTATTTTTTACGTCGGCGTCGTTTTGTATACAAGTATTTTGTTCAGTACAAGTATTTTGAGTGATATTTTTGAAACTGCAGTGATTCGATATTGTTACGATATTTATTATATATTTTTATTTATATTCATTTGATTAATGGTTAACACTTTGGGGATTGCTTTTGTTTAACTATTTGATGTGAATTCACTTCACAATGTCCTTATCAGCAGAAAAATTATTTCATTCTTTAATCCTTTCCAGCGAGATAGGATTTTCCGAAGTAGGGAGGAGGGCTGCCGGCAGGTGAAGCGCGCTGACAGAACGTATCCCTGACGTATGGAGGCCGATGACAGCCTGAGTCTCCGTAGGACATAGTGGCTCTGCAGTTGCTGTCGAGAGCGCGCGCCTCTCTTATGGACACGCCGATCTAGCGGATCAAGAGCCCGCGAAGCAGCCGGAAGTAAGCAGGAGGGCCGCCGGTGCAAGCGGACGTATCGCGCTCGAAGGGCGTTCGGTACCCGCACAGCATCAGGGGTCGAGGGACACAGGGAGAATGGCTGGTTTAGGCTTAGGTTATAAGGTATCTATTGAGAATTGGGATAATTTAGTTAATTAAGTTATAGCATGTAAGTTATCTTTATGTTTAAGATGTGTGTACATACCTTTATCTTTATTGTAAATAAATGTGTTTCCAAAATCAGACTGCTCTTTTGATACCTTCTCGGTGTAAATCCCAAATATCTGCACACATAGGTTGCATTAGTAAAATTAGCGTGCACGGCGGCTCGACCGCCGCTCCCGCGCTCCTAGTAAAATCTTTGTAAAATTACATAATAAACGAGCGTCGATAATCGCGTAAAACAACTAAAATACTACTCGCCTCAATTCCTCTGAGGACTGGTGGAGATAACGAAAATATTACCGACTGAATGCACCACGTGCTATGAAAATAGAACAAACTTTCACAAAAGAAAGTCGATCACCAGAATACTAGGCGAGTGTCAATCACTATACTAGTAAGTTAAGTACTAAAAATCTATACTTAAAAAAATGTACAAAAATTCAACTATTCAGAAAACGGTGTTTGACTACCATATGTTAATGTGACGGTCCTGCACGCACCTCATAGACATGGCCGTGTAGAACTCACCTGACAGCCGTACAGAGCCGAAACGAACTGACCAATAAATGTGCACTATTAACTTTATACTCGTCATACCTGCCATTGTAAATCGTCCCGCAATAAACGCTAATTTTAGTAAGTTCCCTTAAATTTAAATACCTCGCTCTAGACACAGCATAAATAATCACAAACGTACATTCATATAACACGCGTGAGACTAGAAGAGAATTAAGGGCTTCCTGATACGATCACACAGTTAAGATCCTCACGAATCAATCATAGTCCACAACCGCAGCCCTTAAATTAACAATGAAATAGTTGATATCTATTCACGTGAAATTTCTCTTATATATCTTCAAGCTTGACAGGGTAGGAACTATGTAAGTATATTGTAACGACAACTTTTCCGAAAACAGTAAACAAATAGAATTATAGTAATAAAGCCAATACACAAAAATTATGAATCGCTATAAGCGTAATATTAGGCGTGCGGCAGTCGGAACAATTTACTGGAGGGTGATGAAAAGAAATGTGCATCATAATTATAACTTGTGAGCAATAAATCTAAATTAAATATTCATTTGATATATTCTGTATTATTACGCTGACTATAATCATCTAGCGGAAGAATTTATAAATGATAAAGTTGCGCAAATGTTTCGCATCATTTTTCGCCAAAACGCCGCAAGTTGTATTTACTTCAAATAGGACGCGAGTCGCATCAATATTATTACTATTTTCAATCGAAGCTGTACGCTTGTACTGTACAAGTAGGACTAACTTGGCAGACTCCCGGAATGAGGCTCGAACCCCCGACCGCTGGATAACTAGGCGAACGTTCTAACCGCAGGACGCGTTGAATGTATGCTTTCCGATACACTTTAAACGTCGTATAAATTTTCTATAAAATATTTTTAGCTCTCCGCTTAATAAATTGATATAATAATATATTTTTCAAGAACGGAAATTAGCTCACACAGGTGAGGTTTCACAAAAACACTATTCTGAAAGAGCGTATTTCTTTCAGAAAAACACAATATTATCAATACAGCCTACCATACTTTTTAGCGTCGATATTAGCAGCATAATCTACGTCCGTGCCTAGTGCACCCCAATACTGTTTGATATTGAACTGCCGATAAATGTCCCTACGTCCATACTTACAATTTACAATATGCTGCCCGGCCCAGTGTACAGTGCACAATTTATAATATTCAGAACAATAAACCACGTTTTCTTGATTAATTAGGTAATTGTATTTGCATTGTATGGAATAATTATTTGAAAAATTTGAATATAATTTAAATTGATATTCAAATATTCCTGGAATACATAAATGAATGTAATAAACTTTTAGTAATATTTTCCTACCTCACTCCGTAATATCTCCGCGTGTCGCTCTTAGGGAAGATTACTCTCGGAGTTTGATTCGAAGGTGCCTAAATCTGGTGTCGCACTTCCCGTGGAATGGATTTATTCCGGTTATATTCCGGTTGTATTGTGTATGTGGAATTACCGCAAGGTGAGGAAGGAAAGCGGGAGACGGATATAAAAAGAGGTCGATGAAGGCAAAGAGATTCTTCGGAGGATCAACAATTCGGGGACCGGGATGTAGAAGGACCGGTCGCCTTTCTTCAAGTGTGACGCCTCCGAAATCACACGACCGTGCGCGAAGACGGTGACGATCTCCGCTCCCGACTGAAGACGATGGCGTCACTGTTCACCTACGGCGCACGCTAACAATAAACAAATGTACTAAACAGGTGCTCTGCAGGTAATTGTCTACACCGTGAACGGTATCGCGATGTTGGGATCGAACAAAATACAATATTGATCAAGTGACACCCGGTGGCTGCAGGCTTACAGTTCACACAGAGGGCGAGCAGTAGGAAATGTATGGATGGGAGGATGGGAATTTGGACGCGGACATGTGACAGTAATGATTTTCGTGGCCGATATTAACGCGCTCTAAAAGTGTTTCACGAACATATACAGAGGGCAAAATCTACGAATCATCACTCCATATATTTTGCTCGCGGATTAGGAAGACGCATCCAGTTTACGCGTACCTTTACAGACTCTCATCGATCGATGTCTCATTGAGAGATTATCATGTAGAAGGGTCATTAAATGACTTTCGATGATTTTTCTTACACAATAATAATAAATAAAAGATCCATCAGCTGTAATAATTTTGAACGAGTAAAGCAAAACAAAGATTATTGAAATAATTGCAATATTTATTCCGCAGTTTGCAGTTAAATATTTTGTGTTTTAAAAATATAGAAAACAGCTGTTTGAATTTTCTTAATCGGTTTTAGAAACTCGAGAAGTGAACAAACATTTGTTATTATTCCGGAAACAAGAGATTTAGTGACGGCTGAATACTTCACATTTAGTAAAACTGCTGAGTAAATTAATTTTTACATGAGAAGATCAGCAGAACGGAGGCCCGCGGAGCGACGGCTTTCACGGAGCTCCAGAACCGTGATGGGGAAATTGATGCTACGTGCCTTCAGTTAAGTAAACCAATTATTCACACAGGGCTGCTGCGCCCTGCGCCCTGCGCACTGCGCACCCCGAGCTGGACTTATAATTATGTCGAAGTCGCAGTTATGATTTATTCAATATTTGACCCTAGCTCTATATTAAAACACTATGAAACGAGAATCCCAAATTACGATATTTTTTCGACGGGCAACTCTGCCAACATTTCGGAGATTGACCGATATATTTTTTTTGAAAATTTTGATTGACATCGGTTAATCCAAAATGTAACCTTATTTTATGATTGCCGGGGTAAGCACATTAACATCCAAGTTAATGGATTATTTACGTATTTTACTTTTATGAAAAAACCAAACAAATTCAGATCTTCTAATTTTCTTACAGAATTAAAAATTTGTTTGTTATTTAAAACCCTTTCTAGGATCATGGGAGTAATTTTATTTAAATAATAATACAAAACACTGTGCTGAAACCACTATTTATTGATAAATCAACGTGTTTCGATATCAATAGTATCTTCTTCAAAAAACAATTCGCTGTGTACCTATCTCTATTGACACTCGTCATAATGACTTCTTCTTCTTGTGCCCTATCTGTTCAACGAACGTTGGGTATCATGGCTACTTACTGCGGTCCGGAAAAGCATTGCAGTAGACCGTCCAAATCAGGTTCTTCAGGCATGATGTTCTCCTTCTTCCAGGGACCCGACTTTCAGCGATCTTTTCCTGCATTATGAGGTACTTCTCCAAATGTCTCATTACGTGTTCGAGATATTTGAGTTTGCGGATTAATATTGTTTTAATTACTTATTTATCTTTATTTCCACAAAACATCTTCAACCATAACATCTTCATTCGTAACTCTATCCCTCTAAGCGTCCTTCTGTATATCTACATATCGAATGTTTCTGGTCACCGTATCGTTTCTTCGGTAAGTGTCCATGCTTCCATTCCATAAAATAAAATCGAAAACACATAGCATCTGACCATTCTCATTCGCGTAAACTAAGGTTGAAATCATGACTACAGAACATCTTTTGTGTGCGGATAAAGGTTGCACGAGGTCGCTCAATGCGGCATTTGATTTCAACAAGAGGATCCCACCTTTAATTTATATTACAACCCAGATATATAAAACTTTGTATCTTTTCCAATTTATTTACAGCAATAGAAAAACCGTCAAATTGACGGGTTTGGTAATTTAATAAATTACACCATTGAATTTGTCCCATTTATGAAATTATTGCTTTTGAAAGAACATTATCATAGTAACAATTTGTGCGAAGTAATAAAGAAAGAATATCATCGGTGTGAAGGATTTTTTTGTTTCAAACCTAAATTCGATTATAATTAATGGCGCAATCGAGCTTTATGAGCCGCGGGGACGACTGCCATCAAAAGGTCTCTTCGAGGGTTAAAGCCGGTCAAAGTTGACCGTATGAATAAATAAACCTATCTTCAGTCATAGAGTTGTGATCTTTCAAAGAACATCATTTTTGTAATACGTGTTAACGTATTTGAAAAGATAAAATCTAAATATTGTAAAAAAATTCTAATAATTACTTTTGCAATAATATTTATTTTATTTTTACCCATCTTTATATACCGATTAAATCTAGAAAAAAATTATTGAAAAAAAATTCCAACGCCAATGAAAAATTTTCTAGCTCTGAAGAAAGTGAAGTTGAACCGAGTGAAAATGAATACGAGTCCGAGATTCCCGAATCCGCCGAAAGCGGAAGAACAGAAAAGACACACCGGAAGAAGAAAATGTACCGTATATAGGTAGAAAAAGGATGCGCATTTTCTCAAGCGCGGACTCCGAGGAAGAGACGAATTGACTCCGAGAGGGGAACCGGTGTTGATGGCGGATGAACACGGCGGGTGCGATGTGAAGCGGGCGAGTCCAGCGGTGGACCGCCCATTCACTCAATATTCGAAGGTGTCGCGGGACCTACTGGATAATTGAAAAGAATTTTGATGTCGGCTCATCTGGCAAGTGCTTCAGAACTAATAATCGATACGCGCATGTTAGAACAACAAAGGCTGCACGGAATCATTGAAGACTTTTATAGCCATTTTATGTGCCGTGGGGCATATGAAGCGACATCGCAATGCTTCTTATTTGAAGTCCAAAAAATGGGGGTCGCCTTCACCTTAAGAACGCGTAGTCTTAAAATTAGCCCAACCGTATGTACGAGAAGGAAGTGACATGACCGATATTTGTTTTTCCAAGTATTCAGTCCGCACCCACATATCCACGCTTTACCGCTGACTACCGGCGGGTGTGCTCGGGACGAGATCTCGCACGTCACAGTGTACAGGAATACGGTTGATTATTAGAGACAATACGAGGTATGCGTAATTAATAAATTATTTGTTTTAATTCAAAAGGGTAAGGTAAGGATTTAGCAAATGTAGGTTAGATATTGGCAAGAGGACCGATAAGAGCTTCAATATAAGTACTGGAGGTTTTGGTTATAATTAATAAAATCGAGTAATAATAAGTTATAAAAATGGTTTGTTAACTTTTCATTATGTAATAATTAAATGTGATTGGATTCATAATCATTAATTATTAAGGAGAACACATTCTTATTGTGAAGTTGTAATTATTCAGAACAGACGGTCTGCGATGTTTAAATACTAATTAAATGTATTCATTATAAATATATACATGTAAAATCAATCTTGTCGAAAAATATTGTTTTTGCGCTACCGGGATTCGAACCTGGATCTCTATTTCCAATCCGGGGAAGTACACTACCGATTGTGTTATAGCGCTAGTATTTTTCGTATGTAGATAGTTTTCAAATAATGGAACGACAGGTGTATTCATTTGAAAAAGTGTAACATTTAGGCTCGAAAATTTTTCATGAAATCCCTGATTGGAAATAGAGGTCCAGGTTCGAATCCCGGTAGCGCGAAAACAATATTTTTCGACAAGATTGATTTTATATGTATATATTTATAATTAATAGATTAAATAAGTATATAACGTAAATAGAGAATAATAAAGCAATATTCGTGTTATTGTTGAACTAATAATGAAAGGAAATAAGATAAATTATAAAAATAATTGACAATCCTTGTCCAGTCAGAACGCTTTACTCTAGTCTCTCGGGGAATTATTTATATGTAAGTATGTGTCGCGTCCAGTGAAAACAGCTTTCGGTGCATTTTGGGTATTTTTTTCACAGGGGCGAGGCCTGGGCAGCGAGGACACTGAAGCGACTGAATTTAAGGTTCTAAAACAAATTATATCTTAACTTTCAACTTTGTTCATCTTTATCTTCAATCAAAATATTTAGATTAAAATATGATGTAATATATTTAAAGATATTGTGCATTTTTATATTAAGATGTCTTTAAACAATAAGAAATAAATATTACGTCGTCAGCGTGACGGCATATCGGCCGGCGGCGCGCGCGTCGCGTCAGGTAGCGAAGCGAGGAAAACTCGGCCCTCGGGACGCCCGAGAACGAGACGGGCGGAATGTGGAGGTTCGAAAGGATGAAGCGAAGTTAGAAATTTCCCGCTGGGAAACAGAGTGGCGGTCGGCCGCGGATCTGTAACTGTAAGCTAACTATAATAATAATAATCGTTTATAAGAAAGTCTGTCCTAATAATAAGGAGTTTCGTTTAATCTCATAAAATTACATAGTGAACAGTCGGGACGAGCAATCTGTCCGATCTTTTGTGATAATCCAGAATCCATCCATTATTTTAAACATGATATATGAAATAATAAGTATTGAAAAACATTTCATTATTTATTCCTTAATAAGGAGGTTTTGTAGAATAGTTTTCTTAGTTTTCTAGTCGCACTTTTTTTAAGATCCTACCGATTAGCAAATGTATAAATGGTGCTTACATCAAGAATAATGGCGATAAATCGTAACAATTGAACTGAACATTTCCTACCAGGAAAACATATCAGAAATAAATACTCGTTTTGTATCAGAAAAATATATCCCGTGTACACAACGCGTTTTTACCAAGAAAGCATATTACACAATACATACACGTTTCTTTCTAAGAAGATGTATCGCACAAACACAATCCTACCAGGAATGCATACTCCCACCTCGGTTGGCAGGCAACTTCAACGTGAATTCAATACTTACGCGATGTCTACCTTCAAATTTTAATTAAAAAATAATACCTACATAACACCTACAGGTGAATATTATGTTCCAAGTCGATTTTGTTTGGCCGCCTATTTGGTTTGGAAGATATTTGTCAGTTCGCATTCGGCAGTCGTAGAGAGTAGTTATTAGTATCTGACGTGTTGAAGTTATTAAAACATTATCTAAATAATAATGGCAATACTGTAACCGTTAACGGTGATCGATATCGAATCGGGTCGATCGTGCCTGCAACGTGTGCGGTTTTAACAGGACGGTGCCGGCTCGTACGCAACTCGAGCTACAAATTGTTTCCCGGCCGCATAATGTCAAAAAGTGGCGTTAGTCCTCCTCGATCCCCCGATTTGACGATTTCTGCGGGAGTAATTAAAAGGAAAAGTCTGCGCCGATAACTCGACAATATTTGAAGTGAAATTGCTGAAATAACACGGAATTTTATGAAAAATATGGTTTAAAGAGCACGAATTTACGCCGCTGCCAAAATCGACCGCTTGGCCTTTATCAGGTTCCGTACATATTATGTAATAAATCAAACGATCGATAAATAAAAATAGAATAATAATTTATAGATTTTTTCCTGGTTATTTAAAAACGACATCGGCCTGGAACATAATATTCAGCCCGTATTACCTTCCTGCGTATAATGCCGAGTAGCAGTTTTCCAAAAATAACATTTTAAATGTACCAAAAAAAATAATTCAATTAATTTCTTCTTTCCCAGTGAAACGACATACGAGGGTATTGTGCTCGCTCGATTATATTTAATAATGTAATAAATATAAAGTACGACACCCGTCGATATAAGTACCTGATCATTTATCAAAAATCATGTTTACAGTGAAAAATGTCGGAATGGAGATGAGAATCCCCCGGGTCCGCGTCACTCGGCCGGTGCAACGGCGATGGGGAATTTATCACAGGCCGTATTTTAAATGAAACAGAGTGTAAAAAGAGCGATATCGCGCCGCGCGCACCGACACGGTGTGGCGCGTGTAACGGCGTCAACAGGGTACCTTATGAACGAAATTACTCATTTTCGACACCTCATTTTGAACAGTATTTTATTAATACCATTATCGCGTACATATTTTGAACATGTAATATAAGCAATCTTTTCTAATCATATTGTTCTCTATAAAAATAGATTATTGCATCAGCGAGACGAGTAAAAATTATTTAAATGATCCAAATCAATGAAATGAATCTCAGCTGACTGAGAATCTGTTCGGTGTGCCCTTAATAAGAGTAGTTAATAACTATTATTAATCCTAAGTATTGCGCTCGAGCGACGCGCTGGACAGACGATAGCGCTCAACGCGAACCTAATTCAACAACGATTTGTAGGACTGCGCGTATATGTGCGCGTGTTCTAATTTATTTACCTTTAATTTTATGTAGCGATATCATATCATAGCTACAGGGAAGCGATTAATGAATCATCGCAGAGAAGCTCTCGGAACCCTGCGAACTGCGTGTTAATATACCGACATGAGATCGGGGTCAGCATTTTTACGTTGCCGTCACCCTGGGCGGGGAGCGGGAGCGCTGAACCTGAGCTGACCGCACTGTCGCGTTGTTCTCTCAATTGTTGACGAAACATTTTACTGGGAGACTGCTTTTGGTATATTCTCGTCACTAAGTGGGAAATTAAAATGTTTTCCGCGTATTACATAAATAATTCGCCATATAAAATATTTTATTTAAACCGATTAAATCATTTAAATCCTAAATGAACTATAACAGTTGAAAAATAAATGCGAATTTAAATTCAAATATTCCTTTTTCGGCTAAATATTAGTCTTATATAAGTTGTATTAGAAAAAGCATTCTATCCGATCAAGTACTAGTTTTTTTTATTTATTATAGTAATATTCGGGTATTAGAGTTCTGAAACTCGTTTCGAACATTATTAATTCGAATTTATCATTAGTTCGTACTTTTTTGTTGGTCCCGTGAATTTCATTTAAAAACAGTATCTCGAAATGCTTTTTCGGTAGCAGCTCAGTCGTTAAAGATCTCACTCCGTAAGAAGTTGTCGGGATGCTTAACTATGGGCGAGGGGTCTGGCGAGTACGAAAGGAGAGACGACGTTTCATACTATAACGAGCGCCTACAGCGAAAAACAAACTTCGAAAGGGAGATTTTTTCAGTTTTTCGTTCAGTTCGAACGGCATTTCACTTAAAAAATGTCATCATATATCGGTTGTAAGTTTTCCGCATATCCGCGTTATATTGTGTACGGATACGGTGAATTGATGAATACATACCGGTTTAAAATGAAAATCACGGTTGTAAAGCAGGATGCCAGGACTTGACGTGGAATAATGATGTGGGTGTCGAAGCAAGAAGCGACGGCTAATCGTGTTTGTTTATAATAGACGCGATGTTTTCCTTACAAAATGTCAGATCTGTTTCCCATAATGAACGTTGAATACGTAATGAGCAATTTATTTACTCTCGGGGAGCGCGTCGCAGTGAGGAGACATTCCTGAAATACAGCGCCGCGTGTAATTTTATTTATTTTATATTTTTCATCCATTGAAGATAATACACCGCAACAAATGGCACTCGTCGATAAACCGCGTCGTTTTCTTATTAAATTCGCGATAACTAAAACTTAGTAGATTCACCGTCGCTTTTCTGAATATCTCAGGTTTTTAAATCAATTAACTACCAAAAGACGTAAATGAAGATTTTTGCTTATCGTGATTTAACATTAAATTTAAGTGTATTCAGTTGTCCATACTGTAGATTACGAAATAATCGACTACTAAATTGTTAGCAATACCTCGTAAATTCCGTTCGTATGGAACCAACTTATTATTATATAATTATGAAATTCATAGATTATATATATAAATATCTCATGTATATGGATATATAAGATATTTATCTATATATCCATATACATATTGTTACATATGAATTTGAGCGGCCTCAAATCAATAACCTCATTGATTTTCCGGAAGACTGGACGAATAAGAGAGGCTAGAGGCTGCTCAGGTGGTCGGAAGCGCGACCGGTTTGCCAGAAGCTGCCCGTCGTGCGAGATGATGGCGAAGGACGAAACTTGACAAGAAAGGATTTCACGTGGTGAATCGGGAAGTATGGGCCCCGATTTTACCCACGTAAAGAAGCAAACGTCTGGATGAACCCGGCGAGACTTTGGTCCCAAATTTGACCCGCGGTAACGGGACGAGGCCTTCCGAGATGGACACCGGTCAGTTTTCGGACCCATCACAACCGTAAACAAGTGAAATTCTGGTCTAGGCATGGGACGGCTGAACTGTGGCCGCCGTCACTGCCCATCTGCTCGAGTATTATATTTTTCGTAACCGAAACCCTGGCGAGTGTCTCGGTGTCCGACTGATCGGCGGCGAGGTTAAAGAAGAAGCTTCAGGAGGAAGAATATCCACTGAACACTTAACTGTATATTTGTATAAATTTACTTCTGTGTAAGAAAATATATTATACATAATGTGTTTAAAATTGAAAACAAGTGTTCTTACTGCATGACACCATTTTCATCCAGCATTCCAGCATCAAGCACGCATACACCCACAGACTGAGCCTTGCCGGTGGCGTTACCCTGGCATTCGATCCGCTGGAGCTAGATTGCAATGCAACAATGCGACCTTCGGATATTCGTAGTTTGTATACGTAATATTAGTGGCGTGCAGTAGGTGTAGATTGAGGTTAGGCTGTTACCAATGATATTATACAATATATGTTGTACTAGTACTAAATGAATCCGTTGTTTATACGTCCCTACCATATATTTATTTGTAATTTTAGAGTACTATTAATAGTGTTTTTAAAGTTTAAGTTTTAACTTAAAATAATACCTTTTTACCCATATAAAAAATTTACAGACGTTATAAAGAACACTTTTTTATGGCTGAACATGATTCTTTTATTATTTGACAATCCTTCATCTAATAACGAAACAAAAAAATATTTGTATTGAAAGTTAACGTAGGAAATAATTCTGCCAATTGCTTTTTGCTTTTCCTAAATCAATAACAAATTCATGCACCAAATGCACCTCAAACGCAAAGAACGTCCATGAAATCAACACGTTAAAATCAGTAAGATAGTAAAATTCGCGATTTATTAAAAGAAGTAGTAGACACTTCAAAGATTTTCACGCAGTTGCGAGCTTTTCTAACGTTATTTTGTTAAAAAACAGTATAGTAACGACTCCATACAAAACGGATCAACCGAAAGGAATTCTCAATTAAGTAAATAGCCAATTGTATGACTCGAGTCTACTAACTAACTAACTTAAAACCAGAAAAGAGTAATGCGAATAACTACAATTGACGCATTATAGAACGTCGACAATAGCGACAGGCTGCAGAGGTGGGTTGTCGTGGTAGTTTTTAGAACTAAACAATTAAAGTTTCTACTGGTACCCGTTCATGTCCATATTATAGATTATTGAATTATATTTTTTTCTCTTAATTTTTAGTAATGCACACCTTTTTTGCTTGTATGTTTTGTTTCGGTGTCCATACTACTAAGGGCTACATTACATCTTATTTTCTACAATTCTGTAAACAAATCCTATTGCATCGCCCTGGATGCTGAGAACCAAATACGATGATGGGTCATGGAGGGTTTACTACGATGGAATGTGTACGGACGAACATGAATTGAAATTATGTCATTTGTTGTAACATTTCGATCTTGTTGTCACCAGCCTGCATGAAGAATATTGAACTCGCGCCCAACCCGACGAAATTAGGATTTGTTAATATGACTTGTATTTTGATTCTAACATTATTAGTGTTCTTTTTATGATTAGAGTCCATTATATAACGAATAACACCTTTTCATTAATCTCTCTCAGATATTATTAATAAATTTTCCCAGTTTAGGATGAAGGCTAAATGGGTATGCGTTTGTAAGGTGAAGAACCCGCGGATCTCGTGTTCACCACTGACTAGTCGGTGAGAGGGAAGAACGCCGTCCGTCACCTTCACAATAGGTAAAACCTGCAAAAATTTGGATATTAGAATTAAGCAACACTTGAGATGTTTAAATAATAATAACTTTTCTGAATTCGCCAATAATTTTTTGAAAGCAAACCATTATTTTAACATTAACAATGGTTTAAAAATTTTATATTCAAATCCTAGGGTTTTACAGTTAGATAAATTAGAAATTTTAGAAATAAGAAAAAGCGTTAATAGCAATTTAAATATAATCAATAATTAAATCCTTTGTGCAAATAGTCATCCTATAAATTGTTTTCACAGTAGTTTCTAATTAGTTACCCACGACTTTTATTTTTATACTGTTTTTGTCTATGCTTGCATTTTTAATTTTAATACATGTACATTATTTTCTGAAAAAGGGACCGCAGGTCTTGAAACATGTTGATGTATCAATAAATAATGGTTTTAAACCAAGTATTTTTTCTTTTTATTTATGTTTTAATAACAGTTTAATTTGAGAACTACTATTCCGCCCAAAAAAATATCCGAGAGCGATTTGAATCGTCTTCAAAATGGGACAAAGGGGCCGTACCGGTATAATATAACGCAAAATGCTAGGAACAATCTGCATGATTTGAAACGTTTTCAAAATGGGACAAAGGGGCCATACCGGTATAATATAACGCAAAATTCTAGGAATAATCGGCACGATTTGAATTATCAACAAAGACAAACGTGAAAGCAAATGAAAGTCTAACAAATTTTAGAATGGTCTGTTTTGAGAAAAAGTACAGCTAAGTATGCACAAAATATGATTTCCAAATTCGTAATACAATGGAACATTTAACCCTTAACAAATGTACCTTATATGAGTAATTTCATAACAAGATCTTCAAAACGTGTGCTGGTGAAGGCCGGTGTCGATGATCTGTTTATTTTGGGTATTGATAACATCGCCATTTTATAGTCCAATTAGTATCAATATAATCTTGTCAGAATACATCAAATTTACATTAATTCATATTAAAACCTGAAAAATATTTGATGTAATCGGCACCACATTCGATTCACGACTCTTCCATATCCTCGCCAGTGTTACTACTGCACACTACAGGTACGCGTGGTTCGAGCCGTGGCTCGAAACGCATCTCTCGTATTGTCTGTAAGCATATCGGGTTATTTTCGTGTCACCGGATCCCGCACACTGTAAGAACCGGAAGAACGGATGTCACAAATTAACGCAGCCAGAATTCAGCCCATGCAAAGGATATTATTACATTAAATGGTGTAGTTTTTTAATAATCCCTTGATAATTTGGGAATTTCGGACCTAACTTTGGGGTATAGTTTGAAAGCTGTCTGTCATTCAATAAACATATAAAACAAAGTGAAATTGTATTAGCAAATCGTAAATTTTGACGTTGGAAATTATTTAGTATTGAAATACGAACACTCAATCTCAGAATACGTCTCGAATACGCCGTCTCACTAAATACAAAATATATAGATATGTAAAGGCAATTTATACGACACCTATAGTAAAAATTTGGTTTAAAAAATAATACAAATTTATTACAAATTGAGGTTCCAACAGTGCGGAATCCTAGCTGCCAAGGAGACAAACAAACAGGCACACGGTGCCTTAATTATTATAGATTACACGGTAAAATTGTTGAATTGCCGCTCTCGCGACGTATGTTTGTGCGTCTAATTACGTTCGCCCCGGCCGCGGAGGAGGTGCGAAGTGCGGAGAGGATGACGCGCGCGGCGGGGAGGAGGCAGCCTCCGCTGAAGAAGGGGAACTTGCGTAAACTAACAACGCCGCGTCTGCCAGCAGAATTTTAAACGCGCGACAGTTGAATTCATTTATTTGGAGGACGGATTTATGGCCTGCACGCATGATCATACGCACAACACCCCACACCGCTGCGTCCGTATTAAATAACAATTAACTCGGAGGGATGGCGAGGAATAATTCATCGCTCGCTGATAAGATAAGACTCGCCGTGATGTTGTTGCGCGAACAATTATCTAAAGGGATGACCACATTTTATGTAGAGTTGTAGTAGATTTCGGTTAAATATGGTCAATTATTTATTTTTTCCAAGTTGTTACTTTCCACAGATAAAAGTACTTTTTAAAAACACATTAGTAAAAATATCAACGGAAATATTTTAAAATAACGCATTACAACTCAGTCACTCGTATCATACCACCCCTGCATATAATGTTTTCTTGGTTAGGTCAGGTTAGGTTTGATTAGGTTTGATTTGGTTAGGTTAGGTCATCATCATTTAAAGCCAACCATCCCACTACCCCATTTTTACCTAAATACAGGTCTTCTTTTACAATTTCAGTCAACAATAGATGTTAGATAGTAATTTAATTTAATATAATTAATTAAGGAATTTTGACAGTGTGAAAAAACATAATAAGAACTAATATAATAAATATATAACATATGATACTAATTATGAAAATTCACAGAATATAATATAGCAGAAAATAAAAATAATAAAAAAGGTGGAAGAAAGGTTGGGAGGTTGAAACTATTGTTATGGTAATGGGAGAGCAAGATGTGTCTGTAGGTAGGATGATTGGTTAAAATTGATATTGTGGTGGTTCATAAAAATAACTTTTTAAGCGCAGTAAGGCTATTGTCGAAAAAGTCCATTTTTGTTTCAATTAACTTTTCGTTATGGTACTTGCATGAACGGTGAGTAAATTAGTCTTGTGTGTTAGATGGTCTACTACTACTAGGAATATAGAGTAAGAGTAGGCCCTGCAATGCATACCGTATTAACCGATCCTAAAACCCGCGCCAATACTAATGTTGAAAGACTACCACCAGTTTCTAAATGCAGCTTTGTGATGATATTCCAATTCCAACTCAATATTCCAAAAAAGCAAAAGTGCAGAAAAAATAATTAAATAAAGCATCACTTAAAACAGTGGACACTAAACTATTTCAATGTCCAATGCTTAGGCAAATATAACAATTATACGTTTGATGCTGTGTTGAAACAAAGGTTTAAATGTTCAAGGTATTTTAGTCGATCTGTTTTAAATCAAAATTTTCGTTTTTGCTTATTTTATTTTTTGCTAACTTTTAAATATTGTTCACTTCTTAGTGATTAAGTAATTGTATTTAAAAAATATTTTTGTGCGTAATACTTCTCTTCAAACCACTGCAAGGCCATGTCGGTTGTTCCAGCCAATTAGAATTATCTCTCCATGTACCATCTAGATCGACCCGGCAATCCGCACTCTTCTACATTTTCATAAGTAGAACATCTCACATACAAAATTCGTTCATTCACTGGATATTCAAATACCGCAACAATAGTTGCAACCTCTCCACCCTTCTCCCTCTTTTTTTTTTGATTAATTTTCTGCATCTAAACATACTTATGTATCTAAATATTTTAGTGGATTTTCATTTTTAGTATCACGTGTTAAATAGTTATTATGTTTGTTTACACTGTCAAAATCCCTCAATAAAATAAAATAAGCTTCACGCATATTCGGACATTCAGATTGTAATAAATCTTGAGGGCGTACATTTCAATAAATAAGTAAATGCTGATCGTTCAGTAAATATTTTTCTAATTATTTCGGTAACGAATCGTGTTAGACAAAAATTGTATATAACTTTTTTTTAAAATTTAAAGTTATACTAAATATATAAAATGTGCTAATATTATTCGATATATAAAATTAAAAAGTGTATTTAATTTACACGTAATATAATTTGTTAATAATATCATGTAATAAATATATGCAATTTTCGAATGCAAGATCGATGATAAATTTGTCTGGATTGTCGCCGCGCTCTCGAGTTGAAATTCAATAGCCTAATTGATTCTTCGCGGAAGGCAATAAATTGCCATTACGGTGACGCGCAGGTCATGGAGGATCGCTTAGTGGATTCGGGGCGGAGAATAATGCCGCCGAGAACGAGCTTAAACCTGCCTCAGATAGTGTGACCTGCCTTTCCGAGCCGTAAACTTGGACGGGGTTAATACATTATCAGCTGCCGTATACTTAATCAGCAATTTTACGGTCGTTTGAGATAGCTCAGGACGAGCCCTCGCCGCCGCACGGTACAGTACAATACGTACAGTACAGTATATTATACAGGACTTGCTCAATCGGCTCCGGTCGAGCCATCTGCTTTGCGCACAGTACCCTTTATTTCATGGAATATTATCATTTTCCGTACGTACGTACGCATTGTACGGAGGGCGGGCGCGTTCACAAGCTGTGTCATGCGCCCCGTTTAAACTACACCGTACAATATTTTATTGGCATTCTCGATAACCATTTATTGCAATAATATGCGCGCACATCACTATGTCATTGTTACAAGTAATTGTTTGCCGTCTCCTAATTAGACAGGATAGACACCAGACAAGCGTAGGACTGACGGGCATTTCTGAACATATTGAATAATTTGTAAAGCTCCTCAGTTGCTCGGTAGCTCAGAAAGGGTTTTATATATGAATCGCCGTACCTACTGCGGTCGACCCTGATTCCTTTAGACCTCAGAATACAGAGAGTGTCACCATATTAATGTAATCAAAAATTAAAAAGAAATTCACTGAAAAAGGCCTCACCTCTCTCACCTATCAAACATTTCATTGTCGTTATCAAAAATCTTTCTTAAATAAATTTATTAAATAAGTTTCCCAATATAATTGATTGTTATCTCGGTGATATCAATTTCTATATCTTGTGTTGAATTCTTATTATATTACAGTAAAAACATCACGTAAAAGCAATTTATTTCTCAAGAAATAAACATAAATTATTTAAAATTGAATGACCTCCTAAATAATCGGGTCATGTGATACAAACGATACGAACGAGTGGGGAAAGGAAAGAAAGAAGAAGAAACGAAGACGCGAGTGTTAATGGCACCAGAAGCAGACTACTAACCCAATCCTAGAAAATAGAGCAATCGATTAGCATGCAACTAGAGTTATGGCGAAGTAAGCGTTATTTCATATTAGAATGTGACGAAGGCGAGAAGAATGTGACGAAGGCGCAGGACATAATTATTATTATCATCATCATCATCATATAGAAATCCATCGGGAGCGCTCCCCACTGCTTCTTAAAACTGATAATTACATTCAAAGTCAGAATCGACTACTAGAGTGTTGCCAAAAAATATTTTCCAAATTCAACTCCGAATTCTTAAGACCTAATCCAAAAAAGTTGTATAAATTATTGCAGTTTCCAAAGTTTTTGTTCCAGCTGACCGGTACTCGTATTCGCGGAGCTTCCATAAATAATCTTCTCAGATGAAGGGTGTCCAGAGAAAAATATTGAAATATTAATTAAATATATTAATTAGAAAGATATACATATAAAATCAATTTTTATCGAATGATATTGTTGTTGCGTTACCGGGATTCGAACCTGGTTCTCTTTCCTACCCGTTGAAGGTACAACTATGCTACAGCGACAATATTTTATTATATTATTTATATTATTGTATATGTATATCTTTCTAATTAATATATTTAATTCATATTTTAAAATATCACAGAGCGTCTGTTCTACAGAATAATTACAAATCACAATAAGAATGTGTTCTACTAATAAAAATATTCAACTTTAATATTAAATTTAAAAAAACTACAATGTCATTTTCATATTATATTTATACAAAATTGAGTCTAACGATGCTAATTTAACGTTTTATATAAACAATATTGTCTAAATGCCGTCTATTTTTCGCAAGACACTCTTGCAATCGGACTCTTAAATATGCGAACACGCGAAAGCAAAGCGTCGGTTCAATGGCAGCAACTTCACGGCGGATATTTCCTTGTAAGGCCTGAATTGTTCAAAGATTGTCGCTGTAAACTTTTGACTTAAGGTATCCCCACGAAAAATTCCCCTCGGCTTCTCCATTGAAACTCTATGAAATTGCTGAAATTGTGTTATGTTATGTTAAAAAATAAGGGCCAATTATCCCTCGGGCAGAAATTGCACACCGCACTGTCGTTTTTAGACAATGCAAACGTTTTTGATGGCGTTGCTTCGGGTTGTCGAGGCACCAGTATCTCATGTTCTATTTATTAACATAGCCGTCGATATGAAAATGTGCTTCGTCAGTAAACAATATGTTTCCAAGCGTTCGTGCTGTTCCAAAACGTTCCAGCATCGTTCTCGCAAAGGTTCCACGTAAATAATAGTCATTTTCGTTGAGAAACTGCGCGATTTGCAGTTTATATGGGTGAAACTATAGTTTATTTTTCAATATAACGTGCACTGTTGATTTTTTTTATTCCAGTACAGGCTGCAATCTTCCTTATCGATTTACGCGTATTGCGCATAATTTTACGTCGAACTTGAGCCACATGTTCTGGCGTCACTGCTGACGTTGATAGTCCCGAAGTAGTTTGGTTAACCATTGTCCTTTTTGTCTTAACTTTTGAACCCAACACCGGATAAGTTGCGTGCTCGACCCATCACTTGCTCGTCGAATATGAAAGTGAGTACAAAAAGCACGACGCGCACAAACCAATGAATCACCGCACTTTAAATATTGCCCAACCGCTAACGAGCAATTACAATTGAATCTTGAAATTTTTCCGCTGAACACCCTATATCAATCTCATTTGACGCTATCATAATATGTTTCATTGAGTTTTTAAATTTTTTTTCTTTAGGAGAACACTTTATTATTGTGAAGTTGCAGTTTTTCAGGACATAGTTTTGTATGAAGATATACAGATAAAATCATTTTTTCTAAATTATATTTTGGTTGCCACAGGGATTCGAACCAGGAACTTTTCCTATCCGAGGAAATGCGCTGACCATTACACTTATCCATGTCAGATTAGTGTATATGTGCTGCAGCTCTTTTAAATTGATGCATCTGTTATTCAATTTTTTAAAAGCAATCCACTTCATGTTACGGAGAATTTTGTATAATTGTTAATCAATGTAAATGGACCACCAAAAAATAGAACATATTTTTTTCATACCATTGTTTTATGTCCTCTAGGTAGATCTTACTACTGACTCTTCTACCTCTGGTCCTAGAAGACGAGGCTCCAATGATGACATGGAAGCGAAGTGAAGAATTTACTATGTAGCTTAAGTTTTACTATTATTGATATAAACATTTCAAATAAGTACAGTTTTAACTTTTAATACAAAAGCGGTAACTACAAAAACATAATTTATTAGTCATCAGAGACATCTATTTTATATAGAACAAACTTCAATGATACAAATCTTTCTGCTTTGAAATGGATCGTCGTCGCAGTTTAAATTATTGTCAATAGATGTCTATTTGATTATATAATTTTGTTGTTTTACCCCCTCTCGCGAAAATTTCGTTTTATTTGTTTTTAGGACTCACTGTTTTCTATCCATATATCTATATAAATAATAAGCTAGACTAGAATAAATATATATGTATTATTATTAAATAACTAATCTATATTTAAAAGCGGTACCACGGTCTGCGAGTGGTACACTATATAATAGTGCATACCATCTGTCGACAATATAACACACTTTTATAATACTTATCATGCCGAGTAACGATGTATCAACTCTCGTACATTTTTTTCCTTCTGAAAACAATAGAGGGACATTGAATATATCTATGACATAATAAGTATATCGTTATATGATATAATTTAGTCATTAAACGGTATTCCCAAAAAATTTGATTCGTTTCCACTAATAATGACAAAAGCTGCCCCAACTTTTCTTCCGGTCTTGCTTCCATCTATGTAGATGCCGATCTCCGATCCAAGAAACTGTTCTCTTTGGTAGTCGGACGTACTTGGCTACGCCTCGGTACTTTAGATCGTGAGAAAGAAATCGAATTTTCCCATTGTCCTTATCGCCGCGGATCATTTACAGCTCCTTGAGGTTTGAAAGGGGTGAGTCCCGCTATCGCTTGGACAGAGTTGAGAGATGTCGTGCGATACGCATTGCATATACGAATTCCGAAGGCTCTCTAGACTCTGTTCAGTTTTTTCTAGATGTTTTTACGATTATATACGCGGTCAGCTTATGAGCTGAGACCCACGATTATATACGCGGTCAGCTTATGAGCCGAGGCTGCATCACCAGAAGGAAGGCCCAGGACGCGATCTCCGGTGATGATTAGTAAAACACCCGCGTTTTGTTTGTGATTGTGGCCTTTTGGCATACCGTGTCGACATATTTGGGTTTATCATCATGACTATTCGCAAAACTTCAGTTCTCTAGAAAGCGCGGGTGTTTTACCAATCATCGCATCCTGGGCCTTCCTTCTGGTGATGACAAGTACCTATGTATTTTTTTCTGAGAACTGTAGCTTTACTTTTTTGACAGAGAAAGTGCGGTTGACGATCTGTTGAAGTGCAACATCGTCCGCACACGCTCGTTTGCCTGTTGATTTGTCTACCATTTTGCGCTCTTATTCGCTGCCCTTCCGTGTTACCCTCAACAGTGAAGTGTCATTTCATTCTAGCGATAGCGCATACGCTAGTGTGGAGCCATTTCATGTCAGATGTATTTATTTATTATTATAATACACACCCTATTCAGGCATTTACATAATTTATAAAATATCAGAAAATTAGATCAGAAGTGCAATACACAAAGAAAATAATTACATAGTGTCACCATGTTTTTACATAATCAAAATTAAAAATATGTATAAAATGTGAAGTACAGCAACTTATCCCTCACCGTTGAGTTGAGACACAAAAAATTGTAATAATGTAGTCCTATAAAGAGTTAAATTAACAGCAAAAATATCGACTACCTCCGCATATTCATTCTCCAACAAATGCAATCTGGGGACTGCGGAGTTAGCTAGTGCATGAATTCTGACATTACCACTGTAATAAAACAATAAAGTGTGTCTCGATGATCTCAATGGTGCGTAAAAGTCAAGCAAACCAACAATCTGGGGGAGTCTATCATACCATTGATAATCCTGTATAGAAATATAAGGGCGGTCATCGTACGTCTCACTGATAATTTTAACAATTTCAACCGGCTAAGGAGATAATCATAATTGATATCCTCAGAACGTATATTTAATTTATAATTAATATTAAGGAGAACACATTCTTATTGTGAAGTTGTAATTATTCAGAACAGACGGTCTATGATATTTTAAATACTAATTTAATGTATTAATTATAAATATATACATATAAAATCAATTTTGTCGAAAAATATTGTCTTTGCGCTACCGGGATTCGAACCTGGATCTCTGTTTCCAATCCGGGGAAGTACACTACCAATTGTGTTATAGCGCCAGTACTTTTCATGACAAATTTTCGAACCTATATGTTATACTTTTTCAAATGAATACATTGACAAAATTGATTTTATATGTATATATTTATAATTAATACATTAAATTAGTATTTTTTATTTATTATCTTAGTTTTATTAACCACAATTATTAACCAAGTTAATATTGCTAATTTAAAAGCATTATATTTGTATTTAAAATTAATAAATCTTAGAAACTTTCTCTGGATTCTTTCAACCGCCGCGCCGTCGAGTGAACAATGAAGTCTGGAGACCGTATAACTGAATTATATTCTACCTGAGGTCTGACCGGAGAAGTACAGAAGTATAAGTGTGCAGGTCTGAAAAGTTTTTTGCAGTCCGCAAAACAAATCCCAACATTTTGATACCTTTGTTAGTTATCGAATCGATGTGGAGAATAAATTATAATTTACTGTTAAGCATTACACCCAGATCATTGATCTCTTAAACTGATACCAAATCAACATCGTTGATAGAGTACGAAAACTTTACAGGATATTTTTTTTTGTAAAACTAATAGATTGGCACTCGGAGATATTAAGATGTAAGTGATTATTGGAACACCATTTAAATAAGGAATTCAAATAATTTTGTATTATCATGCAAACAGACATACTATTCACTGATCTGAATATCTCCAAGTCGTCAGCAAAAAATAAAATGTGTACATCATCAAAGATATCGGCAATATCATTAATAAAAAGAGTAAACAATAAAAGTCCAAGATGGGAACCCTGTGGAACACCCCTCAAAGTAATGAATTCCTCAGTTGATGAGGAATTAATCTTTACCGAAAGTCTTGTATTGAAAAGATAGCTTTTGAATATATTAGCTTACTTTCTTTGTTTGCGGTTTTGATACGAGTGGTCGCTTCGTGCATTGCATCTTCGGTGCTTTTTTGTTGCGTAAACCCTTATCGATGAGGACTTATTTTCAGTGATCTTGATATTCACCATGTAAGTCTTCTTATGAGAAATTTTTAAAGCGCCTTGCATGAACACCGGAAGTAGTCCGATTGGTCTGAACGATGTGGCATTTCCATAGTTCTCTTTGCCTGGTTTGGGAATAGACTTTATTCTGGCTACCTTCTACAGTTAACACTTCTGGGAGATATGGAATGATCGCGGTCAAGTTATTTGTTGGATTGAAAGTTGACAACACTCTTATTATTTCCAGTTTAGTGAAAATCGAATCCATGACTTTGAGATTTTTGCCATTTGGATTTTGTCTAATCGCTTATTGCTCAGGAGTTTCCTGAGTGCTGGAGTCAACAGGAAAAAAGTGTTTTAGAACCTCGATAGTCGATGCTCGGGCTGTGTTCGTAATATTATTTACAAATTTTAGAGTTTCTGGGGGGGCAGCCGGTTTTCATTTCAGTATTCTTTGCACGGTGGAAGTTCTTCCAGACTTTAATCTCTTCCTTATACTGCTGCCTCAATTCTAAATAAGCTGGCAGAGTAACTTCTCTTTTTCGTCCTGCGGAGAAGTTTATCATTTTCTTTTGGCGGCTATGACTTCTTTTTTAAGGTTTTAGAAATTCTTGTTCCACCATAGACATTTCTTCTTTTTTGCTGCTTTATAGTCAGAATCGACGCCTTACACGCTTCACTCACCGCTTCAATGTATAGGTTCAAGTTAGGTTAGGTTATGTTAGGTGAGGTTAGGATAGTTAGGTTAGGTATGGTTTAGTTAGGTTAGGTAAGGTTATGTTTTTTTATTTTTTAAATTGCGTTTATTTTTTCATTGGTTTTTCTTACTAGAAATAATAATACACAATAGTAAGTAATCATGAATAAAAAATAGTTAGCGTAAGAATTAATAATAAACAAAATAATCATCAGTATTAGATACAATATTGACAGAAGCATTAAAAAAAATCACCATTAATAGGTATAGGTGAGAAATTGACGATGTTAGACCATAGGTTGTATCGATATACGTAGATTACACTGGCTGTTGTTAATATTTTTTGTTTTTATATCAATCACTTTTAATATTTTATATAGTCTGCAGCAGTTCTTTCATTTTTTGATAGAGGGATCGGCGTTGTGCAGGTTGCACACTTTTTCAAAATGCCACTTATCACGCGAATGGATATTACACTCAAATAATACATGTTCAGGGGTTCGCTCCTTTTCTGTATTACATGGCCATGTATTATGAATGTTCCTCTTAAATTTAAAAAGGTAGCTTTTGAAGAAACCATGTCCCGATAACATTGCTATTGCATCGTGTATACTTTCAAAATACATTTTTCTGGTTTTTCCTTTAAGGGGTGTGCAGTGCATACAAGCTAAAAAGCGATGCATTACTAAAAATTTAGGGAAACAAATATGTATTAAATAATTGGATTAACATAAAAGAAAACATTATTTTACAATTAGCGCCATCTGTTCACCAGTAGACTTTAATTACTTCGTTCTAAAAACTACCACGACAACCCACCGCTGTACCTATGGCGCTCTTTGGTATTCACCGCATCGAGCTATTCATATTACTCTATTCTGTCTTTAAGCTAATGAGTTACTCAAGTCATATAAATGGCTATTTACTGAATTGAAAATTCCTTTAATCCGTTTTGTATGGAGTCATTACCTTTGCCGTTTTTTAACAGAATTACATTAGAAAGGCTTACAACTGCGTGCAAATTATTAAAGTGTCTACGTCCTCTTACTACTTCGTGAATTTTATTATTTTACTGTTTTTAACGTGTTGATTTCATGACTGTTCTTTATATTTGGTGCATGGATTGGTTTTTGATTTGGGAAAAACAAAAAGCAATTCTCAGAACTATTTCCTACGTTAACCCTTAATACAAATAATTATTTATTTTAATTATAACGTAAAGGATTTTCAAACAATAAATTAATCACGTTCAGCGTCCATGCATTTTTTATATGGATAAGAAGGTATTATTTTAGGTTAAAACTTAAACTTTAAAAACACTATTGATAGTACTCTAAAATTATAAATAAATGCATGTTAGGTTCGTATAAACGACGAATTTAGTTTGTCTAAAGACGTTGGTTAAATGAAAGTACATATATTGTATTGTATATTGTATAATATCATTGATAACAGCATAACCTAAGTCTATACCTACTGCACGCCACTGTGTTAGTAGAACAGAAGTTTAGGATCACTATAACTACTTTGTTTGGGGACTCATTAGTATCATTAACGTCTTGCACCCTGATGTAACGTCCTTTTGCAAGTTTTCTTGCATTAGAATAATGTCGATATTATTCCTTATTCCATTTTGAATTATTCTTCTGTCGCAGGTTACTCTGAATAAAAAAGATGCAGTGACGATCGGTATGGTCATCGTGCGCTAATTTGGCGGTGTCCGTACTCAATTTTTTCGCTGGCCTTGCGTTTCATGATGTTCCCAACTTTGAGTGATTTACAGTTTACGCAGCTTGGTGGCGCATTTATTTCCCGTTTTGGGCAGTCTGTTCCTGCGTGCAGTACTCGTGCAGCATCGCGTACTCCCCGAACAATATTTTTGGACGTGTCCAAGTTTGAGATACTTATAGAACTGGATGACTGACAATTTTTTTTTATTGCATCCCGTTTCCCTCCTCTCCTCGCCCTCCTCACTTTATAAGAGTGTAAAAACCCTTTTATTACACATACTATTTTTTATTTCATTATGATTATTTTTCTTTTAGTGTAAAAACCCTTGTTATTTTTCAGTTTATTAATATGCGTTATTCCTTAATTCATTCTGTTTATTATTAAGGAGAACGCATTCATATTGTGAAGATGTAATTATTTTGAACATTAGTCTGTGATATTTTGTTAAATACAAAATAAATGTATTAATTATAAATATATACATATATAATCAATTTTATAGAAAAATATTGTTGTTGCTACCGGGATTCGAACCTGGATCTCTTCCTATCCGGGGAACGTGCACTAACTGATTATGCTATACCGATCCAGTGCATTGACGACAAATTTTTACCAGGATGTAAAAAAGCGGATCCCGAGATGTGTAGCTCGTGGATAGATGCAACATATTTCTGATATATTTTTGTTATGTTTTGGTCGTTTTCAATGTTTTTGAGTTTTAAATGTAAAATAAATAAATGTCGGTGGATCGCCCTACTCTATAACGTATACGATATCGCGGGCAAACATTCCAATAATCGAGCAAAATTCCTGCGATATCCCTAGCTATAAGAGTGTGATTAATAAAATTGAATACTAAAGGTGAAATCTACCGACTCATATATGTTTTAAATAACCTAATAAATATTTTTTGTCCGCAAAACTCAGTGTCCACAAAAATCGTGTCCTGAAACATCCTGCCCGCGAATATCACTGAAACGTATTATGTGAATAAAATATTTTCATTAAAGCTCCGCTCACCCTACAAGGATAGAAAGGTTGATATTGTTCCTCTCCCTGCTGAGGGATGGGACAAATACACAGGTCGGAAACTACAACTTTACCCTGGACACGGCAGCGGGAGAAAGTAGTGGCAGTCAAATGGTTTCCCTGTCAGAAAGTTAGCAGCCGAACTTCCTAGTATTTCTCAGCGGGTTACTCACATTCTGATAAACTGTTGGAGAAGTCTGAAGATTCTAACATTTCACAACATGAAATCCACCCCAGAATAATGACGTGTTAGTATTAGTATTAGAGGCGAGTCCAAGATTATCTTTTCAGCGGATCCGCATCCCATTTCTTATATCCATCGTTATCGTTCGCAATCAAGAAGGCGAAACCTGAAATCGTTCGTCTGTATGTTTGATGGTCCCAAAGAAATTCACTTCCATACCCATCATTAAATAGTGATTTTGCACCAACTCTTCGCGACCACCGAGTCGTCATTTCACAACTTTCCTTGAAAAATATTACTCTCTGGATTGATTCCAACGTTAACAATGTATTTATTTATTTCACAAGTTGATCTAAGTATAGTAAATATTAAACTTGTGATTATTAAAGCTCCTGGCATGATCTTACTTTTGAGAAAGCGGATTATTCAAATTACAGCATCAGAGATACGAAAAGAAATCTAATGAAGTTGCAGCCAGAGTGCCTCCCTGTCAAAGGACTGGGTACGGTGGACCGTGTCTCCTCGGGTTGGCTGCTCGGGCCTAATGGGCCTCTGTAGATGGAGATTGGAAGTACGTACGTGATCCCAAAGCACTGCAACTTATAATGAAAAAACTTAAAGTTTGCTCGTTTCAATACGTCTCCGCCAATACGTTATTTTGTACACTACTTGATCTTAAACATAATCGTTTCAACCGCCAAATCTTCATACTCAAAACCTCCCTTGCTGGTACGTAACATGCATACAAGAAGATACATGGAAAAGGGTGAGTATGGACTCAAAGTTACAAAAAAATACTGAAACTACAACATACTGCAGATACTCATGGCGGCGCGTGCCACTGCCCGCCATTGGAGAGGATAACTCACGTCCAATACTTGTATCGCGGTTGTCCAATATTGAAACTGGAAGCTCCGCTATGAAACTCTGATAACCATATATTACGTCAGTCGATACTTATGTGCGGGCTGCTCGCACGAGGGGAAGTGGAAAAATGTAATCTTGACTGTAATCAAAGCTCGCAAACGTCTAACGCGTTTTGTATGAAATACCCTAAAAGTATCCACGTGTCATTCTATAGTAGGAGTGCGCATCGCTAGACGTCAGCCGGCTAGCCTTGAGATAATATTGTCTACGAGACACCACAAAGATCACTGTCATGGCACAGTAAACAACACGCTACAATTTTCTATCGGTAGGTACTAAAAATGAAAACCATATTAGGTCAACGACATGCCACTTCCTCATTCCCTTTTTGTGCAATGGTTTAGAAATAAGAAGTCCGTAACGACACGACTGATAAACCTCGGCATACCTAGTAACAAACTCGGACAATATATCATATGCACTTAGGTATACTTTTCCTTTTCAAAACAAAATTTAGACATTCTTCATATTACTCTTTCTTATCCATCTTCACATGCTCGAAACAAACTTGTCATACCTTCTCTTTTTATCAATATAAATAAATTATTTGATAGTTCCAAATAATATCGATCTGTCGTGTTATTCTTATAATTGAATGTACGTGCAGAGTGTGTAGGGCCTACCTAGTATACCTAGTAGGGCGGATATGGGATTTAAAATAAACTGTATCCGTAATTAATTGTCACCATGCAATATTGTAATTAATTATGGTATCCAGTAGGGAAATTAATAAATGTAAATATAAATTCGTAATTTGGAAACCCTCAATAAAGTATCCAATTAAAAAATTATTAAATCACATAACGTTGAAATTAATAAATGTAAATATAAATTTTATCGTTTCACGAAATCTCAATAAAAATAAATTTAATTATTTTAGCATACATAACACCTAAATATAACTTTATTAATCAGAAAATGTTAAATCGGTTATAATTGTAATATTATGTTCCAAAATTAAAAAGGGTGTAAACACAATTTATATAATATTTATATAAAATACAATAATTATTAATGTACGCAAAGTTATTATAGATTATTAATAACCAGCGGTCCGTACCCGGTGTTACCTAAGGTTCAAATTTAATTATAATTTAAAATAGGGGTTTAAGGGGTAGTAACCTCATTTATATTGGTAGGAAAGAGTGGTATGGCTAGTGGGAGGGGCGATAGTGCCATTGTTTTGCGCAGGCTCCTAAAGAGTAACTACACAAAATTTGGTTTACATCGAATTAAAAATGTAGAATCGTATAGAGAACAGACAAATAGAGATTTCATTATATAATACATACATGCACATACATATATCATGATGTACCTACGTATATCGATATTTTTGGCTTTCCAAGCAAAACACATTTCTAAATTATACATTAACAGAATCTGATCTTAAATTTAATCGCGGTGTCTTAATTAGTTTTGGTTTAAATATGAATAATGAATGAGTGGACTTTGGTTATAAAAGTGTTTGGAACTTCAGTCGGTATTAGAATACTCAAATTATGAATAGCTATTGATCTAACGTTACAATAAAAAAGGTTCGAAACAAATTTCGATCTATGAAGGTTTAGAAGCATTGCTTGTGATAACTAGAATTCAAAGTTCCACATTCTATCACTAGGCTTCCGTCGTTTGTACAATAATTATATTACTCGCACGCGGGAAATAAATATAATGGTCGCGGTCCTTCTTATAATTCTCGTCTTTTCTTAATTATGCCTAATAACATCCAGTTTATTATTATTGAGGAGAACACATTCTTATTGTGAAGTTGTATTAGAAAGATATACATATAAAATCAATTTTATCGACAAATATTGTTGTTGCTACTGGCATTCGAACCTGGATCTCTTTTCAATCCGTAGAAGATGTACAAACCAACTATGCTACAGCAGACAGTACTTTTAAACATACAAAAAAAAGTGAGATAAAAATTATAAATAAGAAAATATTCCAGGGGAATGGGAGGGTGAGGGAAAAAGAAAAGTAAAATGGGATAGGGAATAAAATCTGTATGATAAAAATGTGATGATGGCTATTTAGGTTTATGTATTGAATTTAGGTTTAATTAACTTCATTTAAAGCGGGCTCGGTAAAAAAAATAATTCTGTTTGGCATTAGTGCTGTAATGTGGAAGGTTAAATGTAAGATTAGTTCTGGTTGACCTGGCTGGCACTCGAATGGATATGTGTCTGAGTAAATCAGGACAGTTTACTTTGAAGTTGGCTATTTTGTATAGGAAGATGACATCAGCAATGTCTCTTCGAATTCGAAGTGATGGAACTTTGAAAATGATAGATGACTCAGCAGTGCTGGTTAAGGTTCGATAACTACGAAAGTTAATACATTCCAAGAAGCTATTCTGTATTTTTTCAATTCTATTAATATACGTGGTATATATTGGATTCCAGACTTGGAAGGCATACTCGATGATACTATGGACATATGAGAAGTGCGGAGTTTTAATGGTGTATATGTTATTAAATTGTTTGCATACAATAAAATGAAACCTAATATTTTGGTTTCTCTGGAGGTAATATGGTTAATATGCAAGTCGAAGAGTAATTTAGAATCCAATATAATTTCAAGATCTTTAGTTTTAGATTTCTTGGTCAAGAGTTAATTATTAAGAGAATAAGAGAAGTTTAACACATCCTTGTTCCTGGTAAACAGTACCATGGAGCACTTGCTGGTGTTGATTTGTAGGTTATGTTGATTGCAATATTCTAAATTGGTGTAAAAATTGTCATATCGTCCGCTAATAAAAGTGTGTGAGTATATAAGAAACAGAGATGTCAATGATATAAATGTTAAAGAGAAGTGGTCCTATAGAAACACCTGAGCAACCCTGAGGAACACCTGATGTGACGTGTACCCTGTCAGATTTATAGCCGCTAACTACTACTGCTTGGCTCCTATTATATACGTAGGAGGTTAATCATCTACGTAGGTCTCCGTGAATATCGATGTGAAGGAGTTTGTAGTGGAGTTTAGAATGCACAACTTTATCGAAGACTTTGCTGTAGTCCGTGTATATGGCATCGACCTGAGTTCGATTGTCCGTGTGATCTTGCAGAAACTACAAAAGATACAAGATCGGAAGTTGTAGAATGATTTTAAATAAATCCGTGTTGATTCGCATTTAATACTGGCCGAAGGGCTGGCAGTACCTGATCATAAATATTGTTTTCAAGAATTGATTGGCACTTCCCCTTCGTTCAACGACCGGCTTAATAGAATAGATAGGAGTAGAGATAAGAGAGGACTTTCAGAGCATTTAAAAATAAAGTAAGGTGGTATGTTATCAGGGTCTGCTCCTTTGTTGAGATCAAGTTGTCTTAAGTATTTGAGAGTTGCACTCTGATTTACTTCTACTCTGTTGATATATGTAATGCAATCAGCTGGACTTTATGATGTGTTATGACAGGCCGTAGTGTTGATGTCGAACACGGAGCTGAAGTATTTAGAAAATATGTTGAATATATCTATGCCATTGTCGGCCTTAATCCCATTGCATGACATATTATTAGGAATGTCGTGAGCTTTAGAATCGCTTTTAACAACGTTCCTTGTCTTGTTTATCTTTAGTTGAAAGCTATTTGCTTCACACGCATTGACCACTCGTATCAGTATTACTAGAAGAATACCATAGAGTTGTAAGAATCTGCGTGTCTTCCTATTTAATATTAGTAATAACTCCTGCTCATCCTCGATACCAAAAAATGTTTGCAGTGAGGTTGAAGAACGTTGGTGAAAGAATAAAATCCTGCTTTACTCTTCTCTGTATTTCTACTCTCCTTTCTTATTAGGTAATGGTATTCAACCTCAAAATATTATTTATAATGTAAAAATAATTTTCCATTCGATTTTGTGTACCAGTAAATTAGTCTGGAATGATACATAATACCTACGTAACAGAAATTAAAACCTGCGAAATTGCCAACAGGTTGGGAGGAGATTATTATTAGACTCAGTGGTGGATTAATTATTGACTTAATGAATCATGGTCAAAGCGATTCTGCCAACCGAAAATTCTTTGGAACTGTTAAAGGTCCTCCATCATCTTCGCCAGTATGCCTAATAAATATAAAAAAATTACTAATAAATATAAGGCAATTATCTTTAAATACCGATTATAAATTACATTACTTTTTTGTATTAACGTGCAATCCCAAATATAATAAATTTCCTTCTTGCAATCTTCTATATTTTATCCCGAATTAGTAGATCAAGTTTTAGGGATTGTATTGGTTGTGTAATGTTGTGAGTCACTCGGATGGAGCAGCTGAAATTTCAGGTTATGCATATTTGAAGGATTATTTTAAGTAAGATCCGAGGGCCCTAATTCTCCTCGGATTCTCACGCATGTATATGAATATCGCAGTGTGTATTAATATTACAGAACGTGCGTGTGAGTATAGATGTTGGTGTTGCGGATATAACGGGTTGATAAAATGAAACAGGACTTACAATCGGTTGCGTTTATTGTCGAATAATGTACAAATAAATTTACAGTTTAAATTTAAATTGTAAGTTTAAGTTCGTGACCAGCAAAGCTTAATAGAGGCGGTGCCGAGAGATGCATCTGAGATGGCCGGGAGAATAGTGATCGCTTCAACTGGCTTCTCGAACCGGTTGCGTCGCGATGTATTGTCGACTGAATTCTATAGGTATTCGGCGGCGTGAAATGGCTGTAAATGTTTGTTCACACGGCCAGGTCTGTAAGGCGCGAGTAAGACCACCACAAATTCATTAAAATTATACCAAGAATCAGTTTAAATTTCCATAAAGCAGGTTTTTAATTTTATTTTATTTAAACAACGATAAGGTTCGTGCCCCCTTTTTTAATTCTTTAAAATGAAGACAAACTAAAAGATTGATAAAATGGTGTCTGCTGAATTGATATTTATAATTAATTTTCGAATATGATTTACGAGTACGAGGATTTCCTCTCTTGAGTCATTGTACAAAGATGGTGGTGATAATCTCATATATTTATCCACTGTGGCTAGAGGTTATCTTATCTTATAGGGCTGTGTAAAACGGATCAAATACAAGTAAGGACGTTCCAATAATAAGATGGTATAGTTCTAAACAAAACATTTATTCATAAAACTTTAATAAAAAGAATAAGTGTTAGTACAGTAAAACATTGTTAAGTTATAAATACGTTCCCATAATTTTTATTATTAATATCATTTAAATAAGGTTCGTTAGGTAAAAATATTAAAATTGTAGCAACACAGTCGCGCATGCGCGATCGGCGATGCGAGTCGGCTTCGGCCGGCCGTCGAAAAATCATTTTAAACATAATACTGGGTAAGAAAATCATCATAATTACTAGCGCACCAATATTCTAATATTCTCGTGATAAATCCTAAATTATACTGTATTCATCTCTTCCGCAGAAATAATAATGTCACTTGGACCCGGGATGGAAGGACTCTGTGGCTAATGTTGAACGATATCGCAAGTGGGATATGGAGAGAACCGAAGTCGATCGTTGGAGACGATAACTGATAAGAGTAACGGATTAATCAACTATGATGCTCGCGCGCCAGGCCGTCGTTGAACACCATTATTGCTGTCATTGCGAGAAGTTTGTTATTCGTATATTAAAATATCTTGGCATTATTATTACCATTATTATTTTTATTATAATCCTTCTGTTAAACGAGTCGAGTAAATTCTAAATATTTTCATTATGTAGAGTAGTCCTGTTCCATCCGAATTACTCAACTCGTTTATAAATGAATCACAAGGGAAGAGAAAAGTCGTCAGCATGGTAAGTTTTGAAAGTCGCACCCGCATCTCACTGGAGAGACCGCCAGGCTATATCTCAACTACATGAATTCGATAAAAGTTGTCATATATGGAAATACAGAATACAAAATGTCAGTCAAGATTATCAATTGTTCGGAGAATCATTTAAGTAGATATCATATGCTAAAACAATAATAGGCAATCGTTATTAATCATATCGACAATGGACCATATACACCTATAAACTTTCAAATTTGGTATAGTCTGCGTGAAAATACTGCATAATAGCTCAATAAATTATACAATTCAATATATTTGGAAAGGTGTATTGACGTTCGTTAACATTAGTGGTATTAAAAATTTTCGAACAGCTGTTTAAAATAATGGGATTAAAATTGACTTTATAGTCCGTTGATCGAAACATTTGTCGAAATATATTGTTACGCCACTGATTTTAAAGATCCTACAATAATTCTGTAGTGTGGAATATTCTAAGTATTTTTATATTCGGAATGTTCACTTTTGTACCTCGATAAGTTATTTTTGAGTTATAAAAAATTACAACTTAAAACAAGGGTACATTTGATTCAAAAAGTTGCATGGTTAAATAGAAGTGGAGCTTTATAATATATATATATATGTACATAACTTTTTGGACAGAAATAAACAAAGTGAAGTAAATCGATATCAAATGTAGAATATAAAGTAGATTAGGTTACTTCCGAGTCTTATTTGACCTTAAGCTGGCTCACCTGTCACAGCTCCACCGCACTTTTAAAGCAATATATATTTTAAGGACCCACTTTCAAAACTAATTCTTCTCTTAAAGTTTTGTGCGAAAATGTGGATTTGTATTATTGATTAATATCAGAAGTTAAACTAAAAATTATATTTTTTTTATAAAATAACTAAGAGAATTTTTGTACCAATATAAAACTAAATATTAATAATTATTGATAATTAAGACAATAAAGGCAGTAATTGAAAGACCGCAACCCTAAAAATTTCGAAGTACAGAAATGTTTTCTTACGGGTCCAAAGTCAAGGTTTTGATGATCAATCTGTTTTTATGAAACGATCAAAATTTTCAAATTAATAAAGTTACGAATCGATAAAGTTGCATGATACTATTTAATTTTTTCATGGTTTTAAAATACTCGGTGCTAAAATAAAAAACGATTTTAATAATTATATTGCATTAATTCACACGCTTTGGGCCTTAAAGTGCTCATCGAAACTAAGTTTTGTATCAAAAATAAATAATTACATACCGCATAATATTTTGAGTGTACCTCCTGATTTTCAAGTTGGCATAACACGATCGATAAAAAGAAATGTACTCTTCGGGTTCAAGGCGCTCAAACGTAAACGACCTGTTGTATAATAAAGGTTCAGACTCGATTGTTACGGATACCGCCAACCGATGAAAATAGCCGGTGGCAACCAGAATAAATTTTACCGTATTTATAGAATTTTTCTGTTTATGTTTATAATTGATTATAATTATATAATTTTATAACGATTTTAAATTAAAATTGCGCACGCAAGCGAGTCCTTTACGCCCACACTGAAGTATATTAAGCGGATTGGGTTCCCCCGGTCTCAGTAGCTTTCAGTCTCTCGCTTTCGCAAGTAAATAATTCTACTTCAAAAATATGTGGAAAAAAAAACGATTATCAGAATATCTACTATTCATTTTAGTAAAAAACTGTTGACTATCAATCGTCGTTCATCAAATTCTATAAAATATATGTGCAGATAAAATAGTGCAGTATTTTAATAAACTTTAAGATTACTTTAAGTTGTTGCGCTACGGGATTCGCACCGAACTGGGGAAGGCGCATCTTCCAATTTTTCGATAAAATTAATTTTATATGTATATCTTTCTAATGAATACATTTAATTAGTATTTAAAATACCACAGAATAATTACAACTTCACAATAAGAATGTGTTCTCCTTAACAACATTGTTTCCTTCACTTCGAGCGACTGCATTAAAAGGTAAGATTATAAAATATTACAGTATTTAAAATGTCACTAATGAAATACGAAATCATTCAATAATTTCAGTAATAAAGTAATCTTAAGAAATTATTCGCGTTTATTAAAGTGTTTATTGAATTTCTTATTTTGCACAGTTTATTATTCAAAACTATTTTATCACACAATCAATACGAATTCGGTAATGTAATATGGTCAATACTTAATTAGGCATGTGGTAGATATGGTGTTAGCTCATCCGTTACCCGTTACCCGTTACCCGTCGCCATCTTATCAGTGCGTGCTCGCGTCCCGCAGAATTCCTTCAAGGGAATAAAAGGCAGGAAAATAAAAGTGATGGTTTTTATTATTATTATATAGGGTCTTTCAACGAGGACGCTCAATTTTAAAATGTAAGTTAAACAGGTTGTATGTGAGATATTCACTCAATTTTTCTTTCATTTGAAAGTATATTTTATGGAATTAAGTGTGGAATATAACGTTGTTCGAATATCCGCTGCGGCTTTGCTCGGTGGCATATTTGGGAGGTCCAATTTTCTATGACTTTATCGCTAAAATCGCTTTATCTGGCTAAATTTGCTGGATGGCGTTTGTTATGTTGATTTTGAGGGGGTCAATTATTTGCGGCTTATTCGTAAAGACTTGCGATTTAAGATAGCCTCAAAGGAAGAAGTCTAAAGGCGTTAAATCGCACGATCTGTGGCCAATTCACGTCACCGCGCCCTCAAATCGATTGTCAAATTGCCCTCAAAATTTGATGATTTGCACACGTTGTTCAACCTTCCGTGGTGATTTGCCGTATACTACTTAACAATTGACAATAAATTTGACAGATGTCACTTTAACAACATGGCTGCTATAACCTAACAAATTTTGAGCGTCCCTATTAAAAGACCCTATACAAACATAAATAAAGATAGAAATGGATGTTTAATTTGTCGTCGCCTAATATTTAGCTGTTGCTCTACGACTAGATATTTTTTCACTTTTTCGTCTTCTCTTTCTTCTACAAATTAACCACCTCTTTTTAATTTATTAAATTGTATCATAATATTTCTTGTCTCTCTGTACACTCCCTCGAATGAACGAGAACTCGCCGAACTGTCGCATAATATCGTTTTCTGTATTTATTGTACTCATTTTGCTAAATAAATGTACTTTCACTCCATAAATCCCGCTTTGCATTACTGACAATCGTTTTGAATGTTGGATAAAGTGTAGCGAATGACAAATTTGACAATTGTATTTGGAATCATATTTTCAAAAATTTAAAACTGTTGCCTACCTTCCGATATGGAATTATATTATTATATTTATTTATTTATCATTGTTCGTTAAACTGAGTTTTCCACGGCTGATGAAACCGGAGTCGAGAAAGAAGTATCTCGAGAAACTTGGACTCGCGTATTAAATTCGGTTGATCGTGAAGCGGCACTTTTGTATTTTATAGACAGGATAACAATAAAAAATAGCATACAAATAAGGAAAGCGGAAAATAAAAACAAAAATCTAGAACCACGGAGTACTTCAATTCAAGTATTTAATAAACTACACCAAAAAGTAAAAAGTATCCACTTAATATGGAGATTAAATCAAAATATAAGGACTTTCGAAATCTACGCAGAGAGTTAATAATGATTTTATGTCCCATCCTCGGGAGGTCTTAAAATCACGACTCGGTTCTTGTAAATAATTCGTTAATTGATGTATTATAAGCGCACAAATGTATTAAGGTAGCGTGTCCACGGAGATGTATTGAAACGAATAAACTTTCAGTTCTTTATATTATAATTTTCAATGACTTATAAGCAGAGAAGACGTTCTAAAGTAATGATTTAAAATAAGATTATTTTTTATGAAGATGTCCAATGACATATTTTAATTAGAATGAAGCAATGTGATAACTACAATAATAGTAATTTAGAATAATACGCAACTATGTTTATAATTATTAATAACACAAATAGAAAAACAATTAATAAAAATAGAAATTCTTGAAAAAAGTAACATTTGAAATAAAATTCATGGAAGATACCCCCGAAAATAAGTATGAAAAGACATACATTGGTTACTAATATTCAATTAATGTTACTTTTGTTTATTAATTTAGGATGTTGTACAGGGAACATGAGATAAGGATTGTCGAAGATTGATTATTTTTGATTGAACCGATTTCGTTTTAGCTTTCATGTAGAAATTAATGTTTTCGTAAAATTATTATTTATTTATATTTAATTCGCATGAATAAATATCATGTGATTTAACAGATTGTAGCCTGAAAAACTCGAGTCCATTATTTTAATGAAAAAGCATATTCTTATCATCGACTATCAATTAGTTTTTTTGTCGTTTTATACCTTATGATGGTTCTAAATCCGCTTACTTAATACTTAATATAAAAAATAATATATGAATAGGACTTCATAAAAATAAATATGTATTTCAACATGTCTCGGTAGAATATTAAAATTCGAAGAATAATCGAATAAGTGTGTTTGACATTTGATTTTGTAATATTAATCTTATTTTAATTAAAATATATATTTATTATCTTTGAATATACTTGTAATATTGATACATTAAATTTATGTGAAGGGATTATTTTGATCCTCGCAAAGTGTTTTTGGTTTCGAATTCGTTTTAAGATTTAATATTTATTTTGGTAAATCGCCTATTATAAAATATAGAAGTATTATAATTATTTTAATTTTTAATTCACTTAATATTAATTCCGATTCAGTTAACTTAAACTGCAACCTAATGTTGATATGGCCGTGCGAGTAACATTATTTAAAAATGCATTTATTGAAAATTTTGTAAACAAGTAAATAAATACTTTTAAAATTAGCAATATTAACTTTGTGGTTAAAATATATATTTTACTCAATTCAGTGGTTAATAAAACAAAGATAATAAATAAATAATTAGTAAATAAATCTTTGTAGGATGATTTATCTCAAGTATTTATCTTAATTACAATATGATGGAAATGGATACACATTTTTGAAAAATTAAATAAATGCGTTTTAGTAGTTTCTGATTCTATTTTTTGTCTTATGAAATCCAGAATGTCCTCCGATAGGATTATTATGGAACTCGTAAAGAATTGGAGGAATTTGTTCGGTTTCGGGAGTTATTATTTCATTACGACTTATAATAATAATAGGTGTGCTAGAAAAAATATATTTTATTATAAGTTTAGTTTTATTCCAGTTTAAGTTTTCTAATCCTGCATGAAGAGACGGTGGCATGCTAAAACTAGTAATATTATCTTTAAGGAGCATTGTTTTTAAATTTTGCAAGGCCGTAAAGAGATCTTTATATGTAGGTTTATCCCAAAAGAAACAATTACATGATATATTGTTTTATTTTTATATTCCGATGTTAAAATATCAAAAAGATTATTGTCAGATAGTTTTAATGTACTGTAATTATTTATTATTTCTTTGATTTATTTTGATAAATCTTGTCACAGTTCCTTTTCGTTGCTAATTAAGTGAATTAAATTATGGTCAATTTTTTTTATATTTGTTATATCAATTTCGTAATTATATCCTTCTAGTTGATAAATTTTAATAAAGATTCGCTTTCTTCATTATTTAAATGATCGACCCTGATTTGGGAATCTAATTGTTCAATTCTAGAACCGTTTGAATTATCACAACTTTGCATTGTATACACACATTATAAGAGTTTAAGGGTAAAAGTTTAAGGGCGAGTCTATCGATGATAACAGATTCGTTCTTTGTGTTTAAAATGGATGTTATCGCTTTATTACCCTGGGATATTGAAACTAAGGACCTACACAGATATACTCTATCTGAAATGATATATAAGTGTTATCTATTAGTTCTCAAACTAGACCTCAACTTCGATAAATGGTTCCGAACGCGGAGGAATACAAAGTGTTTGGATTTGTTTAAACTTAAAGTTGAACGGTAGTACGATATTGTCAAATCTTAACTGATTAAATTCGTATTCTACTTGAGCATTACATTTGATTGAAAAATAATTTCCGATTATCCGTCAGCGGACATATTATTTCCATCCGATAGAACGTGGAAAGTTAATGTTTTATTATTAAAAATTAGGGGGATCTTTATGGAACCGACGGAACATAGAGGTTTATCTGTACCATCTAGACCGGTCAATTTAATTCATTCAAGTTGATTTATATTATTTTTCAAACAATCTATTTTTATGAGCGATATATCTGCTCCGGTATCTAAAAGAAGATTTATTTTTTTATTAACGTTATTTTTTAATTCCGTTTGAACAGTTATATATGATAACGTATTTGGGTTGGTTACAAAAATGCTACCTTTCTTTGAAGGGTATCTCGAAGTACGGTAGTTACTTCGAGACGATGTTTTTAAAAGTAGTTACTTCGAGACGATGTTTTTAAAAATTTGTTCAGTAAATGTACCAAAAATGAAACAATTTTTAAAAGACACTGCTTAAGTAACCGTGTTAGTATTGGATCTAATCCATATTGGTTATTAGATGAGCCTTTCATGATTTACGGTATTTCGGCGAACGACGTCAGCGTGAAACAGTGCAGTCGCGGTGTAAGTCCTTCCTCGATCACAGGTTTGGAAGCTGAGCTCGTCGAGGCACGAATAGCAGTCACTCTGTTGGTGAAACTGTCAGCAAGGTTGAAAGTACCGGCAGTTTTAGAAATTTCTTTCGAATTCTCCACTCCAATTGTATGATTTCTCTAATCTTGGAACACCAATATTCGGATTGTTTTGTTTGTCTGTATTTCTTCAGCGCTTCGAGCCAGACTCTTCTATCAGTCTCCGAGAGAGTTCATTTCGTTCCGAGAGAGTTTATTTCGTTCCGAGAGAGTTCGAGGCGCCTCGTTTCTTTCTTTCCATCCCGACGTTTTTCATCAAACCATTAATCTAATTTCTTGTTCTCTCATTCATTATTACTTTTATTTTTTTGGCATTATTTCAAAGATACAGAGTACTAATGCCCATTAAAGGTATTATAGGTACATCTAGGTTAATTCTATATTTTCAACTTATATATTATATATTATATATTATATAATATATTATATTATATAAAGCTTTTAAAAAAAATTGATAAATAAGCAAAACAAATAATAAAAATCAAGGTTCAAGACAGAAATAAAATAAAAATTTAGGTTGAACATAGAATGGCAGAGTATCAAAATTAATTGTATCTTTGACTCAGAACAACATTAAAAACATTATTATTATATTTAAACATTGAATATCGGAATATATTGTTACGATGCGTTCTGGCTCATGCAGATAGAACGCCAGGGCATCGTCACCGGCTAGACATGGGTTGACATGAAAATGCGGGTTCGGCTGAAATTGAGTCCGGCGCACTTAGCTTCAGCTGACGACCTTTCTTTCACCTGTGATAAATTTATTTCAGTGTTGTGTAATTTGAACTAGGAATCAAAGCTAATTTATGAAAGAGATAAATTACATCAAGATTGTTTAATACAAAATAAATATCAGGTAATCGATCTCTCCTTTCTGGCATCTGTACACAAATCATGACGCGGATGTGAAACAATAATCGTGATCTCCTTGGAATGTGTGTGTGTGTGTGAGCGCCGCACCGTCGGGGCGGGTTGCGTATCTGTGGGCGTGTGTGCTGGGATGTACATGGCGACGCGCGGGCGCGCTCTCTCTATGCGTGCTCTTCAGCATTATCGTTTAACTTGAACTAGTGATATACCTTGCATCTAAATTGTATCTCACTATAATAAATGCATAATTGTCACAGAGAGTTTCTCTTAGATCATCCACATTTACGAGGTGTACACTGAAGACGCACTTAAGAAAGCAAGTACGTAACAATAATAAACCCAACATTGCAAGCACGATTAGCAACATGGATAGCCTCTCGGATACGCAGCAAGTCAAATCATCACCCATTGTATTGGTCCCACTTCCGTGGTGAACTGTCGTACTCGCTCGGTATTACAACTATGTTAAAATGATGGTCACGTAACCTCGAAGTGTGTGCGCCGCAACTATTGCACACCCTTGATCCTCAATTGTATGGGATGTGCCGAAGATTCCTCTATCCCAAATGGAAACTGCCTTTTATTTACATCCCAACTACCCTTGACGCCAACTCCAGATTTGAACTAGGTGCCCTTAGCCAGGGGCCCGAAAAAGGAAATTGTCATTTCTGCGTAGGAAGAGAGTACAATTCAAATTAGATACTAAAATTATTCTACAGATTATGCACCAGGATGAACAAGATCTAAATCTTACCCAATTATTCCTTCGATCGCGTACTAATGGATTTGCGACCGCGGCCGCGCAACGCGCCGCCTCGCGCGTCTCCCCGAACTCAAGTGGCGCTATGAGCCGAGCCGTCCCGCGCGTCAATACCGAATCAGCTACTTTACCTCCTAAAAACGTGACGAGTTGTAAAAATTACAACTTGAGGGATTAAATTCTAACATTACAATATCTACAAGACCAAAATCGTTCCCGAGCCTGTGAAGTCTTTGTGTGGGTGCATTCCTATAAAAATTAGTATATGATGCATTTACATGGAACGGCGCCAACGACTTGTTACTTCGTGCGGGAATATGGTATACAATCCGTTCAGTTAAATTAAGGACGTCCAGCATGCCATTTACTATTTTAAATAAAAATAATAAATCACTTCAAGTTCTTCTACACGACAATTTAGTTAAATTAAGAGTGCCCATTAGAAAATCATAATTCAATTGTTCAACGGGTATGCACAATTAGAAGTTAATAAATCTTCAAAATTTATGTTGAACCCTTTCTAATTTTAATTCAAACACTTTACCATATAGAGTGAAGACCAAATAGTTGAGTTGAATTCTAAATTGCTACGAACCATAGCTGTGTATAAAACATAGGTAGAATATAATTCGGTCGTATGGTCGACTCACTACATTGTTCAGTCTATGGTGGTTGAAAGAATCCAGAGAAAGTTTTTAAGATTCTATTAAATATACGCACTGAGGATATCGATTATGATTATTAAGGAGAACACATTCTTATTGTAAAGTTGTAATTATTCAGAACACAAGTCTGTGATATTTTAAATACAAATTAAATGAATTAATTAAAAAGATAAATATATAAAATCAATTTTATCGAAAAATATTGTTATTGCTACCGGAATATCTTCCAATCCGGAGAACGTGCATTAACCGATTTTGCTATAGCACACAGTGCATTGACGACAAATTTTATCTCCTTAGCCGTCTGAAAAAGTTAAAATTGTCAGTGAGACGTACGGTGTGACCGGCCTTATATTTGTATACAGGACCGTCAATGATACGATAGACTGCCCCTAGAATGTTTATCTGCTTGACTTTCATGCACCATTAAGGTCATCGAGACACAATTCAATGATCTATATCAGAGGTAATATTAGATACAAATGCATTAGCTAACTCCGGAGTATGAATATGCGGAGGTAAATTTAACTGTTTATAGGACTAAATTGTTACCATTTTTTGTGTCTCAACTCAATGGTGGCGGATAAAGTGCATATAAAATGCACATTGTTTAATATCAAATGTGTCGGTAACTGATGTTTACGCTATACTTGTCAACTAGGTGTGTGTAATTTGCAAAACTATAACATTTCTTTCACCTTTCTACGATATTCCATGTATTGTATAGTATTTGTATTATTTTATTCATTTTCTATCATTTTTCACTTTTTAATTTAACATCTTTTTTTTTTAAA